>CM054059.1:37528410-38728410 GCA_028641055.1 Alopecurus myosuroides | reverse complement strand
TGAGACAGAGCTGGAGTCCACCCGAAAGGAGTTGGAGTCCACACGCAAGCGCTCGGCTGATACTCTCGCGGAGGCCCAGGGAGCTCTAAAGCTGCTGGACGAGGCGAGCATGAAGCACGACAATGATCTTGTCGGCATCATCCGCCCCTTGGCTCAGAAACTTGCTGGTGAGTTGCGTTTTACCTTCCTTCGACTGTGGCTTGTCCTTTTCCTTTTCTGATACTTGTTCTGTCTTTGTCTTAGACACCATTGGAGTTGGGTTGGAGCTGCCTAGACACATGCGGCTCGATGCTCTCTCCGACTTGTGTGTTCAGCTTCAGGAGCATGCGAACATGGTCTGCTCCCTCATTCATGACGCTACCCGAGTACTGACGCAGTTCCATGAGCGCCTGCTCGTGGATGTGGTGGTTCTGCCTACTCTGAGTGGTCTCCTGCAAGTTTTCCTAGGCGATGAAGATCTCCTCCATGAGTACTCGCTTGCGCAGACCGAGTGTGGGGCCAAGACAGCTATCCAGTTTGCCCTGGCGCATGGTGTCTCGGGTAACCCGGAGAAGGTGTACTCGGAGATTCCACGAGACTCCCTGGGCAAAAAGGTAGCACTCTGTCCTTTTGGCGACCGTGCTGAGGAGCTTCTGAAGATGCTTTCCAGGGTACTCTCCCATGCCGGGCGTAAAGGACAGCCTGCTGCGAGTGGGACTACCTCTGTAGTTCCGTAGAATGATTCTTGTTTCTTTGTGCCTTCATATGTAATGAACCTTGGGATGTATTCCCGTACTTTATTTTGTCCAATCGACATGTTTTCGAAAGTGTCAGCGTTTTATATTTGCGCCTTACTTTGAGCACCCGAAAATCTTGGGTGGTATATTCTTGAGTGGCGTATTGTAGTGTTTCTGAATCTTTGTTGTTCTTTCCAGGTGATTGATTCCAGCGAAGGTTCGCCGAGTGGAGCTACTTCTTTGGTTGATCCTTTGGTTGCTGCTGCCAGTACGTTTGCGTCACTCCGGGACCGTGTCGCGGATGGCGATCGTAAGCTTAAGGCTCTGCGCGGCGTGGCTGATGTTGCCAAGTCGAAGCAGAAACTTGCTGCGGAGCGCGAGCAATTTGTAATGGAGGAGCTGTCGGGTGTTGCAAAGAACATGCTCTGTAAGTTTTGCGAGCCCCCGAGTACTTGTTGCTGATTGCTGTTTTTGTTTTGACGTGCTTGCTATCCATGCAGTTGTTGAGCCTGATTGAGTCTGCGAGGGACATTGGGTGGACAACCATATTGTTCACGAGTCGGGCATCTCTAAGCCTCATACGAACAACTTATGGTCTGACCGGAGCCGAGGTTTTATCTTGGCTACCCTGAAGTACCGGGCGAGTCAGGCACAGATACTCGTTGAATCTTATCAAGAGGCTCTCTCTTCTGTCCATCGGGCGTTTTACCATTTTGGTGTTGTCCCAGATATCTTGAGTGGCCTGCTTAGGCTATTCCATCGGGTGGGGGAAGTTCGCGAGTGTGTGCGCCAACAACTCATCTATGGAGCTCAGGTGGGGCTCGACTTCATGCCTGTGTGGCATGCTGAGGTTACCTTCAACTCCGTGGTGCGACTCCCTGACACCCAAGGTCCACGTGTAGATTTTATCCCTCATTGTGATGTTGTGCGTCCTTCTGCTGAGCGGATTATTCGATTGACGGCGGCGGAGACCGAGCGGTTGCTTCAAGAGGCGGCTGCTCGACAGTAGCTATAGATCCTCAAGGTGTATGTACCTTGTGTGTTGTAGCTTTTTAAGGTGTGTTAAGGTGTAAACCTTGTGAACTTGTATGTCCTAATTGATTAATTTAAGGTGTTTATAAGGTGTGAACCTTGCTTTACCCTGTATAATTTTTATCGAGTGTAAGTGCTCGAAGTCGTTGATGATGCTAGTTAGGCGTAGCCCCCGTGTGTTTGGGGGTGTGACCTGTCGTTTAGCATGTAGAAAGAAAAATAAACGGTAAAAATTGCGACTGGATAGTCTTTGTAGCTATGGTTGAGAAACCATGTTTTTATTGCTATTGCTGAGAAGCCATGTAATTTCTCGAGTTACAAGGTGGCTGGTATAGCCTTATTTCTTGCGAGTAGAAGATTAAACCCTAAGGATAGAACTTGCGGAGGTGCGCCACGTTCCACGGGTTGGAGTAGATACCGCCTTTCTTCGGGTTATTCAAACAATAGGCGCCTCCCGGGATAACTTCGTGTATGATGAAGGGTCCTTCACATGGTGGCTCTAGCTTGTTCCCCGCCTTTTGCTTGAGTCGTAGTACCATGTCTCCTAGCACGAAGGATCGTGGTGTATGCGACGACTGTGGTAATTACGCAACGATTGCTGATAGACTGCAGATCTTGCGAATGTGATGTCCCTGATCTCATCGAGTGCATCCATGTCCTCTGCGAGTGCTTTGTTTGAGGTTTCTTCGCTGCATGCGACGACTCGTGGGGCGCTGAATTTGACATCCTCGGGTAGCACGGCCTCGGCTCCGTATACCATGAAGAATGGCGTGTAGTTTGTCGACCGATTTGGTGTTGTTCGCAGGCTCCATAACACCGATGGTAATTCTTCGGTCCAGTGCTCTGCTGCTGGGTGTAGCCGACTGAGTAGCCGCTTCTTTAGGCCAGCCTAAACTAATCCGTTGGATCGTTCGACTTGGCCGTTAGTTTGCGGGCGAGCTACTGAGGCGAAGCTGAGAGTTATTGTCGTGGGATAATCACGGCAGACGTTACCGGGGGTAACTTGTCTTGGGGCAATTCGGCTCTGGTGTTTGGGAGAGGGTTTAGCTCAAGGGAAACCATGGTGATACGCGATCTGGTAGCCGGCAATCAAGTCGCCGAGTCTCCTATCGAAATATATTATCTCAACTCTCGTGTTACAAAGGATACTTGAATATCTCGCGATCGTATGATCTCTCCTTGACCTAACCCTAGGGGCCGGCTTATATAATACCCGGAACCCCTGGCTTACCGTCCAAGGCATACTCGGAATCCTACCCGGACTCTGCTTACAAACCCTAAGTTTCCCTATCGAACCCCACAAACCGGGTTACGAGGCCTACACTCTTGGGCCTTCTAGAAACTCCTTTTCCTTAAGCCAGATCTTGCGCAGCGCCCTTTGGGCCGAGTTACACCTTGGCGTTAGCCTACCGGGTTGTCATCCCTCCATCAGTAGTCCCCAGAATAGCTTGGGCTTCACGGGATCCTCCTTGAAGCGAATGCTATTCCCTGCAAAAATAACAAACATACAAGTTCATAGAGGCCGGGTTAGGTTGCTTTGATAAACAGCTAGGCCTAACTCCACTGGTGGTCCATATAATTACCCGGCTTTCCCCGGATCCACCTTCATTTCCTGGGTCAATACTCCAAGGAAAACGCAGGAGATCCGGCTCATTTCGTTTGTTAACTAGCCCGGATATCGCGGAAGGGATTTGCTTCCGATCTTTTCCGGATATCACGCACGGGCACTTAACGCATATCCCAAAATTTCCGGGTGGGTATCCTTCTCCAAAAATTTCGGATCCCGCCCCCTAGCCTAGGTTTCCCCACCCGCACCTATAAATAGGTGCCTAGGGGGTGACCTAAACTTAACAGCTCATTCTCACTTCTCCTCTCTCGCACATCTCACCCTCAACCTCCGGTGACACCCCCTTGCTCGAGCTCTTCGCTGCGCCGCCACGGAGCCCACCGGAGAGCGGCCGGAAGCAAGCCGCCGTCTACGTTCTGCCTCCGCGCGCGCCGCTCCGCCGTCAAGCTCCGCCACCGCGCCCGCAAGCTGCCCGCCGGGAGTTCCCAAGGGGCACCACAGCTGCGCCATCTTCCGCCGTCGCGCCACCCTCTAATCCGCACCGGTGAGCTTCCTATCTCCATTGATTTCAGCTCCAAACCTTCCGTTCGATCTAGACTGGATCTAGGTTTGCCCGCGGGCTAGTTTCTTGCTCCGCGCCGAATTAAATCGCTCAACTCCATCCTAGCTTGCTTAATCGCCCAATAATAGATCTAATTACACTCTCCTATTACTTGCAATCATAAATTTCTCCGCGAATCTCTCTGGAAATTTTCCAATCTAGATGTAGTCTGCCAAAATTTCCGCAGCTGTTCTTCGATACCCGGACAATCCTCTATTTCCGGATCTTCTATTTATGCTAGTTAACCAAACAACCAACTCCTTTTCATAATGGCTCACTGATACTAGGATTACCGATAATTTCCATAACTGTTCGTTGATAGTCGGATAACTCATAGTTTATGTGCTTCTTACTGATACTACTCATGGATACTCGGATAACTCGTAATTCCCGAGTCTTAATGTTTCGTACTCTTTGCCTTGTATTTTGCAGACCGAGCAAATGGCTCCAAAGCACAAGGGCAAACAGCCGGCCAAGGCAAGGTCAACCCAATTCATCTCCGCCAACTGGGCACGGTCTTCCGTGACCCAAGCCAAGCTAGAAGAGCTCGCCGAGTCTAGCGTTCTCCCTCCTCAGAAGGAGATCCATTGGAGAGTACCGGGTGACGAGACCCAGCCTACCCCCAACCCCAACGAGGTAATCTGCTTCGTTGAGCACGTGATCCGGGGGTTTCGCCCCCCAGGGTCACTCTTTCTTCCGTGAAGTCCTCAGCCATTATGGCCTCCGGGTATTCGACATAGGGCCTAGCTCTATGTTGAACATAACCCATTTCATAGTCCTTTGTGAGTCCTACTTGTGCATCCCACCAAATCTGGCTTTATTTATCGAACTTTTCCAATGCAAGCCGTGCCGTGAAAGCGGTGACGGGGCCCTCTTGGCCTGCGGCGGAGTTTCCATCCAGCGCCGTAAAAATTCACCTATGCCGACTCTAAGTCTTAACTCACATGTTAAGCATTGGCAGCAGTCTTTCTTCTATTGCCGGGACACCTCCCCACCTGGCGAGAGGAAATTGCCGGGTTACTCGGAGGGCCTCTTAGATCTTTCTGACACCTTTAACGCTTTCTCCTCTGAGTCGGAGAGAGAGTCCATCCAGCCCCACCTGGCCAAGATAGCCGTCCTTTTCGCCCATGGTCTTGCTGGGCTTAACCTGGTTAAGACTTGGGTAGATTTCCGGATTTAGCCCAACTCTATTCGCTCAAAGCTAATGTGCGAATACTCGGGACACGTCACGGACACGCTCCACTATTCCTCGAAGAATTATCCGGCTGGCGATACCAACAAGACCATCAAGAGCTTCCTGACTGAGAAGCTGGAGGTGATCAAGAATATAGCCGGGTTAGCACCGTTCACCCGGGATAACCCGGCTCCAGCGGTAAAATCCGACACTTATCCACTTATTCTTGTACTTTGACTTGATACAGCTGCTAACCCTCACTTTTATGCCTTTATCTCAGGCTGATAATGCTTTCTAGAATATCGAGACCCCTCCCAACTCCGGGAACCCGAAGAAGAAGAAGAAGAACCGGCTGATACTGACGAAGGTATCACCCGTGTTTCAGTCATATTAACCTCTGTTACTTTGCTTTCCCATTTTTTCTCTTTTTCCGACTATGTATCTGTGCCTTTCAGGGATGGATGATAAGGATGACAAGGATGACCAGGGAGACCCGGAAGAAACTGAGAGTGACAAAAGCGAGGCCGAGCCGGAAGTCGAGGTCGGAGCCAAGAGGAAAACCGGGGGTCGTCTTCAAGGTTCCCTACTCTTCCATGCCCTCCAAACCCTATTCTTTTGATAATATGCGCGAACTTAACCGTCAGTTATCCAATTCGCCACACTTGAAGGATCCGCCTCCGACCAAGCGCAGGGTAACCCGGAATTCCCCGGGTGATGATCCCCTCAACCCGGGTATTCCCACGTCCCCGGCTCGTCGTACTGGTACTTCTCCATCTCATCCCTCCAACTCACCTCAAAGACACCCTTCCCCCAATCATCCATTAGCCGGACATCTCCGAGTCTCACTCTCGGATTCTGTGACAGCCTCGTCCGCGTCTAGCAGCGAACTTCCTGCAGATTTCGTGGTGAATGCCGGATAAGTTATATTTCCAGCTAAGCAACATACTAGTCCTTTTGATAACCTTCAATTTTTGCTGCTGATCACTTCTCTTTTCTTTCCTTAGCGCCCATGTCTCGATCAGTGACCCGGATAACATGGACACAGACAACCGGGAGACTGAAGGGCCGGTTGATGATATGGACGCCGCGACTGGCGGTGGTGGTGAAGAGAGCCAAGAGCAAGATCCCCTGACTGACTCGGCCCGGCAGGAAACCGGGTCCCCCAAGCCATCTGAGGAAGTTGAGGACGACGACGTCGAGATCCTGAACACAAGGATGGGCACTCCCAACCCGGACACCTAGGCAAGCCGGGTCTCGACCCCAAAGTCGGAGAAGATTCGCCCTCCGAGTGATCAGGCTGCCGGGTCTTCCGGTGTCAAGCCCGAGGATATGACCTTCACCCAGATGCTCGACGCCCTGCACACCTTGAAGGCTGACGAAGAAAATGTCCTTGAAGCCCTGATAGCCAAACATGAGGTAAATCCGAGTAATATTGCCTGTATATTTGTCTAGTCCCCAAGTTCCAAGTGAACTTATTGATAATTTGCTTGGAACTTTCATAGTGTATCCAACTGATAGTTTGCTTTTATCCGGCTAACCCTTCCTTGTGTTTCCCCACAGGCCTTCGTGACCCACTCGGAGAAAGCATTGGCGAAGGCCACCAAACTCCTCGAGAAGGAGGCGACTCTACGTGAGTCGGATGAAGCTGATGCCAAGAGAACAGGGAAAATCGCAAGGAAATATAGAAAGAGGGCTCATGCAGCAGAAGATGAACTGACCAAGCTTTCCGTTCAGATAGCCGACACATATCGTGCTTTGACTGGTAACTATTCGTAACTTAATAATTATAACCTGGATTCTCATTCTGATAAATAGTCGGATTTCCTTACTCACAGCTGTTCTCTATTTTCTGCAGGTCCGGATGAAGATGATATTGCAAAGCTGAAAACCATCAAGAGCACGATCCGGCAACTCTGTGCCGGAACCAAATGGATTCTCCAGGATCTGAAGTGGCCGGGTGTTGGGCATGGTAACCTCAAGACGCTGCTTGACGCGTGCTCCACTATCCCCGAGTGGATTGAGCACTGGAAACGCTCGTCCTGCCGGGTTGGAGTAACCCGGGGGCTTGCGCTGGCTAAGGGATATTTTCCAAAACTTGAGCCGGCCAAGCTTGTAGGCGGGTTTCCAGAGTTCAACCATGACGGCTCCAGGTTCTCAGCGAAGAACTTCAAGGCTATCCAGAAGGAGGTTCGTCACTCGGCCAGCATAATTGCCGATGGTTTGGATGTCAGTTCAATTACCCCATCATATGATGCTGATGACAAGGCGGTTAAGTCGGATCTTCCCAAGCCATATGATATGCTAGCCCGATGGAAGGCGGAGGCCGCTCAGGCGAGAGAAGAAGCCGCGAAGAAGAAGGCTGAAGCCGATTCTGCGCATGCTACCTCCACGCCGGTCGTTCCTCCTCCCGCACGAGCCAGCACTACTGCTGACCCGGGTGCTGCTGCCACCAAGAATGCTGAAGAACAAGGCAAGGAGCAAGACCCAGCTGCCAAGGGCAAGGACAAGATGGACGACTCGGCCCAAGATGCCGAGTGAACTCTTTATCGGCTACTATTTTAAGCACTTTATTCGGCCAATGGGCCTTTTGAAAACAATTATTCTTTTGATAGCGCGCCTGTGCGCTTTATAATACTACTATCCTGGCTTGTAATACGTTTTAATACCTTAATATATTTCGTGGCCCTTCTGGCCTTTTGCTTGAATTTGACATTTCTTGACTTTGGGCTTTTTCATCCCTGATTTTCCGACTTACTGCTATGGTTCCTTTTGTGAGACTCGGTTTCCGGGTCTCGTGGGTTTTGACTAGTGGACTTTTTTCTAAGTCCCCAAGTCCCCAAGACTCGGATTTTTGGGTTTTTGAGCTGAATAGCTGGATAATTTGTTTCTGTTTTCAAATTCCCGAGTCCCCAAGGCCCGAAATTCCGAGTCTAGGGTATTTGGGTCTTTCGAAAGGAACAAATTGTTACTGCTAAGCCCAAAACCTAGAGCCATTTCACATAGGATTTGAAGTTATGCTTAATATACCTTCAGTTTCCGGCTATTTAACCTTGTACTCTGCATAACTTGTGGTTTAGATGACCCTTTTGACCTTCTTCTACTATAAGCCGGCTTTCGCGTGGATTATCAATGTTGCTACAGCTGTACGAAGACAGGGTCAGGCAAGTCCCATTGGGTATCATGACTGATTGTAATCATACGCTAGCAAAGCATGCCACTTAGTGCGAGTCACATCAAGCTTAAGCAAGAAAAGTCAAGAAAGTTTGGCTCCTTTGTCCGGTTATAAGCTTGCAGCCGTACTTATTACAAGTAATCGGCCCTTATAACTCATTGGCATCGTGGCCGGGTCTTTGAGTTTGCAACTGTGCTATTCAAGCAATCAGCCCCCAAGACCTATATATATGCAATTTACTAGAAAAAACTAATATACTAAAAGCAATGAATAATACTTACCTGGAAGAAAAATAAGAACATAACAGAAATAGAAAAAACTTGATAAGAAACACACAAAAAATGAACAATAGATTGTTTAACCATCTCTTTATTGATATGAAAAAATTTAGGTCAGCAAGCCGCCTCATTAAAAACCCTCCAGTCCCCTTAGGTACCCTGGATAGGAAAAGAGTGCGTCTGAAACCTGCTGCCTGTTACATCGTGTAATTCCACTTGTGAATCTAGCCTAAACTAGGTATAGTAGGGACGCAGCTGAGCTACGTTCCATGGTCTTTCTCTTTCTTGCATAGATGAAGTGGTACGAGCGGTGTCATTAACAGTAGCCGACTCTTCCCTTGCATCTACCAAGTAATATGATCCGTTGTGCAGATTCCGGCTTATGATGAACGTTCCCTCCCATGGCGGGGATAACTTGTGTTTTCCTTCCTTTGGCTGTACCAGGCGCATAACCAGGTCTCCTTCCTGGAAGACCCGGGTTTTTACTCTCCGGCTATGATACCTCCTCAGGTCCTGCTGGTATATGGCTGATCTCTCCAAAGCTTGTTCCCTGTGTTCTTCTAACATATCCATGGCGTCCTGCCGGGTCTTCTCGTTCTCCACCTCAACGTAAGCCGATACTCGAGGCGAGTCATGGATGATATCACTCGGCAGCACCGCTTCTGCACCATAAACCATGAAAAACGGAGTCATCTGAGTAGATCTGTTAGGTGTAGTGTTGATACCCCAAACCACTAAAGGTAACTCCTCAACCCATGCTCCAGCAGCTCTGATACATGGGACTCGCAATCGTGGCTTTAATCCACGAAGTAACTCCTGATTTGCCCTCTCCACTTGTCCATTGGCTTGTGGATGAGCTACGGAGGCTATGTCAAGCCGGATTCCGTTGTTACCATTAAACTTCTCCATCTCGGCAAGGGACATGTTGGTTCCATTGTCGGTAATTATACTGTGACGATACCCGAACCGGTAGATAATCCTTTTCAGGAACTTAACTGTCGTAATCGCTTCACAATTGGTAACTGGCATAACTTCAACCCACTTGGTAAATTTATCGATAGCCACCAGGAGATGTGTCTTTTTGCAAGGTGACATGTGAAAGGGGCCGACCATGTCCATACCCCAAACGGCGAAAGGTCAGGTCAAAGGAATTGTTTGCAACTCCATAGCCGGCACATGGATTTGGCGGGCATACCGTTGGCATCCGTCGCACCTTGCCACCAAGCGTTCCGCATCTGCTAAGGCTGTGAGCCAGAAGAAATCGTGCCTATATGCTTTGGCCACAAGGGACCTTGTGGATGCGTGATGCCCACAGTCGCCTTCGTGAATCTCTTTCAGGATTTGCCAGCCTTCTTCTGGTGCTACACAGCGCAAAAACACTCCTGCGGCGCTCCTTTTATATAACTCCCCATTGATAATGGAATAACCTTTTGCTTGCCTCAGAATTTGCCTTGCTAGTACCTCTTGCTGTGGTAACTCGCCCCGTGATAGGTAAGCCAGAAACGGCTCTGTCCACTCGGGAACAGTGCGTATTGTGGCCACGAGCTCCAAATCCGGGTCTTTGTTAGCCAGTTCTTCCTCAGACTCGGTTTTAACTGACGGCCGCCATAGCTCGTCCAGGAACACATTGGGTGGAACCGGCTCTCTGTGCGAGCCGAGTCTGGCGAGTGCATATGCTGCCTCGTTTTTTCTTCTATCTACATGCTCCACCTCATACCCGGAAAAACACCCGGCAACCCTGTCCACCTCTCTGCGGTATGCTGCCATGGTTGCGTCTTTCCTATCCCAAGTTCCTGAGACCTGCTGTACCACAAGGTCCGAGTCCCCATAGCATCGTATCCTCTTAATTTTCATCTCCTTGGCTATCTTCAATCCGTGCAATAATGCCTCATACTCGGCCACGTTGTTGGAACAATCAAAGTGAATCTGCAACACGTAGCTCAACTTTTCTCCTTTGGGTGATGTGAGCACCACTCCGGCTCCTGATCCTTCGTATTGCTTGGAACCATCAAAGTGCATTATCCAAGACTCGGAACTTGGAGTCATTGTGGGCATGCCTGTGTGAGTCCAATCATTAATGAAATCAACTAGAGCTTGAGATTTGATTGCTGACCTGGGCTCGTAGTTGATGTGATAATCTCCCATCTCGATCGCCCACTTGGCTATTCTACCTGTTGCATCCGAGTTTCTGATGATATCTGACATTGGTATAGAGCTAACCACTGTTATGGGGTGTTCCTGAAAATACGGCTTCAATTTCCGGCTGGCCATGAAGACCCCGAAAACCAGCTTCTGCCAATGTGGGTAGCGCGGCTTTGCTTCTGATAACACCTCGCTGACATAATAAACCGGCCTCTGAACCGGGTGATCCTTTCCATCCTCCTTGCGCTCAACGACAACCACTGCGCTAACTGCCCGGGGCCCCGCTGCAACGTATAGTAACATGGGCTCTTTAGGACCCGGGGCTGCTAGGACTGGTGCCTCAGATAGTTGCTTCCTTAGTGCCTCGAATGCCTCATCCGCCTCTTGGTCCCAAACGAATTTATCAGATTTCCTCAAGAGCCGGTACAAGGGTATTGCCTTCTCTCCGAGTCTTGATATAAACCGGCTCAGCGCTGCTACG
Source organism: Alopecurus myosuroides (assembly GCA_028641055.1). Taxonomy (NCBI): domain Eukaryota; kingdom Viridiplantae; phylum Streptophyta; class Magnoliopsida; order Poales; family Poaceae; genus Alopecurus; species Alopecurus myosuroides. Next base: position 38,717,247 of record CM054059.1, on the reverse strand, counting down.
CAACCCGTAAGCTTCTGAACGTGCTTCAGGTTTTTCGGCTTTTTCAGACTCTGGATAGCTTTGATTTTATCCGAGTTTGCTTCAATCCCTCTCTCTGAAACAATAAAACCGAGTAACTTCCCTGCTGGGACTCCAAATACACACTTTGTCGGATTAAGTTTCATCTAGTATCTTCTCAGGTTCTTGAATGTTTCCTTCAGATCATCAATAAATGTCTCTGCTTTTCTGGTCTTGATCACCACGTCATCCACGTAAGCATGAACGTTGCGTCCAATTTGGTCCTCAAAGCACTTCTGAATGCACCGCTGATAGGTTGCGGCGGCGTTCTTCAACCCAAAAGTCATGGTTTTGTAACAAAAGGCCCCAAAAGGGGTTATGAACGATGTTTTCTCCCAATCTTCCTTCTTGAGCTTGATCTGATGATACCCGGAATATGCATCCAGGAAGCATAGTAGGTCACTTCCAGCCACTGCGTCTATGATCTGATCTATCCTTGGAAGTGCAAACGGATCCTGTGGGCAATGCTTGTTGAGACTCGTATAATCAATGCACATCCTCCACTCATTGGTCTTTTTCATCACGAGAACCGGATTTGCCAACCACTCCGGGTGAAATACTTCCATGATAAAGCCGGCTGTCAACAGCCGAGCAATTTCCTCGCCGATAGCCCTTCTTCTTTCCTCATTCATCTTTCTCAGTCCCTGCTTCACGGGCCTGGACTTGGGATCAACGTTCAAACTGTACTCTGCCAGCTCTGTAGGGATACCCGGCATATCGCTAGGCGTCCAAGCAAACACATCCTGATTTGAACGAATAAACTCCACAAGTGCTTTTTCCTGCTCATCATCCAGATTAGATCCTATGGCAAATTGCTTGGAGGGATCACCTTCGACGGAGGCCACCATCTTAGTATCTTGCGCTGCTTTGAATTTTGCTCTCTCATCCTCAGTGTTTGGCCTCTTCAGCGCTGTCCTGTCATCCGGGTCTACTTGAGACCGATAATACTTGAGCTCCTCCTTTCTACATGCTTGTTTCGCCATTGCCGCGTCTCCTTCGTCACACTCAGCCGCTATATCCCGGCTCCTGTGTATGGTGATGGTCTGCTTAGGACCCGGAATTTTTAGCTGTAGGTACACGTAACACGGCCTGGCCATGAACTTGGCGTAAGCCGGCCTCCCAAATAGCGCGTGATAAGGACTGCGCAACTTCACCACTTCGAACGTGAGCCACTCCACCCGGAAATTATCCTTTGATTCTCCAAAAGCAACCTCCAGAGTGATCTTTCCCTCAGGGCACGCTGAGTGACCCGGCACGATCCCGTGAAAAACTGTTGAACTTTTCTGTAGCTGAGACTCCTTGAGACCCATGCGCAAGAAAGTTTCCCAATATAGGATGTTGATGCTGCTTCCACCGTCCATTAAGACTTTTTTCAGCTCATAACCATTAACCTGTGGCGCAACCACCAATGCTAGGACTCTCGGGTGATCTATCCTTTCCGGGTGATCTCTTCTGCTCCACGTTACATCTTGCTCGGACCACCTCAGGTATCTCTGGACAGCCGAGGAAACCGAGTTTACTGCCTTTTTTAGTATCTTTCTATCCTTGTTAGAAGTTCTGGTTGTGTGAATGTGGTACTGGCACAATTGCTTGGGGTTGGTTTGGAAGACTCCAGCTCCTCCCTGGTTATTACCCGGATTTCCAACTCCCGGGTTGCCTGCTGGGGGTGGGCCGTTGCCCGGGTTTCCACCCGGACCCGGTCCTCCTCCCCGGCCTGCACCTCGCATAGTCTTGTTCACTTCCTCGTTCTTCCATCTCTGCAAATCCGCACATTGCTCCAATGAGTGGTAGGCCGGCCTTCCGTTCCTGCTATGTTTCGGGCACGCCATTCTGAAGATATCCCAGTAGTTACCCGGCCTTGGTGGCCCTTGATAGTTTCCTCTGTTGTGATTTCCTCTGCTGAAGTTTCCTTCTGCTCTGGGCCTCGAAGACCCGGCTTCTGTGCTGGCGACAAACTCGGAATTCCCCTCGAACGTGCGCTTGTTCTGGTTGTTCCAATTGTTACCTCCATGGTTACCCGGCGTATATCCGTTGTCGGTTCTTCCATTATTACCCGTATTTGCTTTTGCTTTCTTGTCATCAACGTCCTCTTCCGTGGTATCTGTTGCAGCGTGCTTGTTGCATGCATCCATTAGCTCTCCCATCGTAACCTCGGAGGCGTTCCGACTAAATTTCATGCGAGTTAACTTCTGCACTAAAGGAGTGCACTTGCATGTCTTGGCCATAGCTTGCAACGCGTCCTTTGGCTGGATATCCGTAGATGAGTGAAGTATCTCCATAACCCGGTGCACCCAACTGCGCGCCGATTCTCCCTTCTTCTGGACGCACCGTTCTAGGTCATCAATAGTGAATAGCTTCCTGCACGTTCCATGAAAGTGCTTGATAAACGCAGTTTTCAATTCGCCCCATGACTTGATAGATCCTTCCGGTAAATTGTTGAACCACAACTTTGCTGCTCCTTCTGACATCATTAAGTACATGAACTTGGCTTGAAGATTTTCAGATGCGTTGCGAATCGACATAGCCATCTCATAACTGCTCAACCACGTTTTTGGATCCATAGTCGGCTCATAATTCACTACTTTACCCGGTTCCTTAAATTTATCCGGGTAAGGCTCAGCCCTGATGTTATCCGTCAGACACTTGGGCCCAGCGAGATTAGTCGCTACTGGCCTCACCCGGGAGACATGCGATCCTGCGGGGGGTACGGCTGGACGTGGCGCTACTGCTGGTCCGTGCACCGCAGACCCGGCCGCGGCCCTCCTGGCTCTGGAACTATCCACAATAGCTTGTGCTGCTGATACTGCCGGTGCTGCTTGCACGTGGGGAGGAGGCGGCATTTGCTGCTGCTCTGCCCTCCGTCGCGCTGAACTTGTTTGCATATTGCCGGCATTGCCATTTTGCTGGCTGGTGCCGTGTTGCCGATAGGGGCCCCAGTCTGCAATGTGGGTAACCCGGCCTGCACGTTTGCCGGCTGTCCTGCTCCAGTTGCCGGCTGATGCACAGTTTCCTGATTCACAGCCGGAATCGGCTGGTCCTGGGGTGTGATGAATAGCGCGTTAGGGTTTATGACTCCACCCATCGCCGGTAATCTTGTCTGGTATCTCTGATGCACCCTGCTTGTCTCAGCCCGGAGCCGGTTTTCCAGCGCGTCCAGTTCGCGTTGGCGCGTGGCTACCCCTTGCTTTTCTGCTTCCACATCCCTTCTTTGTTGCTCCAGCGCGCGGCGTGCTACCTCCAAGTCCCTGGCACGTGCCGCGGCGTTTTCCGGGGTTATCACAGTAGCTAACACTATTGGGTCCAAGACAATATTGTTACTGAACATGGCCGGGTGTTGCGGATTCGAAGGACCCGCCCCTGGCGTCCTGTTAGCCAGGAACCCAAACATATTTGCCTGCAGCTCGCTATCCGCCGCTCGGCTGGTGACTGAAGCCGACTCTCCGTCAACCCGAGTCAGGACCAGATTTCCGTCAGCCGGATTTTGCTGTTGGGCCAATGCTTGCGCCGCTCCGACCGCGGCCGTAGCCACGCTCCCCTGATTGAGATTGGTTGCAGGGGCCGTGTAGACCGCGACCTGGCGCGCAATTCTTGGCGAAGACTCATACTCCTCCTCATCGCAGCTATCTTCCTCGTACCGGTCCTCCAGCAGGTGCAAGATGGACTCGGTATCATCCTCTCTTATGACCCGGCCACGCGGGGTCCATGCCGGCTCCTCCGGCTGTTCCCTCTTCGTGATGGGCTCTTCTATCGGATCCACCGTCCCGACCGATTCTTCTCCATCCGACTGAACGTGGGTGGCCTCTCCTGACACAGAATCAAGTCCAAAATCGTCAAGGATTGAACCGAACGCACGTACCATGCCGACGAAGACGTTGACCCGGCCGATCGTGACTACAGATCCGGATTCGAGCAGATCCGACTCTGGCCCCCAGCCAAAATCGTCCACCATCTTCTCTCCTTCAGGGTTGGTGTAGATCTCGCCGACGACGAGGTTCTTCATGTTCTCCCGAGCTTCTCCCGTGATGTAAACACCCTTGGACGTAGGCCCCACAGTGGGTGCCAACTGTCGTGGGATAATCACGGCAGACGTTACCGGGGGTAACTTATCTTGGGGCAATTCGGCTCTGGTGTTTGGGAGAGGGTTTAGCTCAAGGGAAACCATGGTGATACGCGATCTGGTAGCCGGCAATCAAGTCGCCGAGTCTCCTATCGAAATATATTATCTCAACTCTCGTGTTACAAAGGATACTTGAATATCTCGCGATCGTATGATCTCTCCTTGACCTAACCCTAGGGGTCGGCTTATATAATACCCGGAACCCCTGGCTTACCGTCCAAGGCATACTCGGAATCCTACCCGGACTCTGCTTACAAACCCTAAGTTTCCCTATCGAATCCCCACAAACCGGGTTACGAGGCCTACACTCTTGGGCCTTCTAGAAACTCCTTTTCCTTAAGCCGGATCTTGCGCAGCGCCCTTTGGGCCGAGTTACACCTTGGCGTTAGCCTACCGGGTTGTCATCCCTCCATCAGTGATCCCTTTTTCCTCGCAGAAGTCCTGAGTTTCTTTGGCTGTGAAGTTGCTCCCATTATCTGTGATGATGTTGTGCGGGACACCAAACCTGCACATGATGGAGTTGAGGAATTTCACGACGCACTCGGCGTGCTGTGAAGTGACTGGCGTAGCCTCTATCCATTTCGTGAATTTGTCGACTGCTACTAGCAGGTGGGTGTATCCTCCGGGTGTTGGCTTCCGCAGCGGTCCCACCATGTCTAGCCCCCATTGAGCAAAGGGCCATGCAATAGGGATCATGTGGAGTTCCGTGGCCGGTGCGTGTGGCTTGGCGCGAACTTTTGGCAGGCATTGGATCTGTCGACGAGATCTTTAGCGTCTCTGGCCGCCGTGAGCCAGTAGAATTCTTCACGGAAAGCTTTTCCCACGATTGCTCTCCAACTTGCGTGGTGCCAGTAGTCGCCTTGATGTATGTCATGGAGCAGTTCCTTGCCATCTTCGGGTGCGCTGCATCTTTGGAGTACTCCTGATATGCTTTGCTTGTACAACTCTCCTTGGATCACCCGAAAAGTTTTGATACGCCGTACTATCTGTCTAGCCTCGCAAACGTCTGCCGCGAGCTGTTTATTGGACAAGTAGTTGAGGTATTTCTGCGTCCAGGTTAGCTCGACCAAAAAGACTTGCCTTGAGATGTGGTGTGTGAGCTCTATGAGGGCGATTAGCCGATTGGCCACCGTTTCTGTTGCTGCGAGTGTCATTGCTTGCTTCTTGACCTTGACTGATCGTTTGCTAATTCTCTCGAGGTAGATTCCTAGTGGAACAGGGGCGTTTGTGGACCCTATGTTCACCAGTTTGTCTGGCTCCTCGTTGCTTGATCGTGCGATGTGCTTCAGCTCGCACCCTTTGAAACTTCCTTCGAGTAGGTTGTACATGTCGTGATAGGCGACCATGTTGTCTGCAACAGCGTCGCACTCCTTCATCGTCTGTTGCACGATAAGGTTTGAATTCCGATATATCATCAATCGAGTGGCTCCACAGGCATCGCCATCTTCATGCCGTGCAGGAGGGCCTCGTATTCTGCATCGTTGTTGGACGCTGGGTCGTCGGGGGGAAGTCGAGTCGCAGGACGTACTGTAGCTTATCAGCCCTTGGCGATATGAGGATTACTCCGGCTCCGGCTCCCTCGTTTCTTTTTGACCCGTTGAAGTACATGATCCAGTTGCTCGTGTATTCTGGAGGTCCTGGGGTTTGCAGCTCCGTCAACTCGCTCAGGAACTCCACGACGACCTGGGATTTTATAGCGTTGCGCCCTATGTATATTATGTCAAGGTGTTCCTCGGGAGTTTTATCATCTAGCTTTGGTTTCCATTCGTGATTTCCGCGGGGCCCGCTGTCGCGATTTCTTGTGAACTCCGCAGCCACCAGTTCCTCTCGATCGTCATGGTCGTAGTGTTTCCTCTTCTTCTTTTGGCCGTTGCAATCCTCCTCAGGCGCAGGTGAAGATGCTTTCTTGGTGTGCAAGGATTCTTCGCTATTAGCACATCTGTCGGTTATTGCCATCAGCTCCCCGATAGTTTTGGGCGTCGCTCGTTCTAGTTCCTCTCGGAAGGCAGGGCGTCGAGCAGCCTTGGTGAAGGCCTCAACTGCGACCTCTTCCGACATGTTTCCTGCTGTGTTTTTTAGCGTGGTCCACCGCTGAATATACTCGCGGGTGGACTCACCGCTCTTTTGCTTGCAAGCTCGCAGCTCCTCGATAGATGTGGGCCGCTTATATGTCACCTGGAACTTCTTCCGGAAGTCGTAGCTGAGATCTTCCCATGATCCGTAGTGTGTGCGCGGTCTTCCTTCGAGCCAACTGCGAGCAGCGCCTACGAGGTGTAGGTTTAGGTACTGCATGGCCGTTGTCTTGTTCCCATGTTGGCATTTTACTGCCGTGAGGTAATCTGACAGCCATGACTTGGGCTCTATCAAACAGTCGTACTTCGGGACCTCCGTGGTAAGCTTGAATCTCTTGGGCATCCGTGCCTCGCGGATGTCGCGGGTGAAGCACAATGCGCCGCAGGCTTCCTCGTCGGAGGAGGTGGACAGCGATCGAGCGAGGTTCCTGATTGCTCGAGCCTTGTCGACCTTGCTTTGCATGATGTCACAACGCGCGTCGTATTAAGGCCGGTCGCGATTATCCTCCTTCCGCGGTTCTTTGCTGCGGTGTCGCGATCGGATTCCGTGGTGCCGTGGGATGTGGTTGCAATCTCGCGGGCTATCGTCCTCGCTATTTGGGATGTCGCCACCGCGTCGCACTTCTTTTCCTTGGGGGCGACGCGGTGACTCCTTGTCTCCCCTCCTAGGGGACGTGCTCCTGCGTCTGTGAGGTGTTTTGTCCACTCGAGGAGTTTTTTCAGCTTCCGGCGTTGTCGCGTGCCTGCGGTTCCGAGCGGCCATTCTTGCGGCTGCCATGCCTAGGCCCTTTTGAACCTGTCGAAGCTGCTCCGCGCGGGGGTTGTTTTCGGGTGGCTGGTTCTCCTGTAATCATGTGGCGGCTGCTAGGAGTGTCGTAGCGGGGTCGTCGGATGTATGTTGCCTTCCTCATCGACGTGTATAAGGGAAGTATCGAGTGACCTGCTGATTCCACCGAGGGATTCCCGATCCAAGCCAGCAGTCTTCGAGATGTATCTTTTCTTTGGGGGTTGGTTCCCCGTCGAGTGATTCCTCGAGAGCGCTGTGCGGCGTGCACTTGAGGCGTCCGCTGCCTCCTTTCATGCATCCAGATTCTTGCGGGCTTCAGTGATCAGCCAACCCTCCTGCACCAGGTGATAGTGCTACGCGGTTAGATCATCTCGGGAAGCTCCATCTTCAACCGGCTGGCCAGAGTGTACCGCCACCTTTGCTTTGAGCCAAGCGGCTCGTGTGACTTTGATGCGCTCTCTTTCTTGTCGACTGGCATCTGTTTCCTCGGGTGGTTCAGTTGATCCTACCATGCAGACTTGGGCCAGATATGGCTCGCGGGTCCTAGGCATGGGTCGACAACTTTCACCGAGTCTGGAGGGTTCCTCAGTCGCGATGGTGTGGAAGTCAAGGGTGTTGTGACGGATGGAGCTTCCACTGGGCGCTAGGTCGCGACCAGCATCATCAGATGGTGAATCAAGAATCGCCGGGCTCGAGACAGACTCGAAGTCCGATTCGCCGAGATCAATCTTCTCGGAGAAGCGTAGGATTCCCGCCTTGTTGGCGCGGAAGTGGAAGCTGCCGAACGTAAGGCTGATGCTCTTTTCCAACCTGTTGAACGCCGGGAGTGATTCTGGCGAGTGGGACGTGCAGATGAGCGACCCGAAGCGGATCGGTTCCGCCGGAGTCGATGTTCCAAGGGCTCCATCTGAAGGTTGGTGATGATGAAGCCGAAGATGACGTAGATCCAGCGCCCGCCGTTCCCACAGACGGTACCAATTGTCGATTAGTCATCTCAACAAGTCCCTCGGATGATCCGGTAGGGTTTCGATTAAGAGAACGCGAAGGCGCGGGTGACGATCGTCGGCTAACAGGGGGCACGATTTACCTAGGTTCGGGACCCTCGTAGAGGTAAAACACTTACTCCTGCTCTTTCGATCTATATTATTAGTATATCGGTTACAACGGGGGGTGCTCAAGTCGGGAGTGCGATCTCGAGCTCAAGGCTGTGGAGGTGAAACGTAGATTGGATCCCCCTCCTCGGTGGTTCTCCTAGCCTTTTATAGGTGGCTAGGTCTCAAACCGTGTTCGGGGGGTTACAAACCCTAGTTCTAGGTTGGTAGGACTTTCCTTCTTGACCCGCAAGTCTTGCGGGTGGGCCTTCGCTGGGCCTTCTAGTGACGCAGGATAGCACCTCTCTTTGGGCCTAGGTCTTGGTCCTTGGACCGGGTAGGCTCACCCGACCGGTCCAGGAGTCATCCCCACGTCAAGCAGTGCTTCCCACGGACATGATCCATGATAGCCCAAGAGTGCAAGCATACGATGACTCGGATGCCGAAAATGCACGACAGGATGCCGTCGATCTCTTAGAAGAAGAACAGAAACTAGTGTTACAAAGATCCGCCACTTATCAGGAAAGATTGCGACGATATCATAGTCGGAAAATCAAACACCGATCTTTTAAAGAAGGTGATTTGGTGCTAAGATTGGTACAGGACAGAAAACACAAGTTAGCCCCAATCTGGGAAGGACCATTTGTCATTAGCAAGACGCGGAGGATGACCCAAAAAATCTGAATTGCAATAGAAAAAGAAACATAGATGTAGAACTTGGAGAGACAAATAGGCCCTGAAGCATCGAGCAGTTACGTCCCTTTTACACTTAGTTCAAATTCTATGTAAACATCTTTGAGGCCATGAAATAAAGTTTGTCAGAATTCATGCATTTTTGTTTTGTCTTGTCATTATTGTTCAAAGCATACATCCGCCTTTTCTATTTCTCAATGATCTTTCAAATTGCTTCAATGTTAACCCGAATTTTTCCTGTGTGCTCGGAGTTATAAAACTGAATGCTTTTATAGCCTAAGGAGGCTTAAGAAACCCAGATTGTGCGTGAGTTTCATACTATTCAAAATTCCTTATTTTTTCCTAAGTATAATCTGATAGTTTTGGCTAATAGGTCTGAACCCAGTAACCTGTCATGAAGATTACGTACTTTCGAGCCACTTCAACACTAAGGAAAGTTAAGGCATACAAACCAGAGAACTTAGTTCTTGCAAGCTACTTTTTTCTAAATCAAGCAATGGATCCTTAATTTCACTAAGCATCATAATTTCCTCTACTTTTCCTTTTCTATTATGCATATTAAAAATCTCATAGCGATCATCAAAAATATCCTCGGGTACTTCAGCCTTTTTTAAACTCTCTTTAGTTTTAACCTCTAAGAGCGAACTTTCAAGAAAAACATGGGTATTTGCAGCATTAGTACTAGCAAAAGATCCCCCACATTCATTATCTAAAAAGGCTCTAGAAGTTTCAGAAAGTCCCTTATAAAACATATGCATAAGTATCCAATCTCTAAAGCCATGCCCTATTCCATATGCTCTACTTCTAAATCTCTCCCATGCTTTTATCATTGATTCATCTTTTTCTTGTTTAAAGGTAATGATCAATTGTTTAACATTGTAATTCTTTTCAGCATGACAAAACCTTTCAATAAATGCAGCCCTTAAGTTGAACCAAGTAGTAAAATTGCTAGGAGGCCATCTTAATATCCAATCTAATGCTTTGCCTCCTAGTGAGTAGGGAAAGAGTTTAACTTTAGTAGTGTTGATGTTTGCATGATCCAAGTTCAAAGTTTTACATCTTTCGTCAAATTTCTTAAGATGGAACAAAGGGTCTTCTTTAGGCTTTCCATAGAAACGAGATTCATAAATCATTTTAATAACACTAGGATCTACCTCTAATTTTTCAACGGGAATATTTAGCTCTTGAGGGAAATTCCTAACACTGAATGGCCAATAAGTTCTCTGCTCCATTTTCCAAGTTTTTATGTAGTTTTTAATTTTTTATGCAAAACAAAAGTGAAATAACTAGGCAAATTCGAAATACTAAAATAAACTAGATAACTAAATGCAAAACTAAAATGCAAACTAAAATAAAATATGCAAGACAAAACAAAAACAAGAACAAAAACTAAACAAAAACTAAAACAAGACAAGAAACAAAACAATCTACTTGAAAGAAGGTGGAGATAGAAAGGACGGTACTCACGTAGGTGCAACCTCCCCAAGCTTAGGTGTTTGCACACCTTGTTGGTGATGAAGACTTCTTGTGAGCCCCCTTGGACAACTCCTTCACCTATGGCTCCCCGGCAACGGCGCCAGAAAAACGCTTGATGGCTAGGTTGAGACTCCAAGTGCAGAGTGTGTAGCTAGTGGCAAGCCTTCTTCCCCACGAGGGTGACTCGAGGGTTTATAGCGAACTCTTGGGGAGCCAGTATTTCAGCAGTTGTCTTCCAAGCTTCCCCCAGGATCCTGCAAAAAGGTAGAGAATTTTGTGCCCTCAACCTCACCAAGTGGTTGTCAAGCACAAGGTGTGAGACTTCTAAATTGCAATGCAAAACTGAAAGTAAATGTGCAATAATTAAATCTACTACTAAATGCAAATGAGAAAATAAATATGCAATGGATTGTTTTTGTATTTTTGTGATGCAAGTGGTGATGGAGATAATGTAAATTCGAATTGGAGATGCAAGTAAAGTAAAGTGCAAGTAAAGTAAATTGCAGCAAAGTAACTAGAGTGTTTTCTTATATTTAAAATAGGACCGGGGTTCATGGTTTCACACTTGCATTCTCTCAAATAAAGTAGTAGACGGTGGACATAAAGAATTACATGTGAGATTACAATAACATGTTTAACATTGAGTACTTTCATATGGGAATCACGTCCTAGCATAGAGATCTCTACGGTCATATTGATCCCTCTTATACTCCACCAAGATGCGAAATAAATCATAACACCTCGATAATTAAGGAAAAAACTGAGTATAGCTTTAAGCAATGTGACATGAAGTTGAAGTAAGAACTTGCTAGATCTAGTCATGGAGATTGGTTAGTGTCACTTCAAATCCCCGGTAACAAGGTACTCCTTTTTATCCCTAGTGAGGTAACTAAGAAAGGTTTAACAAAACCTAAGTGGATCGCTGAACTTCTGTCACTTTCACAGCACTAGCCACCCCCCGTTACTCCAACTAATGCACCCATCACCCCACACACGCTCTCAAGAACTAGATTGATCAAAGCTAGCAAATAAGAACGGGGTACATAAGATACATCTACTCAAATAACTCAAGAGAAACAATTGCAATCTCAGATTCAATAACTCATAGAAAAGATCCACCACATAGGAATTACAACGGTGCCCGTAATCATGTGAGGCAGCTACAACGGATCTAATTAGTGAAGCACATAGAGAGAGAGATACAAGTGCTACTTCCACAAACCCATAGCCCTAGGGTGGACTACTCCCTCTTCATGGAGATGTCGATGGAGATGACGTTGGAGGGGTAGGAGATCACACCGGCGGCGCCCCACCGGGAACTCCAGGTCTTTGTTTTGGTGTTTCGGCCGCGCTCCTCTCCGTAAGGGTACGGGGGACCCTTTTTATAGTCGGTTTTAGGTCAAGACGGAGTCGGTAAGTCGAAGATGGAAGGAATTGGGGCCACAGGGGCCAAAAGGGGGCCTCTCACGCGGCCAAGGAATCTGGCCGCATGGAGGGTCCTCTTTTGGGCCTCCTTGCCCAATTCTCGTGGATCCTTCGCCCGCAAGTCTTCTCCTTCCAAAAAAATGACCCCTGCAGATTTTCAGGTGATTTCGCGGAAGTTTGCCCCTGAAACGTCAAAAATATAGAAAACGGGGTTTCTGACAGGCAGGGTTAATTTCATAAAAGTTGGGGGACTTTGTAATTTAACCCCAAAATACTATAAAACATAGAATTATTCCCTTATATGATGCAATATGTAATAGAAAACCATGTGAAAATATGCAAAATTCATCTATGCATTTTACATGCATCAACATCCCCAAGCTTAACCCATGCTCGTCCTCGAGTATGAAGGTGATAAAACTAAGATGGGTTTTGCATATTGAAACAATCATGGGATATCAAGGAGGATTATTCATGCTACATATAATCAAATGATTAATACTAGAAATGAGTAGCAATATACAATTCATGTTGTAAGAAATATCAAATATGCAAGCAAAGATGCTTCATGAAAGTTCACAAAGTGTATAATGAAATAAAAGCACTATGTACCAAATGCATACACAAAATGAAAAATAAAATCCTATATTGATAAAAGAATAGCATAATGGAGAATAGAAAATATAGTGGACACTTTGGAGAAAATTGAGTAGAGGTAAAACATGATCAAGTCTTATTTACCCTCTAAATTATTGAACTAAAATTACTAATTGAAATGTGGTATCCATTTATCTAGGACTCTCATTGCCCCTTTATCACTAGCATCTTAAAGTTGTGAGTATTGAAGTAATGAGAATGACAAGGTGGTTGAAAGCCTCATGCCCCGTGAGTGTGAAAACCTACTCCATGATTACTCAACTTAAGATTCCTAATAAGCTTTGTACAATCATAATAAGTATTAATGACATCATAGAGAACCGCAAAGAGGTACCTCTTGCCCCCATGACATGGAAACAAGCCCATGTTACAATGACAAGATGAACAAATGGAGTAGACTCATCATCCTTTTTATTTTCATTCACTATTATGCATAGCTTCTTATTTTATTATAGGATGTGTTGTAGAGTCACTCAAGCTGTAAGTAAATTTCCACCATGATAAAGCATGGCTTGGGTTAGCGGCCCAATGCGTTTCTCTAGTCATATAGATACTTACTCATCAAAACTTACTATTCCTGTATTTCATTTCGGCATGGCAGGAGTCCAAAAACAAAAGTACGTGATATCAACCAAATGTAAAAAAAATTGTGCAATATTGAAAGCTTTCCGGTGATACACATTTATAGCTAGCTCCCAACCACACACTTGTCAAACGCAAAACTTGTGGCTCCCATTATTGGGTCATGTTTATTAGATGCATAAAAAGTAAAGTGTGCCTTCAAAAGTTCGTGAGAGTCCTATCCCAAGTTCAACCCATGACAATTAATAAAGTGAATATCTTAATTTAGAACATAAATAACACAATAACATGGTGAACATACTCGGATTAGCAATGAAGCTAATGGGAAGATATGGTGGACTCACTGGAAATACTTGGCTAAGGAGTGTTGGAAACAAGTTTTTACTTGTTGGAATTTTTAAATTTTTGGGCTAGCAAGAGGGAGATAGTTGACCAGCTACTATGCATGCATATGTCCATAGAACTATTCATTTCATGACAAACTAAATAAACCATCAATTAACATCAAGGACAAGAATAAGAGATAGCTCAAGACAACATTATTGCAAATTTCTACACATAAAAAGCCTATAAATCATGCAGACATATGTAGCTCTTCAAATCAACCATGACATCACTATTCCAAGTCATAATACTAGCATCCAATACATTCCAACCCCAAACTCCAGTAGCTCAATCTCATATAAAAATGATGGTGGTGGTCTTATCAAAACAAAAATAAAAACAAAAACTAGACGCTTCAAGTCTCTACGATAAATGCTTTGCTTAGAAAAACAGAAAGTAGACGTGTGCTAACCAAAAGAGTGTAGCTCCAGTGGGGTGTTCATCACATCCCCAAGCTTATGGCTTTCACCATTCTTGGATGTCTTGAGGCGCAGCTCCTCTATTCCCTGTGAAAAAACTTCACAAAACATGTTTCTCCCATTCTTTTTCTGTGGGGTGAGATTAGTAAGGACAAACAAATCACATGCTTGCTGTGCAAAATTCCAAATCAAATGCTCCAGTAGATAGACAATAAGGTTCATTATGTTGTATGTTCACTCTCTTGCTTGAAAGAATCATGGAAATTCGATTCCCAAGCCCAAAGAGTGCATAAAACAAAAGAAGGCAGAATCTGTCCAGAAAAGCAACAGCAGAAAAACGAACGTTTTTTCCTATGCTATACTCGTAAAACAATTAAGACAATTTTTTTGCTTACAGAGGACGAAAATTTTCAGAACATACTAAAAAATTAGCTCAATCTGACATACCAATAAAAAACGTAAAATCATACGGTGATCAGACTCGTGCTGAAACAGAAATTTCATGCACTAGGATAGCAACTTATAAGTCCAAATGGGTTTGACTTGACTCTTTATTGAAAACTCCAGAATTAAAACAAAAAAACTAATCTCTTGAGACAGCAAGAGGACACTAGGAAAATCCAAACAAAAACAACCAGGTTGCCTCCCGTAAAGCGCTTTCTTTATAGCCATATAGCTAGGCTTTACTTACTTGATAATCAAGAGGGATAAAGCTCATGAGGGAGCTTGTTCTTCAGCGTGCCCCTCTTCCTTGGGAAGTGCTCCATGATTTTCTTGTGAGGGAACTGAAACTTGACATTCCCTTCCTTGGAGTCTATGATTGCACCTGTAGTACGAAGAAAAGGTCTACCCAAAATAATAGGACTAGGGGATTTATCCCGCATATCCAAAATAATGAAATCAACGGGTACGAAAGTCATGTGCAATTCAATCATAACATATTTTACTTGTCCTACAGCATGTTTAGTAGAGTTATCAGCAAGGACAAATTCACTTGAGCACTTTTCTAAATTTTCTAGTTCTAGCAATTCATATAATTCTTTAGAGAGTACCGATACACTAGAACCTAGATCTAACATAGCATGGTGAATTTCTTTTCCAATTGAAACTAGCACCTTGGGGATCCATGCATCCCCAAGCTTAGGAGGTATCATGGCCTCATTCTTGTACCTAGAAATTTTTTCTTGCAAGACATGATTAGCAATATAAGATCCAAAGCCAGGTTGATTAACATTTATAGTGGGATCACTAGCAAATTTTTGTAGAGTAGCAATAATTTCTTGCAAGCTACTTTTTTATAAATCAAGCAATGGATCCTTAATTTCATTAAGCATAATAATTTCCTCTACTTTTCCTTTTCTATTATGCATATTAAAAATCTCATAGCGATCATCAAAAATATCCTCGGGTACTTCAGCCTTTTTTAAGCTCTCTTTAATTTTAACCTCTAAGAGCAAACTTTCAAGCAAAACATGGGTATTTGCAGCATTAGTACTAGTAAAAGATCCCCCACATTCATTATCTAAAAAGGCTCTAGAAGTTTCAGAAAGTCCCTTATAAAACATATGCGTAAGTATCCAATCTCGAAAGCCATGCCCTATTCCATATGCTCTACTTCTAAATCTCTCCCATGCTTGTATCATTGATTCATCTTTTTCTTGTTTAAAGGTAATGAGCAATTGTTTAACATTGTAATTCTTTTCAGCATGACAAAACCTTTCAATAAATGCAGCCCTTAAGTTGAACCAAGTAGTAAAATTGCTAGGAGTCCATCTTAATATCCAATCTAATGCTTTGCCTCCTAGTGAGTAGGGAAAGAGTTTAACTTTAGTAGTGTTGATGTTTGCATGATTCAAGTTCAAAGTTTTACATCTTTCATCAAATTTCTTTAGATGGAACAAAGGGTCTTCTTTAGGCTTTCCATAGAAACGAGATTCATAAATCATTTTAATAACACTAGGATCTACCTCTAATTTTTCAACGGGAATATTTAGCTCTTGAGGGAAATTCCTAACACTGAATGGCCAATAAGTTCTCTGCTCCATTTTCCAAGTTTTTATGTAGTTTTTAATTTTTTATGCAAAACAAAAGTGAAGTAACTAGGCAAATTCGAAATACTAAAATAAACTAGATAACTAAATGCAAAACTAAAATGCAAACTAAAATAAAATATGCAAGACAAAAAAAAAAACAAGAACAAAAACTATACAAAAACTAAAACAAGACAAGAAACAAAACAATCTACTTGAAAGAAGGTGGAGATAGAAAGGACGGTACTCACGTAGGTGCAACCTCCCCAAGCTTAGGTGTTTGCACACCTTGTTGGTGATGAACACTTCTTGTGAGCTTCCTTGGACAACTCCTTCACCTATGGCTCCCCGGCAACGGCGCCAGAAAAACGCTTGATGGCTAGGTTGAGACTCCAAGTGCAGAGTGTGTAGCTAGTGGCAAGCCTTCTTCCCCACGAGGGTGACTCGAGGGTTTATAGCGAACTCTTGGGGAGCCAGTATTTCAGCAGTTGTCTTCCAAGCTTCCTCCAGGATCCTGCAAAAAGGTAGAGAATTTTGTGCCCTCAACCTCACCAAGTGGTTGTCAAGCACAAGGTGTGAGACTTCTAAATTGCAATGCAAAACTGAAAGTAAATGTGCAATAATTAAATCTACTACTAAATGCAAATGAGAAAATAAATATGCAATGGATTGTTTTTGTATTTTTGTGATGCAAGTGGTGATGGAGATAATGTAAATTCGAATTGGAGATGCAAGTAAAGTAAAGTGCAAGTAAAGTAAATTGCAGCAAAGTAACTAGAGTGTTTTCTTATATTTAAAATAGGACCGGGGTTCATGGTTTCACACTTGCATTCTCTCAAATAAAGTAGTAGACGGTGGACATAAAGAATTACATGTGAGATTACAATAACATGTTTAGCATTGAGTAATTTCATATGGGCATCACGTCCTAGCATAGAGATCTCTACGGTCATATTGATCCCTCTTATACTCCACCAAGATGCGAAATAAATCATAACACCTCGATAATTAAGGAAAACAGAGTATAGCTTTAAGCAATGTGACATGAAGTTGAAGTAAGAACTTGCTAGATCTAGTCATGGAGATTGATTAGTGTCACTTCAAATCCCCGGTAACAAGGTACTCCTTTTTATCCCTAGTGAGGTAACTAAGAAAGGTTTAACAAAACCTAAGTGGATCGCTGAACTTCTGTCACTTTCACAGCACTAGCCACCCCCCGTTACTCCAACTAATGCACTCATCACCCCACACACGCTCTCAAGAGCTAGATTGATCAAAGCTAGCAAATAAGAACGGGGTACATAAGATACATCTACTCAAATAACTCAAGAGAAACAATTGCAATCTCAGATTCAATAACTCATAGAAAAGATCCACCACATAGGAATTACAACGGTGCCCGTAATCATATAAGGCAGCTCATACGGATCTAATTAGTGAATCACATAGAGAGAGAGATACAAGTGCTACTTCCACAAACCCATAGCCCTGGGGTGGACTACTCCCTCTTCATGGAGATGTCGATGGAGATGACGTTGGACGGGTAGGAGATCACACTGGCGGCGCCCCGCCGGAGTTTTCCCCCTCCAATCTGGAACTCCAGGTCTCTGTTTCGGTGTTTCGTTGTTTCGGCCGCGCTCCTCTCCGTAAGGGTACGGGGACCCTTTTTATAGTCGGTTTTAGGTCAAGACGGAGTCGGTAAGTCGAAGATGGAAGGAATTGGGGCCACATGGGGCCAAAAGGGGGCCTCTCACGCGGCCAAGGAATCTGGCCGCGTGGAGGGTCCTCTTTTGGGCCTCCTTGCCCAATTCTCGTGGATCCTTCGCCCGCAAGCCTTCTCCTTCCAAAAAAATGTCCCCCGCAGATTTTCAGGTGATTTCGCGGAAGTTTGCCCCCTGAAACGTCAAAAATATAGAAAACGGGGTTTCTGATAGGCAGGGTTAATTCCATAAAAGTTGGGGGACTTTGTAATTTAACCCCAAAATACTATAAAACATTGAATTATAACCTTATATGATGCAATATGTAATAGAAAACCATGTGAAAATATGCAAAATTCATCTATGCATTTTACATGCATCAGTGAACCTATGCTAATGTACCGTCCCATCCAAGACTAATACATACTTGTGATTATACCCCTTGCAAGCATCCGCAACTACAAGAAAGTAATTCAGAAATAAATCTAACCACATCTTTAAACTCCGGGATCCTACGCTCCCTCGTGTAATGGTTTCCTAACAGGGGTTTAGGTTTCTCTCACTCCGTCAACCCCACAATTAGTAGCCAAATACACGATGCATTCCCCTAGGACCATAAATGCTGAAGTATCATGTAGTCGATGTTCACATGACACCACTAGAAGAATAACACCACAACTTAAATATCAAACATTAAATATTATTCAACATTACTTCACTACTAACAACTTGACTTCTCCCATGTCCTCAAGAACAACACGAACTACTCACAACACATCATATGGATCATAATCAGTGCTGATATAATGGATGATAACAATCTGGTCATCAAGTGCAAACACCGATAAATCTCACAAGCATGAACTACTAACAAGTAATCCACACCGGGAGAGAGATCTAATGCAAAACAACGATATAGGCCCCTAATTGGTACAACGGGATGAAGGTGGATGATGAGGGTGATGGTGTTGGTGGTGGTGACGACGATGATGATGATCTTGATGATGCCCGGAGCGATGACGGTGACGATGGCGGTGATTTCCCCACTCCGAAGAGGAATTTCCCCGACAGATTTCTCCCTGCCAGAGAGCTTTTCTCTCTCGGGTGTTTTCCGCCCTGCAGCGGCGGCGGAATAATTCTTCAAGGATAGAATGAGGCTTAGGGTTCCCTCGGGGTCAAGGGGCCAATGATGACCCCCGGAGGTGGGCCAGGGTGGCCACACCACTGGTGGCCCCCCTCCGGCTCTCCTTCTGGCCGTGTTCCTCCTCTGGACTTTTAGGAACCCCCGAATGTCCCCCTTCTTCTTCTGATCTTCTGAAATATGGTATCTCGACGGTGCTTTTTCCATCAGATTTCTGGTCCCGGTGTTTATTCTCCAAAAATTCTAAAACATGCAAAATAAGATAAAATAACATAAGAGATGCATCATAACATGAAATATATCGATGAATAACAGAAAATTATGATATAAAATAGTGATGCAAAATGGACGTATCAACGACTAAGCCGGATTTTGGCCAAGGGCAAACCAAGGGAGGTCGGGCAAAGAGTTTTTTTTTGCCCACGGATGAATATTCCCATGTTCGTCAAAACCATCTTCTTGCTTTACCTTGAACTTTTCGTCAAAGGTGGGAACGGGCTCTTCCTTGGGCAGGTTTGAAGGCCCAGCTTCATCAGGCGCCGCCCTTCCCTCACATTCGAGTCGGATGCAATGGGCTTGCTGGTCTCCAAAGTCTCCTCCCGAGCAGCCGAGTTTTCTTCTCCGACCGCCATTGGAGTGTCTAGAGCAGCGGCAGGAGACGGATTTGCTCCTCTGGGGGGAAGCATCCTTCTGTTTCTTCCGGCCTTTTCCCTTCAGAAGTAGTAGGGGCAAGGATAGAAAAGAAAAAAAGGAAAGAAAATGTGAGATTGAGATTTTCAAAAAAAAGATAACGCAAGAAAAAGCATGCAAATATAAAAACTCTGGGTTTTTGCCTGGAAGTGGCGACGATCACACCGTCAAGGTCGATGACTTCTTGGTTGGCAGATGCCTTCTTGCGCTGCCGCCCTCCAGACTGAAAGTTGGCATGTAGCATAGCCAACTCGTCATCGGTGGCAAGCTCGCTTTCAGCAAGTTCAAGGAGTTGAAAAAGAATTAACCCAAATTCCGGATTAGTATAAACATCCGAGAAAAGATAGAACTCGAGAAATCCCCCCAAATGACAAGAACATACCTTGGGAGCGGGGTTCTTCGCGTGGTACATTTGTCGGCTCTCCTCATATTCGTCACGAGTAGAGAAGAGTTGGTTCACACGTTTTTTGAACTCCTTTTTGGTCAAAGCGCTCTTCGTCGCCCTTATCGCATCTTTCGGGCCCCTTGTATTCACACATGAGCCGTTTTCGTGATAAGCAAGGGGCTGGATCCGCCTTCCGAACCAGCATATGATTTTGTCCATGCCGGTTAGCGGAGGAGTGGAAGAGACGAGTTTTGCGATTCACCTCTTGATTCTCATCAGGTCTGGAGGCAGAACATGTACCGTGTCCAACGCCCAATTGTCTTGGGGCGTGGCCGCGGAATTGACGAAAGGCGGAATGCCCGTTTCCTTTCCAGGAAATGGAACATCCGCGTGATAGAAGAACGCGCCCGTCCAGAATTTGACGGACTCGGAGGTTTTGATCTTGGGGAACAAATCCTCGCTAAACCTACGGAGGTTGAAAGCGATTGTTCCACAAGTCAGAAGTACACCCTCAGAGGCATTGCGTTTAACGTTAAAACAATACTGGAAGAAGTCCAGGCAGGGTTCTATCCCTAGATAACCCTCAAAGAGGGCCTGGAGTCCGGCTAAGTACAGAATAGAATTTGGCGGAAGATTATGTGGTTGGATTTTGTAGTGGTCTAAGACCTGGCAGAAAAACGCGAAAGGCGGAAATCCCATACCTCTGTTGATATGGGATGCCAGAAGCACGCGCTCGCCGGGCTGTGGAGACGGCTCGACGTCGTCTTCGCTCACCCGCCATTTGTCCTTCACCATGAATACGTCCTTCTCCGTTCCCGGGAGAAGGGACGGAACCACATTGAAGTGGCTCCAATTGCCAGCATTCTCCTCTGTTTCTTGCTCGCCTCCGGCAGTGGCGGAAGCGGCGATGTCCTCGCCGTTGCGAGAAGTGTTTCCTTCCTCCGTAGAATCTGGGAATGGAGGAGGAGGAGGAGTGGCCGATGGCGGCGGCATGTTTCTGGCCACGGGAGGCGGATCCCCGCCCGCCGGCTCGCCGATGGCTCCCTCTGGCGCGCTCGCAACAGTGCGCGGGAGAGAATCGAAGAGAGGATCCAAGTAGTTGATGATGTCCTCGACTTCGACGGTGGCTCTCGTAGAATCAGAGGCACGGGGAGAATCTCCGTGACCATCTTTTGGCGGCGTGGCCGAGAGTTTGATCCTCCGATGATCTCTCCGGAGAGGGGCTCGGGGGCTCGGGTCTCTGCGTTCTCTGGAACTTGGGCTTGGGCGCTACGTGCTTGGTGCTCAGAGTGCTCGAGGAGGTAGAAGGAAGCGGAAGAGAAAACGGAGCCCCCGAGACGGCTATTTATAGCCGAAACGCATGGAGATTAGCTCCAACAGCTATTTTAGCCGTTGGATGCGTGACGCGTGTAACACCTGAAATTCCAGGAAATGAGGGGGCGGGGTGATTATTGCTATCTCCTCGTTTCTCGCGCAAAAAATCTGTCAGAGGATACATTTTCAGGTTTGAGTGAACCCAAATGTTCGTGACATCAGTAGGATTTCATCGCTGATGTCATGAGTTTCCTTCTCCATGAAGGCCGTGGGAGAAAAGTCGGATTTCGGTAAATCCGAGTTTGGCATTGTAAAATTTTGCTAAAAGAAGAATCAAGACCAAAAGGCGGCATTCACGAAAAAGAATACAAACCCACAAGGAAACGACATAACGGAGTCTTCATCCTTCTTGGGGGCTACTATTGGATATATGCCAACTAGGGGTATGTCTGACATTGGCCAAAGGCCGGATTACTAGGGTGGCCCACAGGTAATGGATCAAGTTCCATTGGGCGGCCTAGTAAAGCTGACGTGCAGGAAGCCAGATTCTAGAAGAACCCGGATCACGGCCCAAAGTGGTGCGGCTTGGAGGAGAAGACGGATTCCTTACTTTCCAAGTTAGATGCTTTCCGTAGTCTTCTAGGTTTCCTTTATGTAATACCTAATCCGGCTATCTATATAAATTCGGACAGGAGCGAAGAACAAGGATCGAATCTTAGCTAGAAGATAACTCGCCGAGAAGTTGATCCTCACCGAGTTAACGAAACCATACTCACAATTGTACTTTGTATACTTCAGGCTTCATCCCTGATTTAGTGAGATTGCAGGAGTAGGAACACCACCTTAGTTGCGACGTACCAAACCTGGGTAAACTCGGTATTCTCGTTACAGTACTTCCACGTTCCCCCCGCGATTCTACCAGTAGGCTCATGGCACCCCAGTCTATGAACTCTACTACAATGTCTCGACATCTAGAGCTATTAATAATTTGCATGGTATAATTATGAGAACCTCTAATGCTGTTAAAATGCTTGTTAAACATTTTCATATGGTTCAAACTCAAACTGATCAACTCACTAAAGTGCAAAAAGATATGGTAGCTAATGCTTCTAGAGAAAAACATGTTTGTGAAATAATTACTAGAAGTGGTATTTCTACTCAGGATCCCTTGTATCCTGAAGGACACCCTAAAACAATTGAACAAGATTCTCAGCAACCTAAAAATAATAGTTCTCCTTCTAAGAAAAAGAAGAAGAGACATAGAACTATTGTAGAATCTCCTGAACCTGCTAAAGATCCTAATAGTATATCTATTTCTGATGTTGAAACTGAAAGTAGTAATGATAAAAGTGATGCTTCCTATAAAGAAGAAACTGTAGCTGAACCTGAAAAGCAACCTAAAACTGTGAAGTATACTAAGGAGGAGTTCATTGCTAATAAGCATGGTAATGAAAGAGAGCATTGGGTACAAAAAGCAAACCCTTTTCCTAATAAGAAACACAAATCAAAGGAAGAAGAACATTATAATAAATTCTGTGAGTGGATGAAACTGCCTCCTTATTCAAAATACGTGAAAGATATTGTCTCAAACAAAAGAAAGTTTCCTAATGAGGAAATTTCTACCATGCTTGCTAATTACTCTTTTAATGGTAAGGTTCCAAAGAAGCTTGGAGACCCTGGTATTCCTACTATTCCTTGTTCCATTAAAAATAATTATGTTAGAACTGCTTTATGTGACTTGGGAGATGGAGTTAATGCTATGCCTTTCTCTCTTTATAAGAGAATCTCTCTAGAAACACTGATACACACTGATATATATTTGCAAATGGCTGATAAATCCACTGCTATTCCTGTTGGTATATGTGAGAATCTTCCTGTTCAAGTTGCTACTAGTTGTTTGATATTAACTGACTTTATTGTGTTGGAAATGCCTGAAGATGATAATATGTCTATTATTCTTGGGAGTCCTTTTCTTAACACTACAGGGGTTGTTATTGATTGCAATCAAGGAAAAGTAACTTTTAATGTTAATGATAAAGAGCATACTGTTTATTTTCCCATGAATATTGATAGAAGATATGGTTTAAATTCAATTGGAAATATTGAGACCATCAAGATTGGAGAATTTTATTGTCCCATTCCAGTACCACCAAAAGAATATGAAATTTTAATGATTGGTACTATGTCTATCAAGGTTGAGGTAACATAATTATTTAGTGATTAGCAAAGTTTTTCTTCATATAAAAATTATTCTGGTAACAAGACATGATCAACCTTGTTAACAAAGTGATTTTGAATGAAGAGGACAATGTTTTCACCTTCTCCATTATGTTTTCACCATGGTTACTTCTTTTATCACCTTGCCACTTTAGTACAATCATGTTTCCAACATCTATACCTTTGTTTTCACCATCCATACTTTTGTTTTCACAGTGGTTTCTTTTGTTTTCACCAACCATAACTTTGTTTTTACCACTCCTACCTTTGTTTTCACTAGTTATTTACACATTAGAATGTTTTAGAACCTCTGTAGTTCTGGTTTTGGTTTTTTTCCAGCTTACCATAATTGTTTTCCAGGTTTATAATTAATTATTAAATTCTGAAAAAACCTCGAAAAATTCCAGAAAAAATATAATAATTTTTTTACTTCAAAATGAGGCAGAGAGCCACCTGGGGCACCCTAGGGGGACCCACCAGTCAGGCATACCATAGGGCAGCGCGGCCAGCCCCTGGTGGTGCCTGGGCATGGTGTGTTCCCCTGGCCCTCCACTTACTCTCTCCCCTGCCAAAAATTCCTCTCTCACCCCACAAACTCAAAACATTTCCCGGAACCCGTGTTCTTGTTGTTCTTCCTCGGGATTTTTTGATCTCTTTGCTCAACCCACTATTGTTGCTGAAATTTGGTGCATTTGCTCTCTGGTATGTGACTCCTTCGATTATCCAAGTAGAATTTGGTTTGGTGGAGTATTTCTTGAGTATTTTGGTACTGTAGGTGACAACCTATGTGAGTTTGCATTCTTAATTTAAGTTTAAATAATTTAGTTTTGATGCATGTTTAGCTCTCTTACAAGTATCTATGGTAGTTTCCACCTTATAGTTACTTGAAATCAATTTTTGTGATGATTGTTAAAAATTTCAGAGATGGAGCACAATGTGCATCAACTAAACTAGCATGAGTTGGAGTTGCATGAGGTCATGCATGTGCACCATGAAGAAAAATTGTTTCCATCAATCTATCCATGCCAGGAATTCATGCATGTTACGGGAATTCTGCAGGATTTCTATACTCTTGTGCATAATGCAGGATTGGACCGCTTCATTGAGGATGAACCTACCCAACATGTTAAACTAACTATGTCTGTGGTGCATGACTTTCGCTTTAGATGGTCTTCAACTAACCCTATGATCCATTACAAAATTTATAACAAAGCCGGAGTCTTTGCCTTTCAGTGATTTTTGTGCAGCTATCAAGGTACCAGAGTAGGATTCATGTGAGAAAATAAGAGGGCAGCCTAAACCGCTGCTGGATTTATATGAGGAGATTTGCCAAGGCAAAAGCTTCACGGGGGGAGAGTGGTAAAATACGATAAATTCAACTCCCTAGTATTCGATACTTTGCTTCTTTTATTTCTAAATGTGTGTTAGCTAGAAAATCTGCCAACAAGCTATTGTTTATGATCTGGCTTTTATCTCAGCTGCCTTACGACGTGATAGGTCTTATAACTTTGGTGCTTTAATTGCTTACCATCTCTAACTTAACTTTGAGAAGGGCAGAATTTGTGGAGGTCTTATTGCCTCACACTTGCTGGCTTTGCATGGTGTGGAGCCACACCCTTTAGACCTGCACTTTCCTTTGGAGAGGTTGGACCTTGTTTCGATGATTCAGCATATGTTTGTAACATCCCTGATTTTTGGAAAGAGCAAAAATAAAAAAAAACTGAAACTTTTTGTTTTCATGTTATGCAAGTCACCAAAAACCAAATGAGATGCAAGAAAGAAAAGGAAACAATACATATTTCAATGTTATAGAAATTAAAAATCCAGTATGCCGTTGTTTTCAAAGTCTTAAGGATTGTTTTCACCATCACTAATTTTTATGAACTTGAGTTTTGTTATGTGACCAAAAAATGATGTATCCAACTTTAAAGAGTGGTGACTGGTTTTCTTAACAATGTGTTCCCCAAATGGTTGTTTTCAACTCCCATCTATTAATAATAATTCATCTATCAATTTATATGATTTATTAAAAATAATTTCAAAGCCAAAGTCAATTATACCACTTATTAACTACTCTGTTAGGTATTAAGTAACCAAATCTTTTTCACCAAACTATTTTGGTAAAAGGGACTTATGGAAAACATATTTTACAAATATGTTTTGCCTCTGGTTTTATTTTATCAAATATTCAATTTATTATTATTTTTCTATTTTGAAAATGGCATAAAGTTGCTATTAGGGTTGCACCCTTATTTTAAAATCATAAAAATATGAGAAGGTATGGAACTGACTTTCAAAATTAGTATTTGACAAGTAGAAGGTATCTGTAATTTTATAAAACCCAATTTTCATTTATTTATTTTTCTATTTTAAAATTGCTATTAAGTACTATTAAGGAGTTAATCATATTTTCAAATTTCACAATTTTGAAATGTGTCCAAAGTTTCCTACAAATATTCTTAGTTGAAAGATATTTCAATTTAGGAATTTCGAAATTTATTTGAGGTGTTTTGGTTTTATAAATCAAAAGATACAAAATAAATAAGAAAACGGAATTAAAAGAAAAACAAAAAAAGCATTGACGACGTCATCATCTTCTTCATTGAGCCGAAACTTCCGTGCCTGTTTTTACCCTTTTTAAATCCATTTATTTCGGCCAAATTAAGGACCTTTAATTTCTCCCCAACCTTTCCCTTATAGCCCACGGAATCCTCTCTGATTCCCTTCTCCTCTCTGTATGTTTAGTGCATCCAAACCACCAAAATCGCTCGTCGAGCAGAGGTGGTCCGCCTTCGTTTGTCGATGATTTCGGCCACCGTAGCCATCCTCTCCGCCCCCTTTTAGTCTCCTTCCCTTCCCCTCCCTCTTGCGGAGCTAACTATGTCGTGATCGACTTCGTTTTGCAGTGTAGCGTCGAGCACGAGCTTGCCGAAGCCGAAGCCCGCATGTCCGCCTCAGGATAACCCTGCCGCCGTTGCTACTGAGCCCGTGGAGCCGTCCCTCCGTCAGCATCTTCCTCGCTGTGCTGCCCCGAGTCTCCCCGTGGTCTTCCCGAGCCGAGGAGATCACTAGAGCCGCCACTTCCATCGATTTCTACGTCTCCGGTCACCGGACTGCCGCCGAATCTTCCATTTCCGGCCAGCCGCCAGCGAGGTTATCTCCCTTTCGTCCACGTCCGTTTGCTCTACAATGGAGGGCCATGATTATATCACTTACCATAGGGGTATCAGCCAATTAGAGCTCGCCAAGTCAGCCCGCGCGTTATGTTCTTATCCGTCACTCGGGCCAGCGTGTAACAGGCCCAGGCCCACTCCCTGTCTGCCGCACCGCGCGGTAAATATCCTATTTGAGCTGACCTATCTCTGGATTTTATTTCCGAATAATAATATAATGACATTTTGCAGAAAAGCCCCTTGTTATTAGAAACATCATAACTTTTGATCCACTTAGCCAAATTTATCAAACTTGGATTTTTTTTAAATCCCCGTAATGTGTAGAATCTTTTATCACTATTAAAATTCAAAATTGACAAAATTAAATTGGTTCAAATTCAAATATGCTTGTTTGATGAATTTTAGCATAATTCAAATTCTACAAATCCAAAAATTGCAAATAAAATATATTTGGAAACCTTAGGATGTGTACTTTCATACCCTCTGTCCCAAAATAAATTTTGAACAAATTAAAATTGAATTTAGATTTAAGTTGTCTATTTGAGTATTTTTTACATAGAATTATTTCTATAAATAATTAGAAAATGTTTTCTTAGACAAAGTTGATCCTTTTTGTAACCTTGAACACGAGACATCATTGCCTAACCATTTTTGGACACCCTTGGACCATGACCATGTAATTTATCCAAAAATCCATCATAGTAGTCCACCTAGTTGTTTAAATCTTAGAATTGTTTTATCCTTGTTATCTTTATTGTTGTGGCTATTTTGGGGCCAAGACCATGTCCCTGGTATGTGTCAACCATATAAAAGACCAAGTAGTGAACCTAAAACACTAGTACTATTGTTTTCCATCTACTTCTCCACTCTCCTATTCTTGCTTCAAGAATTCTTCAAGTTAGCAAAATGGAAGGCAAGACTCAACCGTAAGAAGGAAATCCATCTTCAACTTGGTGGAAACATGAAGAGTTACAAAGAAGATCATTGAAGAATTAGAAGTAAGGGAATTGGACTTCACAACAACTAGAAGCAACTCAAGGAAGCACAAATGTGAAGAAATTCAGAACAAAACATCTCCCTCTCTCTTTCTATCTTTCTTCTTATTTCTTTCTTTTCTATTTTTGACTTAGTGGTATTTGTGCCCATCCCATACCCAAACCAATTATTGAAGTGAAAGCCATGAAGAATCTATCAATATTAAAAGAAGAATCCATCCAAGGAACAAGACTACAACAGAAGCATGAAGATGATCTTCAAGAGACAAGCATGTGAAGACTTGGAGCAATCCATACAAGTTGAAGATTTAGAAAGTTTTTTTTGTCCAACCATTGACCCAAATGGAAAATCCCAAGACTTTAACTTCTTATCTCCATTGTTATGAAGTTAGTCGAACCTAGACCTAAATGTTTTGATGAAAAGAACTAAGTTTCACACATTGTTATGTGTTACTTTAGTTGAAGTAGTAGATCACCATTAGTGAACTCTTGGAACTTCCTCGACAAGTATGATTATAATAAAGTTTGATCATCAAACTCAACCTAGTCCATCCCAAGTAAACCCTTGGAATTTCCTTAACAAGTATTGAACTCAAATATTGACCTTGTCTTAGCCAACTTGGTACAACCCCTTTGTTATGTTATGTGCTCTGTTTGTTTTCTCCACTTATGTGTTTAATTGCTAGGATGCTTGTCTATTTTTTTATCGTGTTTTCAATGAATAGATTGGATGGAGAGCAACGATCTTTTGTGAAGAGAGTGTGATATCTTCACCAACTTCAACAAGGCAAGTAACACACCATTCAACTACCAATTATTTTCTATATGCATTAGTTCATTTTGAGTAGTATGCATGACAGGAAATTTAACTAAGTTATATTATGCTATGCTATATCCTAGTAGTGTGTAGCCATCCTTATACCTTGTTATTTTTAAGCCTTGGTACTTAGTTGATACTTAGCCTTGCTATAGAAATTGTGTTACTTGATGTTGTGGAAAAATACTAAGTATAAACTTCAATGAACCACCTGGGTGGATTTGGTTATATGGTTGATAAGAGTTGAGTGTCTCCTCAGGGGTAATACCTGAGTTGTTCACTTGAGGAATGCCACCTAGGAACAAAGTTATTATGATGTTCCCCAAGTTTAGATTGCTTCCAGTGCAGCCTTTAGTCATATGGGCTCTGTCTTGATCAACTAAGTTGAATGAACTCACCAGGCTTACAAACAGATGTAGCATAATTATAGGTGGAACAGGTAAGCCAATCGGTGGTGGAATTTCTTCTGAAAGATCTCGTCTCAATCTTCTACTTTCCTTAATGCACTTAGGGTGTATAGGACGTTTGGACTGATTTCAGTCTGAAGGTGAAAGTGCACAAACTCTGCAGAGTCAAGAAACTAAGATCTTAGCCGTGTCCCGGGTTATGGACAACTATGAGTAGCTGTACAAGGATGGAGAGAAGAATCACATCACCTTTTCGAATGTAAAACTTATAATCATAGGAAAGTACATCCCGGGGTTTTACCGGAAATGTCTCTTGACATGCCGGGGTTTTACCGTGTACTTTCACAGGGTCACTGGGTTTTACCAGCGAATCCCAAACTTAGCACAAACATTGATTTATAAAGAGATAGGAGAAAACTAGATTTATGCAAACTTAGCCAAAACTCCACTCAGCCAGATAAGCATGTAGTATTAGTCTTGCCATTTATATCCACCATAGTGTTTACTTGCCAATACATGAAATTGTATTGACTCCCTTAAGGCTGCATATTCCATCCTGCAGATGATTCTGAAGACGAGTGAGGATTTCGATTAGGATCACGAGACTATCGCCAACATGTTTTGCCTGTGGCACATGAAGAAGATGGGCTCAATGTTGTATTTTGTTTCCGGTGTATTTCTTTGTTTTCTGCTAGTCTTCTAGGACTATGCAAGTTGTAATCCTATTTTGTAAAGATTGGATCATGCATGTAATAGAATTTGATGCATTTGCATGATATTTCATTTTGTACTATGGTGCTCGCAATTGATCCAAGGACTAGCACACTAACACAGATGTTCTTACATTATTTAAATGTGGGAACGCTACAAAGTTTCCATCTACCCATGCTCACCTGAACAATTTATCTTATGGAATAACTTTCTCCAAACAATCAAGGTGGGGAGTGACTAAATATATAAGAGTACTACTTTTGGCTGCACCTCTTTTGTTTAATGTTAATGACATGCAAGGATGGATGCTTTGTGAGAGTGAGGTGGACGCATACATTGAGCACCACCCCCAGCATAGGGAGGATGCCGGAGAAGGGGATGATGATTTCGTCCAGCCCTCCGACAGTGTGGGAATCCCATACCAGCACTCTGGTTATGACTATGCGCCCGCTGCTTCATCTTCTTCTTGGGCGCCCGAGTACGACCATGCAAGGGACGACCCACCACCGTGGGGATACTTCCCGCGCCGTGGATGATCTCCACTTAGGCCAAAATCCTAAGATTGGGGGGAGGTATACCGATATCACACACTCATCTATATATCATTTTCTGTCGGTTCTTTGTATATCCATGTTTTCGTTTCTTTCGTTTGTTTCGTTTTCTTTCGCTTCTTTCCTTTCTCTTTGTTTTTGTTGTTTTGTTCTTGCTTTCCAAAACACAAAACGACCAAAAATATTTCTGTTGTTTCTCTTTATTTTCTTCTTTGGTTTCCTTTGTTTGTTTGCTTTCTTTTCTTGTTTCAGTTTAATATTCAAAAATCCAAAAATATTTGCTTTGTTTGCTTGTCTTTTTCTGTTCTTGTTTTTATTCGAAAACCCAAAAATGTTTGTTGTTCTTCTCCGGTTTTGTAAACTTGTTGCGTAGTTCATCGGTCTTCTGTGTCTCCATTAGAGCTTCGTTATCATTCTATATTAATCAATCCACACGAGTGAAGAGCAGTAATGATGATTTACGACAATTCAAGTTGTGGTGAGAGGCTGGTATGAACTCTATTTGTTTTATTTTTGTACATATACTCATCCATGTGAACATGCTTAGTGTGTTCGTGTAAGGTGTATGTTATTTAATTGATGCTTAGTAGTTCGTGCTCTCTCATGTTTAGTTCCAACTTATTAATATAATATAGCATGTCGTTTAGATGTTTGCTTGCATTGTTTTATTCATAGAAGGGTATGACATTGTGGTATCTCCCTCTGATTGTTTCGCTTGAATTGAGTTGGCACATGCTCACGCATGCATAACACTGAAAGCAAAAGGGAAATTAAGCCTCGATGATTTATTTTGCCTTAGAGTATTTGTATCATATTTATGCCCCTGTTAATTTTGTTTTGTCGCAAGCATGATTATGACAGTTGTTGCTCTCTTGATTGTCGCTCCCCGTCTATTGCTAGCCTTCACCTGTACTGAGTATGAGCTCTACTTGTGCATCCAACTCCCAAAAACCAAAGTTTTCCAAATGTATCCACCATACCTACCTATATATGTGGTATTTAACCACCACTCCAAGTAAATTTCTCATGTGCTACCTTTAAAACCTGCGAAAATTATTCCTGTTTTGTGCCCATGTTTAACTCATTAGGAAGTAAATAGAGAATATTTATCTCACTTGTTGATTGGATTTCCCACCCTGGACTAATGGCTTCATCCGCTTATCCAATTGATAGAAGATCTGGCAGCGGGGTGCCCAGCCCCAAAGTAATACAACAAATTCTCTTCACTATTTTTGCCCCTGATTTATCAGTCAAACCATAATTGTGTAGCCAAAAGAGAAATAGGGATGACCTTCTTCCCAGATGCATCCTTCAATGGGAGCCGCTCTTGTGAAGTCTAGTTGGCTTGTGACGTACTGTATTGTCTGTTTACCATTCGTTGACATAAGCATACACCTCTCTTAAAAAATGTTTTCAATACCTCTGTTTTAATAAAATAAAAAACTCTAGCACATGAATTAATCCCTGCTTCCCTCTGCGAATGGCCTTTATTTTTATTTTTATGTTGAGTCTTCACCTTCTCACTTTATGCGCCTTCTTGAGAGCATGACTGTCATTCTTAGTGTAATTTGCTTGTCCCAAAACACAGTTGATTGTGGTATAACTTTGATGCTTGTATCTTTGATATCTTTATTTCTAGTCTTCATTTGAACTCCAGAGGTGCCCTAGAATTTATGGTTTGCTCCATTATTAAGGGCAAGCAAGTACACTTTATCATACCCTATTATGAGCATTGCAATCCTGCAGATGGATATACTTCATGTTGTTTATTATTAGTTTGTTGGCATTTCTTCATGGTTTGCATAACTGCTAGGTGACTTTTATCTTGCATACATCTTATTATGAATTGCCTCGGCACTTGATCATATAGTGAGTATATTTACATCATATGAAACAAATGTGTTCGTAGAAGTCTTTCATCGCACTCAGTTGTCACTGAATTGCTTGAGGAGAAGCAATAAGCTAAGCTTTGGGGGAGTTGATACGTTCAAAACGTATCTCCTTTTTCGAACACTTATGGTTTTCCTCTAAACTTGTGTGTTTTGAATATCACTAACACGCACTAACGCCGTTTTCAACAGAATTACCTTGGTGTCTCGTTTTTGTGCAGAAAAATCAACTTTCCGGAAATTGCCCGAAAAAGACCCCATTGAGCTTATATCACTAGAAGACCCCGGGAGCTAGAAGGACACCTGGAGGGGGAACGAGTGGCCCAGTCCACCCCTGGGCGCGTCCCACCTAGGCCGCGCCGCCTGGTGGTGTGGGGGCCACCTCCAACCCCTCGGGCTCCCCTTTCGACTACATATGCCCTGTAAACCTAAAACGCGAGGGGGGTCGTCATATTCCACAGAAACACAACAGAGCTCTGCCGCCACCTCGAAACCCAATTCGGGGATCAGAAGTTCCTATTCTGGCACCCTGCCGGGTCGCCATCCACACCGCCACTCCTTCTCCATCAACCATCCATGATTCCCCCGTCCATCTGTGAGTAAATCCTGCTGTAGGCTAAGAGAGATGGAAGGGATTGGATGAGATTGATCATGTAATAATGTCAGATTGTTAGGGCATAGTGCCTAGTATCTAATGTTAGTGTTTTCTACCGTTGTTGCAACTTTTTATGCTTAATGCTTGTCACTTGGGACCGAGTTCCATAATTTCATATCTGAACACGTTATTGTTTCATGAGTATACTTATGTCTCTTGATCATACCTGAAAGTTGTTTACACACATTGTTGTCCGGAACCCGAGGCCCCAAAGTGACAGAAATTGGAACAACCAAAGGGGATGGCTGTGATGTGAGGATCACATGTGTTCATGGAGTGTTAATGCTTTGCTCCGGTGCTTTATTAAAAGGAGCACCTTAATTACCAGTAGTTTCCCTAGAGGCCCTGCTGCCACGGGCTGGTAGGACAAAAGATGTTGTGCAAGTTTCTCATTGCGAGCACGTATGACTATTGGAACACATGCCTATGGTTAGCCTAGAACTTGGATGCTTTATAATATTATCTGCAATGCCCATGTTTAGATTATTACATGACCTTTGTTATCCATGCAACGCCCGTCCATCCTTTCCATCTATGCCTACGGTATTTTCATCCTGCTGTTTTCACAATTGCTACTGCTGTTTTCACGATTGCTACTATTTTACTACTGTTGTTATTTCACTACTGCTGCTACTATAAAACTGCTACCACTAATAAATTGTTGCGACTAAGTCTACTTTCAGGTGCAGCTGAATTGACAACTCAGTTGTTAAGTCTTACAAATATTCTTTGGCTCCCCTTGTGTCGATTCAATAGATTTGGGTTTTATTTCCCTCGAAAACTATTGCGATCCTCTATACTTGTGGGTCATCGGCAGTCTGGAAGCTAGGATAGAAGAGCTGGAGCAAGAAGTCTCTAGATACAAGAAGATGGCAGAATGTGAAGTGAACATCATCCAGAGAATAAATGCAAAACTCATTGCCGAGCATAAGAAGGAAAGTGCCAAGCTTTGGGATGATATCTTATCGCTCCACGAGCCCACCAACAAATTACAAGCACAACTCTACGACATGCAAAATCAAACCTGTGAGTATGAGACCAGGTTTAAACACATAAGTTCTACTGCCAGTTTCAGGATATTGGAAACCAAGTCATCATTTGTTGATGATTAGGAGGATTCACCACCACCACCGAAGCAGTGATTCTTCATTGGTATTGGAATCCCCTTGGCTTTCTCCAAGCTTGTGTGGGGTGCCGCGGTATCACACCATTATCTTTCACCTTTCTTACTTTTCAGTAGAGTCAAATCATGAGTAGAGAAGCTATCATATATGATGGCTTGCAGTGTGGAATTATCTCTCCTTTAATTGGTTATCTATGTATCCCTTGGTGTGAGTTGCCGCTATGGAATATTAATGAGCCGTTTTATTATTTACTTTCCGCACACCTTATTTTAGTGTGCAATTTCTGTTATATGATTGATCTTTGGGAGCATCAAGTTAATCTATTTGGTTTTGGCAAACTTAGCATTGGTCAGTAGGAACAATACTTTGTGGCTTAAGTAGAAAAGAGGGAGATGCATGTAGATACATTATTCCATTATCCTTCTTTGTTGTTGGCTCATAAGCTTAGTATTCTCAAGTTAAGATCTTTTTTACTTCCAAGGAAGATTGCATGATTGTTTTCTATCACATGTATATTTGTTTGTTTCCCTCAACTCTTATGCTTGCTACCCAGCCTTGCTAGCCAAAAACCTGTACTGAGAGGGAATGCTGCTCATGCATCCAAACCTTGAGCCAAACCCCATCCCATTTGTGTCCACCATATCAACCTATATGTGGTATTTCACCGCTGATACGTCTAAACGTATCTATAATTTCTGATGTTCCATGTTGTTTTCATGCCAATTGCTACATGTTTTCTACACACTTTACACCATTTTTATGGATTTCCTGGGACTAACCTATTAACAAGATGCTATGTAAAGTGATTATCAATCTATCATGTTTATGTTATTTATGATCTTGCATGCTCTCCGTTACTAGTAGATGCTCTGGCCAAGTTGATGTTTGTAACTCCAAGAGGGAGTATTTATGCTCGATTGTGGGTTCATGCTTCCTTTTCATCCATGCTCAAGTGACAAAAACGTGACGGATGGAGGATGTGCTGTTGCCATTAGGGAGAAAACAACAATGTTTTCATTATTATATTACGCACTTTACTTAAAGCAATAATCTGTTGCTTGCAACTTGATACCCAAAGTCTGATTGGATTACGTTCTGAGGGTGGATTATTAGTCATAGATGCAGTTGGATAACGTTCTACGAATTATCTTGTAATGCCCGCATGAATCACATAGTAATCATCATGTCATGCATATGCACTACGGTGTAGCCTTTATATCTATCAATTGCCCAACTGTAAATTGTTTACCCAACATGTTATCTATATTTTATGGAGAGACACCACTAGTGAACTATGGACCCCGTCTCCATTCTTTTACACTGATAATACACCTACTGCAAACATTGTTTTCCTTTCATTCACTGCCATCATTGTTCTCTTTTCATTTACTGCAAACAAGTACAATTTCCACATTATACATCAAATCCTTTGTGTTAGCGAAACCGGTGAGATTGACAACCTCACTGTTTCGTTGGGGCAAAGTATCTTAGTTCTGTTGTCTGTCGATTCCACGTTGCTGATCAGCCTGGCAGTGCGCCCTACCAATGTCAGCTGCCAACAACCTTCAGAAGTGATTTCTTTCTCCTACTGGTCGATTCAACCTTGGTTTATTTCTGAGGGAAAACTTGCGGCTCTACTCTTCATACCTTATACTCGGGGTCTCCCAAGGAGCGTACATCTGTGCGCATCAAGCAAGTTTTCTGGCACCGTTGCCAGGGAGGAAGAGGATTTCTACAAGGGGAGTCTCTAACCTCCAATATTTTTTACTTTGTTTTAGTTTTGCTTAGTTTATTTTATTTTGTCTTGTTTGCTTCTTTATATCAAGAACACGAAAAATTTAGTTCTTACTATAGTTGTTATTTTTGTTATCCTGTTTTTAGTCCTGCTAAAATGAGTAATCCTGAGAACACTAAGTTGTGTGACTTCACTAGCACAAACAACAATGATTTTATTAGCACACCTATTTCTCCACCTGCTCCTACTGCTGATTTTTACGGAATTAAGCTTGCACTATTAAATCTTGTTATGAGAGAGAAATTTTTTGGTGTTTGTTCTGATGATTCTGCTGCTCACCTCAATAATTTTTTTGAACTTTGTGAGATGCAAAAATATAAGGATGTAGATGGAGATATTATTAAACTGAAATTATTTCCTTTCACTTTGAGAGGAAGAGCTAAAGAATGGTTGCTATATTTGCCTAAAAATAGTGTTGATTCTTGGACTAAATGTAAAGATGATTTCATTGAAAATATTATCCTCCTGCTAAGATTATATATTTAAGAAATAGCATTATGAATTTTAAGCAACTTGATAATAAGCATGTTGCTAAAGCTTGGGAAAGAATAAAATCTTTAGTAAAGAATTGTCCTGCTCATGGACTTGAAATTCGTGGAAGCCCGGGAAAGGAGGCCAAGTGGGAACAGGAGGATGTTGATTGGGAAAGACATGGAATACCTAATATCTTCGATCCATTCAAGGAGCCATTGGAAAGATGATTTATCACGGCCCGATACTGGCCTAAATGAGAAACCTGGGTTTTAATATCATCTCAGCTTGTTTATGATCTTGAGCCTGAACTGGTAATTAAATTTCCTCCTTAATTATCCTCTAATCATGTTAGTGACATTCTGGTAGCCACATTTCTAAATGGTTCATGGTACATTTCTAGGAAAAGCAAAATATAATTCTTTAGCACGAAGGCTCATCGTCAGAAACACGGGCGTCGTGGAACACACCTTTGAACCGAGCTATGAACATTATCCTAGATAAGCCGGTGGATAGAAAGCCGGCACATGGGCGTATTATCGGCGGTCAAGAGGGTTGCAGATGGGATCACTACTATCATGATCCCCCAGAGTGCCGAAAGAAAAGAAAGCAACTAAATAGCGATGCCATTTAGGCAATGCGAACATAGGAACATTTCTGTGGTCAGAGATGAAGTTAAAAACTAGTTCGGTTCCATGTTGACTGATGTTGTAATTAACACTCTCATTGGTAAACCCCAAGTGCAAGGTGTGAAGAGTGCAGCAGCAAGTTTTCCCTCAGAAAGAAACCAAGGTTGAATCGACCAGTAGGAGAAAGAAGCAACTTCTGAAGGTTGATGCAGCTGATGTTGGCAGGGCGCCCTACTGGTTCAGCAGCAACGTGGAACCTACACAGCACAATCAAATCACTTTGCCCCAGTGAAGCAGTGAGTTTGTCAATCTCACCAGTTTTGATGAAAACAAAGAGGTTAAACGCATGGTGTGGAAAACAGTAGGAAAACAATGTGAAAACAGTAGTAGCAGTGTGAAAACACTTATTGTAGTGGTTGTATTGTCAGTATGAGAAAAATGGACCGGGGTCCACAGTTCACTAGTGGTGTCTCTCATAGAATATAAATAACATGTGCGGTAAACAAATTACAGCTGGGCAATTGACAGATATAAAGGCTGCACCATAGTGCATATGCATGACATGATGATTACTATGTGATTCATGCGGGCATTACAATAAGATTCATAGACCGTCACTACTAGGGAAAAGCTTACCCGTGACGCACCAATTTTCTTATCCGTGGCGCACCTGGGCGCGTCACGGGTAACACGCCGCGCCTATGGATTTATCTGTGACGCACCTGGATGGTGCGCCACGCCTATTTATACCCGTGACGCACTGGGCCGGTGCGCCGCGGCTAGTTCTAGGTGCGTCACGCCTAATCTCCCAGGTGCGTCACGGGTACTCGTTTTGGTGCGTCACGGCTATTCTATGCTGTATTTTTTTTTTAAAAGGCAGTACCGTATTTATACAGGTATATACGGCTCAAATACAGAAGAATGTCAGTACACAAAATACAGAAGAATATCAGTATCTCAAATACAGGTATGCAATTGATAGAATAAATTTTCATAGCAGAAATATTACATAGTCTCGAAAACAAACATATATACTACTAATAAATCCAGAAGTTAGTCTCGAAAACAACCATATTACATAGTCTCGATCATCACCACATAATCTATCTAGCGGGCGCGGATGTAGTCGATGACCATCATCATGTCCAAGTTGGCGATGTCACTATTCCTCATGGTGATCAGAATAGCTCGGCCAACCTCCATACCACCTCTTGCGGAATGGAACTGCCTCCATGCTTGAGAGTTGAGGATGACGCGACCATCAGCGTTATCCCTGGTGATCGGAACTGCGGTGACAGGTCCTGATTCTCCACGGCGTACTCCAATGGTACCTTGCTCCATGCCAGCACTATCCGCTACCGCCATCGGTATTTTCTACAACACACAATTCCAAGAAAGAATAAAAGCACAATGTCAAATACCGGATAAGAAAGTGTTAAGAACATAAGCAACTATACGAATAAGAAAGTGTTAAGAAACATACCATGACATGTCCATTGGAGATGTTAGTGTTGGTGATGCGATGCACGAAAGGGGACCCGATGTAGCTATCTATCTGGGCAAGTTTCTGAAGGACACGGTCCTTCTCAAACTCGCTAAGATTCGCTCTTTGAGCAACCACCACATGTTTCCATGGGTCCTCCTCGTCCATATCATCCTCAGTGTCCATATCCTCGGTGTTCCCAGTTTCCTCCTCACTCCCGCCATCCTCGCTCGCAATCCCGCCCATATACAGAATTTTGATGCGAGGTTGCGGTCTTTCCATAGAGAAGTGAATGTAATCACCTCCGCTTAAATTGTACGTGGCGATGATAGCCTGCAATTGTGGTCCGCAGAAGTAGGTCTTCGTTCTTTCTTTTTTCACTCGAAGAATGTAGGTGGTCCCGTGAACATTGAAATCCATGTTACTGCCAACTAACTCGTTGAACTCTTCGCGAATATTGCATGGTAGAATCTAAAAAAGAAATATAAAGAATCTTTTGTTAATAAACACAAGTCTCAAGCTAGATAGTAAAACGAAAGAACAAGTTAACATAAAAAGAATTGTTAATTACCAACGAACCAACGTCACCGTCGTGGAGCTGAAGCATAAAAGAAGCCCCAGTGAATCGTCCTTCGGCACATCGGGACCGACATACTTCGCAAGCCATGTTCTATTAAATTAAGAAATGACACATAGAGGTTAGAGGAGCATAGCTATCACAAAACAAAGACAAATGGCAGAACCTACCTATCACAAAACAAATGCAGAAAGGCTATTAATGAAATGGTTAAACTAGGATCCAGATTCCCTCTTTGTTTGCTAGATAATTTCGTAGCTTCTGCTTTGTTTCTAATCTGAATGAATGTGGAAGAGGTCCCTGCTTTGTTTCTGATCTGAATGAATGAATGACCACATAGTGTAGCACTTGTTCTTGTTGCCTTTTTTCAGTTCAAACCGAGTGTAAATGTTTCAGATGAAAAAACAAGGCAAACTGATGTTATATTTTGCTACATATTAGATGTTACTATGCAAAGATGACATGTTTAAGATGCCAGATGTTATTTTCCAGTACATTTGGTACTTGGGCATGTTTAAGATGTTCCAGAAATAGCTCCATATGGCATATTTCGCTCACATTCCAGCACATAATTTGTCCTGAAAGCACTGACATAAAATGCACCAGACAAGTACTTGGGAATATTTTGCTATTTTCTGGCAGTACATTGGTGCAATATATTCTTCCTGTTATTTTCTAGCACATATATTTTGCTGAAGTCACTGACACAAATGTGTACACATATATTGAACATTATTCATATCCCCAGTGGACACAATTGCTCAAATATTACATTACTCAAGTTCACACAAACCCTCTAATCAGCAAGGCTAAAAAAGCATACAACATTACGAGAGAAATGAATACTATCACTGGCCATGTGCTCTACAACTTCAGTTCTTGGCAATTTGCCACCCATATCTACTATTCCCACATGAGCACACAATGCTTGCCACTTGTGCGGTTATACATTGCATCAAGTTCCAAGAACCTCTACTCACCAATGGGGCATGGCCACTTGTGCTGTTATACATTGCATCAAGTTCCAAGTTCCAAGAACCCGTATAGACTCAACAGTAAATGAAACATGCATGTATCAGGAACAGACTAATCCCCTATTGAACTAATGATACATCAGTAGCCCCTCGTCAGGTCGAAGGGCACATACATTACTAGAACATATTAACTTATACATACCACGAGCACTTTGATGAAAATAAACTATATGACGGTGTATATGAGGTCTCCACTCATGCACCTCTAGATGCCTAAAATGCCTTGGAGGATGTGAAAATGCGACGATGCCAGAACTGAGAGAACCAGAAAGAAAAAAAGAATTGTCCTACATCGTTTTCGAGTATATATATCATTATGATTTGCTTACATTCCCAACTTTATGTTCCCATATTTATTTCACTGTATTTTGTTTTCCATCATATGTCAGTCAGTACCAAATTTGCAGCTCAGTATTTTATATCTAGATTTATGCTTAGAAAATATGTTTCTGTTGGGTGCCTTTTATGCCCTTTGATTTATTTCCCCTTAAGTTCTAAGATAGATTATCTTTGTTCCTAAATCCCGCAGCTGATTTTACTTCCATTTGAGAAAATGTTCAAACTTGAAAATGTAAGCTATAGTTTCTTAGAGAAAAAGGTAAGTTATTTGGGACCGAATCATGCTCAACAATGAATAATGCAGCGGAATAAACATAAGAGCAAATAAACAAGAAAGGATCAGCTAAGTGGCTGCAGTGCACATCCATACACATCCATACAGCAATAAAGTGGCTAAATTAAACCACTTGCACATCATGATCAACAAGAAAGGATCAGCTAAGTGGCTGCAGTGCACATCATGATCAACAATAAACAAGAAAGGATCAGCTACCAGCTACGAAGCAGACGCCAAAACACCTAGCTAAATTAAACCACCTGCACATCCATACAGCAGTCTAGATAGGATCAGCTAAGTGGCTGCAGTGCTGTCCCCTCTTCTCCTAAAACAGAGTGTGGTAGTGGGACGAAATTCATGGACATTTCCAGCAAAACACAACTTGCTACCTTGGCTGGTGAGAATGCTGATGCAAGGCAGCCTGTTCTCCTAGCTATGCATATGCATACCGCTGTGCGTTCGGTGGACAGCGGAATGTCAATGTTCAGTGCAGCCAACCAGACAATCGATGAAAAAAAGATGAGAGGGAGGAGGCAACGATCCCACCCACGCGAAGGCAGGCGCCCCTCGCGACCGCAACCGCGCCATTCAGCCTGCCGGCGGCGCCCCAAGCAAGGGGCGTGCGGCACTGCGGCGGCGGCTGCACACACGCCGCAGCCACAAACCGCCGGCTCCCCCCTTTCGCTCATTCTCCTCCTCCTCCTCCTTGATTCCGACGTCGCGGGGTCCTGCCGCTCCCCTTCTCCATTGGCGCGAAGCAGTGCTAGCGCGAGCACCGTTGGAACAGCCGAATCGAACGAACGCAACGACGGAATCGACGATCTACCTCACATCGCGGACGAACTAACACACAGAGAGAGAGAGCATGCAGGAGGGAGGCAGGAGGAAGGGGAGGAGGAGGTCGGCCCCGTAGGTACGTACCTTGCGGTCGCGATGACAGAGGTGGGCAAGGCGATGCTGACGGTCGATCCGGCTCCCTCCTTGCTGGCCCGGTCCGGCTCCCTCCTCGATGGCTCCTAGTCCTACTCCGGGTCGTGCTCCTCCTCGAGCAGCAGCGGCGCGGTGGTTCAGATCGAGATGGCGGTGGGCGGCTAGGGGAACGGTGTGGAAGACGACGATGTGGAAGACGACGATGTGGAAGAAGAGGGGAACGGTCCCGCGCGCGTGGCCCTATAGCAGAGGATAGCCGTGACGCACTGCAGCGAGATGCGCCGCGCATAGGTTAGCCGTGACGCACCACCGGAAGGTGCGCCACGGGTACCCAACATAGCCGTGACGCACCGCTGGCAGGGTCCGTCGCGGGTATGCCTCGGAGGCTCGCCTCCCCGTCCCCACACATACGCGCGACGGGCGTTTAATTTGGTGCGCCGCGGGTATGCCTTTAGGCGCGACGCGCGAAAGCATGGTGCGTAATAGGCGTGACGTGCCGAATTGGAAGTGCGTCACGGGTATCATCACTCCAATAGCCATTTTCCTAGTAGTGCGTTATCCAACTGCATCTGTGACTAATAATCCACCCTCGGAATGTCATCCGAGCAATCCTTGGTTATTAAGTTGCAAGCAATTGATAATCGCATTAAGCAAAGTGTGTAATGTAAACAATGTAAACATCGTTGTTTTCTCCCTAATGGAAACAACACATCCCCCATTCGTCACATTTCTATCACTCGAGCACAAATGCAAGGGAGGCATGAACCCACTATCGAGCATAAATACTACCTCTTGGAGTCACTAGCATCTACTTGGCCAGAGCATCTACTAAGAACGAAGAGCATGCAAGATCATAAATAACATACAAATGAAAAAAAAACATGATAGATTGATAATAAAGAGACATAGCATTCAATATTCATCGGATCCCAGCAAACACAACATGTAGTATTACAATAAGATGATCTTGATCATTTAGGGCAGCTCACAAGATCTAAATATGAGGCATAAACAGGAGAGAACAACCATCTAGATACTGCTATGGACCCGTAGTCCAAGGATCAACTACTCACGCATCATTCCGGAGGCGTGCATGGTGGTGTAGAGCCCTCCGGTGATGATTTCCCCTCCCGGCAGGGTGCCGGGGAGAGCTCCAGAACCCTCCCAAACTAGGGTGGATGATGATGGCGGCCTCGGGTATTTTTTTGTGGAAAATACTTCTGTTTTTAGGGTTAACCTTCCGAGGGGTATGAATAGGCGAAAGAGCAACATCGGTGGGTGGCCAGGGGACGCGCCGCCCTATGGTGTGGGGCCTAGTGGCTCCCCTCAAGGTCTCCTCCGGACTCCATGTGCGCGACAGATTTCTAAGACCCCCTTTTTGAACCGTCCAATTCCGAGAATATTTCTAGAACAACTTTTCCAAAACCAAAAACAGCAGAAAACAAGAACTGGCTCTGTGGCATCTTGTCAGTAGGTTAGTCCGAGAAAATTGATAAAAATGACATAAAGTGTATAGCAAACATGTAGCAAATAACATGAAAACGACATGGAACATCAGAAATTATGGTTACGTTTATGACGTATCAACATCCCCAAGCTTAGTTCCTACTCGTCCTCGAGTAGGTAAACCACAAAAAAAAAATCTGAGGTGACATGCTACCAACATAAAATTTATCATCAAAATTGTAAAACCATATGTAAGCTGAGATCATAGTACTTTGAACACAAGCATGGTAGATATAATTTAACAATGAAACATAGCAATCACTTTGAATCATGAAAAGTAACACAAATTGAAGATCATGAATAAGAATGCATTTGAAAGTTATACGTTTGTTTCTAGTATCAAGAAAACATAACAAAGTGACATTTCGCTTGTCCTTAAGAGTGGGGAAAAACATAAATGCCAGGACACCTTCAAAGTTTAAGAGGATGACTAGAACAAATAATTTGAGAGCAAGTAATAACAAGGTATGACAACTATGCTCTCTCAACTGTGCATAAAATTAGAATATGGAGACTCAACATAAAAGTAAAATAAAAGCCCTTCGCAGAGAGAAGAAGGGATCATTGATGTGCTAGAGCTTTTTATTTTGCTAAACATAGGTATTGAAAACAATT
Organism: Alopecurus myosuroides; assembly: GCA_028641055.1. NCBI lineage: Eukaryota > Viridiplantae > Streptophyta > Magnoliopsida > Poales > Poaceae > Alopecurus > Alopecurus myosuroides. The sequence goes on along the minus strand of CM054059.1, from coordinate 38,674,032 downwards.
TTTTAGAGAGGTGTATATGCTTATGTCAACGAATGGTAAACAAAAAATATAGTACGTCACAAGCCAACTAGACTTCACAAGAGAGGCTCCCATAGAAGGACGCAACTGGGTAGAAGGTCATCCTTATTTCTCTTTTGTTTACACAATTATGCTTTGACTTATAAATCAGGGGCAAAAATAGTGAAGAGAATTTGTTGTATTAAGTTTGGGGCTGGGCACCCCACTGCCAGCTCTTCTAGCAATTGGATAAGCAGTTGAAGCCACTAGCCCAGGGTGTGAAGTCCAATCAACAAGTGAGATAAAGATTCTCTATTCACATCCTCATCAGCTAAAGCAGGAGTAATTTTGAAGGTTTTAAAGGTAACACATAAGCAATTTACTTTGGAGTGGCGGTTAAATACTAGATGTAGGTAGGTATGGTGGACACATTTGGCATACTTTGGTTTTGGGAGTTGGATGCACGAGTAGAGGTCATACTCAGTACACATGAAGGCTAGCAAAGACTGGGAGTGACAAATCAAGAGAGCATAATGGCCATAATCATGCATAGCGACAAAAACATTATTAATCAAAGTATAAGTGGTTTTACAAGTCAAAAACTAAATGATCATAGAGGTCATAAGTGACTTGTTTGTAGTCATAAACATGATGTAAGCATGTGCCAAGTCAACCAAATAAAACATTCAAAGTAGAACACCACAAATTATGCTTCAATGTGATAAAAACAACTCATGATTCTTTCAATGGCACATTAAAACTCTCAACTATTTGAAACAAGTAATGCTACAAGAATAACTACTAGGCTTAGAATTAAAATAACATATAACATGACATGAAAAAGTCTAGCCACAGTCTATACAGGCTTCTTTTTGCACCGTTATAAATTCTACCACATCCAGCATTTTGTTTTTCCATTAATCACCATTTAATAATATTTGTAACACAAACTCTCCAAATTATAAAGCAATTAAGCAAGAGAGTACTAACATAAATCTACTAAAACTAACAAATTTGAATAAGAGACGCATGAAAAACAAGAGCTAAAAGGATTGCAACAACTAGAAGAAAAACTAAGAATACGAGCATAACGAGTATTCAAATGAAAAAGTGGAGTGTGTATCTCCCAAACAAGAATGCTAGGTTTCAATGATATTTATTGCATCAAGGAAGACAAAATAAAACAAAAGAAAACCAAACTTAAAATAAAAGACGCTCCAAGTAAAATTCATATGATGTGACCGAATAAAAATATAGTTTCACTAGAAGTGACCTAATAATTTGTTGATGAAGAAGGGAATGCCTTGGGCATCCCCAAGCTTAGATTCTTGAGTCTTTTTAGAATTTTCTGGGATGAACCACGGGGACATCCCCAAGATTTTTCTTTACACTCTTCTTGATCTCATTATATCACCCTCTTCTCTTGACCCTTGAAAACTTACTTCACACCACACTCAAACTAATTTGCATTAGAGGGTTAGTGCATAATCAAAAGTTCATGTGTTCTGCATGGGCACAATTCCTAGTGATACTTTAAACATTAGCTACAGCCACTGATGTTTCATGAAGCAAAGAAATCCACTCAACATAGTAAAAGAGCGAATGCAAGAAAAATGGCAGAATCTACCAAAACCAGAACAGTCTGTAATGATGAATTTTTTTCGGGGAAATTAAATTTCCCAAAGAGAAAAACATAAAGAGCGAAAAAGTTTTGGAATTAGCTGAGGAATAAGCACAAAACGTTTCAGGTCATTTTGATCTTTCTGTGAATTATACGATCTTTTACGGTGGACAGCAGAAATCTGTTTTCTGTGAAGAAATAAAACTAACACCACTTTTCGTTAGAAACTTTACTTGTCACAACTAATACATGAAAATGAAGATACAAAGGAGTTTCTACAGAAGTATACAACACCTTGACTAAAGAAACATAGAAAATAAACAAAAAATAAAACCATGGGTTATCTCCCAAGAAGTGCTTTTCTTTAACGCCTTTTAGCTAGGCATAAGAAGAGAAAATCAAGTGTTTTCAAGTGAAGAAGTATCCAAATCAAAAATTTCCTCTAAGACACAACATGTTGCAATTGTTACTTTAGTCCCCCCTGAAGATGATGTGTTTGAGTTACTTGTAGTTTCATTGAACGTCTTATCAGTTTTAGGCACATTATGGTGTTTTAGGTTGGACATCTTGGGGACATATATAATTTTTTGCTGTTTTCCCATATAAGTTTTATCCCTCTTGGACTTAAGAGAGGAAAAGGATAAACTTAAAGTTCCCAAAGCTACCTCTAGTTTACCAATCCTTATGCATGTCTTGATTATCATGAATATTGCTAGCCTCTAAAACAATAATTCTCTTATTTATGCTTACTATTGATTCATTAACTTTGCTAGCATTATCAAGTAAATTTGGAAAAAAATTCTCCATAGAGTTTAGCTTCTTTATAACATCATCTGAAGTGTTCTCGGTTTAACAATTTTAGTGGGTGGTGTTCCAACTAAACTTTCAATTAAATTACAGGCTTCCAAAGCAGGAGTTCCCAGAAAATTACCACCTGTAAGGGTATCTAGAACATACCTATACCAGCTAGTAATACCAACATAAAAATTCATAAGAAGGATCATGGTAGAATATTTTTTTAGTACATCTATGATGAGCATCACTTGTTCTATACCAAGCATCTTTCAAACTTTCTCCCCCTTGTTGCTTAAAAGAACGAACCTCGTCTTCAGGTATACTCGTTTTAACCGGATTGAAAATAGGATCAAAATAACAACTAGAATAAGAACTATTTTTTTTGGGTTTACGATATAGAGAAGAAAACAAGACAAAATAAAATAAAATAGGAAAAACTAAAACAAAGTAAAGAGATTGGAAGTGAGAGACTCCCCTTGCAGAAATTCTCTTTCTCCCAGGCAACGGTGCCAGAAAAGCTTGATGGTGTAATTAACACTCTCATCGGTAAACCCAAGTGCAAGGTGTGAAGAGTGCAGCAACAAGTTTTCCCTCAGAAAGAAACCAAGGTTCAATCAACCAGTAGGAGAAAGAAGCAACTTCTGAAGGTTGATGCAGCTAATGTTGGCAGGGCGCACTACCGGTTCAGCAGCAACGTGGAACCTACACAACACAATCAAATCACTTTGCCCCAACGAAGAAGTGAGGTTGTCAATCTCACCGGTTTTGCGGAAAACAAAGAGGTTAAACGTACGGTGTGGAAAATAGTAGGAAAACAATGTGAAAACAGTAGTAGCAGTGTGAAAATAGTGATTGCATTGGTTGTATTATCAGTATGAGGAAAATGGACCGGGGTCCACAGCTCACTAGTGGTGTCTCCCATAGAAGATAAATAACATGTTTGGTAAACAAATTACAGTTGGGCAATTGACAGATATAAAGGCTGCACCGTGGTGCATATGCATGACATGATGATTACTATGTGATTTATGCGGGCATTACAACAAGGTTCATAGACCGTTCTCCAACTGCATCTATGACTAATAATCCACCGTGAGAATGTCATCCGAGCAATCTTTGGGCATTAAGTTGCAAACAACAGATAATCGCATCAAGGAAAGTGTGTAATGTAAACATCGTTGTTTTCTCCCTAATGGCAACATCACATCTCCCATTCGTCACATTTCTGTCACTCAAGCACAAATGCAAGGGAGGCATGAACCCACTATCGAGCATAATACTCCCTCTTGGAGTCACTAGCATCTACTTGGCTAGAGCATCTACTAACAACGGAGAGCATGCAAGATCATAAATTACATACACATGAAAAGAACATGATATATTGATAATAAAGAGCCATAGCATTCAATATTGATTGGATCCCAGCAAACACAACATGTAGAATTACAATAAGATGATCTTGATCATGTAGGGTAGCTCACAAGATCTAAACATTAGATATAAAGAGGAGAGAACAACCATCTAGCTATTGCTATAGACCCGTAGTCCAAGGATGAACTACTCACACATCATTCTGGAGGCGGGCATGGTAGTGTAGAGCCCTCCGGTGATGATTTCCCCTCCCGGCAGGGTGCCGGGGAGAGCTCCATAACCCTCCCGAACTAGGGTTGACGATGACGGCAGCCTCAGGTGGTTTTTATGGAAAAGGCTTCTGTTTTTAGGGTTATCCTCCCGAGGGGTATGAGTAGGCAAAAGGGCAACGTCGGTGGGCGGCCATGGGGCCCAAACCACCCCATGGAGCGGTCAGGGGGCGCGCCGTCCTACGGTGTGGGTCCCCAGTAGCCCCCTTCCGGGTCTCCTTCGGACTCCGTGTGCGCGGCAGATTTCTAAGACCCCCGATTTTTGAATTGTATAATTCCGATAATATTTCTAGAACAACTTTTCTGAAACCAAAAACAGCAGAAAACATGAACTGGCTCTATGGCATCTTGTCAATAGGTTAGTCCCAGAAAATTGATAAAAATGACATAAAGTGTATAGCAAACATGTAGCAAATAACATGAAAACAACATGGAACATCAGAAATGATGGATACGTTTATGACGTATCATTGACTTTGCTTGTCCAACACATCAATAAATTCCACACACATCATTTCCCGTTCCAAGATTCGTCGGGAGTACCTCATAGTAGCCGAGAAATGTTGAGGGCATGCCATTTCCTGTAACATCGCTGATTTTTGGAAAGTGCAAAAATCACAAAAATTTGAAACTTTTGTTTTCTTGTTAATACAATTCACCAAAAATCAAGAAAACAAACCACAAAGAAATCTATATGTCTGTTTTCCAATGTGATTGGAATTGTTATCCAAATATGCCTCTATTTCCCAAAACCTTAAGCCTATAAATATGCTCTATTGAAGTAATTGTTTTCTCTTAGCAAACCTTATTATGTAAAATGTTTTCACTTAAAAAATTACTAAGAAAATGTTTCTAAACCAGAGAATGAGTATCTCTAATAAATCCCTACGCCTTAAGAAAATATTTCATAGGAATAGAAAATTATTTGTATTACTTTCCAATATTATGTCAAGTATTAAACCATGAAATGTTTGCAAATAAATTATTTTAATATGAAAATGAATCGCACTTTGAGAAACAATATTTTTAATAATGGTAACTCTCTAAAATTTTATTTAGCGACAATATTGTTAATTTGATATTTTCTATTTTAAAAATTGCATAAAGTTGCTACTAGGGTTTACCCTTATTTAAAATATATAAACATGAGTTGCAATGACTTTGGAAAATAATATTTGAATTATAAAATGTTTTTGTAATTTTATGAAACTCCATCTCCATTTATTTATATTTTTATTTTTAAAGGGTTTTAAGTAACTATTTGCCAATTATTCATATTTTGAAAATATAGGATTTTAAATGTGTTAAAACAAGACCTAAATGTTTCCATTTGAAAGAGTTTATTTTTACTAAATTTTGGTAACAAATTTGAGGCCAATTGGACTTATAAATCATATGTTATAGTTAATTGAATAAATCAGGAAAAGAAAAAAGAAAAAGAAAACAGAACAAAAAAAAAGACAGAGAACAAAAAAAGGGAGCCAACGCGGCCTAGCCAAAATCGTGTGCCCTCCTATCCGTCGCACGCGCACAGCAAGCGCGGCCCAGCAGCCCGCACCCCGGCCCCCCTCTATCTCTCCCGGCCACTGACAATGGGCCCCGCATGACGTAAAATGACATCATAGTCTTCTTCAATCAGCCAAAATTCCCGCGCCTGTTGCCGAAGAAACACCCGATTGATTCCAAATCAATTCGCGTGATTAAGAGCCTTAATCTGTGCCCCGTGCCTTCTATTTTATAGACCTCATCGGCCCCTCTTTTTCCCCTCTCCATTCTCTGCCGATCGCGGCCCCATTTCGCCTTGATTGCTCGCTGATGTCCGCAGCTACTACCGCCGTCCTTGATTGATTCCGGCGAGGAGAGTAAGTCCCCGAGCGCGAGACCGCGCCCCTTGTCCTTGCATATTGATTGATGTCTCCGCTTGATTTTTTTCCGTACTAGAGCGACCACGGCATCGACGACCGAAGCCACCAGAGCCCGAGCCCCTCCGTTCGCATGCCGCCGGCCGCTAAGGCCTTCCACGAGCTCGTCGTCATCTCCATCTTATTCGTTGTTTCGAGGGGAGTGTTTTCGTCCACTTTGTTGAGCACGGGGGCTCACCGGAGCATCGCCGGCGTTGAGATCCAAGCCGCCGCAGCGGCCATTTTCGGCAGCCCCACCGGCGAGGTATCAAACCCTAGACCCTGATCCGTTAGATTAGATCCAACAACCGGGATTAAACCATTTTCATGAAATGGTATGGGAAAATAGGAAAGTTATGTCTGCGCACGCTTCTATTCTTGTAGACAGTGTTGGGCCTCCAAGTGCAGAGGTTTGTAGAACAGCGGCAAGTTTCCCTTAAGTGGATCACCCAAGGTTTATCAAACTCAGGGAGGTAGAGGTCAAAGATATCCCTATCAAGCAACCCTGCAATTAAGATACAAGAAGTCTCTTGTGTCCCCAACACACCCAATATACTTGTCAGGTATATAGGTGCACTAGTTCGGCGAAGAGATAGTGAAATGCAAGTAATATGGATGATAATAAGTGACAATAGAAATCTGAAATAAAAATGGCAGCAAGCAAACATGTAGCAGAACAGGCTGAAAATGGTGTTTCAATGCTTGGAAATAAGGCCTAGGGGGCTCCTACTTTCACTAGTGGACACTCTCAACAATGAAAACATAATTGAATGTATAAATATCATTTCTTCACTATGCTACTCCGAACCACTCTCCGGTCGAATAACAAACACCAATCATTGCGTAGGGCTGTAACAACACTCCTCAAGTCTATAATCCCTCTCTAGGGCACCCCACTCTATCACTATGAGCGCCCTAAATTAGTACTAAACAAACGCCACAATTTCATAGGTTCATCTTCCAACACAAGATATAAATATCATGCTAAACCACACGGTGTACACATTATCACCTTTACACCACGATCAAAGTGTTTACGGAGATAACAAAACCACTTGAGTAGCATAACAGATGAAGATCACATCTGCATATTCAACTAGATTACAAAGCTCGTGATCACATAAAGATCACACCATGGGAGAGAGAGACAGAGATGAACCACATAGCTACCGGTAGAGCCCTCAGCCATGGGCGAGAACTACTCCCTCCTCACCATAGGAGACAACAACAGAGATGGAGATGGCGGTGGAGTCGATGGAGATGGCTTCTGGGGGCACTTCCCCGTCCCGGCAGGGTGCCAGAACAGAGATCTGTCCCCCAAAACTTGTCGGCGGCGGCGGTGGAGCTACAAAATTATTTTGTGGAAATGGTCGATTCTCCTAGGGTTTATGCATAGGGGAGTATATATGGGCAAAAGGGCGATGTCGGGAGGTGGCCAGGGGGCCCACACCCCTAGGTGGAGCGGCCACGGGGACCCGCGCCACCCTATGGTGTGGCCACCCTGTGGCCCCCCTCCGGGGCTCTTCAGGACTTTTGGATGCTTCCGGGGAAAATAGGTACTTCGCGATTCGTGGGGTCCAATTCCAAGAATATTTCCAGAACAACTTTTCTGAAATAAAAAACAGCAGAAAACAGGGAACTCGCACTTGGCATCTTGTTAATAGGTTAGTCCTGGAAAACGTGTAAAAATGCTATAAAGAAGGGAGAAAACATGTAGCAATTGGCATAATATCATCATGGAACATCAGAAATTATAGATACGTTGGAGACGTATCAAGCATGCCCAAGCTTAGTTCCTACTCGGCCTCGAGTAGGTAAACGATAAAACAAAATAATTTCTGAGGTGACATGCTACCACACAATCTTGATCATAAAATGTAAAGTAGAGCATGTAAACTGGGATCAAATGAACTAAAGTTGTGATCTATATTTGATATCAACAAGTAATGCATAAATAAAGAAGAAAGAAGCAAAACTTTTAATGAATCAATACTAAAAGACTATCAACCGTGCATAGTTTATTAGAGATGATTTAAGCTTTCAAGAACGACAATATCATGCACGTCAAACGATCTTCACATCCCCCGTTAGGATCAAGTCAAGCTTTCCACACGATGCAATGCTTGAACCTTAAACTATTTGCGCACTAAAAACAAGCAAGTGTTCTGCGTTGGTCCCTGGCACCGGGATGTTATGGCAAAGAGAAAATTATGGGGGGTTTGGAAGGTCAATGGAAGAAAGACTTACAAAGCTAAAAGTGGTCATTAGACAAGAGAAAGTCTTACAACCGAAGCTATGCAAGGAGTAGGGATTGCCACACAACGGATGCACACAAAGCTATAAGTGTATGAAATCTCTCCAATGGAACTAGTGGGGGTGCATCCAACTTGCTTGCTCACGAAGACCTCGAGCTCATTTGAGGAGGCTTAACATTGGAATATACAAGCCAAGTTCTGTAATGTAAAGTTCCCCACATAGTTATGAATGAATGGTAATATGAAAACTTTCTCCAAACTGAAGCATTGGTGCTAAACATGAAGCACGAGTGTGGTATAAAGGATAGTGATGCGCCCCCTCTCTCTTTATTCTCACTTTGTCCCTTTCTTTCTTTTTTTATTTTTGGGCTTTTTCATTATTTATTTATTTTACATATCCTCACCGGTAGGTGCAACATCCTATATTAAAATGAATCATCACACTTTTAGTACTCATAACTCATAATGGAATATCTCTGATGTATCTAACTACATGCTCCTGCCAGTGTAGCAGTATACATAAATAACCATGAAGCTCATCATCAAGTAACATAATGGAGGTGGATTTTGTGCAGCAATATATCTCGGAATGGCTATGGAAATACCATGATAGGTAGGTATGGTGGCTGTTTTGAGGAAGAATATATGGTCTTATGCGTAGGAGAACAAAGTCCTCCCACGGGATTTGGATGCACTAGCGAAGTTTGCACCAACTCTCAATGTGAGAAAGGGAAATGCACAATACTGAAGAGGCTAGCAAATATGGATGGTGGAAGTGCCAGGAATCGCAACATAGACTCACGAGTTAAAAGATTACAACAAGCAAATCATATTACAAGGCACAATGCAAATCACTCCAAGAGGGTCCGTGGCAGTGACAAGTCACTGTTAGCTACCCCGACCGTAGCGCGTAACAAAAGGCCGATCAGAAATGTATCACTCGTAGCAATCATATACCATTGTTTCTATCAACTGGTAATTTTAAGTGTGGCACAGTTTCAAGTTTCTTAGACCAACCATTAAAAGTTTGTACATACTAGTCCTTCCCGTTTATCCATTAAGCAAATTAATATCTCAAAACAACAGCAGTGATTCAAGTGAAGCAGTTTAGTGATCTACAAGACCATGCAATCTTTTCCACTATACCAACTATCACAATAGCATTCCTATTTCCAAGCAAACACACATATGAGAACCACCTAACTAGAAAAGCTAACAGCTCTGAACAAAGGCTGCATGAAAGCAAAGGCTAAACGCAGTACTAGCAAAAAGTGAACACTCACAGAACAATAAGAATGAAAACTAGAGTGTACTAAGCAATGAAAACATAGCGTGTCTCTCTCCCACACAAGTATGATAAGATCCAACCATAAAATACAGCAAAGAAAACTAAACAAATTGACAGCAAAAATAAAAGACGCTCCAAGTAAAGCACATAAGATGTGACCGAATAAAAATATAGTTTCACTAGAAGTGACCTGATAATTTTTCGATGAAGAAGGGGATGCCTTGGGCATCCCCAAGCTTAGACGCGTGAGTATTCTTGGAGTTTTCTGGGATGTACCTCCGGGGCATTCCCAAGCTTAGGATTTTCACTCTTCTTGATCACATCATATCATCCTCTTCTCTTGACCCTTGAAAACTTCCTTCACACCAAACTTCTCACAATCTTCATTAGCAACGTTAGTGCAATCGAAATAATAAATTCACATGGTTCAGTTTCAACACAAGCCTAACATTCATAAACACATTATCTACTGTCACAACTTATTTTAAAACTCTTTTTCTCAAAAGAACACTAAAAGAAAGAGATTAAGACGCAAATGCAATTATTGGCAGAAATCTGTCAAAACATGACAGTAGGTAAAGATGATTTTTTCTCGAAAATCTTTTGTCTCTCAAATAGAAAAGTGTTCAACTAAGAAAAGTTGCATATATATCCCAAGATTACGTACAAAAAAACTCAGGTAATTTTGAATTTTCTGTGATTTTATACGAATTTAACAGTGGACAGCAGAAATCTGTTTCCTGCGCAGAAATCCGAAATATAGTCTCAACTTTCCACTAGAGGCTTTACTTGGTTCAACAAAGACACAAAAGAAAAGATACAGAGGGGTTTCTAAGGAAATAGACAACACCCAGGTGCAAATAAAACAAAAATAAACGACGTAAAACGGGTTGAAACGGAGAAATAAAACGGGTTCTCTCCCGGAAGCGCTTTTCTTTAACGCCTTTCAGCTAGGCACAATGATTTTTAAAATATGCTCACATAAGAATAAGAGTTGAAGAACAATAAGATAGCATCAAGAAGAAAATATAAAACACACTTAAGTATAACCCACTTCCTATGAAAAATAATCTTGTAGAAAAACAAGTCAACGAAGCACAAAGTGACTAGCATAGGAAGACAAAATAAGTGCAACTTCAAAAATTTCAACATAAAGAGGTGAAACTTAATATTGTTGAGATGCATAAAACCATGTTTCCCTCTCTCATAATAAATTTCAGTAGCATCATGAATAAAATTAACAATATAGCTACCACATAAAACATTCTTATCACGAGCCACATGCATAAAAGAATTAATACTCTCCACATAACCATAGTCATTCTTATTAATAGTAGTGGGAGCAAATTCAACAAAATAGCTATCATTATTATTCTCATCACCATAATCATTAAATATAGGAGGCATATTGTAATCATAATTAATTTTTTCCTCAATAGTAGGTGGACTGAAAATATCATATTCATCACTGTAAACAGGTGGAACTAGAATACCACAATCATTATAATCATCCTATATTGGAGGAAAGGTATCATCAAAGAAAATTTCCTCCTCAAAACTTGGGGGACTAAAAATATCATATTCATCAAAAATAGCTTCCCCAAGCTTAGACTTTTCCATAGCATTAGCAATAATGGTGTTCAAAGAATTCATACTAATAACATTGCTACTAGCATGCAAATAAAGTTCCATAGGTTTTTTAATTTTCTCTTCAAACACTTCATGTCCTAACTCAAGATAAATATTATAAAGCTCTCTCATATTTTTGTTGTTTTCCATTAATCCTAACTAGTGAAAACAAGAAACAAAAAGATTAAATTGCAGAATCTAAAGGAAATAACTCCGAGCACTCACACCCGAGGATGTGAGTACCTTTTACCTTACCTCCCCGGCAACGGCGCCAGAGAAGAGCTTGATGTCTACGCACGCTTCTATTCTTGTAGACAGTGTTGGGCCTCCAAGTGCAGAAATTTGTAGAACAGCAGAAAGTTTCCCTTAAGTGGATCACCCAAGGTTTATCGAACTCAGGGAGGTAGAGGTCAAAGATATCCCTCTCAAGCAACCCTGTAATTAAGATACAAAAAGTATCTTGTGTCCCCAACACACACAATATACTTGTCAGGTATATAGGTGCGCTAGTTCGGCGAAGAGATAGTGAAATGCAAGTACTATGGATGATAATAAGTGATAATAGCAATCTGAAATAATAATGACAGCAAGCAAACATGTAGCAGAACAGGCGGAAAATGGTGTTTCAATGCTTGGAAATAAGGCCTAGGGCTCCTACTTTCACTAGTGGACACTCTCAACAATGAAAACATAATTGAATGCATAAATATCATTTCTTCACTATGCTACTCCGAACCACTCTCTGGTCGAATAAGAAACACCAATCATTGCGTAGGGCTGTAACAAAACTCCTCAGGTCGATAATCGCTCTCTAGGGCACCCCACGCTATCACTATGAGCGCCCTAAATTAGTACTAAACAAACGCCACAATTTCATAGGTTCATCTTCCAACACAAGATATAAATATCAGGCTAAACCACACGGTTCACACACTATCACCTTTACACCGCGATCAAAGTGTTTACGGAGATAACAAAACCACTTGAGTAGCATAACAGATGAATATCACATCTACATATTCAACTAGATTACAAAGCTCATGATCACCTAAAGATCAGACCATGGGAGAGAGAGATGAACCACATAGCTACCGGTAGAGCCCTCAGCCCCGGGGGAGAACTACTCCCTCCTCATCATAGGAGACAGCAACGGCAATGGAGATGGCTTCCGGGGGCACTTCCCCGTCCCGGCAGGGTTCCTGAACAGAGATTTGTCCCCCAAAACTTGTCGGCGGCGGCAGCGGAGCTACGGATGTATTTTGTGGAAAAGGTTGATTCTCCTAGGGTTTATGCATCGGGCAGTATATATGGGCGAAAGGGCGATGCCGGGAGGTGGCCAGGGGGGCCCACACCCCTAGGTTGCGCGTCCAGGGGGACCCGCGCCACCCTATGCCCCCCCCCCCCGGGGCTCTTCGGGACTTCTGGATGCTTTCGGGGAAAATAGGAACTTCGATATTCGTGGGGTCCAATTCCGAGAATATTTCCAGAATAACTTTTCTGAAATAAAAAACATCAGAAAACAGGGAACTGGCACTTGGCATCTTGTTAATAGGTTAGTCCCGGAAAACGTGTAAAAATGCTATAAAGAAGGGAGAAAACATGTAGCAATTAGCATAATATCATCATGGAACATCAGAAATTATAGATACGTTGGAGACGTATCGGAAAGCGCCAAGTTAGAAGGTCCCACTCAGCCAGTAAAAATTTACCACGTGGCCCAGCCTTAGGCAGGTATTTTTCTCGAATTAAAATTATTTGGTAACTTTTGCAGAAAACACCCTCCAACTTAGAACCTTCATAACTATTGATCCACAACTCAAAATTTAGAGAACTTAGACTTTTTGAAATCCTCAGAACATGTAGAAAGTTTTTGCACTGGCCAAATTGAAATTTGACCATTTAAAATTTGTTCAAATTCAAATATACTTGTTTGATGAATATTGGCATAATTCAAATTCTACAAATCCAAAAATTGCAAATAAAATATATTTGCAAACCTTAAGATTTGTAATTTCATTTGCTCTGTCCCAAAATAATTTTTGAACAAATTAAAATTGAATTTAGATTTAAGTTGTCCATTTGAGTATTTTTGCCATTGATTGAATTCTATAAATAATTTAAATACGGTTCCTTTTGCAAAATTGCTCCAAATAGTAACCTTGGACCAGAGACATCATAACTTGAACCATTAGTACACCCTTGGACCACGACCATGTAATTTTGGCCAGAAACCAAACACAGTGATACACCCATTTGATCATGCCTTCAATTTTTGTTTTATTCTTTTACCTTTGTTGTTGTCGATATTTTTTAATCCAACGCCAAGTACTTAGTGTTTGTAAATCACACAGCAAACCAACTAGGAACATGAACCCTAGTACTCATATCTACTATTCATCTCTCCAGACTTTCTTATCTTCTAAAGAATACTAAGTCCCAAAAATATTAGAGGGCACTCTAGATGATTTTCTTGAACTCAACAAGAAGCACTACATGGGAGATCATTGAATCACTTAGAGAAGAACATAGGCTTCACAAAAATTTAGAAGAAACCCAAGGAGTGGAAGTACTAGAAGAAATCAAGAGGAACTTCAAGAAGACTAACCACATCTCTCTCTATTGTTTCTTCTCTTATTTTCTTCCCCAGTTAGACTTTGTGGTGTGATCATTTTGATCAAGAACAACACTAATTTTTTTGTTAACTAAATAATTTAGTAGAATGTGGGGTTTAAGACTAAGCCAAGAATCAAGAAGACATCAAGATCAAGTCACACATGAAGAAGGATCCCTACATCAACAAGGAAGAATGGTGGACTACATCATCAAGAACTCAAGAAACACTTAGGAGATTGAAGAATATGGAAGAAGAACAACTCAATACCTTTTTCACAAAAATCCTTAAGTGTGGACTTGTTAGAACCCCTAGAGCCAAAACCTCTTAGTGGACTATGAAAAACTTGTTTGCTTCTAAACACTTAAGCCAAAGCCATGAATATCTACAAGAAGAAATGGAGTCACCACACTGAGGAGGAAGCTACAATAGGACCTGAAGATGATATTCAAGAAGACCAACAACATGAAGCCTTGGAGTGAACCTAGACCAGCCTTAACCAAAAATGGAAAAACTTAACCAAACCATGTCATGTGTTACTTTGGTTTACCAAGTGGTGTGACCATCCATAGTGAAGTCTTAATCCCTTAACAAGTATGAAACCATTAGAAAATGAATCTTTCAAACTAAAACCTTGACCTTGTCCTAGCCAACTTGATTAAACCCCTTTTTCCATGATTGTTTCTTATGTTTTCTTCACTTGTATGTTTGTTTGGTAGGATATTTGTTTATTTTTTTATTGTGTTTTCAATGTATAGATTGTACGGAGAGCAACAATCTTTTGTGAAGAGTATGATTTCTTCACCAAACTTCAACAAGGCAAGTAACACACCATCCATCCACCCATTATTTTATATATGCATTAGTTGATTTTTGAGTAGTGTGCATGATAGGAAATTTTACTAAGTTATATTATGCTATGCTATTATCCTAATAGTGTGTAGCCATCTCTTTACCTTATCTTTATAGTCTTAGAACTTGATATATGTTATGCAATGTTACAAATTGTTTTTACTTGGTGTTGTGGAAAAATTCTAAGTAACAACTTCAATGAACCACCTGGGTGGATTTGGTTGTATGGTTGATGAGAGTTGAGTGTCTCCCCGAGGGGTGTTCACTTGACGAATGCCACCCGGGAACAAAGTGATTTTGATGTTCCCCAAGTTTAGATTGCTTCCCGTGCATCCTTTGGTCATATGGGCTCTGGCTTAGTCGATTAAGTTGTGTGGACTCTACCTGTGGCTTGACAAGTAGATGTAGAAGAATTATAGGCTGAACGGGTCTTACCGGTTGGTAGTTTTCATGCTTCTGAAAGACTTCGAATCAATTCTCTCCTTTCTTTAATACATTCAGCATGTATAGGATGTTTGGGTGAAAATAGTACAAGGGTGAAAGTGCATCATGCTCGAGATACACACGTTTGTTGGGAGACCCCAAGAGGAGGGTTTGATGAGCACAGCGGTAGGTATTTCCCCTTAGTTAGGAACCAAGGTTATCAATCCAGTAGGAGAAAGAGGACCTTCGGAAGGTTGATGCCACTGACGGTGGTGCTGGCGCTTCACCGGTGTCAGCAACAACGTGGAACCTGCACACAACACAACCAAAATACTTTTCCCCAACGGTAAAGTCAGGTTGTCAATCTCACCGGTCTTGCTGAAAACAAAGATTAGATGTATAGTGTGGAAAACAGTGTATACTTGCAGTAAGTAAAGAAAGCAGGAAATAGTTGTCGTTTGTTTTAACAGTGTAAGAAAATGGACCGAGGTTCATAGTTTCACTAGTGGTGTCTCTCCATACAAGATAGCATGTTGGGTGAACAAATTACAGCTGGGCAATTGACAAATAGAGGTTGCACCCTGGTGCATAATATGACATGAAGATTACTATGGTATTTAGTGCAGGCATTACAACAAGATACATAGACTGACATCCATCTGCATCTATGACTAATAATAAACCCTCAGGTTATCATCCGAACCCCCTTAAGTATTAAGTTGCAAGCAACAGATAATTGCATTAAATAAAGTATGTAATGTAAGCAATGATTATGCACGCGGGCACTCTAACCGCTGTTTTCTCCCTAATGGAAATAACACATCCTCCCCCTTCACGTTTCTGTCACTCGAGCAAGGCAACAAGGAGGCATGAACCCACTATCAAGCATAAATACTCCCTCTTAGAGTCACTAGCAACTACTTGGCCAGAATAACCACTAGCAACGGAAAGCATGCAAGATCACAAATAACATATGCAAATAAAGACTATAATCAACTTGGCATAAGGACAATATTCATCGGATCCCAGCAAACACAGCATATAGAATTACATAAGATCAATCTCGATCATGATAGGCAGCTAACGAGATCTAAACATGGAGGCGTATGAGGAGAAGACAACCATATAGCTACAGCTACGAACCTGTAGTCCAGGGATGAACTACTCACGCATCACTCTGGAGGCAGGCATGGTGATGTAGAAGCCTCCGGTGATGATTTCCTCTCCGGCAGGGTGCCAGAAAACAACTCCAGAACCCTCCAGATCTAGAGTTGACGGTGACGGCGGCTGCGGAACTTTTTCGGGGATTTTGATCAGGTGCCTAGGGTTTTCCATCCGGGGGGCTTAAATAGGCGAAAGGTCAAGCGCGGTGGAGCCAGGGGCCCCACACCCATAGGTGGCGCGGCAGGGGGCTCGTGCCACCCTATGGTGTGGCCCCCCTATTGCCCCTCTTCGAATCCTCTTCAGTCTTCTGGATGCTTCTAGGACTTCCGTGCTTCAAACTTTCCAATTTCGAGAACATTTCCAGAACAAATTTTCTGAAACTAAAAACAGCAGAAAACATGGCACTGGCTCTGTGGCATCTTGTCAATAGGTTAGTCCGGAAAATCGATAAAAATGACATAAAGAAGGGAGAAAACATCTAGCAGTTGGCATAATATCATCATGGAGCATCAGAAATTAGGGATACGTTTATGACGTATCAAGCATCCCAAGCTTAGTTCCTACTCTTCCTCGAGTAGGTAAACGATAAAACAATAATTTCTGAGGTGACATGCTACTAAAATAAACTTGATCAATCTAATGTAAAAGCATATGCACGCTGAGATCATAAAACTTTAAGCACATGCATGATAAATAAAACTTTAATAATAAAGCATAGCAATTACTTTGAATCACGAAGAGTAACTCAAATAAAGGATCATGAATACTAATGCAAAGAAAGGTAAACGTTTGTTTCAGGTATAGAGAAAGCATGGCAAAGTGATATTTCGATAGTCCTTAAGAGTGGGGCAAAACATAAATGCCAGGACACCTTCAAAGTTCATGAGGAATACTAGAAAAAATAATTTAAGAACAAATAATATCACATCATGAAGTAATTATTGATGCTTATGGGACAAATGCACATAGAACTCATAATGGCAAAAATGCTCTCTCAACTGTGCATAAAGTTAAAAGATGGAGACTCAACATAAAAGTAAAAGAAAGGCCCTTCGTAGAGGGAAGCAGGTATCACTCATGTGCTAGAGTTTTTATTTTATTAAACAGAGGTATTAAAAGTTTGACACTGAGTGTCTATATTTGGGGAGATGTATGCTAATGCCAACGAATGGTAAACAGAAAATACAGTACGTCACAAGTCAACTGGATTCACAAGAGCGGCTCCCATGGTGAAGGGCGCAATTGGTGTAGAAGATCACCCCTCTTTCTCTTTTGTTTACACAATTATGCTTTGACTGATATGATCAGGGGCAAAAATAATGAAGAGAATTTGTTTGTATTAATTTGGGGCTGGGCACCCCGCTGCCAGCTCTTCTATCATTTAGATAAGCAGATGAAGCCACTAGTCCAGGGTGTGAAATCCAATTAACAAGTGAGATAAAGATTCTCTATTTACGTCCTCATGAGCAAAAACAGGAACATAAAGCAGGAGTAATTTTGAAGGGTTTAAAGGTAACACATGAGCAATTTACTTTGGAATGGCAGTTAAATACCACATGTAGGTAGGTATGGTGTACACAACGGGAAAAACTTTGGTATAAGGGAGTTTGGATGCACGAGTAGAGCTCATACTCAGTACAGGTGGAGGCTAGCAAAAGACTAGGAGCGACAAATCAAGAGAGCATAAGAGCCATAATCATGCATAGCGACATAAGCATCATTAATTAAAACACTAGCAAAATACCCGTGCGCTGCAACGGGCCAAGAAATAAAAAGTTTAGTCGTCTGCTTCACTTAGAATCAGATTCTTACCTTAATTTTGTTATCATCTTTAAACTTCCGAAGAAGTATAAATTTATTGTTCACATGTTCTTTGTTGGAAGCAGATGTGGTAAAATTGATTGCGTTATTTGTATAAGTACAAATCCTATCTCACCTACCAAATAGATTCATCAGCATCATATGGAATTCAAATCATCTATTCAGTAGATGGATTTTCAAGAATTCACACAATATTCATAAGCTTAAAGATGATAACTTTACCTCTCACTACGGTACGGGACACTATTATTTCAGAGTAGGGGGTTTGGTTGTTAGATATTGGTGGGTGATCCGAAGAGATCGAGTAGTGTTTTATCGGTTTGTTGCCTAGCCAAAGTGGCTGGCTTCTAGGTGGCTTGGTTTTATGTTTTCCTTCATCATGTAAGGACTTTCTATATGCTCAATACAATGAACACTGCGAGTTATTAAAAAAAAGACTCATTGGATGGATCATACCAAAAAAAAAAGGGTAGTCCCACAGTTTAGAAAATATATAAATAACTTTCAAACTTGAGTAGTGGCCTAAAACCTGAAATATTTATATGTTTTCAGAGCTAGTGACTTGCTATCTTCCCTCTATTTTTTAATTCAGTTAAACTTCTTAGGCATTTAACCTTCTGAAATATTATTAATTCTAGAAAATTCACCTACAAAGTTATCAAAAAGGGAAATAGTAAATGCAGATTTGATGTAATGGGCGTTCACACTTCTAAAGAAGATCAAGTATTTGCTCGCCCAATTGTGTGTATGACAGACCACATGTTAATAACTGAAGTTGTAGCCATGAAGTTACAGTTTTTATCGCACATAGCTAACCTGCCGACAGTTCATATGGACGCACTATCAAGTATCAACCTTATCTCTTCGCTGCCACCAATTTCTCTTCCTAGTTCGTTCAAGCCGTGGAAACAAGGCTGACAGAGCTCAGCGAGAGGGAGGGAGGTACCAGACTACCAGAGGGGTCGTTACGTGGATCTTTCGCTGGGCGACTATGAGAGCCACGGAGGGGAGGGGCTGGAGGGTGCTCAGCCGCCGCCACGCTCGCCTACGCTACACTGAGGCCCACTGTATGCTGCCGGCCGGAGATCGAGCAGACCGCTGCGACCGCACTGCTCCTGCTCGCATGGGTGATGGATCCCATCGCAGTCGTCCTGAATAGTGGAGGCCAGATCCTATCGGAGCCGTGGTGTACTCCAACCTCGTTGCACGGTCACTGACTGGGCTCCTTGCGTGTATAACCTCGTTGCAGGCAGAAGGGCTTGATGCTTCGTCGCCGTCGGCCTCGGCTTGGGCTAGGCCAAGGGCTTCGTCACAACTGACCTCGGCTCTTCCTCGGTGGCATGGCTGCGTGCGCTTTCAGTAGGGTATTTATTATATATGGGAGGGTTCCATCCCGGGTGAGAGTCCAGATCGAGAGGGATAACTTAGGAAAAGTTTCCAGCGATCGGGTCGAGCGACGATGTACGAACGGACCAAAGAGAAACATAAGCCCAAAATAGGAACGGACGGTGGGAATATACGTGTACAAACAGGAGAAGGAGGCCGGGCTCGCCACGCGACAACCTAGCTAGAAAGAAAATTTCGGTAGCGACGTAGGATGAAAGGAAGGAAACAGGACGGACGTACCGCTTCTCGGTTTTTCTAGCGATTGTACATATACCCTGCCTGGTTTTTTTAGCGATCGTGGTTTTTTTTAGCGATCGATCGTTTGGTTTTGTTGACGTACGCACGGTCGTTAGGAGAAACTATATAGTAGAGATAAGCAGTATCACAAGTTCAAAAACTAAGTGGTCATGGAGGCTATTCATGACTGGTTTGTAGTCATAAACATGGTGTGAGCACGTGCCAAGTCAACCAAATAAAACATTCGAAAGAGAATACCATATATTGGTGCTTTACTATGACAAGAACAACTCATGAATCTTTCAATGCATATTAAACACTCTCAGCTATTTGAGGATAATCATGCCACTCAATAACCACAAGGCAGGAAATTGTTGTGGTTTGTTTAACAGTATGGAAAAATGGACCGTGGTTCATAGTTTCAGTAGTGGTGTCTCTCCATAAAAGATAGCATGTTGGGTGAATAAATTACAGCTGGGCAATTGACAAATAAAGGTTGCACTGTAGTGTACAATATGACATGAAGATTACTATGCTATTTAGTACGGGCATTACAACAAGATACATAGACCGACATCCATCTGCATCTATGACTAATAATCCACCCTCAGGTTATCATCCGAACCCCCTTAGGTATTAAGTTGCAAGCAACAGATAATTGCATTAAACAAAGTGTGTAATGTAAGCAATGATTATGCACGCGGACACTCTCACCGTTGTTTTCTCCCTAATGGCAACAGCACATTCTCTCCTTCACGTTTCCGTCACTCGAGCAAGGCAACAAGGAGGCATGAACCCACTATCGATCATAAATACTCCCTATTGGAGTCACTAGCAATTACTTGGCCAGAATAACCACTAGCAACGGAGAGCATGCAAGATCACAAATAACATACGCAAATAAAGACTATAATCAATTTGGCATAAAGTCAATATTCATCGGATCCCAGCAAACACAGCACAAAGAATTACATAAGATCAATCTCGATCATGATAGGCAGCTCACGAAATCTAAACATGGAGGCATAAGATGAGAAGATAACCATATAGCTACAGCTACGAACCCGTAGTCCCTAGCCACTAGCAACAGAGAGCATGCAAGATCACAAATAACATATGCAAATAAAGACTATAATCAATTTGGCATAAAGTCAATATTCATCGGATCCCAGAAAACACAGCACAGAGAATTACATAAGATCAATCTCGATCATGATAGGCAGCCCAAGAAATCTAAACATGGAGGCATTAAAGGAGAAGATAACCATCTAGCTACAGCTACGAACCCGTAGTCCAAGGATGAACTACTCACGCATCACTCCGGAGGCATGCATGGTGATGTAGAAACCTCCGGTGATGATCTCCTCTCCGGCAGGGTGCCGAAAACAGCTTCAGAACCCCCTGATCTGAGGTTGACAGTGATGGCGGCTGCGGAACTTTTTCGGGGATTTTGATCACGTGCTTAGGGTTTTCCATCGGGGGGGCTTAAATAGGCGAAAGGGCAAAGGCGGTGGAGGCCAGGGGCCCCACACCCATAGCTGGCGCGGCGAGGGGGTCGCGCCACCCTATGGTCTTCTGGATGCTTCCGGGGGAAATATGACTTCCAGTCTTCGAATTTTCCAATTCCGAGAATATTTCCAGGACAACTTTTTTGAAACTAAAAAACAGCAGAAAACAGAGAACTGGCTTTGTGGCATGTTGTTAATAGGTTAGTCCGGAAAATCGATAAAAAAAGACATAAAGAAGGGAGAAAACATGTAGCAATTGGCGTAATATGATCATGGAACATCAGAAATTAGGGATACGTTTAGGACGTATCAGGCCTCAATCTCGCATCATGCGTTCCCTTGCTGGGCACCCTTAGAGCGTTGTGCTCGCGAGTGCTCTATGTCCCGTGCGTCAGGCATCAGATGGGTGGTACCGACTGCCCGTGTAGCTATGGTAGTGCTCGTGCGTAGGGTGACAAATTATTCCATGACATGAGTAAACTCGGCTCCCACCACATAAAGGCATCATCTCTCACCCCACGCACTAGCACTACCAGAGCCGCATGGGCAATCGCGACCACCACATCTGACGCCTACGAGGCTAGGGGCGCCTAGCAAAGGAACGTGTGATGTGACATCGAGGCCGGATACAAAGCAAACTGTAGACGGGGAATAAACACCCACTCGAACCATGAAGAAGAGTGGGTGGGAAAGGGGCGAAAATGTCATGGCTCCGAGGAAAATGGATTGCGGTGAAGACCAAGAGAGGGGCGCGGAAAGGGAAACACACAAGATGTTGCACACCGATAGGTAAAAGTTTTGAAAATGTATGTTTTTAAATGATCTATTATTGCCTACCACAAATACTAGCAACACTATTTTACGATCGACATGATGATTATTATTCATGGCAATGTATTACAAAACCTACAATAATTTCATATTTGCGTCTAACGACAACCCTACATGTCGACAAAGCCAAAGGCACACAACAAGAGAACACATGATGCGAGATCGAGGCCGGATGCTGAGAAACCCTAAGATGGGGCAAGAACTCTCGGGCGGAAGATGAAGAAGTAAAGAGTGTATGGGAAAGTTGGAAGCGAATCGACGAGAGGAAGGGATTGCGATAAAGAAGTCCAAGATGAATATGACAGGTGGGCCATGTTGAGAGTAGTTGATTATCTTATTAGGGGACATAACTTTTTCTTGCCTGAAATGGGTCAAAGAGTTCGAATAGATAGAGATTAGTAAGTTCAATGCAAAGATTTAATGTTTAGGCGTTGCTTCAATACCCTCTACGAGTTAAATATTCATAATGAACTTTACTCAGGGTCCAACACCCGAAGGCATCACCGCCACCCTACGCACGAGCACCACCATAGCAACATGGACAGTCGGCACCATCGCGTCTGATGCATAGGACGCAAAGTGCTTGCGAGCATGACGCTACCTGTCGTCAAGGCGGAGGGCGCCCATCAAGGGAACGCATGACGTAAGATCGAGGTTGAATACAGAGCAACCCGTAGCCGGGACAAGAACACCTCACCGATAACAAGCAGAGAGTTTATGGGGAAAATGTTGTGGAAAGTGGCAAGGGAAGACCAAGATGAATATGACAGTAGGCGTTGCTTTCGCTGCCCTCTACGGGTTAATTGTTCATAATGAACTTTACTCAGTGTCCGAACCCGAAGGCATCCGCCACCCTATGCACGAGCACCACCATAGCCACACAGACAGTCGGCACCACCGCGTCTGACGCACAGGACGCGAATTGCCTGCGAGCACGACGCTACCGGTCGCCAAGGCCGAGGGCGCCCATCAAGGGAACGCATGATGCGAGATCGAGGCTGAAGACTGAGCAACCCGTAGTCGGGACAAAAACGGCCGACCAATAAGAAGCAAAGAGTGCACGGGGAAGGGGTGGAAATGATGTGGAAAGCGGCAAGGGATTGCAAAAAGCTGAACCATGAGGGCCCGAGTGGCTAGGCGAGCCGACGGGGATGCGGGCAGAGATCACACGAGCATTGCTCAGCGTGATGGTGAGGTTGTAAGTTGCAGTGTTGTCGAAGGTAGCATCAGAGTACGGGTTGTGAGGCAGCGCAAGCGGATAGTCCACTCTCGAGGAGATGGAGAGGAGGGAAAGGAAGTCGAAAAGGTTGGCGGTCAGCGGCGTGGCAAGCGCACGACGAGCACGGTCGATGACGACCTGTGGAACTGGCACCGTTTTGACCACAGGGGGAGCCACCATAGCTTGGGAGGCAGGCTGGTGGCCGATCGTGGCCGGGCAAGCGAGACGCAGGTCCGTCGCAATGGGAGCAGCTGCGCGAGCCGAAGAAGAAGCTGGCGAGTCGACCGGGGTTGGAGGTGGTGCTGCGGACCCGGAGCGCACCCAGAGGTAGGATGCACGAGTGAATGGTGAAGGGGTGAAAATGTCGTGGCTCACAGAGTAGCAAATGGATTATCATAAAGAAGTCCAAGAGATGGGCACGGAAGGAGAAACATGCAAGATGTAGCACACCGATAGGGAAAGGCGATGTAAATGTAGTTTTTTCCAAACAAAAAGATCTATTATTGCCTACCGCTCCAATACTAGCAACACTATTTACGATCGACATGATGATTATTATTCATGGCAATATATTACAAAACCTACAAGAATTTGCGTCTAACGACAACCCTACATGTCGCCAACCAGCAAGCGAACACATGATGCGGGCTCGAGGCCTGGATACCGAGAAACCCTAAGCTAGGGCAGGAATCCTGCTTAAAGATGAAGAAGTAAAAAAGTGTACGGGAAAGAGGTAAAAAAGTTGTAATAAGTAGATCGACAAGAGGCAAGGGGATTGTGACAAAGAAGTCCAAGATGAATATGACAGGTGGGCCATGTTGAGTAGTTGATTATCTTGCTAGGGGCCTTTTTTTTCTTGCCTAAAATTGGTCAAAGAGTTGGAATAGACCGAGATTAATAAGTTTGATGCAGAGATTTAAAGGTTACCGTTGCTTCGCTGCCCTCTACGAGTTAAATGTTCATAATGAACTTTACTCAGAGTCCAACAGTCGAAGGCATCATCCGCCACCATAGCCGCACGGACAGTCGGCACCGCCGCGTCTGACGCACAGGACGTGAAGCGCCTGCGAGCACGACGCTACCTGTCGTCAAGGCCGAGGGCGCCCATCGTGGGAACGCATGATGCGAGATCGAGGTTGAATACTGAGCAACCGTAGCTGGGACAAGAACGCCCGGCCGATAAGAAGCAGAGAAACGAAAGCGGGATTGCAACAAAGAAGGCCAAATTGAATATGATATTTGGGCCATGTATGTTATTGAGTAGCGGATATTTAAAGTCAAGGCTTTAATTTTGCTACCCTCTACAAGTTAACGGTTCCTCAAGGCCCATCACCTAGGGGCATCATCCGCCAGGCTACACACAAGTACCACCATAGCCGCGCGGACAATCAAGGTAGGGCCACCCATAAAGGGATGGTCAATGTACATGTCACCAAGGACAGGGCACCCATAAAGGGAACGAATGATGCAAGATCGAGGCCAAATACCAAGCAGCCTGTAGCCAGGGCAAAGAACTAGCCAGAACATGAAGAAACTAGAATGCATTGGGAAGGGTTGAAAATGATGTGGCTCGGCGAAGGGCGACGGGATTGTGTCAAATGCACCCCACTAGGAGGAGAAAGGCGGTGAACGCCATTGGGTGGTGACCGTTAATTATATGAGTGGATTTTTTCCAAATAAAACGATTGTGTCAAATGCACCCCACTATTTTTCACCATCGCCACGATTTACTTCTTCGGAGGAATGATCTTCACTGCAATGGAATTTCCTCCTTTTATGTTACGGTCACATAGGAATTGAAGCAATGGCCGCTGACATTCAAACCTTGGAATCTTAAAGTGAAGTGTTTTGGAGTGATACACTGAGAGAAATACGGGGAATTATGGCTGGCATATTACGGAGATACGGGAAATTGCAGAAATACAAGAAATTATGACTAGCATATTACGGAGATATGGGAAATCCTGAAAATATAGGAAATTATGACTAGCATATTACGGAAATACAGGAAATTATAGCTAGCATATTACGGAAATACAGGAAATTATAGCTAGCATATTACGGAAATACGGGAAATTATGACTGGCATATTACGGAACTACGGGAAATTATGACTAGCATATTACGAAAATACGGGAAATTATGACTAGCATATTACGAAAATGAGACGCAAACAAAACTGCTACGATGAGCTAGGTCTAGTGCCAAAAGGTGTATTCTTCTCTAAAATGGGCCACGCTTTCGATGCAAATAGGAGTGGGTGAGAACTATGCACATCGACCATAATTTTTTATACAATAGGCCATATTTTAGAAGTAACAACGTATATAAAAATGGATGAATCTACAAACATAATTTATATGTAATCATTATAATTATATTGTTTCTTAGAATATCTAGGTTGGACTATATGTCAAGGCATAATTTATATTCCCTACCTAAAACACCTATATCGTTTTAGAATATCTACTCTATAATATGATAGGTTTGTAAACACTAGGATGTGGCTTAACTTATCACCACATTCCACAAAGCATTCTCTATACCCTACCCTAGGGGTGTGCATTACATCATATATTCCCTACGTAGGGGGCTGCGCATTACATGATAGCAAACACGAAAATAAAGACTTGGAAGTACAAATAATAGTGAGCTAAATTACCAAAATAAAGGATTGGTTGTGAAGATTTAATTTACATTACAAATTTAAATGGGAACTAAGACCTGATGGTCCTCTAAAATTAAAGTAATTGGTATGAAACTTGGGCAAGTAAAGCCTGTCACTAACGTCAAATGCTTAGCAACTGCCAAGATGATCTAGCTAGCGCAACCATGTCAGACCACCTAGCTAGCGCACTTCGGTAACAACTCCTAACTATCACCTTGCCGGCAGCCATAACACCATTGCCTCCCCACCTAAATATTCAATGTTACCATCAAGTTCTAGAAATAAACAGCAAAAATAACATTTCAAATTCCAAATGAGTCTTGTGCGATTATGTGAGTGATGCATGTGCTGGAGGGTATGCTCAAGCACCTGTATTAATCCTATAAATCCAGAAATACCGAAAAAATGTACTGAATTTAGCATGCTTATAAATAAATATCAAGCTCACCTCTCCTTGTTGGTGCTTGCTGTGACACCTGCTCCTTCTTCAGTCCGCCTAAGGAGTGCCTTCTTTCATACCACTTCCTGCTCCACAAGTTGATGCTGACTGCCAAAAGCACCTAGTACTTGTCCCTCCATATGGATATGAATGTCCCAGTTTTTGTCAGCATTTTCTGCGGTTCAGGAAACAGATACTTCAGAGAACATGTGGAGGCTCCAGCACCAGCGCTGGCTTCGTTCATTCAAGACTTACCTTCTGACAAACTCTGTGTCAGAACTCGGAAGCAATCTTTGTGAGTAAACAAACTTACCGACCACGGCGATGAAACCTCTGATTCCATTCTGTAGTCGGCAGTCATTATTTCCTTTTGGTATCCTCCACTCGCACAGCTAAAGGACAGATGAGAACTGCCATTGGAAAAAGAAAAGACATGCCAACCACAAGCGTGAACAAAATAGAGCATTTAGATGCTAAATGCAACAGGATTGGTTAAAAGACATGCCTCATTGAAGCTTTCTTCTGGGTACATCGAATTAAGAACCTGCATGATTTTTAGAAACTACTTTGAAGACGAAAATAATTAAATAGAACAGAAATGAAAGAAGTTGAGCACATCTTGGATGATAACAAAAATAGAATGATAATTTGAACAGGGAGAATGCATAGGAACCAAAACCTCTATATGGAAGGCCACTTAAAATCACTTCACTCCCACTTGAGTGCATATTCTCACTAAGGATGAGACTCTGCACAATTACTGCTTGCCGGTGTATCAATTCCCTCAAAATTATCTTCATCTTCCTCGACCACACAATTTACAGGTGTGTGCACTGCCATAGTCTGAACTGTACCATTGATAACACATGGCAGTGAGCTTTCAGGACCGGCACTTTCATCAATCATGCCAACTGTTTCCATGGCAGCACAGCTCGTTCCTGATGCTGCGGATTCCTCAGATCCATGTGGTGAATTGGAGCAACTTGCTGATTCCAGATTTACATCGCCATGCAACAGACTATTCTGAACTCCATTACAAAGGGCACTGGAAACCTATTTGACTGGGTTCTCACATACAATTTGACTAACAACATTTCCAGAGTCAGGTGAAAATTCCTCGGTAGCCTGAGCTCACTGAAGACCTTTTAACAGATTTACGTGATTCGATGTGACCAGCTCCATCAAAATCACGCTTTCTTTTAAGTCGGCCATCCAGAGATGTCGTCCGTGTGCCATTTTCAGTGTCATTTCTATCAGACTGCTCTTGCTGGTTTGCATGCATTGGCGGGCAAGGTTTCTTGTAACCATGTTCAAATACATAATATGGGATCTGCTTCTTACGGACATGGGTGGCTGCTATATCCATTCCAGACTTCCACAAAGTGTATATTCCAATTTCATGCATAAACCCATCAACTGCTCCACGGATATATCAAATTTTTACCCATGTATTTTCATACCTTCTTTCCTTGATAAACCCATGAAGAAGGACAATGAGCACACTGTACTGAAGGACTTGTATACTGACATGGGTAAGGATGGCATTCTCAATGGCACAAAGCATCACTGGATTCGGCCACTGCCACTGTATAAAAACTCTGAAGAATCTTGAAACCAGCATACTTGGTACAGCATTAGGATAGAGTTGGCAGATGCGAGCAACCAAGATAGCCCAGTTGACAATCCCAAGGAAACCAGTAACCTAGCACAGAAAGCCATGTCATCAGGGTTCACTCGCAAATTAAATAGATCATAGATGATAAAACAATGCTTACATTGGAATAAACACCCCTTCTGTCTGCCCAGTACTTCAAACACCTGAGTGTTGTCCGGAAGTTCTACATATAATTATTATATACTGATAAAGTAGAACAGTATATCAAAACTAATGGAAATTCCTGAATTAAATAACCTCAGCATTAAGAACAAGTCGAAGAATCTGGTCTGCCACCCTGCACCCATTAAGACTTCGGACAGTTGCTTCATCAACACCACAAATCACAGACCCTTCAGAGATGTTGAAATCCGAGATGTTGAAATCCTGCAGGAACGTTACAGAGAAGAGGGACTGCTCCCAAGTTAAACTTGTATCACTGACTTAATAATACTGTTTAAAAACTTCATGCAAAATGAATTTTTGAAGTGTTTCACGACTTCCATTGAAGTGAACAGTTTTCCTTTCTCATCACCTGAATACTGGTACCCAAATGACAGCCATTTAAGTTGAAGCAGACACTATATATATCCATCAGCAGTGGCATGACAATTTTAAAACAGCAGGTCTTATCATAATTTCCCATTACTATTTGCGGTAGTTAGAGACGATTAAAGCAGGAAAGGAACCTCACAGAAGAAAGCTTGAGCAGTCAAAAGCAATACCTTAAGCGAATTGCATACTCGGTATGCATAACAGTACACTATTACAAGTGCAACAGAAGTATTTGAGAAGGTCAATTGCCATTCCATGGATCTTGAATTTCATAACAGGTACATGAGCATCAGGTATAGGTTGCAGTTCAGTCACTTCTTCCATTTGTGCTAATATTTTGTATAGTGTCACAAAGAAATCCTCCTGCAGAAATATTAGCATTCATTATGAAGATATATGTAATCTGTGAACACTATTCTTTATGCAAAAGAAAGAAGGCGTCACATCTCTCTTCACATATGAAGGGTCCAGCACATAAGATATCAATGTCTGCTCCAGGCCCATGAACCTAACAAAGAGGTTGTTATGAAGTACATTGGCCAACACAGGAAGGATTTCCTCCGGAAGGCCGAAAAAAACATACTGTAACTGGCTTACAGCAACTTAGGCAAGTAGGTACAAGAACATATAACTAAGCAAAGTATGTATTTGTATGTGTAAATGCTGAAAGGTGCATGGAGAGATGGTGCACAGGAACTGGCAGTCAAACCCCTGCCCTGTAGAATCCCTTGTTCCTACGAGTTAAGTACATATCACAGAAGATTATGGTATTATTACTTAAGCACTGTTTAAGAACATTGTTTGCAAATATGCAAACCTTCGAACCTCAGAGACAATCCAACTGTATCTATCTTTCCTACATACCAGGATTAAACATCTGTCAGGATTATTTGCAGCATCTGTCCCAGTACGAGATTGCTAAATGTACTAAAACAATTCATAACTCCAAATTCCTTCTAACTTAATTCTTATCTCGGTGACAATTATTGCTTGATTCTGGTATATCATCAATTCATGAAAAGGTGTAGAAGTTGAATGTACGATCACTGTTTTTTATTGGTTGTCGTTCTAGCTCATATCACACAGAACAGGTGGTATTAGATTGTTTATTGTGTGAGCTGTTTCTCCCTCTTGATTGTACACAATAAAATGGCATAGAAATTACTCCACTCGTCCATCATACTCATCCAATCACGATAACATTTTTTATCCTCTGACATGATGTGTAGCAATGTTAAAGTGACATTACTGGTTTCACCCATTGGACTAGAGAGGAATGGCTATGATCAATTATAGATCACAAGAATTAGTTATAGAAACCTTCTCGTAAATAATTGTAGCACTTGATCTTGAATTTTTAAATTTTTATCCACCGTCGAGAAGAGGAGTAATGTCACCCTGGCATAAACTATGCAATACCAGAGGAATGCAGTGCCAAGTTGACAGCAGCCCAAGTGCCGAACAGGCAACAGAAGTTTGGCAGCAGGTTACAGAATTTAAACTGGTAGCTGGCTTCTAGTAGGGTGCAGTTTGGATTAAATTTCCTAGAAAACCCAAAAGCATCTATATGAGAAAAGAGCCAAGTCAAGCTTCTAACACTGCAAACTGAAGTATGATAACTTCTTACTAGACTATGAGAACTTTTAGGTGATTATAATATGGTGGTGCTTGATTCACATTAATAAGAATATAAAATAATCTAAGAGATAACAATTTGCCAGAAGGGACAAGGTGTATGGAATAACAGAAAAGGCAGGCAAGCCAGCAACAGAAGAAGTTACCCCCAATCGGTAGGATCCAAAAGTGAAAAGAACTGCATCTGCCTTTTCAATCATTTGTTCAGAATGCCCTTTCTGACTAGTTAACTGCTTCAGAAATTCCTTAACAATCTGCAAAATCAATGAAAAGACAACACAGGTTAGAGTAACTGCAAAGCATACAAAGAAAAGACCTAATACAGGATAAGTTACACTACAAAATAGGATTGTCATTTCTAAAATAGAAAAATGATACAAAAAAAACTAATCAAACAATTTCATATCTGGATAGTGAAATAGAATACCAAAAATCATGTGGATACAGTTATCAAAATGGTCTTGCAAGGCAGACCTTTCTGATTAAAAAGGATGTTCAAAGGCCAAAGCTGCTATATCAAAAGTTATATTGTCCCATTTTAGTTTCACCTCATAATTTCCTAGAATCTGAGATATCAAGTAAGCAAGAGGGCATAGCAAGCGAGGAAAAGGAGTTCCCACATCAATCTCTCGTAGCACCTCCTCCCGTTTAGCGGACTGCTCCTCCCCCTCATAAAGGCCCATTTCAACCAAGAACTGCAATTGTGTTACCGAAGACACAAAAGCAGTGGCATCTCCTAGATCTTTATCCCGCTTGCTCCCGGGCTCCAGATCCAAATTTGTGGGCAGATCTGCTATACTGCCCCTTCCTTGACCTTACAGGTCAGCACACGTCGTTGAGCGAGTCCATGTCCTCATCCTTGGCAACATATAACCATCAACATTAGGTTAAGATTCTATATTTCGCGGCATCAAACTGATGAGACATTCGTACCAAGTAACTGGACGAGTTTACATTACAGATGTGACAGGTAGACTACCTTCTGTATAGAGCATCTTCTTGCTCCTGTATAGAGCGTTGCGCATGAAAGAGAGAGACACCTTGTGAGATGAACCATTTAATATATCAGATGGCTGCAGAGGAAGTGCAACATCTGGCTGCAAAAACATATGTCAGGAAGGCATAAACACTACATAAGCCAACATTGCCAAGAAACGTCATTGGTTTGAAGTGAAGAGCACATGAAGCAGCTCAGAAAGATGACCTGTTGGTGGTGCGCGGTGAGCCCCTTCTTGTAACCCCCAGCTTCTCGCTCTTTATTAAACCCTGTCGTGTATGAAAGGGCAGAATCAAGGTCTAACAGGCGTAAACTAACAGCAGCAGCAGTGTTGGATACCCATGGAAGTACATCAACAGATTCAGGACGTGCAATAAAATTCTGATCAGCAAAATCTTGAGTATTTGACTTAAGCAACTCAGCTGTTGTCTCGAAGTTAGATGAGAAATAAATCCTTCTTTGTGCACCTTCCAGCACAGTTAACATCTGCACAAAAAAAAAGGTGACACCGAAAAAAAGTTCAGGTAGGCAAATATAGAGTATGAAGGTTCCTATTAAGTTGTTCTGGCTATCAAAACATGACAAAGTACAAACTGCTAGAACACTGGTGATGGCAAACTGAAATAATTTTGGCAGTGATTGATTCCTCATGGTTTGAAGCAGTATTGATCTGACTATTACAGGGACTTAGTTGACTCTAATCGCTTGCCTAAACTATACATAATGGGAACCAAAGCACCACATGTCATTGAGTGAAATAATTCCAGGCGTGTTCTTTTTTAACGAGTGAATTGCCAGGAGAGGCCCTAGAGTCCGCCCCATGTCTAACCTTAGATTGGTACTATTGCTAATACAGTACTGTACGACTCAAGGCAACTAATGTCTACCAAACAGAAGAAACTAATTGGTGCATTGAGCATGTAGAAAGGAAAGGGATGGAGAACAACTTTACACCCCATGCTTGTTCCTAAATTTTTCTTGTTAGAAAAACTGTTCCTAAACTTTGTACAGCAGAGGCGCTAGCTTGTGCGTTCCATGAGCGGAGAAATGACGACCGCGGCGGCTTGCGACCTACCACTACCAGAGTAGCAGTCAGATGCTAGCAGAAGGATCTCCAGGGACACCGATTCGTCCTCAAAGAAAATACCCGATTTTGAAGTGAGAGGGGAGGGGAGAAGAGGATTGGGGGTTGGGGGCGCAGTTCATACCTCTGGAGAAGGGGCTGCCGACCGCGGCGGCGATCGACGTCCGAACCGAGCTGTGCCGTCCTCGACGAACGGTAGGGTTCGCGATGGGATGCAGCGTCGGGGAGCCGGAGTGGACCTGGAGAAGGGAGCCGGAGCGGCGGCGAGGTTCGGGTGGCTGGGGCGCTGGGCAGAGCTGGGAGCGGCGGCGAGGCTCGGAGGCGTGGAGGTCGACGTCGGCGGAGAGCTGGAAGAAGGGAGAGGCGAAGGAAGGCGGCGGCGTGCGTGTCCCGTGCCCACGACTTCTCCAACGGTCATCCGGGACGTGGGCCGGCAATTTGATGGGCCCGGCTACTAGTACTACGTGGACGCACCATCGTGTCTGCGGGCCTCTTCTTTTTTGGACCTGCCTATGCACGGCTCCGGTGGGGTACGATGTCCATTCAAGTGGAATCGGATTCTTAGAACCGATGCAAAGTAAAGATTTTGACCGAAAACGGGCCTCTTTTTTTTGGGATGGAAACCTGCCTATGCACGCTTCGGTGGGGTATGATGTCCATTCAAGTGGAATCGGATTCTTAGAACCGATGCAAAGTAAAGATTTTGACCGAAAAGCGGAAATAATCGGCTAGAGAGATCTAAGGCTATTCATGTTGTTGTCTTTCAATTCATTTAAATTCAGTCACGCCTCTAGAGCTTGTTATACTTTAGCTCCTGAGTTAGCAGCTTACCGTGCGTTAGAATCCTTTAACCGCATGATATAACATGTGTTGGTGTTCCCGTTAAAAGGTGGGGCTTAGCGATACTGACGCACTAGAGCAACACTTGTGTTTTAGTTTACAGAGCTTCCTCGACGTTGGTGGTGGATCTTCCTCCCACAAAAATATGGTTTTGATGTCATGATCGCCCTCAACATCCACGTGTTGGAGGAAGTTGAGCATAAGGTTTATTTCTGCTTCTGAAAAAATCCTGCAAAATCATAGGTGTGTCTAGCGATCACAAAACTCGTCATCCGCCATCCTCAAAACGAATGTGGTGGGCATCTCGTATCTAGTTTAACCTTCTTCCTCTCGATATTCATTAATTATTATGGGTACGCTATCGTGGCCGGTTCTCCTGCAGCAGTCCTACCTGTCTATTATCGTTCGAAGCATTGTGTAAACATGGTAGGTGTCGAGACATCGTAGTAGTTTTCATAGACGGGGGTGCCATGAGACTACGGTAGAGACGTGGGGTAACGGGATAGCGTAGTAACACAGAACACAAGATTTTACCCAGGTTCGGTACGTCGCGACAGTACGACGTGTCTACTCCTGCACTTCTCACTAATTGGGACTAAAGCCCGTAAACAGTGTTACAATGTGAGGGTTTTAGATCTAAACCACTCGGCGAGGATGAGCTTCTCGGCGAGTTGGCGTAGAGCTTCTCTGTTTGTTGGTTATCCTTGCCCTCCATGAACTTGACGAGGCGGCGCATCGAGAGCGGCGGGCGGTTGGTCTTGTTTATCTCCCGTCCGGCTTTATATAATAGCCGGATTAGGGCTTACAGAATAGGAAACATAGAAAACTACGGTAACTTGTAACTTGGAAAGCAAGGAATCCGTCTTCTCCTTCAAGCCAGATCACATGGGCTGTGATCCGGGTTCTTCTAGAATCCGGCTTCTGCGCGTCGGATTACTGGGCCGCCTAATGGACCTAAGCCCACTACCACTTAGGCCACCCTGGTAATCCGACACTTGGCCTACCATCTTCTATACCCCTATTTGGTATATATCCTACAATAGGCAAACTTAATGG
Organism: Alopecurus myosuroides; assembly: GCA_028641055.1. Classification (NCBI taxonomy): domain Eukaryota; kingdom Viridiplantae; phylum Streptophyta; class Magnoliopsida; order Poales; family Poaceae; genus Alopecurus; species Alopecurus myosuroides. Next base: position 38,639,926 of record CM054059.1, on the reverse strand, counting down.
AGAAAGTTCCATTTTCATAGAACCACCTTTAGGCCCCATTGTTTCTCGTGTGCTTTGAGAGATCGTGGAGTATTATCCCGACCCATTCCCGAAACCCTGCAAATGCCCATCAACCCGTTTTATTCTAGTGTGTTGGCCTGGTATTATCCCGTACATCCCCGGTTTTTCCCAGACCTAAGTCCATTCTTCTATGACTCGATACGCGAGCACAGGGTCGCGTGTTATCCCTGACCCCAAGACGAAAGGGCGGCGGCGAGAAGGGAAAGGGAAGATGAGAGAAGGCGAGGAAGGAGAGCCAAGGAGGCTGCGAGGCGACGAGGTTATCTCTCCAGTTATCGATCTAACCGTCGCCGCTAATGCCCTCCACTTGTCCTCCTTTTTTTTCTTGTGGCGTGAAGATCCTGAATCGGACATCATCAGCTTTGCCAAGAGGACAGCCAAGGACGGCAAGCTTCCGGGCAGCTTCGTCCCCCAGATGCTCCAGTCCATCCAGATACCATCTCTAGTTCTCTGCTTGCCCGTTCATCTTCCGTAGGATATAGAAATATTTTGTGCAAGACAGACGGTCAATGATTTGGCCATGGTGCTATGTTAAATGTTCATGCTCCATTGGTAAACTGGTGGGGATTTGAGAAATACTCCCTCCGTTCAGATTTAGATGACTTCCAAATGGATGTATGTAGCACTATTTTTAGTCTAGTTTCATCCATTTGCAAGTCATCTAATAATGAATGGAGGGAGTAGTACGCATGAATTGCTTGTTGTGCATGCAAGAGTGTCTTAGCTACATAAGCTAGTATGTTAGAGGGGCTATGAGGAATTTTAGGTTAGTGATTTAGCAGATAAATTGCCAACTCTGCAGAAGTGCCACCGTTGTTTTGTAGGTGAAGTTAATTTAGAGCAGACTCTTGGGTTCTTTTATTCAGCGTGATTAGTCTATTCCACTCCCGAAGCTTGTGTTTTTCATGAGATTTTCTCCTAAATGAAAAGAAGGTCAGTTTATAGAAGGTGAGCTAGTGATATTTATCATAAATACACATAGAATTAAGGAGAGTGATTTTTTGATTTTAAGACCGACTCATAAGACCTTGTGTTCTAATGCAATCTGTGTCATGCAAATTTGCAAACTTTGTAAACCGAAATTGCAGCAAGAATTCAGAACTTTCTTCCTTGAATACTTAGAAACTTGATTGCTGCTAGGATTACTTGGAAACTTGATTTCTACTAGGAGTACTAGGAAAGTTACTTGCTACTAGGAGTACTAGAAGTACATTTGCATGATGCAGTATGTCTACATTTTGCAAGATTGCTATTTATCTACTGAATTTATCTACTGAATTAAAGCATCTACCGTAACCTCCACTGTCTGTATTTAGGAGTTTATCTCTCTGAATTTATCTACTGAATTTCTCTACATTTGCAAGATTGCTATTTAGCTCAGTTACTAGGAGTACTTGATCTGCTAGTGTAGCATTGTTAGTGAGACTTGCTTCTTGTGATTATCCTCAGTCACTAGGAGTAAATATGAATGCACATGATGTGCTAGTACTCCTAGGAGTACTTGATCTGCTAGTACTACGTCTTCCTGCCATATTGTGCCTGAGATGCTGATATCGGAGTGATCCAGTAAACTGTTTCGGTTCTACTTGATCTGCAAATTCCATGTGCAAATTATATGAGCAGAAAACAGTGTTGCATTCCCTTACTAACTGATATAGGTTTGCTCTGCCCCTGTCGACATTTCTGCCTATTCTTTTTTTCTAAACGACTAAGTGTAGTCTGATGCTCCTTCTTAGCCTGATGCTCCTTCTTAGTCTGATGCTCCTTGTTAGCCTGCTGCTGCTGCTCCTTGTTGGCTTGAGATTATTGAGATGATAGTTGTAATATTTCCAAGCAACCGAGGGTGCGTGTTAGTCATTTGACACTCTTGTGCTGCAATACACTGTTACATTCAAGTCTCAGAAAATTGTACATGTATTTTACAACTTGTTAGCTTACTTTAGTTAAATTGTATATTTCCTCGAGGTATCGGCTGCACTCTTCAACCAATTCTTGCATGTGTAGTACGAACGTTCTTGCTACTTATCAAGTATCTATGATTTTTTTTGCCATATCTGGGACTTGTTCTGTTCACATTACATCCTAGTTGGTGATGTTGTGTTTTGCATATGAAAATAGCACCAGATGGTGATGTTGTGTTTGGCATATGAAAGTAGCACCAGATAACTATGTCAATTTGCCGATAATGTACTTGATATGTAGTCTGTTTTGTACTGTACGAAAATTGCACCATTTGTACTATTGTTCGGTTTCTAGCAATTCCGCTCCATGACTGCTTGCTAGTTCTCTTGAAGTTCTTGTACCAGTGTGTGTGCACTTGCTGTTCCGACTTTCGTGGAAGATATTTTCTACTACTTTGGTGTTCGTACTTTATATCTAATTATTTTCAACCAATTCTTGCTAGTCGCAGCGGACAAAGACGAAGAAGCATTGGTGTTGAAGAAGTATCATAACGGTCGATCTAGAAGCATCATTATAATGTAATGTTCCTGCTTGATTTTGAGCTTCGTCTCTTTTGAATATTTGGTTGGCTGGATGATTGTAATAATTAGAAAAACTTAATCTTTGTTGTCCTAAGTTCTTGCTGCATATTGTAATTTGGCAGACTGGATTTTTATTCTGTGGCACATGTTTGGCTGAAAGACTGGATTTTTATTCTGTGTAGAAGTGGAGGGGGGTCATCTATATGCCAAAAAAAAAAAAAAAAAAATTGGGAAGGGGGATAGCAAGGGAAACAGGTTAGTAGGGGATTTGAAGGATTGGGTAAAAGTAGGGGATTTACCCCATCCCTGTGGGGATTATCCCCACCACACCCCATAAAAACTCTAGAAACAAACAGGCCCATAGTAATCTCGATCCCAAATTCTCATCTTCTGAAAAATGTCAGTATTTCACAATTCCTTTATAAATGTGCAACCAGCCCCATACAAACAACACAACAAGCAATGTGGAAACCCATTCTTAGACACTGCTGAACAAAAATGGTTGTCCGCCTGCCTGCAGTTACATATTCAAGCACCGACAAATAAAACTGAGTCGCCTTGTAGTGCATGAAGAAAAGGAGAGGCGGTCATGTACAATGGCACCGAAGTGGGATCGATGCTCCTTCAGGCTTCCGCTTCTCCCGGGTAACCGCTTCTCTAATCATCGGCAACTTCTGCTGAACCTTCTTCCATATGTAGCTCACAGCACCATCGTCTTGGGTAACGCCCCTGCTATTACCCCGATGGCTGTTTTCATACTCAAAGGCATGCTGGACTCGAGACAGGTTTCGTCGGAACTCGTCCTTCTGCCGCTTCGGGATGTTCCTCAGGTAGCTCGCCAGCCATTTCGGTCTCATCGCGTTACTGACCGACACGAAAACGGAGAACTCCGTGTAGTCTATCATCCCTTCGAACGGAAGCTCGATGTCATCGCTGACAATGACCGGTATGCAGAGACTGGCGACGGCGTCGAATAGGCGGCATGAGCTCGGGGTGTCGCCAGCTGGGTGTAAGCAGAACTGTGATGTCCGCATCCCTTTTATCGATTGTTCGCGACCTGTGGCATTAGGAAAGCCTTCTTCCATGATAACATCAGGCTCATTAACCATCAAGTCCCATAGTTTTTCACGCACCAAACCTCCCTGAAATAAATAGAAGGATTAATCAGACAGATGTTTTAATTAGTGGTCTGCAAGCAGTATAAGCTAGGCTGAAGTTAGGTACTGTGGTCGGATATACAGATCACCGAGGAAACAACTTATTTTAACAGCTTAATCAATTGTTTCTGGTATCACTGTCGATCTTTACAAGGCATCAGAAAGATAAAAACTATGCCCTAGAGACTAATGTACACAGCATAAAGCAATAAAGTCCTGTTGACAAAGCACAGTGCTTCAGATGATACTTTCTAGAATAAATATAGACACCGTAAGAAGAGCAAAACATTTATATATGAAGCCAGCCTCACATATAACAGAGATCTAGAAAATCTTTGTAGTAGAATGAACCATTTGCCATACGTTTATTCTATTTAGTTATTGAGTGCTAGTTTCAGGGATTACATAGGTGATAAACAACTTCCAGGAGTTTCAAAGCTGCTAAAAAATTAAAACTAATGCAAATAGAGGCTCAAGAAGTAAATTAACAACACTATTTTTACATATTTTTGCATTTGTTATGAAATTATTGCTGAAACCAAAGTGAATAGTCAGGTACAACATGGACTCCAGATTGCGGATAAACATTTCCAATTATATAGCATGTATGAGGTGCTTGATTTTGTGATAGATAGTACAAACCCGATGTCTGTGTTTGGCTCCCTTGAAGTACAGAAGAGTGGGGCGATCCGCATTTTCTGACAGGTGCAGGGTAGGGAGCAAATGCGTGTAAGGTACAATGATATCTTTCAGCAATGACACTTGAGTGTGTTGTATCATATGAGAAGAGTTGCTGCCAGAAAACTTTGAATCAAGTTTGTACCATCCGCCAAAATCAACCACAAACAGAATTGCTGGAGCAATCTCCGCCCGGACATGCCACATTGCCATAGGGTCTGTCAAAGAATGCCTCAGTATTTAACATGACCTGAGCATCCAAAAGAAAAATAAGCTGCTAGGAAAATCAATCTTCACCAAGAGATAAGCAATACACGGAACGATGTGTGTTACTTTCATTCAAGTACAGTATTTTCTTTGCAAAACTAAGTGCTAACATGTACACAAACTTGCGAAGCACAATTAGTTTCTTACTTGGTGAAATTTCAAGGTAAGCCACTCCCTTAGCTGAGAAAACGAGCATGAAAACGAAGAAACTTAACCAGCTATGTTGACCTCAATTCAAAGTGTGTGAAGCTTATTTCTCATGCATTATAAGGACTATCTACCTGGTGCTAGCATCCAGGTGTTCCACACATGTGGTTCTCAAAACAAACTAAGAAGCTCCAGTAAGTTCCTGCAGATGAATCAAACATCTAGCCATTCACTAGTAGAATCGACTCACAGTTGCAGTGTTAATTAGACAACCCTTTGATAATATGCTTTTATCCATGTCTTGTTTTTTTTTTTGAGTTTTCAACGGGGGGGGGGGGGGGGGGGGGGGGCACGAAAACCCCCACCTGAATACCTTTGCGAAAAGAGCCCGTGCGAGTTTGGTGTTGACCATTGCGTATTTGAGTGGCAGTACTAAACAATATCGACATGAACAATATGACCTAAGTAACTAGATTGAACACAATTGGCTATGCCTACAATGGATGACAGCTTTGGAACATCGTGAATTCCAGTCACATCGCACTTGGATCAACTCAAGAACACTCGCCCAAAATCCACAATTTGCCTAACCGCATTACCTGTGAGGACGAAGATGTGGTCGCGGCCGCCAGACCGTCGCCACGCCGGGTGGGCGGTGACTCGGTCGACGACCTCCCGCTGGCGGCGGTAGTCGGCGTTGCCCTCCTTCCTGCGGAAGGCGCCCTTGGTGGCGCCCCACCCGAGCTCCATCTCGGCGGAGAGCGTCGCGAAGAAGGGCACGAACACGACGTCGGCCTCCCTCCAGTCCGCGACGACCCTCACCACCGCGGCGGACGGGGGGCGGAGGAGGGACGCGAGGAGCCAGTACTCAGCGCTGTACTGCCTGATGAGGGGGCTGGAGGGGTAGGGCGGGCGGTCGCGCGGCGGCGGGTGGTCCGGGTCGGAGGAGGCCGGGATGCGGGAGTCGGGGGCCGGGAGCGACCAGTAAAGGTCGAGCAGGCCGTGGTTGAGCGCGCGGGGGAGGTCGGCGACGTAAACGCTGAGGCGGGCGGGGCCGGGGTCAGGGTCGGAGGTCAGCGCGGAGGAGAGGAGCGGTGGGGTGGAGGGCCTGATGAGGAGGAAGGAGAGGGAGAGGAGGAGGAGGGCGGGGGCGGCGAGGAGGGCCAGGCGCTTCATGGCCGCCCTCCGGATCTCGCCTGAGATGCAGGAGGCGACATTGGGGGTAGGGAGTTTGTTATTCGTGATTTACCCGATACGTTCGTATCTGAATACGTACAAAATTTATATTCTCGTTCAGTATTTGTCAAATTTCCACGAAATCTTTACTGTAACAAGAAGAAACCAATCAACTCCCTCTGATTTCAAATTATAAGATGGTTTGGATGCTATTGTGCGAGCCGGAGGTCATGCCCCCATACGTGTGTTAGAGCATTCTAGTAGACACCGCATCTCGCCAGCCCTCAAAGGGCGATAAGGAGCGCGGAAAACGCGTTTTGAGGATTGTTCGGCTTTGCGCGTCTGTTCGGCCGCAGCCAAAAGCAACCCTCGAAACGCGAAAACAAATTTACACAATTCAAAGGGATTCAAAGAAATAACAACAATAATTTGAAAATTAAAAATAGTTCTCACTTCTAAATGACAAATAAGATAGTTTTAGCCGTTTAGACAATCAAATAGAGCATCGTTGCATCAAAAGAACCACATTAAAGTGGTGTTGCCACCACCATGATGAACAACGATCACGCATCGCCATTTTTTTTTTAGAAATGGAGGTCCTACTCCAGCCTCTGCACAAAAATGGTGCACACACCAGGATTTTTATTAATAATGAAAGCGAAACCATGAAGGCTTTACAAAGAATTACAATGATCAATCGAAAACCACCTTTCTGACGATCATCGTCACACTTACAAACTCTTGATGAGGGGGGTGGTCAAAGTCGGAGCCGCATGCTCTAACGTAACACGCCAACATCATTTAATCTGACTGCTTCCACCAAGCCGCCCGCTGGCGGATTGGGAGCACATAACCGGTTCAGCAGGCCCGCAATATGCACCAATGCGCACACCCGAAAGCCGCTGCCGCCAACATCCGCCAACCCATCTTCTATAGAGATCAATGCAGAAACCTTGCCAAGCCTGTCATCAACGCCGCCATGGCACCAACCAGCACCACCATCATGCGCACGTCCATCCTTCGGCATCCATCGCACAGACTCTGCGGCGCCACTCCGCCAAGACTCGCCGCCTTCGACGAAGATGAAACGCTGCACCACCAACAAACCCCCTCCAGGTAGCCCGTGTGCCAAAAACGATGCCTCCAAGGGGGTAAACGGCACCGAAGGTGCCGCCATCATCTGATTTGGATAGACCAGATCTAGGGTTTCCTCCGGAACACATTGTTGGAAGCGGATGATTAGCGGCGGCGACTCCTTCAAAAAGGTGACGACACTCGCGAGTGCCGTAGTCGTCGGCATGAGCCCGGCTTGCACCGGCCACCGTCCTCGCCTCCTAGATCGGCGGAGGGATGTCACCACACTGCCAATCTACCTGGAGCCACGGAGGAGTAGGCAGACATGGACTTCCAAGGCGACGCCTTCAACAAGGTAGCGGTGTCGTAGGCGGTTGTCGCCGCCCTCCATGACCGGAGTCGGGGCACGGCTTTCACTGGTAGCCGCACATCCCCACTCCAAGCACAACCAGCTAGCCGACCTCCTCCGACGAAGAAGAAGGTCACCACCACCACGCCTAGGGTCGAAACCTCAGGCCTCCTCGTGTTGCAGCTCGGATCTAGGAGCGGTTTGCTAATGACGGGAAGAGATCGGACGCGTAGCAGATCGAAAGGGCCTGATCCCGCCGCAGTCGTCCGTCCTCCACCACCGCTGCCGCACCACGGCCCTGTCGCCGTCGAGCCACGCCACGACCGCCGACCTGGCTGAAAGGAATCGCCGCCGCCCCACCAGATCTTGGGCCGAGTAACAGACCACCGCCGCCTCCACGCCACAAGGGCCTTGCCCTATGACGATCTCGTCGACGATGACGGAAGGGAGAGGAGGATGGAGGGGGTGGCTTGGGAGGGGCGGATGGGGGCTCCCTGATACGTCATAAACGTACCCCTAATTTCTCATGTTCCATGTAGTTTTCATGTTATTTCCCACATGTTTGCTATACACTTTATGTCATTTTTATCGATTTTCCGGACTAACCTATTAACAAGATGCCACAGAGCCAGTTCCTTGTTTTCTGCTGTTTTTAGTTTCAGAAAAGTTGTTCTGGAAATATTCTCGGAATTGGAAAATTCGAAGCCCGAAAGTCTTAGAAATCTCGGAGGTTCCATGGAGTCCCGAAGAGACCCGAAGGGGGGCCTCAGGGGGCCCACACCATAGGGTGGCGCGATGCCCCCCTTGGTCGCGCCAAGGGGTGGTGTGGGACCCCCAGCTCTCCACCGCCTCTGCCCTTTCTCCTATTTATTCCCCCGAGGTGTAAACCCTAAAGATATCCCACTTTTCCTCGAAAAACACCCGAGGCCTCCATCATCGTCATCCCGAGATCGGGAGGGTTCTGGAGCTCTCCCCGGCACCCTGCCGGGAGGGAAATTCATCACCGGAGGGGTCTACACCACCATGCCCTCCTCCGAAGTGATGCGTGAGTAGTTCATCCCCGGACTACGGGTCCATAACAGTAGCTACATGGTTGTTCTCTCCACTTTGTACCTCATGTTTAGATCTTGTGAGCTGCCTAACATGATCAAGATTATCTTTATGTAATGCTACATGTTGTGTTGTTGTGACCTGATGAATATTGATGCTATGTCTTTTGATTATCAATTTATCATGTTATCTTCATGCATATGTTATTTATGATCTTGCATGCTCTCCGTTGTTAGTAGATGCTCTGACCAAGTAGATGCTAGTAACTCCAAGAGGGAGTATTTATGCTCGATAGTGGGTTCATGCCTCCTTTGCATATGTGCTCGAGTGACAGAAACGTGACGGATGAAGGATGTGTTGTTGCCATTAGGGAGAAAACAACAATGATTTGTTTAAGGATGATGTTATTGTTTACATTACACACTTTGCTTACTTCAATTATTTGTTGCTTGCAACTTAATACCCAACGTTTGTTCGGATGATATTCGGAGGGTGGATTATTAGTCATAGATGCAGTTGGATAACGGTCTATGTATCTTGTTGTAATGCCCGCATGAATCACATAGTAATATTTATGTCTTGCATATGCACTACGGTGCAGCCTTCATTTCTGTCAATTGCCCAGTGATACGTCTGCAACGTATCAATAATTTCTGATGTTCCATGTTGATATTATGCCAATTGCTACATGTTTTCCGTATGTTTTCCTACGTTTTCTTACGTTTTCCGGGACTAACCTATTAACAAGATGCCAAGTGCTAGTTCCCTGTTTTCTGCTGTTTTTTTATTTCAGAAAAGTTGTTCTGGAAATATTCTCGGAATTGGACCCCACGAAATCCGAAGTTCCTATTTTTCCCCGGAAGCATCCAGAAGTCCGAAGAGGAGTCGAAGACGGGCACCAGGGGGCCCTCACCATAGCCAGGTGCGGCCCCCCTTGGCCGCGCCTAGGGGGTGGTAAGGCCACCCTGGTGGCCCACCGACGTTGCCCTTTCGCCTATATAATCCCCCGATGCAAAATCCCTAGGAGAATCGGCGAAATTCCACGAAACCTTCCGCAGCCGCCGTCATCGTCAACCCAAGTTTCGGGGGACAGATCACGGTTCATGCACCCTGCCGGGACGGGGAAGTGCCCCCGAAAGCCATCTCCATCGACTCCACCGCCATCTCCATCGTCGTTGCTGTCTCCTATTATGAGGAGGGAGTAGTTCTCCCCGAGGCTAAGGGCTCTACCGGTAGCTATGTGGTTCATCTCTCTCTTCCATGGTGTGATCTATATGTGATCGTGAGCTTTGTAATCTAGTTGAATAAGTAGATGTTACTCTTCATCTATTGTGCTACTCAAGTGTTTTATTAATATGAACTTTGGAGTCACCTTGTCCCGCGGTGTGAAGGTGACAGTGTGCACATCGTGTGTGTCTCCTCTATGAATTGTGGTGTTTGTCTAGTACCTTCTAGGGCGCTCAAGTTGAAAGTGTGGGGCTAACTAGACATGGGAATGCTTACTTTAAGGAATGCTTTTTGCGGCCCTACGCAATGATTAGTGTTCGTTATCCAACCGGAGAGGGTTAAGGGTAGCATAGTGAAGAGAAGATATTTAGTTATTCAATTATGTGATCATTGTTGAGAGTGTTCACTAGTAAAAGTAGGATCCCTAGTCCTTGTTTCCAAGCATTGAAACACCATTTTCCGCCTGTTCTGCTACATGTTTGCTTGCTGCCATATTTATTTCAGATTGCTATTATTACTTATAATCATCCATATTACTCGCATTTCACTATCTCTTCGCCGAACTAGTGCACATATATACCTGACAAGTATATTGGGTGTGTTGGGACACAAGAGACTTCTTGTATCTTAATTGCAGGGTTGCTTGAGAGGGATATCTTTGACATCTACCTCCCTGAGTTCGATAAACCTTGGGTGATCCACTTAAGGGAAACTTGTTGTTATTCTACAAACCTCTGCACTTGGAGGTCCAACATTGTCTACAAGAATAGAAGCGTGCGTAGACATCAAGCTCTTTTCTGGCGCCATTGTCGAGGAGGTAAGGTAAAAGGTACTCACATCCTCGGGTGTGAGTGCTCGAAGTTATTTCCTTTAGATTATGCAATTAAATCTTTTTGTTTCTTGTTTTCACTAGTTAGGCTTAATGGAAACCAACAAAAATATGAGAGAGCTTTATAATCTTTATCTGGAGTTAGGACATGAAGTGTTTGAAGAGAAAATTATAAAACCTATGGAACTTTATTTGCATGCTAGTGGAAATGTTATTAGTATGAACTCTTTAAACACCATTACTGCTAATGCTATGGAAAATTCTAAGCTTGGGGAAGCTAGTTTTGATGAATATGATATTTTTAGTCCCCCAAGTTTTGAGGAGGAAATTTTCGTTGATGATACTTTGCCTCCAATATATGATGATTATAATGATTGTGGTATTCTAGTTCCACCTACTATGAATGATAAATTTTATAGTGATCGTGATATGCCTTCTATATATGATGATTACAATGATGAACATGATATTTTCAGTCACCTACTATTGAGTAGAAAGTTAATTATGATTATAATATTCCTCCTATATTTGATGATTATGGTGATGAGAATAATAATCATAGCTATTGTGGTGACCCAGCACACCACTGCATGTGTAGTGCGCAAGTCGATGACATAATACTCACAGAAGGACTTATCCGTGAATATTACATCCCTCAGAGTAGTACAACAGAAACATAACAGGACCAGGCAAAACTATAGGATACAAACTTCATTACAAAATCTCGAGAATCTCTTTGAAGAATCAAAGAAGATCTCATACAAATGAAACATCAGAAGAAAGCAATTAGAAGCTCCAAGCTGGAGAAGAACTCTAGCTCAGAAATAATCTGCTATGGCCGATGTCAGCCCTAAACTACGGCTTGTAATAGCTAAGTACAAGAATGGACTCCACCTACACCTTGATAGCTTCTCCTCCACCAGTGTTGTTGATGATGATGCTTTACTGGCTAAGTAGAATAAGACTCCACCTAGCTTCATGAGGTAACGATGGCTTCACGATGACGACTTCCATCAGGCTTCAACTCTAAGCAAGGGGTCAAACGGGAATGAATGAGGAACGAGCATTACTCAGCAAGTTCATGATATATAGTGGGTGGTTTGATGCACTAACTACAGCTTTAGACTCGAAAGATTCATAAGCTAATGCAAGGTTTTTGTAAATCTTTCTTCAAGAGGTTGCTTTTACTTCTGAAAACTATGCCCTCCAGACCATCACAGGACTAGAACTTCATGGAGTTGCCTTTCCTGTAGCGTTCGCAGCTCCTTCCCGAACAGGGGGTAACATGCCACATCCTTTTACACTCTACAGAGGTGCGTTACTTTACCCATGGGCGACAAAGACCATGTTGCACAACCAGGCTCGAGATCCTGTCCACTCCCACTCAGGTGTGGGGCCCGGTTGTTTGTCCAAGCCAAACCGTGCTTCTCCGCACAACGCATGCCCACCCATTTCTGCCAGCAGGTTGAACACCTGATTCCACCCCTCACGATGGAGATTTACGCGCCCCTAGCAGACACTCATAGACCCCAGATTCCATGGGAATTAAGGGATCCCACCCATGTGCATGTAGTCTCGCAAGACCTACATCGTACGTCTCTAACAGCCCGTTGACATGCGAACGAGAGAAGATCACAGCTGACTTACTCCCCCCATAGAAGACCCATGGTCAACGCGGTATTTACGGCGCACCGAGTTCTGACGGCATTTGTGATTAATTCCTAGGTAATACTTTCCCATGCAGATGGAACCTTCCTTTGACCTATCCATCTTACCATGGTTCCATCCGCCCACCAAACAGAACACTACCACTCGGGTAGGTGGTAATGCGATAGGGTTTTTGCAAATAGTTCGTTATGAAATACTGCAAAGGATATGAGCAAGTGATGAACTTGCCTGAGATTGTAATAACAATAATAAACCATGTCTTCGGGTTCGAGGGTCGCGTAGAGAATCTTGATATCTGAAAGATAGCAAACTAGTCACGGTAAGGACTACAGAAAACACTAGCAAGATAATACATGCATAGTAATGAGATGCATCGTGTAACACCCTGGAAAATACCCCACTTACAAGTGTAAGCCGCGTTTGATACGATATCTTAATCACACAGGTTTTAGGTGAACTGTTTCATCACTTGTGGTGATGTGGTTATTAGTTCTTTTAGACTTACATGTGTTTCACTTTTACTTAGCAAATAATTGTTATCATGTTTAGATAGAGGTGTTTATTACTTGGTTGGATAACAAAACAACATCACATGGAAAACAACTATGAAAAGATAACAGACACATTTTATTTACCTCCATAGGTGTAGAACAAAGGACAAAGAGTTTAATTGAAGATGATGCACTAATACAACTAGCTAATGACCATGATGATAGGTTTTGTATGTGTGAATACATTTAAGGATTAATAGTAAGGAAGATAATGATGTGGTAGTTATTTCTGGTTATAATGGAATATTATAGAATTCCATTATACTTTTAGAAACAAGTTTATAAGTTGAATAAAATGTTTTATGTTTGACATATTTGAATTGGAAATGCTTTTCTCTTTTATTTGGTATATCATTTTATGCTTTCTGAAAATATTTGAATAAGTTATTAATTTATTAATTCTAAATGAATTAAATGATTAGGCAAAATATTGCACACATAAAAACTTGGTCAAATGACTTTGTAGACATCATAGATGAGTTGCATTTGTCATTTGGAGCATTTTGTTATATAACTTGTATTTTTCTGATTTTATGAATTATTTATTATTTTTCTCTATTTTTTTAATAATTTAATTTATTTCAAAAATTATTTAATTTTAAATTTCGTTAAATATTTTTTAAAAGTTCATAATCACTTAGATTATATTTTTCTGTTTAATTTGGTATATTATTTGTATTTTTAGGAGTTATAGATTTAAAGGTATTGAATTAATAAAATTATGGATTATTCTGTTATTTTTGAATTGACAGGTGGGCCCACATGTCATATTGATATTTAAATTAAAAATAAAAGAAAAAGAAAATTCGACTTGACGTCATGGTGATGTCACAATGACATCACCTGAGCTCGATCGTCACAGATGGATTACAATCCATGAATTCAGTGCAAAATTGCTAAATTAATTCACTCTACTAGGTAGAGGAGCCAACGACGAGTTGTTAGGCAGCGGCGCGGTGACCAAATGGTCACCGGCGGCTTGCCGGTGTGCATGGGCGCGGCGGCGCATCACGGTTAGCAGCGACACGACGAATTCGTCCACGAAATTCACAACGGAGGGTACCCACGCGTGCGCGAGCTCACCAGGAGTGTGTTGGTGACGGTGGTTGAGCGAGGCGAGCTTCACAGCGTCGGCACGCTTCCGCGGCGACCGGAATAGAGAGCAAAGGGAACGACCCAATTCTCTGGCCTCCCACCATCCCGACGAACGAGAATCGGTGGAGAGATACAGGACGTCGAGGCGGAGCTCTGGGTGGTCTTGGTTTCTTCCGGCGTGGCCGGAGTCGACTGCGCTGAGCAGTGGCCGGAGCTAGGGTTACGGTTTCGTCTCGGTTCGGTACAGAGAGAGAGAGAAAGCGAGATGCAGCGAGGCGAGAGAGAGTGAGAGAGCACGGCTCTCCTCCGCGGGCCTTATCCATGCGAAGGGAGGAAACAGGAGACAACACGACGATGGTGACTCGACGTCGACCGCCTGTGCATTCTGGCCGGAACAGAGGAAGAAGAAAAGAAATAAACTTTTATAGAAAACCCCTGGAAGTTTTTACAAATTACCTAGAAGTCCTTCTGTCTTAAAAACTGAAAAGAATACCTTTGTTTTCAGGGCCAAATTGTAACCCTAAAAATTATTAAAAATCATTTTTGGGATCCTTATCAAATTTCACATCTCACCATGTTTTGTTTTGGTGAATTTGAAGATGTTTTGTATTTTTTTATTTAGGGTGCTAGATTAAGTGGTTTTTACTGTTTTCTCTTTATTTTATTTATTTAATGGCTTTAAAATTATGCTAAGGCATGTTTAATAGAAGTACACACTCCAATCATGTGGATAACCTAGTGTGTGTTTCAAAATTAAATAATTTTGATACCAGTCTTACAGAAAACAACTTATACATCTACTTAGTAATGTTTTTATGTTTTATAGATAAATCACCAACCATTGGTTATTATACCAAATCATGCCATATGATTTTGATTGATGAAAAGACTTGTTTTCTATCATGTAACTTTGTTATCCTCACAATTCCAACTCTTAGCAATTTTTGTTCACAATCTTATTAGGCGTGTATAAATCATGTTTGTTATTTTAGGTACATGATCAAGTGGAAAACACGTGTGGTTTTGAAATCTTATTTGCTGGTTTTCCACATAGGTTCCAATATGGATATTACCCCATGTTTATTTTAGAACATGTAATCATTTACATGGTTATGTGTCAATGAATTTTTGTTATCACCTGTAAGTCTTATGTATGCAAAGGATATGGAAAACAAGGTATTAAGCTTGTTTTCATCTACCTCCACATATCAAGACATGTCGATGCAATGGCTTGTTATTATTTCATACTTGATAGTTGTTTCCATTGAAGATATTATTATGAGTTCCTCATCTCTGATGAGTTTGACAGAGGTTAAGGGTTCTCTAATATATCCTAATGATTCACTGGATAATTTCTTATGATCCCTTACTAAGGTAGTGTTGCTTCTTGTGGTCTTCTGTTGCTTGATGTTCTTCTCTCTATTTGTTACTAGTCTTCTGGTACTGCCTTTGTCATTTGCCAGAAAGATCAGCTCTCGGATTCCATCTTCAACTATCTCACCCTTGTGGTGAAAACAACCAATTACTCCAAGCAATGATTGTACTTAGATGATTATAATGTGGTTTCTTGTTTTCTTAGTGTTATTCTTTCTCTTGGTTAATTGCAAAAGGAATATAGATATAGTTTATGACATCCATTTTTCCTATGCATATAAGAAGAATTTGTTGACAAGTTCGCAAGGCTTGTCCCCAAATTACTTTTCATATACAAGAGACTGAGATGTACTAGGTTATTCAACCTTCTGTTTGTTTGTGTATGACACTCAATTGTTTGAGTATACAAAAGTGATCTGTTAACAAGGTTGCAAGGCTGGTTATCAAACTACTTCTATGTAACACTAACATTGAAATATCATACTATTTCAAGAGTGTTAATAAGATCAGATCAATATATAAGAGTTTCCAAGTACTCTTATGATAGATTGGAATAACACTTCTAGAACATTCTAAATAATCTTCTTGAAGATCTTCCTGTGGTAGTTTCTCTTGTCTTGTGGTTTGCTTCTCTTGCAGAATGATATACAGAAGATTGGAAACAATATAGAATGGTCTAGACAACATAACAAGATGTAGATTAAGAGTTAGTTCATGCTTTTATTATACTTCCATATACTTCTTATTTTGTTTCCCATAAGATATGTTCTTATATCATACATGATTGGTTTACTTAGTTTTAAATTTACTTCCTCTACTAGAGGTTATAATTTGTTGTTACTCAATACTTGTATCCAGAGATACTTTATTTATTGAAGGGTGATTTGAATAGAAGTGTGGAGTGCTTATGGAATAATGACTTAATAACAAGTTGATCAAATGGTTCATTGATGTGTTGAGATTTCAGATACTCACTTGTATAAGATGAATGAGGCAATGAGCATGTAAAGCTAATTGGGTTTTAATGTCTTATGTCATAGTTGTCATTTGTTTTCTCTAGTGTCATGATTTTACTTTATATTCTTCTCTTTATTAACTTTATCATTCATAATTCAGATATAGAGGTTTGGAAATATCCTATGTAATGATCAAGGTTTAGCAGTAGTTTAAGAAGATTTAATTCTTCTTTTATGATGGATGAGACATGTACATATTCGATAAATATGTTAATACAATTATCATGTCATTTCCCACTTGTGGGTTTGTGTTAACACTAGTTTATATCTGTTGTGTTTTATTGAACCTTTGTTATTTGATTTTTAAAGTGCACTTGACAATTATGAGATAGTTTATAAAGGTGTGGTGTGAATGGTTGATAACTTAGAGAGTTGTTGTTTTATAGGTGATAATATCTTTGTTGATGAGATGATTAAGTTTGTGCATTACTCATTTGTGAAAGTATGATTATCAGTTGGGTGATTTGGGTACTCACCCCTCTTTGGATTGTAGATACCTACTGAATTATCCCAAGTCACTTAAAGACTTGTGGTTTAGGTTATTAAGAGTTTGTGTTGGTCACAACCAATTTTGGTTTGTGTAACCAGATGATTTGGTTTGTAGAGATGCTATGTTATAAAGATCACTCCAAATGTACTCTTGACTTAGATGAACTAGACCTATTTCATCATGTCAAGTGAAACTTTGGTCACTTTGATTCATTTAAACTTTCACGCCAAAATTTCTCGTACTTTTAGATGCATGCTTTGCAAATGCACATATTATATTTAGATCCTTATAACCTCCTAAACACTGGGATGTTACAGTATCTCCCCCTTAACAAGAACTTCGTCCCAAATTTCAACCTCTCTCACGTAAAAGTAGGTAGAGAGAACTTCTGCAGACCGTTGATTCTTCACAGCTATTTCCTTGTGTTGACCTTGTCATGTGTAGCCTCTTGTCGTGATTGTTCACCTTACACTGTCTTGCATAATAAACTAATACTAAGCTTGTTGCTATGACAAATCTGTTTTGTTCCTAGGTCTTCCTAATGGTCTCACGAAGAACATGTGGTATTTCCACCATATAGTGGATACCAAGTTTCGTTCTCCGATGAATAGGTATGGTTTCCTATCTCTCACAACTTCCTGAAGAACATTTGGTACATTCACGAAGTGATGAATAACCAATAAGATTCTTTCGGTAAATTGGATATTTGTCTATGTTTAGGACTTCATTTGGTTCAATCTAATGGTCTCAATAGAAAGACTGCTCAAAGAAACTTGTACAACATAGCGTACATTGATTTAGACTCACTTATTAGTGAAAATATCTTCGAGTTTCCTCGAGTTTTAACTCTTTCCTATAGGTGATTATAACCTATTCCACTGGTTACTTCCTATGGTCCTTCTACATCTTTGAGTTTTGACTTCTACGGGGTGACTCTATGAGTTGACTTACTGATCTTCTACATATTTCTTTCTCGGATATAGCTAATCATGTGATTTTCCTGAGCATCACTTGTGGTAGCTCACCATGTGTTGATTAAGTATCTCAGCAACTCCAAACAAGATGTGGAATGTGGTCCATTCCCATCAGTGGCTTCATTGTCTACTGCCTTCTTGACTTTCTGGTCTTCTAGAGCTTTCGTGATTGTTTCCAATTGATGATAACTCGGATCGCTCTCATTCTGATCCTATACCCTCTAGACCAGTAACATCAAGAAAGAACTTAGTGTTTGCACATGCATTTGCACATCAAGTTCAATCTTCATGTACAGATCTAGTCAATCAAAGATCCAATAAATCCCAAATGCATTTATCACTCATGCATCAAAAGCCTGTGAAATAACAATCCTTAGAGTAAAACATCTCAAGTACCAAGGATCTTAAATGCTATACACTACAAGTAGGTATATATTACCTTGTAATCCTATTCTACACAACCACTCTATGACTTGATAATTACTCCAATTGTATGCCTTACTGCAATGGAATAAACCAAGCCAAAATGATCCTATAGTAGTTGTTGTCTAACTTGGTTCCATATAGGACTGAGTACCATGTCAATTGATTTACTTCAGCATGATTACGATAAACTTCTCGTGGCATCTGTTGATCCTTCATGTTGTTGATCACATCGTAGGAGTAGTAATGTGGCTTCCATCACTTCTTATGCCTTCTCCTAATCCTATACTATACTATAATGATTCAACTCTAGACGTGATAACTAAGGATATAGTGTATACCCCATAGTTATCAAAGTTTTAATAACTCTTCGATGACTCTTAAACATCCCTTCTTGATGACTCCTATAGTTAATGTATACCATGTTCTACTCCATCCTATTCATTCATAGAATGGGGTAATCATTACTTTGACTTAATCATCTCTAATTATGTTAGAATTCTTTTTCTTAATGGAACTAATACTTACTAAACTTCTAACTACTCATACCTAGGTATTAAGAAAATAGATAAGTATTTTTACTCAAGTTGAGTAAGAACTGATGGAGGGATGATAACCCGGTAGGCTAACGTCAAGGTGTAACTCGGCCCAAAGGGAGCTGCGCAAGACCCGGCTTAAGGAAAGGGAGTTTCCAGAAGGCCCAGGAGTCTAGGCTTCGTAACCCGGATTGTGGGTTTCGATAAGGAAACTTAGGTTTTGTATGCGGTGACCGGGTAGGACTCCGAGTATACCTTGGATAGGAAGCCAGGGGGCCGGGTATTATATAAACCGGCTCCCAGGGTTAGACTAACACGAGTTTTTACCAGCTATTCGAGTATCCCCTGTAATACGAGAGTTGAGATTGTAAACCTAGATCGGAGACTCGGCGACTTGATTGCCAGAGCTACCAGATCGTTGGATAACATGGTTTTCCTTGAGCTAAACCCTCTCCCAAACACCGGAGTCGAATTGCCCCAAGATAAGTTACCCCCGGTAACGTCTGCCGTGATTATCCCACGACAGTTGGCGCCCACCGTGGGGCCTACGTCCAAAGGTGTTTACATCACGGGAGAAGCTCGGGAGAACATGAAGAACCTCGTCATCGGCGAGATCTACACCAACCCCTAAGGAGAGAAGATGGTGGACGATTTTGGCTGGGGGCAGAGTCGGATCTGCTCGAATCCGGATCTGTCGTCACAATCGGCCGGGTCAACGTCTTCATCGGCATGGTACGTACGTCCGGTTCAATCCCTGATGATTTTGGATGTGATTCTGTATCAGGAGAATCGACCTGCGTTCAGTCGGATGGAGAAGAATCGGTCGGGACGATAGATCCGATAGAAGAGCCCATCATGAAGAGGGAACAGCCGGAGGAGCCGGCATGGACCCCGCGTGGCCGGGTCATGAGAGAAGATGATACCGAGTCTTTCCTGCACCTGCTGGAGGACCGGTACGAGGAGGATAGTTGCGATGAGGAGGAATACGAGTCTTAACCAGGCATCGCGCGCCAGGTCGCGGTCTACACGGCCCCTGCAACCAATCTCAATCAGGGGGACGTGACTACGGCCGCGGTCGGAGCGGCGCGAGCGCTGGCCCAGCAGCAAAACCCGGCTGACGGAAATCCGGTTCTAACCCGGGTTGACGGAGAGTCGGCTTCGGTCACCAGCCACGCGGCGGATAGCGAGATGCAGAGGAATATGTTCGGGTTTATGATGAACAGAACACCAGGGGCGGGTCCTTCAAACCCACAACACCCGGCTCTGTTCAGTAACAACCTGATCCTGGATCCCACGGTGCTAGCTACGGTGATAACCCCGGAAAACGCCGCAGCGCGTGCCAGGGATCTGGATGTAGCCCTGACGTGCATTGGAGCAACAAAGGAGAGATGTGGAAGCAGAGCAGCAAGGGGTAGCCACGTGCCAACGTGAGCTGGAAGCATTGGAGAACCGGCTCCGGTTGAGTCGACCAGGATGCATCAGAGATACCAAATGAGATTACCGGCAACGGGTGGAATTTTAAACCCGGCCACGCTATTCATCACACCCCAAGATCAACCAATTCCAGCTGTGAATCAGGAAACTGTACATCAGCCTGCGACCGGAGGAGGACAGCCGGCAAACGTACAAGCCGGGTTACCCACGTTGCAGACAGGGGCTGCTGTTGGCAACACATCACCACCACCACCACCATCACGATTTCGTACACCACCAGGTCACTTCAACAACCCCATGGATAATGTATATGCAGCAACATTGGCATTGGATCGCATCCCCGTAAGAGAGTCACCCCATGCGGAGGAGACCTGGCGGGCGATAGATTTATTGCGCACGGCAGTGGCTCAGCAAGTCAATTACCCGGATAATAGGAGTGGAATGCACGGAACACCGTATATCAGCCGGCAACATGGCAATACCGGTAATATTCAAACAAGTTCAGCGCGACGGAGGGCAGAGCAGCAGCAAAGGCCGCCTCCTCCCTGCGTTCAGGCAGCACCAGCGGTATCAGCAGCACAAGCTATTGTGGACAGTTCCAGAGCCAGGCGAGCCGCGGCCGGGTCTGCGGTACACGGGCCAGCAGCAGCGGCACGCCCCGCCGTGCCCCTTGCAGGATCGCATGTTTCCCGAGTGAGGCCAGTACTGACTAATCTAGCTGGGCCTAAGTGTCTATCGGATAACATCAGGGCTGAGCCTTACCCGGATAAATTCAAGGAACCGGGTAAAGTGGTGAACTATGAGCCGACTATGGATCCAGAAACCTGGTTGAGCAGCTATGAGATGGCCATGTCGATTCGCAACGCATCTGAAATCTTCAAGCCAAGTTCATGTACCTAATGATGTCAGAGGGAGCAGCAAAGTTGTGGTTCAACAATCTACCCGAAGGATCTATCAAGTCATGGGGCGAGTTGAAAACCGCGTTTATCAAGCACTTTCATGGAACATGCATGAAGTTATTTACTATCGATGATCTAGAACGGTGTGTCCAAAAGAAGGGAGAATCGGCGCGCAGCTGGGTGCGCCGGGTTATGGAGATACTTCATTCGTCTACGGATATTCAGCCAAAGGATGCGCTACAGGCTATGGCAAAAACATGCAAGTACATACCCCTAGTGCAAAAGCTAACACGCATGAAATCTAGTCAGAATGCTTCGGAGGTTACTATGGGAGAGTTGATGGACGCGTGCAACAAGCACGCCGCCACGGATACCACAGAGGAGGATGTTGATGACAAGAAAGCCAAAGCTAACGCAAGCAACAGTGGAAGACTCGGCAATGGATCTGCGCCAGGTAACAATGGAGGAAATAATGGAAACAACCAGAATAAGCGCACGTACGAGGGAAGTTCCGAGTTTGTTGCCAACACAGAGGCCGGGTCTTCAAGACCCAGAGCAGAAGGAAACTTTAATGGAGGAAATTACCAGGAGCCACCAAGGCCGGGAAACCACTGGGATGTCTACAAGATGCCGTGCCCGCGACACAGCAGGAACGGTAGGCCGGCTAATCATTCATTGGAGCAGTGTGTGGACTTACAGAGATGGAAGAACGAGGAAATAAACAAGGCTATGCGAGGTGCAGGCCGGGGAGCAGGACCGGGTCCGGGTGGTAACCCGGGCAACGGCCCACCCCCAGCAGGCAACCCAGGAGGTGGTAATCCGGGTAACAATCAGGGAGGAGCTGGAGGTTTCCAGGCCAACCCCAAGCAATTGGGCCAGTACCACGTTCACACCACAGGAACTTCTAACAAGGATAGAAAGATACTCAAAAAGGAAGTAAACTTGGTTTCCTCGGCTGTCCCGAGATACCTGAGGTGGTCGGATCAAGAGGTGACATGGAGTAGATGGGATCACCCGGAAAGAATAGAACACCTGGGTGTCTTAGCATTGGTGGTTGCACCACAGGTTAATGGTTATGAGTTGAAAAAGGTGTTAATGGATGGCGGAAGCAGCATCAATATCCTATATTGGGAAACTTTCCTACGCATGGGCCTCAAGGAGTCCCAGCTACAGAAAAGTTCTACGGTTTTTCACGGGATCGTACCGGGTCACTCGGCGTGCCCCGAGGGGAAGATTACATTGGAGGTCGCTTTTGGAGAATCAAAGGATAATTTCCGAGTGGAGTGGCTCACGTTCGAGGTGGTAAAGTGGCGTAGCCCCTATCACGCGTTGTTTGGAAGGTCGGCTTACGCCAAGTTCATGGCCAGGCCGTGTTACGTGTACCTACAGCTAAAAATCCCGGGTCCCAAGCATACCATCACCATCCATGGGAGCCGGGTTATAGCGGCTGAGTGTGACGAAGGAGACGCGGCAATGGCGGAACAAGCTTGTAGAAAGGAAGAGCTCAAGTATTACCGGTCTCAAGTAGACCCGGATGACAGAACAACGTTAAAGAGGCCGAATACGGAGGATGAGAGAGCAAAATTCAAGGCAGCACAAGACACAAAGATGGTGGCTTTTGTTGAAGGTGATCCCTCCAAGCAATTTGCTATAGGATCTAACCTAGACAGTAAGCAAGAAGAGGCGCTCATTGAGTTCATTCGCGGAAATCAAGATGTTTTCGCTTGGACGCCCAGTGATATGCCAGGTATCCCGACTGAGTTAGCTGAGCACAGTTTACACGTTGACCCTAAGTCTCGACCTGTGAAACAGAGCCTGAGAAAAATGAATGAGGAGAGAAGAAAAGCTATAGGAGAAGAAATCGCCCGGCTATTGGCAGTCGGCTTTATCATGGAGGTGTTTCACCCGGATTGGTTAGCAAATCCGGTTCTAGTGATGAAAAAGAGCAACGAGTGGAGGATGTGCATAGATTACACGAGTCTCAACAAGCATTGCCCAAAGGATCTGTTTGCCCTTCCAAGGATAGATCAGATCATAGATGCAGTGGCTGGAAGTGACCTATTATGTTTCCTGGATGCATATTCCGGGTATCACCAGATCAAGCTCAAGAAGGAAGATTGGGAGAAAACATCGTTTATAACCCCCTTTGGGGCTTTTTGTTACAAAACCATGACTTTTGGGCTAAAGAATGCTGGTGCAACTTACCAGAGATGCATACAGAAGTGCTTCGAGGATCAGATTGGACGCAACGTTCACGCCTATGTGGATGATGTGGCGATCAAGACCAGGAAAGCGGAAACATTTATTGATGATCTAAAGGAAACGTTCAAGAATTTGAGAAGGTATCAGATGAAGCTTAACCTTACAAAGTGCGTGTTTGGAGTTCCAGCAGGAAAATTACTCGGATTCATTGTTTCCGAGAGAGGAATCGAGGCAAACCCGGACAAGATCAAAGCTATCCAGAGTCTGAAAAAGCCGGAAAATTTGAAGCATGTTCAAAAACTTACAGGGTGCGTAGCAGCATTAAGCCGGTTCATATCCAGACTCGGGGAGAAGGCAATCCCCTTATACCGGCTCTTGAGGAAATCCGACAAGTTCGTTTGGGACCAAGAGGCGGATGAGGCGTTCGAGGCACTAAAGAAGCAATTGTCTGAGGCACCAGTCTTAGCTGCTCCGGGTCCTAAGGAGCCCATGTTACTATATATTGCGGCTAGGGCCCTAGGCGGTTAGCGCAGTGGTTGTTGTTGAGCGTAAAGAGGATGGAAAAGATCACCCGGTACAGAGGCCGGTTTACTATGTAAGCGAGGTATTATCGGAAGCAAAGCAGCGTTACCCACACTGGCAGAAGTTGGTTTTCGGGGTCTTCATGGCCAGCCGGAAATTGAAACCATATTTTCAGGAACACCCCATAACAGTGGTTAGCTCTATTCCAATGTCGGATATTATCAGAAACTCAGATGCAACAGGAAGAATAGCCAAGTGGGCCATTGAGATGGGAGATTATCATATCAACTACGAGCCCAGGTCAGCAATCAAGTCCCAAGCTTTAGTCGATTTCATCAATGATTGGACTCACACAAGCATGCCAACAATGACACCAAGTTCCGAGTCTTGGGTGATGCACTTTGATGGTTCTAAAAAGTACGAGGGATCAGGAGCCGGGGTGGTACTTACATAACCCAAAGGAGATAAACTGAGCTACGTGTTGCAAATTCACTTTGATTGCTCCAACAACATGGCCGAGTATGAGGCATTATTACACGGATTGAGAATAGCCAAGGAGATGAACATCAGGCGGATACGATGCTATGGAGATTCGGATCTTGTGGTGCAGCAGGTCTCAGAAACCTGGGATAGGAAGGATGCAACTATGGCAGCATATCGCAGAGAGGTGGACAGGGTTGCCGGGTGTTTTTCCGGGTATGAGGTAGAGCATATTGACAGGCGAAAGAACGAGGCAGCAGATGCACTTGCAAGACTCGGCTCGCGCAGAGAGCCGGTTCCACCCAATGTTTTCCTGGACGAGTTATGGCGGCCATCTGTTAAAACCGAGTCTGAGGAAGAGGTGGCTAACCAAGACCCGGATTTAGAGCTTGTGGCCTCGGTACGTGCCGTTCCTGAGTGGACAGAGCCGTTTTTAGCTTATTTATCACGGGGCGAGTTACCACCACAGGAAGTTTTAGCAAGGCAAATTCTGAGACGAGCAAAGGGCTATTCCATCATCAACGGCGAGTTATATAAAAGGAGTGCAGCAGGAGTCTTTTTGCGCTGTGTAGCACCAGAAGAAGGCCGGCAGATCCTGAAAGAGATCCATGAAGGTGACTGTGGGCATCATGCATCCACAAGATCCCTTGTGGCCAAAGCATATCGGCACGGTTTCTTTTGGCTCACAGCCTTAGCAGACGCGGAACGCTTGGTGCAAGGTGCGATGGATGTCAAAGGTACGCTCGCCAAATCCATGTGCCGGCTATGGAGTTGCAAACAATCCCATTAACCTGGCCGTTCGCTGTTTGGGGCATGGACATGGTGGGCCCCTTCCACATGTCACCCTGCAAAAAGACACATCTCTTGGTAGCTATCGATAAATTTACAAAGCGGGTTGAAGTTATGCCAGTTACCAATTGTGAAGCAATCACAGCAGTCAAGTTCTTAAAAAGAATCATCTACAGGTTTGGGTATCCTCACAGCATAATAACAGACAATGGAACCAACATGTCCCTTGGTGAGATGGAGAAATTCTGTGGTAACAATGGAATCCGGCTTGACATAGATTCAGTAGCCCATCCACAGGCTAATGGACAAGTGGAGAGGGCAAATCAGGAGTTACTTCGCGGATTAAAACCACGGCTGCGAGTCCCGTGCATCAGAGCTGCTGGCGCATGGGTTGAGGAGTTACCATCAGTGGTTTGGGGAATTAACACCACACCTAACAAATCTACGCGTGACCCCGTTTTTCATGGTTTATGGTGCAGAGGCAGTATTGCCGAGTGATATTATTCATGATTCGCCTCGAGTGTCGGCTTACGTCGAGGTGGAGAACGAGAAGACCCGGCAGGACGCCGTGGATATGCTAGAAGAACACAGAGAACAAGCTTTGGAGAGATCGGCTATATATCAGCAGGATCTAAGGAGGTATCACAGCCGGCGAGTCAAAACCCGAGTCTTCGAGGAAGGAGACCTGGTGCTACGCCTGGTACAGTCAAAGGAAGGAAAACATAAGCTATCTCCACCATGGGAGGGACCGTTCATCGTAAGCCGGAATTTGCACAATGGATCGTATTACTTGGTAGATGCAAGGGAAGAGTCGGCTACCGTCAATGACACCGCTCATACAACTTCATCTATGCAAGAAAGAGAAAGACCATGAAATGTGGCTCAGCTGCGTCCCTACTACACCTATAATAGGCTAGATTCACAAGTGGAATTACACGATGTAACAGGCAGCAGGTTTCCGACGCACTCTTTTCCTATCCAGGGTACCTAAGGGGACTGGAGGGTTTTTAATGAGGCGGCTTGCTGACCTAACTTTTCTCATATCAATAAAGAGATGGTTAAACAATAATATCGTTTCTTTTTGTGTGTATTTTGTCAAGTTTTTTATATTCCTGCTATTTTCTTATTTTCCTTCAGGTAAGTGTTATTTGTTGTTCTTAGTGTACTACTTTTTCTAGTAAGTTATGTATATCTAGGTCTTGGGGGCTGATTGCTTAAATAGCATAGTTGCAAACTCATAGACCCGGCCATGATGCCATTAAGTTATAAGGGCCGATTACTTGTAATAAGTACGGCTGCAAGCTTATAACCGGACAATAGAGCCAAATTTTCTTGACTTTTCTTGCTTAAGCTCGATGTGACTCGCAAAAAGTGGCATACTTTGCTAGCGTGTAATTACAATCAGTCATGATGCCCAATGGGACTTGCCTGACCCTGTCTTTATGCAGTTATAGCAGCATTGATCATCCACGCGAAAGCCGGCTTATAGTAAAAGAAGGTCAAAAGGGTCATCCAAACCACAAGTTATGCAGAGTACAAGGCTAACAGCCGGAAACTCAAAATATATTAAGCATAACTTCAAACCTACGTGAGCAACTCTAAGTTTTGGGCCTTAGCAGAAACAAACTTGCTCTTTTGACAAACTCCAATCCCTAGACTCGGAAATTCGGGCCTTGGGGACTTGCGAATTCGAAAAAGTAATAAATTGTCTAGCTATTCAGCTTAAAAACCCAAAAATCCGAGTCTTGGGGACTTAGAAAAAATCTACTAGTCCAAACCCCCGAGACCCGGAAACCGAGTCTCACAATAGGAAAAATAGCGAAAAGTCAGAAAACCAGCAATGAAACGTTCAAAGATAGGAAATATCAAGTTCATGCAAAAGGCCAGAAGGGCCACGAAAGCTATTAAGGTTTTTTACGTATTACAAACTGAGGAAATAGTACCGAAAAGTGCACAGGCGCACTATCAATAGAATAATTGTTTTAGATGCCCATTGGCCGAATAAAGTGTTTGAGGCAGTGAAAAAAGAAACTTCACTCGGCATCCTTGGCCGAGTCTTGAACGTTGTCCTTGGCAGCCGGGTCTTGGACTTGCTCTTCAGCGGTCTTCTCAGCACCTTTACCTGGATTGGCAGCAGAGTCGGCGCGAGCTGGTGGACGGACAGCCGGCGTAGAGGAGGAAGGCGCAGTGTCAGCCTCAGCCCTCCTCTTCGCAGCTTCCTCCCTCTTCTGGGCAGATTCCGCCTTCCACCTCTCCAGCATGTCAAAGGGCTTGGGAAGATCCGCTTTGATCGGCTTGTCGTCGGCGTCATAAGGTGTAACAATCCTGTTTAACTCCAGACTGTCGGCGATCTGACTCGCCGAGTGACGCACTTCAGTTTGAATAGCTTTAAAGTTCTTGGCGGAAAATTTAGAGCCATCAAGGTTGAACTCGGGAAACCCGGCCACAAGTTTTGCCGGCTCAAGCTTGGGAAATAAGCCTTGGCCAGCATAAGCCCGCGGGTTACCCCAACCCGGCACGAAGAGCGCTTCCAGAGATTGATCCACTCGGGGATAGTGGAGCACGCTTCAAGCAATGTGTCCAAGCCACAATAGCCCATAGCCGGCCACTGCATAGCCTCCAGGATCCACTTGGTGCCGGCAGAAAACTGCCGGATAACGCCTTTCAGTGTCTTCAACTTCTCAATGTCATCTTCGTCTGGGGCAGCATCACCTGGACCTGCAGTATAAACGGAAAAGGTTGAAGCAACAACACTCGGTTATCATATGTAAAAGCCGTATACTTAGAGAGTTACAAATTTTTACCAAGCAAGGCGCGATAAGTGTCGGCAATTTGAGCCGAGAGCTTCTTCAACGTATTCTCGGCGGTGTGGTATTTCTTCTTGTACTTTTTAACATCTTTTTCGAGGTTCTGTACTTCAACCTCAAGCTCTGCCCGCAGCTTTGACTCGGTCTTGAGGAGCTGATTGGTTTTGGCCAAAATCTCCTCAGAACGGGTCACTTGCGCCTGTGGAGGAGGGAAAAGGAAAGGTTAGTCGGATATACGAAAAGGCCGGATATAAAAGGAAGTACCGAGTAAAACTTTGCCTAGTTACACTCGGAACTTGGGGACTAGATGAGTATATAAGTAATGTTGATCAGGATTACCTGGTGCTCAGCAGCCATGGCCTCCAAGATATCTCTTTCAGTCGTCTTCAAAGCAAAGAGCGCATTCATCATCTCGTCGTAGGAAAGTTTGTCGAGCTCCAGGTTGGAAGAACAGGGATTCTGGTTACCCGGAGATGGAGTCTTCTCCTTCATGGGGGGGGGGGGGGGACACCCGGGTCGCCTGGGTATTGGGAGTGGGCTCACTCCTTCCTGTGCCTAGGATCACGACATCTTCATCCCCGGGCGTATGCGAGGGGATTGGATACTCGGCCTCCTGATCGGCCGGATCTTTCAACGGGACTTGTTCTTCTCTAACGCCGCCTGTCGCGGCTGTCACAGTATCAACTGGATCCTCCTTAGCCGGGTCATCGACGTCCATATCGTCGGGGTCACTGGTTGTGACCTTGGCTCTGAGGGAAATAAAGCAGGCAGTTAGTATATAATGAAGGAAACTTATGGAAAGTGTTGGTATATCGAATAGCAAGAAAGCTAGCTTACCCGGTATTCACGAAGAAATCCGCTGGAAGATCGTTGCTAGACCCAGACGAGGCTGATAACGATTGAGAAAGTGAGACTCGGAGTTGTCCAGCTAGGGGGTGATTGGGAGAAGGATGTTTTTGAGGTGAATTGGAAGGATGGGTTTGGGAAGTACCGACACGGCGTGCTGGGGACGAAGGGATACCCGGGATGAGAGGATCCTCACCCGGGGAGTTCCGGGTTACCCTGCGCTTGACCGTAAGGGGCTCCTTCAAGTATGGCGAATCGGACAATCGTTGATTAAGCTCGCACATATTAGCAAATGAATACGGTTTGGAGGCGATAGAGGAATATGGAACCTTGAATACGACCCCTCGGGGTTTCCTCTTGGCGCCAACCTCAGCGTCCGGTTCTGCCTCACTTTCGTCACTCTGGGTCTCCTCCTGATCTTCCTTATCCTCCTTGTCCTCCTTATCCTCCATTCCTAGAAAACATAGTGTACAGTCGGAAAAAGAGAAAGTGTGGGAAAGCAAGTTAACAGAAATGGGGATAGGTGAAACCCGGATGATACCTTCGTCCGAGTCAGCCGACTCTTCGTCCTCTTCTGAGTTTTCGGAAGGAGGGGGGTCTCGATCTTCCAGAAAGTGCTGTCTTCCTGAAATAAAAGTATAATGGTAAAAATTAGTGATTGTATCAGACAAAGGTATAAGGATAAAGAATTAAGGCCGGATCTTACCGCTGGAGCCGGGTTATCGCGAGTAAACGGCTCCAAACCGGCTATAGTCCGGATCACTTCCATTTTCTCGGTCAAGAAACTCTTGATTATATTGTTTGTATCAGCGGCCGGGTAGTTCCTCAGTGAGTAGCGGAGTGAATCCGTAACGTGCCCAGAATATTCGCACATCAGCTTGGGCCGGACGGCGTTTGGTTGGATTCGGAAGTTTACCCAAGTTTTTACCAAGTTGAGCCCAAGAAGGCCTTGGGCCGACAGAACAGCGAGCTTGGCAAGGAGGGGTTGGATGGATTGCCTATCCGGCTCAGATGCGAAAGAGTTAAGGTTGTCGGAAAGAACAAGAAGGCCTTCGGAGAAACCCGACAAAGTCTTTTCACCGGGTGAGGAGGTGTCCTGACAGTAGAAGTAGGTCTTCTGCCAGTGCTTGACGTGGGAGTTGAGGCTCAGAGTCGGCATCAAGGAGTTCTTCCGCCTCTGGATAGACACCCCGCCGCAAGCTAGGAGGGCCCTGTCGCCGCTTTCGCGGCACGGTTTGCATTGGAACAGTTCGAGAAATAGTGCAAGATTCGGGGGGATGCATAAATATGATTCGCACAGAACAATGAAATGAGTAATATTCAACATAGAATTGGGACCTATGTCAAAAACTCGGAGACCATAATGGCTCAGCAACTCGCGGAAGAAGGGGTGACCCAGGGGACGGAATCCCCGGATCGCATGTTCAACGAAGCAAATTACCTCGTCGATACCCGGAGTGGGCCGAGTCTCCTCCCCAGGGACGCGCCAGTGGATATCCTCCCGAGCGGGGAGGACTCCCGACTCTGCGAGCTCATCCAATTTTGCCTTGGTTACAGTGGACCTTGCCCAGTTGGCGGATATAGATTGAGTCGGCTTTGCCTTCGCCGGCTGTTTCCCCTTGGTCTTCGTACTGGTTTTGGGTGCCATGTGCGCAGTCTAAAAACAGGAGATAAAAGTGCAGAGTGTAAGTAACCTAAGACTCGGAAATGACTGATTATCCGGTTAATCAAAGAGCAACTATGAAAAACTTTGACAGATTGGATCTAGACGGAGAAAATTACGGGGAAATTTGTGACTACAGGTAATAGAGGTGCATCGCGAGGTGTACTATTTGATCTATCTTGAGTGTTGGTTGTGAAAGAACAAAAGCATGGGTTATCCAATTGATGTGGAGCAAGAAAATCATCTAAGAGAGGATCTGAAATTCGATCTAGTTCGAGTAAGATTGAAGGTGAGATCAATGGAGCTAGGTTGCTTACCGGCGGGATCGGGAGGACAGCACGGCGGCGGCAGATGGCACAGTCGCGGTGGCCCTTTGGATCTTCCGGTGGTTTGTTCGAGGGCGCGGCGCGGTGGTCAACAGCGGCGCGGTGCGGGCTGATGCGGAGCGCAGGCGGCAGCGGTACGCTTCCGGCTGCGTGCCAGTAGACGCCGTGGCGGCGCGGCCTTGAGCTCGAGCGAGGGAGCGCCGAGGGAGATTGGAGATGAAGGAGATGGGGGAAATGGAGTGTTGAGCTTAGGGTTACCCTGGGAACGCCTATTTATGGGGACGGGTGGAGTGCCCTAGGCTTAAGGAGCGGGAGCCAAAATTTCGGGAAAAGAGATACCCGACCGAATTTTTTGGGATAAGTGTTAAGTGTTCGTGCGAGATATCCGGAAAAGATTAGAGCAGATCGTCTCCGCGATATTCAGATTAACTAATGAGCAAAGTGAGCCAGGTCTTCTGTGTTTTCCTCGGAGTGTCGACCCGGGAAAACGATGTTGGACTCAGAGAAAGCCGGGTTATTATATGGACCACCTGTGGAGTTAGGCCTAGCTATTATCAAAGCATCCTAACCCGGTATTCTATGAACTTGTATGTTTGTTTTTTTTGCAGGGAATAGCATGCGCTTCAAGGAGGATCCCGCAAAGCCCAAGCTATTCCGGGGACTACTGATGGAGGGATGATAACCCGGTAGGCTAACGTCAAGGTGTAACTCGGCCCAAAGGGAGCTGCGCAAGACCCGGCTTAAGGAAAGGGAGTTTCCAGAAGGCCCAGGAGTGTAGGCTTCGTAACCCGGATTGTGTGTTTCGATAAGGAAACTTAGGGTTTGTATGCGGTGACCGGGTAGGACTCCGAGTATACCTTGGATAGGAAGCCAGGGGGTCGGGTATTATATAAACCGGCTCCCAGGGTTAGACTAACACGGGTTTTTACCAGCTATTCGAGTATCCCCTGTAATACGAGAGTTGAGATTGTAAACCTAGATCGGAGACTCGGCGACTTGATTACCAGAGCTACCAGATCGTTGGATAACATGGTTTTCCTTGAGCTAAACCCTCTCCCAAACACCGGAGTCGAATTGCCCCAAGATAAGTTACCCCCGGTAACATCTGCCGTGATTATCCCACGACAAGAACATTCTATACAAGTATGATCGTATCATTCTCAAGTGGATGATCATCATAGTTGTAGGAAGTAGGGTTTAGATAAGATGGCTTCCTATAGTCTTTACCAACCTACAGATCTCCTAAAAGGTTTTAAACCTAAGGTCGCTTTGCTCTGGTACCATGTGTAGTGACCCAACACACCACTGCATGTGTAGTGCGCAAGTCGATGACATAATACTCACAGAAGGACTTATCCGTGAATATTACATCCCTTAGAGTAGTACAACAGAAACATAGGCAAAGCTATAGGATACAAACTTCATTACAAAATCTCGAGAATCTCTTCGAAGAATCAAAGAAGATCTCATACAAATGAAACATCAGAAGAAGCAATTCAAAGCTCCAAGCTGGAGAAGAACTCTAGCTCAGAAATAATCTACTATGGCCGATGTCAGCCCTAAACTACGGCTTGTAACAGCTAAGTACAAGAATGGACTCCACCTACACCTTGATAGCTTCTCCTCGACCAGCGTTGTTGATGGCGATGCTTTACTGGCTAAGTAGAATAAGACTCCACCTAGCTTCATGAGGTAACGATGGCTTCACGATTAGGACTTCCATCAGGCTTCAACTCTAAGCAAGGGGTCAAACGGGAACGAATGAGTAACGAGCGTTACTCAGCAAGTTCATGATATATAGTGGGTGGTTTGATGCACTAACTACAGCTTTAGACTCGAAAGAGTCATAAGCTAATGCAAGGTTTTTCTAAATCTTTCTTCAAGAGGTTGCTTTTACTTCTGAAAACTATGCCCACCAGACCATCACAGGACTGGAACTTCATGGAGCTGCCTTTCCTGTAGCATTCGCTGTTCCTTCTTGGAACAGGGGGTAACATGCCACATCCTTTTACACTCTGCAGAGGTGCGTTACTTTACCAATGGGCGACCAATACCATGTTGAACAACAGGCTCGAGATCCTGTCCACTCCCACTCAGGTGTGGGGCCCGGTTGTTGGTCCAAGCCAAACCGTGCTTCTCCGCACAACGCATGCCCACCCATTTCTGCCAGCAGGTTGAACACCTGATTCCACCCCTCACGATGGAGATCTACGCGCCCCTGGCAGACACTCATAGACCCCAGAGTCCGTGGGAATTGAGGGATCCCACCCATGTGCATTTAGTCTCGCAAGACCTATAGCGTACGTCTCTGGCAGCCTGTTGACATGCGAACGAGAAAAGATCACAGCTGACTTACTCCCCCCATAGAAGACCCATCGTCAACGCGGTATTTACGGCGCGCCGAGTTCTGACGGCATTTGTGATTAATTCCTAGGTAATACTTTCCCATGCAGATGGAACCTTCCTTTGGCCTATTCATCTTACCATGGTTCCATCCGCCCACCAAACAGAACACTGCCACTCGGGTAGTCATTCAATTAGTCATATTATTATAAAAATAGGATCATGCATTCTTTTGAGGGTAGGTGGTAATACGACAGGGTTTTTGCAAATAGTTCGTTATGAAATACTGCAAAGGATATGAGCAAGTGATGAACTTGCCTGAGATTGTAATAACAATAATAAACCATGTCTTCGGGTTTCGAGGGTCGTGTAGAGAATCTTGATATCTGAAAGATAGAAAAGTAGTCCCGGTAAGGACTACAGAAAACACTGGCAAGATGATACATGCATAGTAATGAGATGCATCGTGTAACACCCTGGAAAATACCCCAGCTTACAAGTGTAAGCCACGTTTGATACGATATCTTAATCACACAGGTTTTAGGTGAAATGTTTCATCACTTGTGGTGATGTGGTTATTAGTTCTTTTAGACTTACATGTGTTTCACTTTTACTTAGCAAACAATTGTTGTCATGTTTAGATAGAGGTGTTTATTACTTGGTTGGATAACAAAACAACATCACATGGAAAACAACTATGAAAAGATAACAGACACATTTTATTTACCTCCATAGGTGTAGAACAAAGGACAAAGAGTTTAATTGAAGACGATGCACTAATACAACTAACTCTATTATCTCATAACTAGCTAATGACCATGATGATAGGTTTTGTATGTGTGAAAACATTTAAGGATTAATAGTAAGGAAGATAATGATGTGGTAGTTATTTCTGGTTATAATGGAATATTATAGAATTCCATTATACTTTTAGAAACAAGTTTATAAGTTGAATAAAATGTTTTATGTTTGACATATCTGAATTGAAAATGCTTTTCTCTTTTATTTGGTATATCATTTTATGCTTTCTGAAAATATTTGAATAAGTTATTAATTTATTAATTTTAAATGAATTAAATGATTAGGCAAAACATTGCACACATAAAAACTTGGTCAAATGACTTTGTAGACATCATATATGAGTTGCATTTGTCATTTGGAGCATTTTGTTATATAACTTGTATTTTTCTGATTTTATGAATATTTATTATTTTTCTCTATTTTTTAATGATTTAATTTAATTCAAAAATTATTTAATTTTAAATTTTGTTAAATATTTTTGAAAAGTTCATAATCACTTAGAGGTATATTTTCTATATTTTTAGGAGTTATAGATTTAAAGGTATTGAATTAATAAAATTATGGATTATTCTGTTATTTTTGAATTGACAGGTGGGTCCCACGTGTTATATTGATTTTTTAATCAAAAGTAAAAGAAAAAGAAAAATAAAATTCGAATTGACGTCATGGTGATGTCACAATGACATCACCTGAGCTCGATCCTCACAGATGGATTACAATCCATGAATTCAGTGCAAAATTGCTCAATTAATTCACTCTACTAGGTAGAGGAGCCAACAGCTAGTTGCTAGGCAGCGGCGCGGTGACCAAATGGTTACCGGCGGCTTGCCGGCGTGCATGGGCGCGGCGGCGCATCACGGTTAACAGCGACACGACGAATTCGTCCACCAAATTCACAACGGAGGGTACCCACGTGTGCGCGAGCTCACCAGGAGTGTGTTGGTGACGGTGGTTTAGCGCGGCGAGCTTCACAGCGTCAGCACGCTTCCTCGGCGACCGGAACAGAGAGCAAAGGGAATGACCCAATTCTTTGGCCTCCCACCATCCCGGCGAACGAGGCTCGGTGGAGAGATATAGGACGTCGAGGCGGAGCTCTGGGTGGTCTTGGTTACTTCCGGCGTGGCCGGAGTCGACTGAGCTGAGCAGTGGCCGGAGCTAGGGTTAGGGTTTCGTCTCGGTTCGGTACAGAGAGAGAGAGCGAGATGCAGCGACGCGAGAGAGTGTGAGAGAGCACGGCTCTCCTCCTCGGGCCTTATCCACGCGAAGGGAGGAAACAGGAGACAACACGGCGACGGTGACTCGACGTCGACCGCCTGTGCATTCTGGCCGGAACGGAGGAAGAAGAAAAGAAATAAAATTTTATAGAAACCCCTGGAAGTTTTTACAAATTACCTAGAAGTCCTTCTGTCTTAAAAACTGAAAAGAAAACCTTTGTTTTCAGGGCCAAATTGTAACCCTAAAAATCATTAGAAATCATTTTTGGGATCCTTATCAAATTTCACATCTCACCATGTTTTGATTGGGTGAATTTGAAGAATTTTTGTATTTTTTATTTAGGGTGCTAGATTAAGTGGTTTTTGTTGTTTTCTCTTTATTTTATTTATTTAATGGCTTTAAAATTATGCTAAGGCATGTTTAATAGAAGTACACACTCCAATCATGTGGATAACCTAGTGTATGTTTCAGAATTAAATAATTTTGATACCAGTCTTACAGAAAACATCTTATACATCTACTTAGTAATGTTTTTATGTTTTATAGATAAATCACCAACCATTGGTTATTATACCAAATCACGCCATATGATTTTGATTGATGAAAAGACTTGTTTTCTATTATGTAGCTTTGTTATCCTCACAATTCCAACTCTTAGCAATTTTTGTTCACAATCTTATTAGGTGTGTATAAATCATGTTTGTTATTTTAGGTACATGATCAAGTGGAAAACATGTGTGGCTTTGAAATCTTATTTGCTGGTTTCCCACATAGGTTCCAATATGGATATTACCCCATGTTTGTTTTAGAACATGTAATCATTTACATGGTTATGTGTCAATGAATTTTTGTTATCATCTGTAAGTCTTATGTATGCAAAGGATATGGAAAACAAGGTATTAAGCTTGTTTTCATCTACCTCCACATATCAAGACATGTGGATGCAGTGGCTTGTTAATATTTCATTCTTGATAGTTGTTTCCATTGAAGATATTATTATGAGTTCCTCATCTCTGATGAGTTTGACAGAGGTTAAGGGTTCTCTAATATATCCTAATGATACACTGGATAATTTCTTATGATCCCTTACTAAGGCAGTGTTGCTTCTTGTGGTGTTCTGTTGCTTGATGTTCTTCTCTCTAGTTGTTACTAGTCTTCTGGTACTGCCTTTGTCATTTGCCAGAAAGATCAGCTCTTGGATTCCATCTTCAACTATCTCACCCTTGTGGTGAAAAGAACCAGTTACTCCAAGCAAGGATTGTACTTAGATGATTATAATGTGGTTTCTTGTTTTCTTAGTGTTATTCTTTCTCTTGGTTAATTGTAAAAGGAATATAGATATAGTTTATGACATCCATTTTTCCTATGCATATAAGAAGAATTTGTTGACAAGTTTGCAAGGCTTGTCCCCAAATTACTTTTCATATACAAGAGACTGAGATGTACTAGGTTATTCAACCTTCTGTTTGTTTGTGTATGACACTCAATTGTTTGAGTATACAAAAGTGATCTGTTAGCAAGGTTGCAAGGCTGGTTATCAAACTACTTCTATATAACACTATCATTGAAATATCATACTATTTCAAGAGTGTTAATGTCGAGACATCGTAGTAGAATTCATAGACGAGGGTGCCATGAGACTATCGATAGAGATTGTGGGGGACATGATTGTATGATGGACAATGACACCGAGGTTTTACCTAGGTTCGGTACGTCGCAACTAGGCGGTGTTCCTACTCCTGCAATCTCACTAAATCAGGGCTGAAGCCTGAAGTATACAGAGTACAATGTGAGTCGGGTTAGCTACTCGACAAGGATCAACCTCTCGGCGAGTTAGCTTCTAGGTTATTGTCTATCTGTTTCTTATCTCCCGTCCAGCTTTATATAATAGCCGAGTTAGGGCTTACAGAAAAGGAAACCTAGAAGACTACGGTAAGTCCTAACTTGGAAGGAAAGAATCTGCCTTCTACTCCAAGCCATATCACGTGGGCCGTGATCCGGCTTCTTCTAGAATCCGGCTTCTGTGCGTCAGCTTACTGGGCCGCCTAATGGACCATAACCCATTACCATTCAGGCCACCCTGGTAATCTGGCACTTTAGGACACCATCTGATATACCCCTAATTGGTATATATCCGACAGTAGCCCCCAAGAAGGATTAAGACTCGGAATCACCGTCATTCGTCAAATTGCATTCTTTCCGAGAAATGTTGCCTCTTCGTCTTGATTCCTCTTTTCCTTCAAATCATGCTTTAATACGAAACTCGGATTTCGGAAAATCCGGCTTTTTCTTCCACGAGCCTTCGTGGAGAAGGAACTTCCTACGTCAGCGATGAAATCGTGCTGACGACAGGGACGTTTGGGTTTTCGCGTGTGAAACCCTGAAATGTATCTCTGACAGATTCTCACAGGAAACGAGAAGATAGCCATTATCACCGGTTGATTCATTTCCTGGATTTTCTGGCGAGTGACACGCGTTGAGCATCCAATGGTCAGAAGTGCCTATAGCACGTATCATGATGGATTTTCGGCTATAAATAGCTCACTTCATCTCCTCCGGCAAACCTTCCACTCTCCTCTCATCTTCAAGCCCCAAGCGCAAAGCCCCCGAGCCTCAGTGAGAGCAGAGCAGAGCAACTCCCGAGCCCGTACGCGCGACCGCGCTGTTCCCGGATTTCTCGTCGGAGAGCACAGAGTCCTCATCGCGCCGCCCGGATATGGCCTCTCCGCACGCTTCCCCGGTGCGCTCCGTGGCTACGGAGATAGACAACATCATCAACGAGATGGATCCTTTGTTGGATTCACCGAGCCGCGCTGCCACCGACATGCCGGAGAAAACCTCCGGTGGCCAGGACCGCGACGATCTGCCCCCGCGGCCGAGAACCTGGCCACATCTTCTTCAGCTCCGCCTCCGCCTCCCGAAACGGCGGAGGAAAAGCTCACTCTCGTCGGGGAGGAGCTCGCTGCCGCGTCCGCCGCTGCTGCCGCCGCCGGAGCCGAAGAAGAAGGCGAATCTTCCGGCAATTGGGGCCCGAGCAGCATCCCCCCTCTCTTCTTCCGACAATGGAGAAGGAGGGGTTGATTGTGAAAGGAAAATGACGTCATGAAGAAGAGGAGTCTGAGCCATTGCCCAGAGCCGGGGAACGAGTTCTCTTAACCTCCCACATTGCTAGAGGTATGGGAATCCCGCCTTCCGCCTTCTTCCTCGAGGTTCTCAACCATTACGGTATCCAGCCCCACAATCTCCCACCAAAGTCTATTCTATATCTGGCCGGATTCCAAGCCCTTTTAGAGGGATATTTAGGAATAGTACCTAGATTAGATTTCTGGCAATATTGCTTTGGAGTTAAGAGAAACCCTACAGAGGGCGCTCTTCCAACTTTTGGAACCATATCTTTTACCCTGCGAAGATTCAGGGAAGATTGGTTCCCGAAAATAAAAACATCAGAATCAGTCAAAATTCTGGACGGGTTCTTTCTTTTATCATCAAGACATCCTGTTTCCAGGAAAGGAAACCGGGGTTCCACCTTTTGTCAATTCCGCCGCTATTCCCCAAGACAATTGGGCTGCAGAAGCGGTACAAACTTTGCCGGATGACTTAATGAAGATCAAACGGCGCATCGCTAAGCTCACTTCGTCCACTCCTCCTCTTACTGGAGCCGACACAGTTTTGTGTTGGTTCGGACGTCGCATCCAACCTCTTGCACACCGGACCCGGCTTTTGTGCGAATACGAGGGTCCAGAAGATGGGATGAGAGGAACGGATAAAGCTTTCTCGAAACAGGACTTCAAGAAGCGGGTCAATCAGCTGGTTGCTACCTGTGACCAATATAAAGAAAGCCGAGAAATGTATCACGAAGGAAATACAATTCCAAAGATATGTCTTTTTCTTTGGACATTTTTTCTCGGATTTATACCTTTCTTCATTTTCTTAACTTACTCGTATATTTGGCCTTTTCCATAGTTCAATGATCTTACGGAAAAAGATCTTGCAACTGACGCCGAACTTGACGAAAGTCATGCCAACTTTTACGGGGGACGAAAGCGCAAGTGACCAACAACCACTGAAGACGCGGTAAATCTTGACGGGATTCCCGTAGCTACATCCAGGTAATCCCTTGGGTATTTTGCACCTTTGCCTGCTTTTTATCGCACATTAGGTTTGGTTTCTCGGAATATTGATTTCTCGGATTTTCTTCTTCTTCCTTTTTCCTTTAGCCTTGCTCCAACTTCTTTGAAGTCAAAGAAGCTGAAGAAGCATAAATCCACTGTCGGCAAGGGAGCGCCATCTCTTGCGACAGATCCCCCAACCCAGTTACTCTTGGGGGAAAAGATCAGCCTGCAAAACTAGAGGAGTACCCATTGCCGACCAGCCAGCCTATTGCATCCGAGAAGGATGCGAGGGAAAGGGCGGAACCGGATGTGGGCGGCCCTTCTCGTATACCTGAGGAAGAGCCCATTCCCACCTTTAACAAAGAATTCAAGGTAAAGGAGGAACCTTCGACGAACATGGACATATTCGTCCAGGGGCTAAGAAGTTCTTCGCTCCTGCTCCTCTGATCCGTCCTTGGCCGCAAGTCGGATTAATTGTAAGGAATAACTTCGTATTTTCACCTCGGCAGGTCATCCAAGACGGCCTTCACCATGTTGGGATTCTTTTTGCAGAGTATGCAAAAGAATTCAACGAAAACTTGTCAGATTTGCAACAAACGAGCAAGGTAATACCTCTAGCCCCCAAGCAATAAGTCAAATGCATGTTTTTGCCTTAATGTTTTTTTTCGCTTTTATGCTTGTTCTTAAGCATGTTTTTTTTTTTCCGTGTTTCAGCGAACCGCTAAAAATATAAATCTGGAAGTTTTCAACAAACTTACTATCAAGAACAAGGAAGTGAAATCCCTCCTTTCGATTCTTGAGGGTAAGAATGCGGAACTGGTATCCGTTCAGCAACAGCTGGAGGAATCAGCAGGTAAGTTTTTTCTCTGCTTCCAGTTGTATGAATTTTATCTAAGTATTTTTTCGAGTTTTCTTACTCGTCCTTTTTTACTTGCTTTTCAGCTTCTTTGGCGAAAGCCAAACAAGTTGCTGAAGATGCCGGCAATGCTAAGAACCTGCGCCGGGAAAACCTGGATCTTCATAAGCTTAATATGAAGTTGCAGCAGGACCTGGAGGCCAGCCAATTGGCTGTCGGCATTGCCAAGTCCAAGGCCTCCGACCAAGCAGCCAAGGACAAGGACACTATCCGAGACTTGGAGAATGCCTTGAACTAGCGCTTGGAGGAAGGCGCCAAGATGGACAAAATTCTCGGTAAGCTTTTATCTTTTACCGGATTTTTTATGTTGACATCTTTCTCTGTTTTTGCTAACACTTTTTGTGTCTTTACTAAAACAGGAGATAGCCCCCAGCTTACTCGGATTGAGAGAATCCGAGCTTTTGGAAAGGTGTTCACCGCAATCAAGGCTGCGGGGATGCTGCTTGTCAGCAAATGCCTTCCCGCCAGGACTGGGGAGTTCTCGGAAGTTGAAAAACTTTCGGAAGCTATGGTGGAGGTGGCGCAGTCCAGGGAATCCATCCTGCGCTCCGCGGCGCGTGGTGGTGCGTGCATGGCTCTAGGGCTCATGCGCATGTACTACCCTGACGCCAAGTCCTGGCGCGTGGCGTCCGGCATCCCGCAAGGATACACGAAGGCGCAGCGGGCCGGCATCTTCGAAGCCATCAAAGGTCACGCCACCAAGATCGCCACCATGGTCAACATCTCCACCTTCTACCCAGAGGAAACCGTTCCAGATATTCCAGAGGAATCCAGCAGTGAAGATGACTCGATGCCTGAAGGATGTCTTGTCCTGAGTAGAAAATAGGAAATAGGAGCATTACTGATCTTACAATGTAAACTTATTGTAATGCTTTCTATTCCTTTGTAAAAACAAGTACTCCGCATTTGCAGCAATTTTTACTAAGTCTTTTGCAAGTTTTCCGGGTTTATATTCCTTTATCTTCTAAGTTCTATGGTCCATATGCTTTAACTGTCCTTAGTGTTTGAAATGGCTCGATAGTATTTTAATCTTCATGCCAAGTGACTG
The DNA here is from genome assembly GCA_028641055.1 of Alopecurus myosuroides. Lineage (NCBI taxonomy): Eukaryota > Viridiplantae > Streptophyta > Magnoliopsida > Poales > Poaceae > Alopecurus > Alopecurus myosuroides. The sequence continues at coordinate 38,598,899 of CM054059.1, read as the reverse complement.
GGCATAACCAATCAGTCGAAACTCGGAAACATGGATCATACTAAAGGCATTTTTTACTTACTAGCCCCAGCGACACATCATAAAAACAATCAGATAATATTTAGAGAACAGTAAGGAATTTTTTGAATGAAACTCAGGCACACAGGCACAATCTGGGTTTCCTTAAGCCATTTTTAGGCTGAAAATCATTCAGGTTTTTAACACCGAGCACGCAGGCACAATTCGGGTTAACATTGAGTATTTTGAAAGATCATTGGGAAATAGATAAGACGGAATTATGTTTTAAACTATAATGAACATGTAAAAAACACAGATGTATGAATTCCGACAACTTTATTTCATGATCTCAAAGATGTTTACATAGAAATTGAACTAAGTATAGAAGGGACGTAATTGCTGGATTCTCCAGGGTCTTTTGGTCTCCCCTAGTTCGTCATCTATCTTTCTCTTTCTTTTGCGATTCGGATTTTCGGGGTCATCTTCCATGTCTCGAATATCTACAAGATAGTATGATCCATTTTCATAGCTTTGCTAATAACGAATGGTCCTTCCCAAACTGGAGCCAATTTGTGCTTTCTTTGTTGTACCAATCTTAGCACTAGGTCACCTTCTTTAAAAGAACGATGCCTGATTTTCCGACTATGGTAACGTCGTAAACCTTGCTGATAAATGGCAGATCTTTGAAGCACAAGTTCTCGTTCTTCCTCTAGGAGATCGACGGCATCCTGTCGTGCGCTTTCGGCATCCGAGTCATCGAAAGCCTGCACTCTTGGGCTATCATGGATCATGTTCGTCGAAAGGACTGCTTCCGCGCCGTAAACTAGGAAAAACAGGGTTTTCCCTGTTGACCTGTTTGGTGTCGTTCGAATACTCCAAAGCACGGAAGATAACTCTTCCACCCATGCTCCAGCTGCTCTATGAAGAGGAGATTCGAGTCTTGGGCGTATTCCTTGCAGTATTGAACTATTCATTCTTTCAACCTGTCCATTGGATTGTGGGTGTGCCACAGATGCAAGATCTAGGCGTATTCCCGTTTGTCGGCAATATTTTGCCAACTCTCCAATAGAGAAATTTGTCCTGTTGTCGGTAATTATGCTGTGCGGAACGCCGTATCTCATGACTACGTCAATGATGAAATTTCTGGCTGTTGCACCGTCAAGCTTTTTGATGGGTTTTGCCTCCACCCACTTGGTATACTTATCTGCTGTAACGAGTAGATGTGTAAGCCCACCTCTTGCAGTTTTGAATGCTCCCATCATATCTAGCCCCCAGACCGCAAACGACCATGTAATAGGGATAGTTTTGAGTGCTTGGGCTGGCATATTCGTCTGCTTGGCGTAATACTGGCATCCGGCACATGTATTAACTATATGTTCAACATCTGTCTTGGCTGTTAGCCAGAAAAATCATGCACGGAATGCTATCTTAACTATGCTTTTTGATTGAGCATGATGTCCACAATCTCCAGCATGGATTTCTTGTAGAATTTCTCGTCCTTCTTCCGGCTAAATACATCGCAGAAAAATTCCGGTAATGCTACGCTTATACATGCAACCATTGATTACCGTGTATCCTTTGCATCGACGCTTTATTTGTCTTTGCAAGACCTCGTCTGCTCCATCCGGGTACTTCTGATCTACTAAAAAGTTTAGATATGGAATTGTCCAATCCGGGTTAACGAGCAGGACTTCAATTGATTCGGAAACGAGAGGATAATCGACATCTCCACCTTTTATGGATGGTTCGTGCAAATGCTGGACAAACACACCTAGTGGTAGGGTTTTCACTCTTTCCGATCCCCGCGTTCCAATTTTCTTCCCTTTTGACATGAAGTACTTCGAATCCCAGGAAGCAAATTGCAAACTCGTCCACCGTTCTCCGATATTCGGCCATGATGGGGCTTTTGGCGTCCCAGGTTTGGTTGAGATGATGCTGTACCAAATCTGAGTCACCATAGCATAAGATGCATTTGACACCTATTTCTTTTGCAATGTGCAAGCCATGAAGCAAAGCCTCGTATTCTGCCACATTATTGCTGGCGTTGAAGTGTATTTGTAATACGTACTCCATTGTATCTTCCTTGGGGGATTTTAGGACTACACCAGCTCCAGCGCTCTCCTTCATCTTGGATCCATCAAAATGCATAACCCAGTATTCCGACTCTGGCATTGGTGTGTTTTCTATTGCTTCTGTCCAATCAACGACGAAATCTTCCAACACCTGGGATTTTATTGCCGTCCGGGGTTGGTACTTAATGTCAAACGCAGCTAACTCGATGCCCCATTTGGCTACTCGACCTGTTGCGTCCGCATTGTTGATTATATCCCCTAGTGGTGCTTTACATACCACTGTTATGGAATGTCTTTGGAAGTAATGGCGGAGTTTTCGAGATGCGAAAAATACGCCATATGCCAGTTTTTGATAGTGCGGGTATATTTTCTTGGACTCGGAAAAACTTCACTTACATAATACATCGGATGTTGATCTGGTATGGTTTGCTCGTCTTTCCTCCTTTCCACAACTATCACCGCGCTGATAACCCTGTTTGTCGCTGTGAGGTACAATAACATGGGTTCTTCGTCTTTGGGGATGCCAAAATCGGAGTTTGCATCAAGGTTTCTTTTAACCGGGTTAACGCTTTGTCCGCCTCTTCTGTCCATTCAAATTTTTCGGATTTCTTTAACAATTTGTATAATGGCAGAGCTTTGTCTCCTAGCCGGCTTATAAACCTGCTGACGGCAGCTGTAGAACCCGTCAATCTTTGTACATCTTTTAAGCACGTAGGCCTTGAGATGTTTAGGATTGCCTTGATCTTTTCCGGATTTACTTCTATTCCTCTGTGAGAAACGATGAAACCCAGAAGTTTTCCTGAGGGAACCCCGAATACGCACTTTAATGGATTTAACTTCATTTTATAAGTGCGCAAATTGTCGAAGGTTTCTCGCAGATCTTCAAGGAGCGTGTCTTTTTTTCCTTGGAAACGACGGCAATATCGTCCACATAAACGTGAACATTTTTGCCAATCTGACTATGCAAACATCGTTGCATGCAACGCTGGTAGATTGCACCTGCGTTCTTCAGGCCAAAAGGCATGGTTATGTAGTAGTATGTTCCATATGGAGTTATGAAGGAGGTTTTAATTTGGTCTTCTTCCTTCATGCGTATTTGATGATACCCGGGATAAGCGTCCAAAAAGTATAAAAGCTCAGAGCCTGCAGTGGCATCTATTATTTGATCGATTCGCGGTAACGCGAACCTATCTTTTGGACACAATTTGTTCAAGCCGGTGTAATCTATACACATCCTGAGAGCAGTACTATCTTTCTTCGGGACTAATACTGGGTTTGCAGACCATTCAGTATGTATAACTTCCCGGATAAAATCAGGTGCTAATAGCCGGATAATTTCCTTGCCAATAGCCTTTCGTCTTCTTCCGTCAAATCGACGGAGACCTTGTTTGACGGGTTTAGATCCTGGAATTACCTTGAATTGGTGCTAAGCAAGTTCCCTGGGTACGCCTGGCATGTCCGCTGGACACCACGCGAAAATGTCCCAGTTCTCACGGAGGAACTTGATGAGCTCGCTTTCCTATTTGTCGGTCATGCTAGTTCCCACTACGACAAACTTTGTCGGATCTTTGGGATCTAGAATAACCTGTCTTGTATTCTCGGAAGATTTGAAGTTGTCTTCCGGCTTCCGGGTTTCTTTTCCTGCCGGCATTTCTGTAGGCGATACTTCTTTTGCTAGCTCCTTTAATTCCTCCTTTGCTATCACTTTTTCTGCACAAAGGGCGTTTTCTTTTTCCAGCTTGTTTGCCAACTTGAAGTCTCCACTTATGGTGATTACTCCTCCTTTTGGCCCCGACATCTTCAGCTTGTTATAGATATAACATGATCTTGCCATGAATTTGGCGAAAGATGGACGTCCGAGTATTGCCTGATACACGCTTTCGAACGGCACAACCTCGAAGGATATTTTTTGCTGCCAGAAATGTTCTTTCTCTCCAAAGGTTACTTCTAGGGAAATTTCTCCTAGGGATCGTGCTTGCCTGCCAAGGACGATGCCGTGAAAGTGTATGTTACTATGATTGAGCTGTGTCTCGGAGATTTGCAGATGCTTCAGTGTATCCAAGTACATTATGTTAATGCTGGATCCTCCATCCATCAGCACTCTTTTTAGCCTAGTGTTTTGAACAATAGGGCTTACAACTAGAGCTTGTGTGTCGGGTTCTGAGATGTTTCCGGGATGATCAGACTGATCCCAGGTAATTGGTGCATTAGAGTACTTCAAGAATTTCGGGGTTGGTGGGACAACCGCGTTTATTTCTCGAAGGGTTCTTTTTGCCACCTTTGCTGACGGAGTTGCCAGGAAAGTTAGGTTGCATTCTCCTTCAACTCTCGGAAACTTAGGCTCGCCTTTCCGCTGCTGTTCCTGGATTTTTTCGTCACTGTCCGATTCACTGTCTTCTTTTTCAGCTTCTGGCTTTTGCTTGGAAAATTTCCTCTTAGAATTTGTTACTTTGCTTCCGGATCATGCACTGCCTTTCATATGCTTGTTAAGACGGCATTGTGCGTTCGTATGGGTGGGTTTCCCAAATTGCGAATGGTGGACACAGTTTTCCGACTTTGTTCTTTCCCACTCTTCTTTGGTGTAGTTGATCGGTTCCGTGCTTCGTCCTTTCCATTTACTCCCATTTTCTCTTCCAAAGGCTATGTTAACTTCTTTGGGTTTTTGCTGTGTTTCTGAAGCTGCTTTTTTCTCGGGACGAGGATTCTTTTTGGCTTCAATCAAAGTATTGATATTTCCACCTCTCGCTCTGATGTCATCTTCGGCCGCTGCATGCTCATTTGCGGTTGTAAGCATAGATCCGAGATCTTTGTGCTTTTTGGAACCGATCATGAACGGTACGAGTCCGGGTTTTAAGACATTGATGAAAGCATGCATTGCTTGTACGTCAGTTACTCCAGAACAACTATTTTTCATTGCAGTCCGCCTTGATATAAAGTCCACGTATGGTTCATCTTCAAACTGGGTGCAACGGTTTAACTGGTTGATGCTGTTGGGTCGTTTGTACGTTCCCCGAAAATGCTGAGTAAATACTCTAGCCATATCATCCCAGCTATCGACAGTTCTTGACGGAAGCCCGTTGATCCGATCTCTGGCTCCGTCCAGTAACATTAGGGGGAGGAATTTTACTGTCTCTAGGTCCGTCCCATTGTTAATCTGGACGGATGTGTAATAGTCTGAGAGTCAGGTATCCGGGTTTGTACTGCCGGTGTATTTTTGATATGTTGGACCAACTTTGGCGAAGCCAGAATGCAGAGTTATTCTTCGGATCCTGTCTGTGAAACACTTGGGTCCGAAGTATAGATCATCTCTTTCCGCTTTATCAATGTGTGCGGAGTATCTCCCGGCTGAATGGATAGAAGGGGATCTGCTCCTTTTTTTTCCATTGTTGCGCGAACGCGCTCTTCCAGTGTTATTTCTATTTCCTCCGTTATCATGCCCTTTGGGATAAGGTGGAGTTCTGCTCCTATGTCTTTCCTTATTCCTGGGAGGTGTACGGGATCTCTCACGCCTGTGAGGAATGTCGTATCTTCCGGCTTTTTCAGCGGGGCGTCTCGGAGGCGGTATAGATTTGTCGTCTTTCCGGTTTTGTTCTTCCCGATCTTGGGGATTAATTCCATCTTTCGGCAGATGGGATCTGGTTCTGGACGCTGCATCCTTGTTATCAGGCTTTTTCTTGTCCTTTCTCGGATCTTCTTTCTTCTCTTTCGAATTATTTGAATCTCCAGGTTCTTCAGGTCCAGGTGCTCCACCAGCGCATGTAGCTATTTTGCATAGGGCTGAGTCATCATGCAACTTCCCTTATCTTTCTTGCCCTCGCTGTTGCTGTTGCAATGCTTTTCCTAAGAAAGCATACACCCCTTGAAGTTTTTCTCCATTGGAGTACAGATCGTTGTTGAGGATGGCGAACGCGGCCTCCGCGTTTTCTGCTGCGGTTTCGTATATAGGTTCGCCCCTAGCATCTTTGCCGTTTACTTTCTTTTGCCAGGCCGGGTTTTGAAACCGTTCCTTTGGCGGCAGTACTTCTAGTCTTGCGATTCTAGGTAACCGTGTAGGTTTAATGCCAGATCTATTCCTTCTCTCATACTACTCGATTTCTTCCTGCTTTAACTTAATGTCAGCTTGGGTTTTTTGGAGATGTTCTCGAGTTCGGAATAGATGTTGCTGTTGCCTTTGGAGAGCTTGTCTCCTGGCTTCCAGCACTTCAGGGGGTTCGTGGGGTCCCACTGGTGTTTGAAGTAGATCCTGTTCGTCCTGTTCTGACATTGGCGGAACAGAGATTTCCTTCGTTTTCTTCGCCACAGGCTTAACTCCACTTTCTCCTCCTGCTTCCAGGTTTTCGTTGGCTGGATCAGCCAATTTTTTCTTCCGGAGCTTGTATTGGAGTTTTTTGGAAGCTTTGTGTTTTTTCTTGTAAGAGGGAGGTTTTTTACCCGGTTCCTCCTCTGTCAATTCCTTGACATCCGGGTATGTTGGACTGGCTTCCCCATCCTCTCTTTCCTCATCTGGCGGAGGTGTTCGAGGGCTTTCCTGACTTTCTGCGTCCGTGTTTTCAGCCGGTTTTGCCATCAGTACTTCGTGGAATACCTCTTGAAAGGATTTGACCTTTCTCTCGAAAGCGTCTACATCTTCGTCTTCGGTATCGAACTGATCCGACCCGGGTTCCGACTCTAATCTCGCCTCGATGGCGGCTAGCACAGAGTCAGCTTCCGAGTTCATCGTTATATTGACGGATGTCGGATCTTCCACCTCTGTTGTGGGATTGTTGTTTTCTACCTCTTCCACGGGATTATTTTCATCCGTGTTTTCGGCGATCTCAGATTGCACCATGCCGATAAAGTGCGATTCAACAGAATATCGGCGATCTGAGCAAAATCCAGCGTCATAGTCTTCTTCGACTGGATATAGGGCGGGTGGGATAAATTTGCTTCCACCACAGAATCCCATTGCTTATGCAGTTAATCCGATAAAGATGTTTGCAGATCCAATCGGTAAAACGCAGGCACTTACCAGATGATTCCGTGCTGGCATGTACGATCCGTTGTCGAGGAAGCGCCCGACGTCGTTGTCGAACTCCAGACTTCCGACAGTTATGGTACTGCCAATTCCGCCGAGTATCCCCGATCGAAACATAACGCCTGACATCGTTGGCCCCATGGTGGGCGCCAACTGTCGAGACATCGTAGTAGAATTCATAGACGGGGGTGCCATGAGACTACCGATAGAGATTGTGGGGACGTGATTGTATGATGGACAATGACATCGGGGTTTTACCCAGGTTCGGTACGTCGCAACTAGGCGGCGTTCCTACTCCTGCAATCTCACTAAATCAGGGCTGAAGCCTGAAGTATACAAAGTACAATGTGAGTTGGGTTAGCTACTCGACAAGGATCAACCTCTCGGCGAGTTAGCTTCTAGCTTATTGTCTATCAGTTTCTTATCTCCCGTCCGGCTTTATATAATAGCCGGGTTAGGGCTTACAGAAAAGGAAACCTAGAAGACTACGGTAAGTCCTAACTTGGAAGGCAAGAATCCGCCTTCTACTCCAAGCCATATCACGTGGGCCATGATCCGGGTTCTTCTAGAATCCGGCTTCTGTGTGTCAGCTTACTAGGCCGCCTAATGGACCGTAGCCAATTACCATTCGGGCCACCCTGGTAATCCGACACTTTAGGACACCATCAGATATACCCCTAATTGGTATATATTCGACAGTTAATAAGATCAGATCAATATATAAGAGTTTCCAAGTACTCTTATGATAGATTGGAATAACACTTCTAGAACATTCTAAATAATCTTCTTGAAGATCTTCCTGTGGTAGTTTCTCTTGTCTTGTGGTTTGCTTCTCTTGCAGAATGATTTAGAGAAGATTGGAAACAAGATAGAATGGTCTAGACAACATAACAAGATCTAGATTAAGAGTTAGTTCATGCTTTTATTATCCTTCCATATACTTCTTATTTTGTTTCCCATAAGATATGTTCTTATATCATACATGATTGGTTTACTTAGTTTTCAATTTACTTCCTATACTAGTGGTTATAATTTGTTGTTGCTCAATACTTGTATCCAGAGATACTTTATTTGTTGAAGGTTGATTTGAATAGAAGTGTGGAGTGCTTATGGAATAATGAATTAATAACAAGTTGATCAAATGGTTCATTGATGTGTTGAGAATTCAGATGCTCACTCGTATAAGATGAATGAGGCAATGAGCATGTAAACCTTATTGGGTTTTAATGACTTATGTCATAGTTGTCATTTGTTTTCTCTAGTGTCATGATTTTACTTTATATTCTTCTCTTTATTAACTTTGTCATTCATAATTCAGATATAGAGGTTTGGAAATATCCTATGTAATGATCAAGGTTTAGCAGTAGTTTAAGAAGATTTAATTCTTCTTTTAGGTACTTCTTTTATGATGGATGAGACATGTACATATTCGATAAATAGGTTAATACAATTATTATGTCATTTCCCACTTGTGTGTTTGTGTTAACACTAGTTTATATCTGTTGTGTTTTATTGAACCTTTGTTATTTGATTGTCAAAGTGCACTTAACAATTATGAGATAGTTTATAAAGGTGTGGTGTGAATGGTTGATAACTTAGAGAGTTGTTGTTTTCTAGGTGATAACATCTTTGTTGATGAGATGATTAAGTTTGTGTATTACTCATTTCTGAAACTATGATTATCAGTTGGGTGATTTGGGTACTCACCCCTCTTTGCATTGTAGATACCTACTGAATTATCCAAAGTCACTTAAAGACTTGTGGTTTAGGTTATTAAGAGTTTGTGTTGGTCACAACCAATTATGGTTTGTGTAACCAGATGATTTGGTTTGTAGAGATGCTATGTTATAAAGATCACTCCAAATGTACTCTTGGCTTAGATGAACTAGACCTATTTCATCATGTCAAGTGAAACTTTGGTCACTTTGATTCGTTTAAACTTTCGCGCCAAAATTTCCCGTACTTTTAGATGCATGCTTTGCAAATGCACATATTATATTTAGATCCTTATAACCTCCCAAACACTGGGATGTTACAGCTATTTTGTTGAATTTGCTCCCGTCGTTATTAATAAGAATGACTATGCTTATTTGGAGAGTATTAATTCTTTTATGCATGTGGCTCATGATAAGAAGGTTTTATGTGATAGATATATTATTAATTTTATTCATGATGCTACTGAAGGTTATTATGAGAGAGGAAAACATGGTTTTATGCATCTCAACAATATTAAGTTTCCCCTCTTTATGTTGAAATTTTTTAAGTTGCACTTATCTTGTCTTCCTATGCTAGTCACTTTGTGCTTGGTTGATTATTTTTTCTACAAGATTCTTTTTCATAGGAAGTGGGTTAGACTTAAATGTGTTTTATATTTGCTTCTTGATGCTCTCTTTTTTTTTGAAATTTCCTGCGTATATTAAGACAGCAAGCCGCCTCATTAAAAACCTTTGAGTCCCTTTTGGTACCCTGAAAGGAAAAGAGTGCGTCTGGTACTTGCCGCTTTTCAAACAATTAAGCACACTTACAATCTCTAGCGATCAACTCTAACACGCAGGACGGAGCTAATTCGCTTAGCACCCCATTAGACTCACGCTTTCCTAACTGAGCCAGGCTATGAGCTACCTGGTTACTTCCTCGTTTGATATTCCTAATATCCACCAAAGGGTTGGTGCGTATGAGGTCTCTAATCTCCATGTAGATACTCCAAGATGGAGAGCGGTCCAGAGCCGTGGTTGCAACCGCATGTACAACTCGTTGACAGTCCGTTTCAACTACCCCGGCGAATGAATATCGAGGAGGAGTTGGAATCCTGCCAAGCATGCCCTAGCTTCAGCTTCTTCCGCGGATGCACAATATGGCAAGTGCGACCATGCAGATCGGATGACCTGTCCTTTGTAGTCACGCGCTATAACACCTATGCCTGCCTTCTTGCTCATCGTATCCCAACCTGCATCCACACTAACAGCCACTGTGCCAGGTGTAGGTGGCAACCAGTTGGCTACATCATCTGGTTTAAACATCAGGTTCTGACTTGGATAAAGTAAACCCTTCCATTTTCCTCCACCCCGTTCAGGTTTTAGATTGGCCTCCATGAACGATGTCATGTAGTTCCCGAGGAAGGATACAGAAGCGTCAATGGAAGCCTTCCCATCACCATGTACCACATCATTTCTATGGAGCCATACCCACCAGAATAAGAAGAGCAGTCTTCCTCTCATTTCAGGAGACAAAGTGGTCATCAAATTTAGGAACCACTCTCTCCCGGTTTTGTTAAACTCGGCCTCAGGGGGTAGGGGCCAAACTGAGCGCATCCCTTTCCGAAGAGCTCTCGCTAGTGTGCAGACCACAAATGCGTGGTGCTCGTCTTCTACCTCATTGCCGCACACTGAGCATATTGGGCTGACCTTATCAATCTTTCGGTGCATATTTCCAACAACAGCCAAGGTATTTGTTGCCACTTTCCACCCAAACACACGAATTTTCCGTGGAACTTTGGCTTTCCAAATGCTCTCCCAAACTGGCCTATCACCAAGAGGAGCGGAGCTGGACTGCCCAGAAGCAAGGCTATCAAGACATGGTTGAGTACCAAGCCGATACACCGACCGGACAATGAAGATGCCATTATCCTCCATATTCCAAGCAACAAAGTCATCTGTAGGTCTCGCCGATAGTTTGATGGCCAAGATTGCCTCAACATCATGTGGGTAGAAATATTTCCGAATCAGATTTTTATCCCAGGATCTCGTTGTTGGGTTTATAAGCTCCAACACCCAACGCATACGGTTCTGTTCATCTTCCCGGAGACTTTGAGAGAGTCGCACCTTGGTAGCCAATTGTCTCGCCAACTACGAACTTGAGAGCTTGTGCCGATCCGCCATATAGCTCCCTTCTTGAGCAGCTCGAGGCCATGCATCACACCTTTCCACGAAGGCGACGTGTTCTGGATAAACGCAGTGTCCAATAAGTTCCCATTAGGAAAGTACTTAGCTTTCAGTTGGCGAGCACAAAGAGATTCAGGTTTATCGATGAGTCTCTATGCTTGACGAGCCAGGAGGGCTTGGTTGAATAATTTCAGGTCCCTAAAACCCATCCCGCCATGTGCTTTCGGTCTCGTAACCTTATCCCAAGACATCCAGTGCATCCGCCTTCTATCGTGCTCGTCACCCCACCAAAAATCTCTAGCAATTTTGTTTAGTTCTTCAACCAGACCAAGAGGAAATCTGAAGACTCCCATGGCATATCTAGAGAGTGCTTGAAGGATCACCTTGATCATAGTCTCTTTGGCACCCGTTGACATGTACTTCTCAGACCAATCATTTGCACGCTTGACAAACTTTTCTTTAACCGGTTGAAACTTCCCTCCTTTCATTCTGCCTTCTGGTACGGGAAGCCCAAGATACTTCTCCTCAAAACATTGTGTCTCATATTTCAATATGTTCTGGATTGTCTATTGTGTGTCCGCTGCACAATTATGCCCAAACATAATAGAGCATTTTCCCAAGTTAACAAGTTGTCCCGTCCCTCTCTCATATTTGTCCAAAATGGCTTTGATCACTTCAGTTTGCTGCACACTTCCTTCAAAGAACATGAGACAATCATTCGCAAAGAGGAGGTGTGAGATCCCCGGGGCACGACGACAAATATGCAGCTCACGGAGAGACGCATTCTGAATCTCCTGTCTAATCAAGGTTGACAAACCATCAGCAACAAAAAGGAAAAGATAAGGCGATAAGGGATCACCTTGGCGTAGTCCATGTGAAGGAGTAAAAGAGTCCAACAAATGTCCATTGAAGAGAATCGAGTATCACACAGTGGTCACACAAGCCATCACTCACCGTATCCATTTGCTACAAAAGCCCAGCTTCGCTAACACTCTTTCCAGAAAACTCCAGTCAACACGGTCATAGGCCTTGGCCATATCCAACTTATATGCACAAAAATTTCGCCTAGATCCAGTTTGTATCACATGTATGTATTCAAAAGCCATAAGTGCTTTATCCGTAATCAGTCGTCCGGGAACAAAGGCACTTTGGAAAGGAGCAATAATATCTTGAAGGAGGGGGCGCATTCGGTTCACCAGACACTTTGAGACAATTTTGAGCATGACATTACATAGACTGATTGGCCGATAATCCTTCAATTCCTCCAGATCATTCTTTTTCAGAATTAACACAATGGACGTCTCATTAACCTCCTCAGGCATGATTCCATCATTAAATTTTTTTTGCACAACAGCAACCACATCCGATTTCAGAATACCCCAATTCCGTTGCAGGAACCGTGTAGGGAATCCGTCTGGACCTGGGGCTTTAAGCGGCCCAATCTGGAACAATGCATCACCTATCTCTTGCTCAATGAAAGGCGCCGTTAACCCATCATTCATATGCTCATCTACACATGGTTGTACCTGATCAACAATTATCAAGGGGTCTACTGTGTCATTCCTTGTGTACAAATTTTGAAAGAAGCTTGTGGCAAGCTCCTCCATTTCCATGGCATCATTTGTCACCGTACTATCAGGTCTCTTCAATTTCCTAATTTTATTCTTCTGTTGTCTACGAGAAGCTTTCCGGTGGAAATACTTTGTGTTCCTGTCACCAGCTTGGAGCCAATCCACCCGAGAGCGCTGCAACCACATAAGTTCTTCTCGGTATAACATCTCGTCCATTTTGGCCGTGATTTGATTCTTTCGAGAAACGATATCATCATCAGTTAACTGCGCCACTGCATTCAGCTCCTTCCTCAGCTTATCAATCTCACAGGCAGTCGAGGGGAAACTCTTAACCTTCCAACGGTATAGCGAATCCATCATGGACCCCATCGCGCCATTGATGGTTCCCAGGTTTGGCTCGTTCTGCAACTGTCCCTCCAGTGTCCCCTCTAGGTCTCCGTCCCGAGCTGTATTCAGAAGTTGCCCACTATCCCCAGCGGACGTGGATATTCGTCTACTCCAAGCCTCTTCAATGGCTGCCACCAAGGATGGTTCTCGCTCCCACGCTACCCCGTAGCGTCTAATTGGTCGCAACGGTCTATCAGAAGAGACCCTGTCCATTGAGAGCAGCAGTGGTGTGTGATCAGACCTAGACGACTGTATATGATGAACACGCATGTCCGGATAATGTCCACTCCATGCCGGCGAGGACACCGCGCGATCGAGCCGGACACGCACATTGTGGTCACCCTTCCTGTGATTATTGTATGTCCACGGAGTATCAACAAATCCCATATCATGGAGGTCACAAAACGATAGCACTTCGCGAAAATCTCTCATGAGTCTTTCTGACCTTCTTGTCCGATAAAAATGCTCTCCTTGCCACATAGCTTCATTAAAGTCACCCACCATTAACCATGACTCAGAGGAGTGAGGTTTGATCGTCCGAAGAAGTGTCCACATGTTATGGCGCTCAAATGGTTTTGGCTCGCCGTAGACGAAGGTGCCTCGCCATCTTGTGTCAAAGGGGCCACCTTCAATGTGGGCATCAATATGACGTTTACTAAATGAGAGCAGGTCTATAGTTACTTCATCAGTCCAATATAGCGCAATGCCTCCCCCTGTCCCTCCACCAGGTACATGGAAGCATTCCTTCATTCCTAGCCTGAACCGCAAATTCTTAACTCGATCCGGGTTGTGCCTCGTTTCACTAATGAAAACAAGGCTGGGCTTGTGGGTCTGCACCTGGCAGATAAGTTCCTGAACCGTCCGAGGCTGCCCCAATCCCCGGGGGTTCCAAGCCAAGGTACTCATTGTGCCAGGTTGTCACCCTCGAGGGATGCCTTCGATCCTGCGCTTGGTCCAGATGATGAAGTGCCATCAAACTTCTTTTGCCTCTTGTTGAGAGTATTGTTCTTCTCCTCTTCCCCGTCTACTCCTGAGTTGGTTTTATCGGTTACCATGTCTGTCGTTACCATGGCGAGTGGAGCTTTCTTGCCCACTTCAGACTCAAAAGCCAACCGCCTCTTAGTATTCTGTTCAGCCTCCAACATGACCAGGTCCGTATTTTTCACAGGGCTTGATGCCGTATCTGCTAATTCTGTATTTACCATGGAAGTGTCATGGTTTCCCGGGTGCAAACGCCAATCACCATAGGCCCCTCTCCCATGACCTCTTCCAGCAGAATGTACTTGGCCTCTACCGCCTACCCCGCGGCCTCCACCGTGCTCAGATCTTCCGCCAGTTGAGTCGGCACTCTGCAGCCCAGCATCCCGACCACGCCCAGGATTGGGAAAGGCGTGGATCCAATCACCAAACTTTAAATTATTTTGCTCATAAACGCCCAAACCACACTCCTTATAGCCGTGCCCAATGAGCCCACATGCTTGACAAAAAATGCCTAGCTTTTCATACTTTACTGCGAACAGGGACCTCTTCCCTTCACGGGATATCAACACAAAGCGCATCAAAGGAATGCACACATCATGTTTAATACGAACTCTCACATAGTCTCCCTTGAACACTCCAGCAGGGTTCATTTGTACCGAGACAATTTCACCTGCTGAACGTGTAACCAATTGTCTCACAACATTCTCCTTCCTATAGCCCTCTGGTATTTTATGGACTTGGATCCACACAGGCATGAACTCTAGTTCCATCAACGACGAATTAGATAGGCCATCATAGGGTGCCATGAGCACTGCCCAGTCCCGGAACAACCATGGTCCCCTCTCTGTCACCTTCTCCCAATCCCCCAGGCAGAAACACTGAATCACGAATCGATCTAGTCCGACCGGCCTTATTTTGATCTCCCTCGCAGGATTCCAAGCATTCAACATCTGTTGTTTGAATGCATCATGACTGAACTTTTTCGAGCAGTGCAGTCTAGCAACCGCCAACCAGCGGGTGCTCTCCACAATCTTGGGATCATCTTCATCGATAACTAGGTCATCGAATTCCTCATCACCAATGTCAAGTCGATCCATCAGATCATCTATCTTGCCATATGGCTGGACAGGCACATCCGACACAGATGCTTCACCCTTCTCCTCTTCCCGTTGCGTACTTGCGTTCGCCAAGATCCCGGCCGGCAAGCCGGCTGTCCCAGAGTTCGCGTCAGACATCTAGGGCGCGCACAGAGCCCTAGCCGTGAACGCTCCTTGGCTCCTTGCTGCCGTCAAGGTCTCCCTTGATGGATTCACACCGGAGAGCGATCAGATCGGTAGCGAGGTTCCTGATCGGATCTACATGGGACTCGCCACCGCTATCGCCAGCAGGAGGAAAAAAACCCTAGGGGTACATCCCAAAAAAAGAAAAGCGCTTCCAGGAGACAACCCGTTTTATTTCTCCGTTTTCAACCCGTTTTCCGTCGTTTATTTTTGTTTTCTCTGCACCTGGGTGTTTTCTATTTCCTTAGCAACCCCACTGTATATTTTATTTTGTGTCTTTGTTGAGCCAAGTAAAGCCTCTAGTGGAAAGCTGAGACTATATTTCGGATTTCTGCGCAGGAAACAGATTTCTACTTTCCACTGTTAAATTCGTATAAAATCACAGAAAAGTCAAAATTACCTGAGTTTTTTTGTGCGTAATATTTGTCTATATAAGCAAATTTTTTTAGTTGAACACTTTTTAATTTGAGCAACATAAGATTTTCGAAAAAAATCATATTTACCTGCTGTCCTATTTTGACAGATTTCTGCCAATAATTGCATTTGCATCTTAATCTCTTTCTTTTGATGTTCTTTTGAGAAAAAGAGTTTTAAAAGAAGTTGTGACAGTAGCTAATATGTTTATGAGTGTTAGGCTTGTGTTGAAACTGAACCATGTGAATTTATTATTTTGATTTGCACTAACGTTGCTAATGAAGATTGTGAGAAGTTTGGTGTGAAGGAAGTTTTCAAGGGTCAAGAGAAGAGGATGATATCAAGAAGAGTGAAGAGTCTAAGCTTGGGGATGCCCTGGTTGTACATTCCAGAAAATTCCAAGAATATTCAAGCATCTAAGCTTGGGGATGACCAAGGCATCCCCTTCTTCATCGACAAATTATCAGGTCACTTCTAGTGAAACTATATTTTTATTTGGTCACATCTTATGTGCTTTACTTGGAGCGTCTTTTATTTTTGCTTTCAGTTTGTTTAGTTTTCTTTGTTGTAGTTTATGGTTGGATCTTATCATACTTGTGTTGTAGAGATACACACTCTGTTTTCATTGCTTATAACACTCTAGTTTTCATTCTTATTGTTCTGTGAGTGTTCACTTTTTGCTAGTACTGCGTTTAGCCTTTGTTTTCATGCATCTCTTATTCAGAGTTGTTAGTTTTAGTAGTGTTATGTGAGTACTCTGATATTTGCTTGCTTTAGCATGTAGAGTATTTTTGTTAAAACATATCTTGTATGGTGCTTGTTGGGAAAAGAAACTGCTGCTTGAAATAGAATTTTTAATGGTGCAAGTAGAAGCTTGTATAGACTGTGGCTAGAAATTTTTCACATTATGCTAGATGTTATTTTAGTTTTAAATCCTTGTGATTATTGAGTAGTGATGAATCAAAAGTATAGGAGGTGTATCGTAGTACTTATGATAAATAAGAGTGTCGAACCCAACGAGGAGTAGAAGGTGTTGACAAGTGGTTTCGATGAAGGAATAACTATAAATCCTGAAAAATATATTTGTAGGGGTTTTTGATATTGCAGATAAATAAAGTGCGAGTAAATAAAATGCAGTAGTAATAATTGCATCAAGTGGACCAATCCTTTCTTCAGCAAAGGACAAGCCGGCGGGTTTACTTATGATTAACAGATGTTCTCGAGGACACACGGGAGGTTTTTGTCAAGTGCTTTTGTTCCATGCACCTGAATAATGTTAGGTGTTTTGATAAGTGTTGTGTGGGTGAACCTATGCTAATGTACCGTCCCATCCAAGAATAATACATACTTGTGATTATACCTCTTACAAGCATCCACAACTACAAGAAAGTAATTGAGAAATAAATCTAACCACAGCTTTAAACTCCGGGATCCTACGCTCCCTCGTGTAATGGTTTCCTAAAGGGGGTTTAGGTTTCTGTCACTCTGGAAACCCCACAATTAGTAGCCAAATACACGATGCATTGCCCTAGGCCCATAAATGGTGAAGTATCATGTAGTCGACGTTCACATGACACCACTAGAACAATAACACCACAACTTAAATATCAAACATTAAATATTATTCAACATTACTTCACTACTAACAACTTGACTTCTCCCATGTCCTCAAGAACAACAAAAACTACTCACAAGACATCATATGGATCATGATCAGAGGTGATATAATGGATGATAACAATCCGGTCATAAAGTGCAAACACCAAAAAATCTCACAAGCATCAACTACTAACAAGTAATCCACACACGGAGAGAGATCTAATGCAAAACAACGATAGAGCCCCCCTAATTGTTACATCGGGATGAAGGTGGATGATGATGGTGATGTTGTTGGTGGTGATGATGATGATGATGACGATCTTGATGATGCCCGCATTGATGACGGTGACGATGGCGGTGATTTCCCCTCTCCGGAGAGGAATTTCCCCGGCAGATTTCTCCCTGCCAGAGAGCTTTTCTCTCTCGGGTGTTTTCCGCCCCGAGGCGGCGGCAGAATAATTCTTCGATGATGGTATCAGGCTTAGGGTTTCCTGGGGGACATGCACACAAAAGATACCCCCCAGAGGGGGGCCAAGGTGGCCACACCCCTAGTTGGCGCGGCCAAGGGGCGGGGGGCGCGCCATCCCATGGTGTGGGCCCCCGGTGGCCCCCCTTTGGCTCTCCTTCTGGCTGGGCTCCTCCTCTAAACTTTTAGGACACCCTCGGTGTCCCACTTCTTCTTCTGATCTTCTGAAATATGGTATCCTGGCGGTGTTTTTTTCCATCAGATTCTTGGTCCCGGTGTTTATTCTCCAAAAATTATAAAACATGCAAAATAAAAATAACATAAGGGATGCATCATAACATGAAATATATCGATGAAAAATAGAAAATTATGATATAAAATAGTGATGCAAAATAGACGTATCAACTCCCCCCAAGCTTAGACCTCGCTTGTCCTCAAGTGAAACTGAACTCAGAAAGCATGACCACATGTTTATGGAGTGAAGAGTCGATAAATAAAATACGGAAAGAAGCATCACATCTATCTATGCATCGATCATTATATACAACAACTTCCTATCATATGACCTAACTTGAAACGAGTAATGGGAGTCACAAACAAAGATCCAAAAGAGAGAATCAAAATTGGTAATGGCAAACTTCATTCTTGGTCAGAGAATATTTAATGACATCATGTTTATCTTAGGTGAAGTCTTTATAATAGGGCTCATCTTGTAGAGCTTAACATGTTTAATTATAACAATCCTTTTTACAGTGATTCATAGCTTTCAAAGTAATATTCATTCAGATAATAAATCATGTGCTAAACAATGAAGGATAGAGAACATGATTAGATAGATCAACATATATATGATGAGATCACAACAACTCAAATGCCTGCTGGAGACAGAAAGAAATGGGTATACTGACTCAACATAAATGTAAAATATAGGCCCTTCGCAGAGGGAAGCATGGATCACTCATGTGCTAGAGATTTTATTTAATAAAATAGAGTTATAAAAGTTTGACACTCCTCCCATCCATCTTACAGAAACCATGGCTAACTGAATCCTCGGGTGCCTGCCAACAATCACAAACCATGGAGGAGTGTCTATATTTTATCAGAGGTGTATGCTAGTTTCAACAAATGGTAAACAGAAAATACAATACGTCACGAGCCAACCAGAATTTATAAGAGAGGCTCCCATATGAGGGACACAACTGGTGTAGAAGGTCATCCCTCATTCTCTTTTGTTTACACGATTATGCTTTGACTGATAAATTAGGGGCAAAAATAGTGAAGAGAATTTGTGTATTAGTTTTGGGGCTGGGCACCCCGCGGCCAGCTCTTCTAGCATTTGGATAAGCGAATGAAGCCACTAGTCCAGGTGTTTGAAGTCCAATCAACGAGTGAGATAAAGATTCTCTATTGACGTCCTCATGAGCAAAAACAGGGACACAAAACAGGAGTAATTTTGAAATTTTTAAAGGTAGCACATGAGCAATTTACTTGGAGTGGCCGTGAAATACCACATGTAGGTAGGTATGGTGGACAAAAATGGCAAGGTTCTGGTTCAGGGTTTGGATGCACGAGAAGCATTCGCTCTCAGTACAGGGTTTTTGGCTAACAAAGCTGGGTAGCAAGCATAAGAGTTGAGGGAAAACAAACAAATATACATATGATGAAACCGATCATGCAATTGTTCATTGAAATCCCAAGCGATCTGAACTTGTGAATACTAAGTTTATGAGCTAATAGGCAAATTTCTCTTTCTTATACTAGCATCTCAAATTATTATTTCGGCTGACCCAAGCTAAGTTTGCCAAAACCAACTAGATTAACTTGATGATCTCTAGAGTGATACCAAATACTAATAGCAAGCTCAACCATATGGGAGAAATTGAAAACTGAAATAATGTGCACAGAAAGTAAATAATGAAACTTCTCATTAAAATTTCAAACCGGCAACTCGCACCAACGGATACAATGATAACCAACTAGGGAGAGACACTTACATACTGCAAACCATCCTATATGATAACTTCTCTACTCATGATATGACTCTACTGAAAAAGTAAAAAGATGAAAAATAGTGATGTGATACCGCGGCACTCCCCCCAAGCTTGGAACAAGCCGAGGGGATGCCAAAGCCAATGACGAATCAATTCTTCGGTGGTGGTGGTGAATCCTTATCGATGAGCTTATCAACTGATTTCTTCAGATCTTCAATAGCGAACATAAGCATACGCATCACCTCCGTATTGCGATCAACACAGTTTGCATGCCTGTCAGAATGTGAATCCCAGCCACCAAGATTTCCCCCACTCTTCTTTAGGTTGAGAGCTTCCTTCATCTGCACGGTTAGAATGATTGATATCCCACATAGAGGGAAAATCCCTATTGGGCACCTTTTTGTACTGATAATCATGAATTAATGAGTGGAAGTAGTTCTTGACGCCCGCAGCAGGTGTCCTCGAAGCTAAGGAGTGACGTGGAACCTTCCCACCATTGCTCATCCGCGCGCTTCTCTTGAGATTCAAGGGATTAGCCACCACTCCAATGCTTGCGATGGTGGTGTGTGGATGAACTCGAGAGTTTATTCTACATCTCCTTCAGCTCCACTCTCGATCTCCTCCTCCGGCTTCAGGTCTTGGACATCATCTTCCTTTGATCCCTTCCCCTTGTTGTCGGTTGCGGAGACCATGATGCTTCTAAAACAGAAAACAGATCCTGGTAGAAACATCTTGAAACAGAAACACGATGAGAAAACGATATACGGACCTCGGGGGATCCGGGGATTATATAGCAAAAAATTTCATAACGAAAGGAAAGTCCAGGTCAAAAACGAGTCCGAGAGGGGCTCTAGGGTGCCCACACCATAGGCTGGCGCGGCAAGGTGTGGGCCCGCGCCACCCCATGGTGTGGAGCCTCCGGGCTCCGTATCCGCCTCGTTTCCGTCTCATAATTTTTCATATTTTCCAAAAACAGTTAAAATAGAAGTTGGAAGATGTTTCGTGAACGTTTTCTTACCAAAACTGATACCTATTCGAAAACTGACTCTGCAGTCTCTAAAATACGCTTCTTAATAAATTCCTCTGGGATCATAGCTCGAATACAATCAACATTTTCATTATAAGGATCTCTAGAAATATAATGCTTGAGTCTTTGGCCATTCACCACTTGTGAAGAGTTGTCTTCAAGGGAAACAATTTTAATTGCCCCCGAATGATATACCTCTTCAATAACAAAAGGTCCTTCCCATCTCGAGAGTAATTTTCCTGCAAAAAATCTGAGACGAGACTTATACAATAACACTTTCTCACCAACATGAAACTATCTTTTAATAATCCTCTTATCATGCCACCTTTTAACTTTATCTTTAAAGAGCTTAGCATTTTCATATGCTTCACTCCTCCATTCATCTAAAGAACTTAAGGCAAGCAACCTTTTCTCACCAGCAAGTTTAAAATCTCTATTTAGGTCTTTCACCGCCCAATAAGCTTTGTGTTCTAATTCTAGGGGCAAGTGATAAGCTTTTCCATAAACCATTTTATAAGGAGACATGCCCATGGGATTTTTATAAGAAGTTCTATAAGCCCACAGAGCATCATTTAATTTCTTAGCCCAATTTTTTCTAGATTTGTTAACAGTCTTTTGCAAGATAGATTTGATTTCTCTATTGTATAATTCTACTTGCCCACTCGTTTGAAGATGATAGGGTGAGGCAATTCTATGATTAACATCATATTTAGCAAGGGTTTTTCTAAAACCACCATGAATGAAATGAGAACCCCCATCAGTCATAAGATATCTAGGCACACCAAACCTAGGGAAAATAATATCTTTAAGCATTTTTAATGAGGTTTCACCATCAGCACTTTTAGTAGGTATAGCTTCTACCCATTTAGTAACATAATCAACAACAACAAGAATATGAGTGTAGCCTTGTGAAGGAGGGAAAGGACCCATAAAGTCAAAACCCCAACAATCAAATGGTTAAATAACAAGAGAATAATTCATAGGCATTTCATTACGTCTAGAAATATTTCCAACCCTTTGACATTGATCACAAGATAAAATAAACTTTCTAGCATCTTTAAAAAGAGTAGGACAATAAAAACCTGATTGTAGAACCTTATGTGCAGTTCTATCTCCAGCGTGATGTCTTCCATAAGCACTACTATGACATTTTCTCAATATCTCTCGTTGTTAATTTTCAGGAACACATCTTCTAATAATACCATCAACACCTTTTTTATATAAGTGCGGGTCATCCCAAAAATAATGCCTCAAATCATAGAAGAATTTTCTTCTTTGCTGAGCTGTAAAGGTAGGAGGCAAATACTTCGAAACAATAAAGTTAGCATAATCAGCATACCAAGGACTCTCTTGAGAGCTCACTTTTATAGCAGCAAACTGTTCATTAGGAAAACTATCATTAACAGGAATAGGGTCATCAGGGATATTTTCTAATGTACACAAATTATCAGCAACATGATTTTCAGCACCCTTCCTATCCACAATATGTAAGTCAAACTATTGTAAAAGAAGCACCCATCTAATAAGCCTAGGCTTAGCATCTTTCTTTTCCATAAGGTACTTAATAGCAGCATGATCCGTATGAATAGTAACTTTAGAATCAATAATACACTGCCTAAATTTATCACAAGCAAAAACTACAACTAGGAATTCTTTTTCAGTGGTAGCATAATTCGTTTGAGCAGCATCAAGAGTTTTACTAGTATAATGAATAACATTTAACTTCTTATCTATCCACTGTCCAAGAACAACACCTACAACATAATCACTAGCATCACACATAATTTCAAACGGTAAATTACAATCAGGTGGTTGAACAACAGGGACATATATTAAAGCATTCTTTAGAATTTCAAAAGCTTCTTTACAATCTTCATCAAAAACAAAAGGCACATCCTTTTGAAGAAGATTAGTAATAGGCTTTGATATTTTAGATAAATCTTTAATAAACCTTCTATATAAACTAGCATGACCAAGAATACTACGAATACCTTTGACATCCCTGGGATAGTGCATTTTCTCAATGGCTTCAACTTTAGCTCTATCAACCTCAATACCTCTTTCAGAAATTTTATGTCCAAGAACAATTCCTTCATTAACCATGAAATGGCATTTCTCCCAGTTAAGGACAAGATTAGTCTCCTCACATATCTGCAAAACTTTATCAAGATTCTGCAAACAATTATCAAAAAAGTTCCATAGACGGAGAAATCATCCATGAAGACTTCCACAATTTCTTCACAAAAAACATGAAAGACAACAGACATGCATCTTTGAAAAGTAGCAGGAGCATTACATAAACCAAAAGGCATACGTCTATAAGCATAGGTTCCATATGGACAAGTGAAAGTTGTTTTCTCTTGATCAAGTTTTCTAACAGCAATTTGAGAGAACCCAGAATAACCATCAAGAAAGCAGAAATGAGTTTTCTTAGACAACCTCTCTGACATTTGACCAATAAAAGGAAAAGGATAATGATCTTTCCTAGTAACTTTGTTAGCCTTCCTAAAATCAATGCACATCCTATAACCAACCAGTACTCTTTGAGGAATAAGTTCATTATTTTCATTTGGCACAACAGTCATCCCTCCTTTCTTAGGGACACAATGCACAGAACTAACCCATCTACTATTAGCAATAGGATAAATAATGCCAGCATCAAGGAGTTTCAATACCTCATTTCTTCCCACATCTTTCATCTTAGGATTTAAACGGCGTTGATGTTCCACAACTGGCTTTGCATCGGGTTCAATATTAATAGCATGCTGACATATAGTAGGAGAAATCCCCTTCAGATCATCAAGATTATAACCAATAGCACCTCTATGTTTCTTCAATATTCCCAATAATCTCTCCTCTTCTTTATCAGAAAGTTGAGAATTAATAATAACAGGATATAATTTCATATCATCAATATGAGCATATTTAAGATTGTCAGGAAATGGCTTTAAATCAAAGACAGGATCTTCCTTGGGTGGTAATGTGGTACCCAAGTCTTCCCTAGGTAAATTATTTTTCAGCATTGCTGGCTGATGTAGGAAAATCTCGTCAATTTCATTCCTAAAGATATCAGTTTCGTGATCTTCCATGTATTGCTGCAAAGGATTGTTAGGAGCAAGAGCAATAGCAGCCAATTGTTCAACTTTATAATTCTCATTAGGTAATTCAGCTTCATAAGGTGTTTTAACAAATTTGGAGAAATTAAATTCATAAGTCTCTTGATAAAACTTTGTAAGGATTTTATCCTTTTTACAATCTATAACAGCACCACAAGTGTTTAAGAAAGGTATACCAAATATAATAGGACAAGTATCACTAGCAGAAGTGGCTAGTACTAGAAAATCAACAAGATAGTTAGTTTTACCACATAAGACCTCCACATCTCTAACAATACCAATCGGAGAAATAGTTTCCCTATTAGCAAGTTGAATAATCACATCAATGTCTTCAAGTTCACAAGAACCAATTTCATGCATGATTTCTTTATTAAGTTCATAAGGAATAGCACTAGAACAAGCACCAATATCACACAAACGATAATAGCAATGATCACCTATCCTAACAGATAGCACATGAACACTAGGTTTCCTAGATTTACTAGGATGAGAGACAATATTAGAAGCATCTTCACAAAATATAATGTGTCCCTCTTCTACATTTTTAGAAACAAGGTCCTTTACTATTGCTACTGTAGGTTCTACAGTTATTTGTTACTCAGGTTCAACAAGTTTTCTTGCACTTTTATTAACCACACAAGCTAACATAGAATATTCTTTTACCTTAGCAGGGAAAGGAATTTTCTAAATATAAGGTTCAGGCATAATAGAATCAACAGTATGAACTTCTATATCTCTACCAGGAACACCATTAATAGTATCTTTATAAGGTGCATGGTACTTATCCCATTCATTTTTAGGAATATCAATGTAAGAAGCAAAAGCCTTATATAAGTTTGCAGCACCTTGAGAATCAAGACCATAAACAACACTAACATTATGAAAATCACCGGATGACATAAAAGTTTTAATGCATTCATAATCTTAATTTATACCTGACTTTCTACCTTTTTCATTCTCCCATCCTTCAGTGTTTTCTTGAATACGGTCAAGAAGATCCCATTTAGCTTCATCCTTCATACGTGTAAATGATCCAGAACAAGAAGCATCCACTAAATCCTTATCATGAAGAGGAAGCCTTGCATAGAAATTGTTAATAACAATATTAATGGGGAGCTCATGAATGGGGAATTTGAGCATTAGTAACTTCAATATCCCACATGCTTGGGCAATACTCTCTCCGTCATGAGGCCAAAAATTATATATATTATTCCGATCTCTATGAATTTCACTGGGAGGATAGAATTTAGAATAAAAGAGAGGTACAATTTCCTCCCATCCAATAGTCTGGCTATTTTTCAGCAGTTTGAACCATTCACTGGATCGACCTGTCAATGATATAGAGAATAATTTCCTCTTCACTTGGCTCATTTTAATACCTGCACACTTTAACAACTCGCATAATTCATGTAAAAAGAGCAAATGATCACCAGGATAGACAGTTCCATCACCTGAATAGCAGTTATCCCTAACATGTTTAGCAATCTTTATAGGTATTTTATAAGGATCCAAATCATCAGGCGGTGGGTCACTTACTACCCTAGCAGTGGTAGTAGTGCCCGCAAATAAGGACTCAAAAGGAGACCCAAACATAGTGTAATAAAGCAGTAGACAGTAATAAAAACAGCACTTACAACAGAAGCTTCATTTATCAATTCCACTTCCCAATAGCGCTTCACTCCCCGGCAACGGCGCCAGAAAATAGTCTTGATGACCCACAAGTACAGGGGGTGTACCATGGTAATTTCTATAAATAAGATTGCCAAACCCAACGAGGAGCAGAAGGTGTTGACAAGCGGTTTCGATGAAGGAATAACTGTAAATACTAAAAAATAGATTTGTAGGGGTTTTTGATATTGCATATAAATAAAGTGCAAGTAAATAAAATGCAATATTAATAATTGCAGAAAGTGGCCCAATCCTTTCTTCGGCAAAGGACAAGCCGGCGGGTTTACTTGTCATTAACAAACGTTCTCGAGGATACACGGGAGGTTTTTGTCAAGTGCTTTTGCTCCATGGAGCTGAATAATGTTAGGTGTTTTGATAAGTGTTTTGTGGGTGAACCTATGCTAATGTACCGTCCCATCCAAGACTAATACATACTTTTGATTATACCCCTTGCAAGCATCTGCAACTACAAGACAATAATTAAGAAATAAATCTAACCACAACTTTAAACTCCGGGATCGTACGCTCCCTCGTGTAATGGTTTCCTAAAGGGGGTTTAAGTTTATGTCACTCCGGCAACCCCACAATTAGTAGCCAAATACACGATGCATTCCCCTAGGCCCATAAATGGTGAAGTATCATGTAGTCGACGTTCACATGACACCACTAAAAGAATAACACCACAACTTAAATATCAAACATTAAATATTATTCAACATTACTTCACTACTAACAACTTGACTTCTCCCATGTCCTCAAGAACAACACTAACTACTCACAAGACATCATATGGATCATGATCAGAGGTGATATAATGGATGATAACAATATGTTCGCAAAGTGCAAACACCGATAAACAACTACTAACAAGTAATCCACACCGGGAGAGAGATCTAATGCAAAACAACGATAGATGCCCCCTAATTGTTACAGCAGGATGAAGTTGGATGATGAGGGTGATGGTGCTAGTGGTGATGATCATGATGATGATGATCTTGATGATGCCTGGAGTGATGACGATGACGATGGCAGTGATTTCCCCTCTCCGGAGAGGAATTTCCCCGACAGATTTCTCCCTACCATAGAGCTTTTCTCTCTCGGGTGTTTTCCGTCCCGAGGCGGCAGCGGAATAATTCTTCGATGATGGATGAGGCTTAGGATTTCCTAGGGGACAGGCACGCAAAAGATATCCCCCAGAGGTGGGCCAGGGTGGCCACACCCCTAGGTGGCGCGGCCAAGGGGGGACGCCACCCCATGGTGTGGGCCCCTGGTGGCCCCCTAGCTCTCCTTCTGGCTGGGTTCCTCCTCTGAACTTTTAGGACACCCCCGGTGTCCCACTTCTTCTTCTGCTCTTCTGAAATATGGTATCCCGACGGTGCTTTTTTCCATCAGATTCCTGGTCCCGGTGTTTATTCTCCAAAAATTATAAAACATGCAAAATAAGATAAAATAACATAAGGGATGCATCATACATGAAATATATCGATGAATAACAGAAAATTATGATATAAAATAGTGATGCAAACTGGACGTATCAAGTAGCGTGATTAGTCTCAAATAGCTGAGAGTGTTTAAAGTGCCATTGAAAGAATCATGAGTTGTTCTTGTCATATTGAAGCATAAATTTGCGGTATTCTCCTTTGAATGTTTTATTTGGTTGACTTGGCGCATGCTCACACCATGTTTATGACTATGAACCAGTCACTAATAGCCTCTATGATCATTTAGTTTTTGAACTTGTGGTACCACTTATGCTTTGATTAATGATGTTTTTGTCGCTATGCATGATTATGGCTCTTATGCTCTCTTGATTTGTCGCTCCCAGTCTTTTGCTAGCCTTCACCTGTACTGAGTGTGGAATTCTACTCGTGCATCCAACTCCCCCAAACCAAAAATTTCCCATTGTGTCCACCATACCTATCTACATGTGGTATTTAACTACCACTCCAAGTAAATTGCTCATGTGTTACCTTTAAAAACTTCGAAATTACTACTGCTTTGTGTTCCTGTTTTTTCTCATGAGGACGTAAATAGAGAATATTTATCTCACTTGTTGATTGTATTTCACACCCTGGACTAGTGGCTTCATCCGCTTATCCAATTGATAGAAGAGCTGGCAGCGGGGTGCCCAGCCCCAAATTAATACACACAAAATCTCTTCACTATTTTCCCCCCTGATTTATCAGTCAAAGCATAGTTGTGTAAACAAAAGAGAAAGAGGGATGACCTTCTACACCATTTGTGTCCTTCATATGGGAGCCGCTCTTGTGAAATCTAGTTGGCTTGTGACGTACTGTATTTTCTATTTACCATTCGTTGACATTAGTATACATCTTCCAAAATATAGACACTCCTCCATGGTATGTGATTGTTGGCAGGCACCCGAGGAGTGTCAAACTTTTAATACCTCTGTTTAATAAAATAAAAGCTCTAGCACATGAGTGATCCCTGCTTCCCTCTGCGAAGGGCCTTTCTTTTACTTTTATGTTGAGTCTCCATCTTCTAACTTTATGGACAGTTGAGAGAGCATTTTGCCATTCTGAGTTTTATGTGCATTTGTCCCAGAAATATTATTAATTGATTCATGATGTGTTATCGCTTGTTCTCTAATTATTTGTTCTAGTCTTTCTCGTGAACTTTGAAGGTGTCCTGGCATTTATGTTTTGCCCCACTCTTAAGGACTAGCGAAATACCACTTTGCCATGCTTTCTCTATACTTGAAACAAACGTATATCTTTCTTTGCATTGTTATTCACGATCTTTTATTTGTGTTACTCCTCATGATGCAAGGTGATTGCTATGCTTTATTATTAAAGTTCTATTTATCATGCTTGTGTTTAAGTTCTATGATCTCAGCTTACATATGCTTTTACATTATGATGATCAAGATTATGTTGGTAGCATGTCACCTCAGAAATTATTTTGTTTTATCATTTACTTACTCGAGGAAGAGTAGGAACTAAGCTTTGGGATGCTTGATACGTCTCCAACGTATCTATAATTTCTGATGTTCCATGTTGATATTATGCCAATTGCTACATGTTTTCCGTATGTTTTCCTACGTTTTCTTATGTTTTTCGGGACTAACCTATTAACAAGATGCCAAGTGCCAGTTCCATGTTTTCTGCTGTTTTTGATTTCAGAAAAGTTGTTCTGGAAATATTCTTGGAATTGGATCCCACGAATTCCGAAGTTCCTATTTTCCCCGGAAGCATCCAGAAGTCCGAAGAGGAGTCGAAGACAGGCACCAGGGGGCCCTCACCATAGCCAGGCGCGCCCCCCTTGGTCGCGCCTGGGGGTGGGGAGACCGCCCTGGTGGCCCATTGACGTTGCCCTTTCACCTATATAATCCCCCCGATGCAAAAGCCTAGGAGAATCGACGAAATTCCACGAAACCTTCCGCAACCACCGTCATCATCAACCCAAGTTTCGGGGGGACAGATCTCTGTTCTAGCACCCTGCCGGGACGGGGAAGTGCCCCCGGA
Organism: Alopecurus myosuroides; assembly: GCA_028641055.1. NCBI lineage: Eukaryota > Viridiplantae > Streptophyta > Magnoliopsida > Poales > Poaceae > Alopecurus > Alopecurus myosuroides. Next base: position 38,569,950 of record CM054059.1, on the reverse strand, counting down.
AGCCATCTCCATCGACTCCACCGCCATCTCCATCATCGTTGCTGTCTCCTATGATGAGGAGGGAGTAGTTCTCCTCCGAGGCTGAGGGCTCTACCGGTAGCTATGTGGTTCAACTCTCTCTCCCATGGTGTGATCTATATGTGATCGTGAGCTTTGTAATCTAGTTGAATAAGTACATGTTACTCCTCATCTAATGTGCTACTCAAGTGTTTTATTAATATGAACTTTGGAGTCACCTTGTCCCACGGTGTGAAGGTGACAGTGTGCACATCGTGTGTGTCTCCTCTATGAATTATGGTGTTTGTCTAGTACCTTCTAGGGCGCTCAAGTTGATAGTGTGGGGATAACTAGACATGGGAATGCTTACTTTAAGGAATGCTTTTTGCAGCCCTACGCAATGATTAGTGTTCGTTATCCAACCGGAGAGGGTTAAGAGTAGCATAGTGAAGAGAAGATATTTAGTTATTCAATTATGTGATCATTGTTGAGAGTGTCCACTAGTGAAAGTAGGATCCCTTGGCCTTGTTTCCAAGAATTGAAACACCATTTTCCGCCTGTTCTGCTACATGTTTGCTTGCTGCCATATTTATTTCAGATTGCTATTATTACTTATAACCATCCATATTACTCGCATTTCACTATCTCTTCGCCGAACTAGTGCACCTATATACCTAACAAGTATATTGGGTGTTTTGGGGACACAAGAGACTTCTCGTATCTTAATTGCAGGGTTGCTTGAGAGGGATATCTTTGACCTCTACCTCCCTGAGTTCGATAGACCTTGGGTGATCCACTTAAGGGAAACTTGTTGCTGTTCTACAAACCTCTACACTTGGAGGTCGAACACTGTCTACAAGAATAGAAGCGTGCGTAGACATCACCCAGTTGTAATTTGTTCACCACACATGTTATCTATCTTTCACGGAGAGACACACTAGTGAACTGTGGACCCCGGTCCTTTTTCCTCATATTGATAAATCACCTACTGCTTTCATAATGCTCTCATACTGTTCCTACTGTTTTCCACACTTACGTTTAATCTCTTTGTGTTCAGCAAAACCAGTGAGATTGACAACCTCACTGCTATGCTGGGGGCAAAGTAATTTGGTTGTGTTGTGTAGGTTCCATGTTGATGCTGAACCGGTAGTGCACCCTGCCACCTCAGCTGCATCAACCTTCAGAGATTGCTTGTCCTCCTACTGGTCGATTCAACCTTGGTTTCTTTTCCGAGGGAAAACTTGCTGCTGCACTCTTCACACCTTGCACTTGGGGTCTACCAACGTGAGCCATCAACAAAGTTTTCTGGCGCCGTTGCTGGGGAGGGAGAGAATTTCTGCAAGGGGAGTCTCTCACTTCCCATCTCTTTACTTTGTTTTAGTTTTGCTTATTTTATTTTGTCTTGTTTGCTTCTCTTTATCAAAAACACAAAAAAATTAGTTCTTATTCTAGCTGTAGCTTTATTCCTGTTTTTAGTCTTGCTAAAATGAGTATTCCTGAAGTTGAAGTTTGTTGCTTTAAGCAACAAGGTGGAGAAAGTTTGAAAGATGCTTGGTATATTATAAGTGATGCTCATCATAGATGCACTAAGAAATATTCCGCGTTAATCGTTCTTAGGAATTTTTATGTTGTTATTACTAGCTGGTATAGGTATGTTCTAGACACTCTTACATGCGGCAATTTTCTGGAAACACCTGCTTTAGAAGCCTATGATTTGATTGAAAGTTTAGTTGGAACACCACCTACTAAGGATGTTAAAATTGAGATCACTTTAGATGATGTTATTAAAAAGCGAAACTCTATGGAGAAGAATTTTCCCAAGTTCCTTGATAATGCTAGCAAAGTTAAAGAATCAATAGTAAGTATCAACAAGAAAATCACTGTTTTAGAAGCTGGCAACATACATGACAGTCAAAATATGAGGATTGGTAAATTATAGGAGGCTATGGAAACTTTAAGCTCAACCTTTTCTGCTCTTAAGTTTAAAAAGGAGAAACCTTTTGTGGGGAAAGAGAAAAAAATTATTTATGTTCCCAAGGCACCTAAACAGAAATCCCCTAATGTGCTTAAAATTAATAGAACTTTTAGTGAAACTAAAAGTGATTTGCATGTTGAATGATCTTCAGGGGTGTCTCAGGTACCCATTGCTACAATTGGGATTTTGGAGGAAATTATTGATTTGGATGTTTCTTCACTCGAAAATACTTGATTTCATTTTTCTGGGCCTAGCTAAAAGGCGTTAAAGAAAAGCACTTCTTGGGAGATAACCCATGGTTTTATTTTTGGTTTATTTTTCTCTGTTTTATTTGAGTCAAGGGGTTGTATACTTCTGTAGCAACTCCTTTGTATCTTTCTTTTCATGTTTTAGTAGTGCCAAGTAAAGTTTCTGATGAGAGTTGGAGTTGGTTTTTGGATTTCTGCGCAGAAAACAGAATTCTGCTCTCCACCGTAAAAAATCGTGAAAAATCCAAGAAGATCAGAATGACCTGAATTGTTTTGTGCTTATTCCTCGGCTAATTTCGCAACTTTTTCGTTCTTTAGGTTTTTCGATTTGAGCAACGTAAGTGCCTCAAAAGAATTCGTCTTTATAGGCTGTCCTGGTTTTGACAGGTCCTGCCATTTTTCTTGCATTTGCTCTTTTGCGATGTCAAGTGGATTTGTTTGCTTCACGAAACATCAGTGTCTGTAGCTAATGGTTAAAATTATCAATAGCACGTGTGCCATACAGAACCCATGGATTTTTATTTGTTGCGCTAACCCTCTAATGCGAATTATTGTTTGAGTATAGTGTGAAGGAAGTTTTCAAGTGTCACGAGAAGAGGTGATATATGTGATCAAGAAAAGTGCAAGGTCAAAGCTTGGGGATGCCCCCATGGTTCATCCAAGAATATTTTTATAACACTCAAGCATATAAGCTTGGGTATGCCCAAGGCATCCCCTTCTTCATCAACTATCTATCAGGTCACTTCTCATGAAACTATATTTTTATTCGGTAACATCATGTGAAGTTTTCTTGGAGCATCTGTTTGTTTTTCTTTTGTTTTATTTTGTTTTCCTTTGTTTTACTTTTTTCCTTGCTGCAATAATATCATTGGACCTAGCATCCTTGTTTGGGAGAGAGACACGCTCCGCTTTTTCGTTTGAATACTTGCTATGCTAGTATTCTTAGTTTTTCTTCTAGTTACTGCGAAAATTTCTGTAAAGTTCTTGTTTTCATTGCATTTCTTATTCAGATATGTTATTTTTAGTAGTTTTATGTGAGTAATCCCATGTTTTCTTTCTGTAGCATGTAGAGAATTTTTGTTAAAACATATTTTGTATGGTGCTTGTTGGGAAAAGAAACTGCTGCTTGAAGTAGAATTTTTAACGGTGCAAGTAGAAGCTTGTATAGACTATGGATAGAACTTTTTCATATCATGCTAGATGTTATTTTAGTTTTAAAGCCTTGTGGTTCTTGAGTAGCATGATTATCGTCAAATAGCTGAGAGTGTTTAATGTGCCATTGAAAGAATCATGAGTTGTTCTTGTCATATTGAAGCATAAATTTGTGGTATTCTCCTTTGAATTTTTCATTTGGTTGACTTGGCGCATGCTCACACGATGTTTATGACTATGAACCAGTCACTAATAGCCTCTATGATCATTTAGTTTTAGAATTTGTGGTACCACTTATGCTTTGATTAATGATGTTTATGTCCCTATGCATGATTATGACTCTTATGCTCTCTTGATTTGTCGCTCCCAGTCTTTTACTAGCCTCCACATGTACTGAGTATGGAACCCTACTCATGCATCCAACTCCCTAAAACCAAAGTTTTCCCATGGTGTCCACCATACCTACCTACATGTGGTATTTAACTGCTACTCCAAGTAAATTGCACATGTGTTAGCTTTAAAACCTTCAAAATTATTCCTGCTTTGTGTTCATGTTTTTGCTCATGAGGACGTAAATAGAGAATGTTTATCTCACTTGTTGATTGGATTTAACACCCCGGACTAGTGGCTTCATCCGCTTATCCAATTGATAGAAGAGCTGGCAGCGGGGTGCCTAGACCCAAATTAATACACACAAAATTTCTTCACTATTTTTGCCCCTGATTTATCAGTCAAAGCATAATTGTGTAAACAAAAGAGAAACAGGGATGACCTTCTACACCAGTTTCGTCCTTCACATGGGAGCCGCTCTTGTGAAATCTAGTTGGCTTGTGACGTACTGTATTTTCTATTTACCATTCGTTGACATTAGCATACATCTCCAAAATATCGACACTCCTCCATGGTATGTGATTGTTGGTAGGCACCCGAGGATTTGGTTAGCCATGGTTTGTGTAAGATGGATGAGAGGAGTGTCAAACTTTTAATACCTCTATTAATAAAATAAAAGCTCTAGCACATGAGTGATCCATGCTTCCCTCTACGAAGGGACTTTCTTTTATTTTTATGTTGAGTCTCCATCTTCTAACTTTATGCACAGTTGAGAGAGCATTTTTGCCATTCTGAGTTTTATGTGCATTTTTCCTAGAAACAATATTAATTGATTCATGATGTGTTATTGCTTGTTCTCTAACTATTTGTTCTAGTATTCCTCATGAACTTTGAAGGTGTCCTGGCATTTATGTTTTGTCCCACTCTTAAGGACTTGCGGAATACCACTTTGCCATGCTTTCTTTATACTTAAAACAAACATATATCTTTCTTTGCATTGTTATTCACGATCTTTTATTTGAGCTACTTCTCATGATGCAAAGTGATTGCTATGCTTTATTATTAAAGTTCTATTTATCATGTTGTGTTTAAGTTCTATGATCTCAGCTTACATATGCTTTTACATTATGATGATCAAATTTATGTTGGTAGCATGTCACCTCAGAAATTATTTGTTTTTTTATCGCTTACCTACTCGAACTAAGCTTGGGGATGTTGATACGTCATAAACGTATCCCTAATTTCTGATGTTAATGTTATTTTCATGTTATTTCCCACATGTTTGCTATAGACTTTATGTCAATTTTATTGATTTTCCGGAGTAACCTATTAACAAGATGCCACAGAGCCAGTTCCCTGTTTTCTGCTGTTTTTAGTTTCAGAAAAGTTGTTCTCGAAATATTCTCGGAATTGGAAAATTGGAAGCCGAAAGTCTTAGAAATCCCGGAGGTTCCACGAAGTCCCGAAGAGACCCGGAGGGGGGCCTCAGAGGGCCCACACCATAGGGTGGCGCGGTCCACCCCTTGGCCGCGCCAGGGGGTGGTGTGGGGCCCCCAGGCCTCCACGCCTCTGCCCTTTTGTCACGACCCCGGACCCAGAGATATACATACTGTTATGTGCTCCTAGCCATGGACTCACAAGGGCTTCAGGGTTACCAGCCCCGGCCGCAACAAACAACGGCAGGCAGACTGGATTCATCGGCACGTAGTCCGGATCCCCAGTCTACTACTCCTTGTATCCATGCTAGTCATAACCAACTATGCATATCAAAGCGTCCACGAATCGAAAGAAACTGAAGGAAACGGGACCAAGGCTATACAGAGATGCTATGTGTCCAGAAAGTGCAACAACAATCGAGGGTTACTGGGGTTACCTCGCCCCAGGCCGATCACATCGACAGGCGGGCTCGGACATGGATCATCGGCTCCACAACCCCTCGACTGCGACAACTATGCAGGCATAGCCAAAACTGTATAACAATGAGCTCGAAACCAACAACCGATCAAAGCAGTACTCTAAACATGAAGTTGTATTAAACAGATATTACTAGAGTATAGCTTACAAACAGAGGTCACATGACCCAACATTACAGCAGACAACGGAAGGCAAATTATGTTGCTAAACAACAAGAACCAAAAAGGCCTAAGAGGCCGCAACATAAGGCGACGTCCCAGCCCATAGATTCCAGGCTGCTACCTGGGAACCCCAAACTACTCGTCGATGTCCACGTTGAATCACCACCGATGGAGTTCTTCTCCTGAACCGAAATTAAGCAAACCTGAGTACGGGAGGTACTCAACAAGACTTAATTAACCTATTATATATCTGCTAGCTTTCAGAAAAGGGTTTTATGCAGGCCATTTTGTGTAAAGCAATCTTTGTTTTGCAATTTGAGGAAGGAATAGCACGTCTCATAGAATGTTTTTCAAAACAGATGAGAAAGGTACTCAACTACTGATATCATCATCTTCTTGTATTCCACTAAGTCCTTCTCATTCCCACACTATCTCATGCTACAAGGATCACCCCTCCCGGCATCTCCGGGGAGGCACCCTTCAAACATGGTTAACAAGTTTTAGTCATTCCGTTGAGGTTATCTATGATCACAGAATCCGTTGCCAAGTCGTCTTTAACCGCAGACACGGCTTTTCGAAAAGATTTATCCCTGCAGGGGGTACACTTTACCCACACGTACCATCCGACTCTTAACGCCACATGTACGCTCCTTGGGAGCGCGGCAGAGGGTGGTTGGCTCCGACCTTTACCTTGCGTAACCCTATCCATGAGTCAACCCAAACAGGGCCACCCCGTCAACAGGGAGTTGGCCACCTCCTGACGGCACCTGTTCTGTGAGTCGGGAACAAGATCCGTGTACGTCCATCACTTGTCCCGGTCACGCCCTAAGTTTTCTCCAAATCGTTTTCTGACTCACGCGCAGATGGAAAGATCGAACTACGTGACTCATGGATGTGGCTAAACAAGTTAGTTAGTCAGGCGAGGTTCATTGGCTCGCTCGTGTGGTTGCACGCTCAGTCTTGGCTTCGAAGGCGAGAACTCGCTCCTAGGGGCATGAACAGGACAAAACGCCACAACCCGTTGTGGCCTCACATCCATGCCGTTATTTAGTCAAGTTATCAAAATTAACTCAAATCATAACAACATGACATAATAGATTCACGTAATTGACCAGATTCATCAACCGGATGGATCAGATCACAACTAGGCATGGCTAAGCAAGACTCACAGGGTTTAGCGGAGCGCGCACAAGCAAACCTATAGCTGCTAGGAGCAGTGGATCAGGATATCTAGGTTATGCAGTATATAGGTGAACTATATCTAAGACCATAAATACTTTGAACCGCATGCAATATACGAGATTCCAAAATACTGCGAAAACCATATATGAGCAGATAAGAGGTTATGCTTGCCTTGGTTATAAGAAAACCAGATAAAGATCTTCTGGAATAAGTGCTTGACTTGTCGGTTAAGATCAAGTATTCGTCATGGATTGCTGGCCTTCTCTTCGGAGTCGGATTCTATCGAGGGGGAAATAACACCGAAACAAAGAAGAACAATCAACCATGGCATCGATGCAATGCACAACATGTATGCATGAGCAAGTTAATGTACTGAAATAAAGCCCTAAACATGATCGTTGGGTTGCTAGGGTTCGTATGTCAGTTAGGCATTTTTATTGAATTTATCCCGAAATGGTCCCCGGAGGGGGTTTCGGGCGATTCTGAAAGCGAGTACCATTTTAGTTGCTCAAATGGGTTTGAAAACATCATAAACAGATTGCATTTATCATTTTGAGCAAATTGGTATATAACTTTTAATTTTCTAATTTTATTGAATAAAAACTTATTTTTCTATTTCAAATGATTAAACAACATTAATTAATGTCCAAAAAAGAAATTTGTCAAACATGTATGAAAGTGACATTTTTGGGTTCCAAATAATTTTCTGAACATTTCCATACTTTCATTTTATTTTTCTGAGTAATATTTTGGAAGATATTAAATTATCAAATTTTATTCATTTTCTGGAATTTTCTTGCAATAGTTAAAAAGGGAATATGACGTCAGGATGACATCATCCCTGCGTCAGCCAGAGAAGAACTCCTCTATTGATCCCAAATTCGAATGCCTTGATGGATGATTAGTGCAATTGAGTGGGGGCCTAGGTAGATGGAGTTAAGGGCTTCCATTGGGTCGCGACGGCTCGCCGGATGGCCGCGGGAGTTGGCCGGCGGCGACCGTACCGCGGCGGTGGGCGGCGGCCACCGGTGACAGTGCAAACCAGAGGGGGAGGAGGCATGTTAAGGGTACCCACGGGTGAAGCGACTCACCGGGAACGCTACTAGATGCTCAGAGGGCTCGGGGAAGGTGCGGAGGCGACGTGAGCTTGCGGGGACGTCGGCGCCGGCGACGGGGAAGAACGGCTCGATTCCTCTGGTTCCGGCCGTTCCTGCTCGGGCCCGTTGGACAGAAGGTGCGGGAGAGGACTACGAAGGCGAAGGTTGGCTTGGCTTGCTTCGGGATGGCCAGAACCAGCGGCAGCGTTGACGACCACCGGAGCTAGGGTTCGGTTGTTCCAGGGCGCTAACAGGGACAGAGGGAGAAAGGTAGCTCGAGGGAGGGCCTGCGAGTTAGAAGCGATCCAGACGTCTCCTCGACGACTCTGGTCATCCGCGTCATCAGAGGGGAAGCAGGAGGTGGAGGGCGCCGGCGGCCCAACCTACTGGCCGGCGACAAGGAAGAAGAGTTAAAAACAACACTTCACAGATAACCCCCTGGGAAAAGTAAAGGGTTTGCAAAGAGGTCCTTAGGACTTAAAAACAGAACCAAAACAGATTTTGAGGGCCTTTTTGCAAACAGAAAAAAAAATTGGAAAAAAATACTTTTTGGAAACCTTGTAAAATTTCCAACAAAATCATGTTTTGCTTTGGTGTAATTGAAATATTTTTCAGAACAAGATTTTGGGAACCAAAACAAGTACCATTTGTGGGATTTTTGTCAAACCATTTAAATTCCTAATTTAAATTGGTTTCAAACATGATTTAAAATTTTGGTTTCATGCATGAATGATATGAAATCAACACCACAACACTTTGGTAGCAAAAATTGGGATGTTACAAATCTACCCCCCTTACAAGAATCTCGTCCCGAGATTCCCGAAGGAGAAGAAAGAAGGAACACCGGTTTTGAACGATCTTCTCGAACCTTACGGTTCTTCTCTCGAAGAGGTTGATCCGTAGCATCTTGAAGTATTGAACGGATACACCTTAGGTAAGAGGGAAACTCTTAGGAAATGATCTTCACGAAGATCGAGTATCTCATGTCTAACTCATGACCAGAATGTCCGTAAAGAACTGTTGAGTTAACGTGCATGAAACACATCAAGGTAACGGAGTGAGTAGAAGATGGTTTCAAGTTTGTGGACGATGGTTCATGGAAGGATTTAGAATATGATCTTTGCACAAGACTTTAAATCCTTTTGGAAGAGAAAGGTTGAACAACTCATGACGTCGAGGTTTCTTCAAACAGAAAACCGAGATGGAAAGGATGGTTTTGAACATCACAATGTAACATCCTAAGAAGAGGGAAACGCGAGAAAACACTGTAACTGTGCGTCAGAGAGAATTTGATACAAGATCATGTTCACTGTTCGGAGTGGACACGGAAGATAACGGAACGTTTGTTCATCCAAGTTTGTTGAAAACCTTTTCAAAGATTAGGAGGTTACTTCACAATGGAGGATGAATAACTACGGAATGTTGGAACATCATGATTAAGGAGGGATTCTTGATCACACCACAAGGATGGGTAACCAACGGGGATTGAAACACCAGAAGGAATAGGGAATCTCTTTTCTATTGTGGTTTGGACGTAGCAATACATCTACCACATGGTTAGGATCCCATGGCTGAAGTGACTGACAAATTCACACAATGTGTGAGAACAACAGAACTTCAAGTATAAACAACTTGAGAAAGGGAACTGATCAACGGCGGTTACGAAACACCAAGAGATGATTCTCATGATGAACTTGTTTCCACTAGAACGAATGTTTTGGAGGTTCAACGGAGAGATATTGGAAAGATCAACTTCCAACTTATCCTGGATGTTTTAGATACTGACAGCAGGCTCACGACAAGCCTTCTGTAGGTCATCAGGTGAACGGGAAACTTTGGTTCGGAAGGACGGGAAGGAAACTTGTTCAAAACGAGCCGCATAAGAATTCTCACGAGGAGTGGTTGGTCTTACGGATTCAAAGGATATGACATTAGGCCTTCCGGCTAATTGTGTCAACCACCACATCAACCATGCCGGAATCTGAAAAGACCTAATTCAATACCCTTGAGGAAACACTAACCATCGTTGTTGCTTGAGATTCAGCTCTGGTTAGTGGATTGTCAAACAAGACTCACTATGTTAGATCAGCGGAATTGCACCGGTTACAACTGAGATACATTTACTAGATTCTCAAGATATGGACTATGATGCCACGCTCAAGAAGATGAGCAGGAGTTGCAGAACTCATGTATTAGCAACTTGCGAAAGACGGTTGCACCTGCATGGGTTACTTGCAAAAGAACACATCAAAGTCCTTGTTGGGGAGATGATACAAAGATAACGAAGTTCATAAACTTCTTCTCTTTTACGAAAGATCAGTCAGCGGCCTAACGTGGATGGAAACTTCTTCCAGTAGACGGAGGTAACAACCAACCATCTCAAGAATAGTCCACACATGCATGACTGACTTGGGATTATTCCCGAGGGAACAAGAAAACTTTACTTGCGTCCATGCCGACAACTTTCACCAAAAGCACATGAACCGGGTTAAATTACTTCGAACATCCAGAACAAAATCTTCGTAAAGAACAAAGATGGTTCTCGAAAGTTTCCAACATTAGTGCCAAGTGTTCAACATTAACCTCTTGCAACTTGGGTAAATAGGAATGTCATCGATGGGCTCGAGAACACACTTATCAAAACACTCCAAGAAGAGGGACTCATATGATACATGAACAAGGCAGAATATTGGTCAGACCAAAGGACATTAAGGTGTACCTAGGCAGAACACCATGAGTGGGAACACCATAGAGATAGTCCTTGGATCTGGACTTGATCTGACGATAGCCCAAATCAAATCAAGGTAGAAGGATAGCATGTCCATTAAAGAGATACTGTCATGCTTCAACACGAGGAAAACTAGATATCCCTTATCAAAGGAACAAGTTGGCGGAGCTTTTGCCTTTCAACTCTCCAAGTTGTTGTTTAAGCTCAACCTACTTGTCCAGGGTGTCCAGCGGAGTTTCTTGGAGAAAAGAGTAGTTCACACTACTCTTGGTTTAGACATCACGGTCAGGTAAAACCTGGTGATACTTCTAGAAAGACAACCAGAACATCACAACCTACCGGTATGTCTTAGAAATCGAAAAGAGGCATGCTTTTCAAAGCAACCGATATGATCTTGAGAGCTTTGGTACGAACCTATCTCTCTGACCAAAAGTGTGCACCGATTGAACGGATTTGGTAACACAGTCAACTTTAAGTTGAGACCGGGTAACCAATAGTGCTAAGAAGGATACAGAGGTTTCTTAGGTTTTTCGAAGCAATAAGAATTGCTAGGAGTACCGGATACACATGTCAATGCATAAACCCATCATACTCAAACATTCAAGCTTGGATGAAGGGGGAGTGAACACATGTAAGAGCATCACTTCATCAATAAGACCATGAAATTCAGCATGACCTCTTGATGCCAAAGAGTGTGATACTCGAAGATAGAACAGAATAGAAGCTAGTGAAACTTCTTTAATCTGCGAATTACAAAACTTTGACCTGGTCCTGGAGGTGAACGAGGTACTGGAGTTTGTTTCTCCTGACATTCCAAGGTGGAACATTCTCACGGAAAACAAGAGCCAATGCATTGGAAGACTCCAACACACATATGCAACTTGGTGTCCAAACCATGGACAAAGGTAGGAAAGCAACTAAAGATTAAGATCATGCTCCGGAAAATCCAGAGATCACGGTGGATGCACAGTGTAATACGCATTTGTAAAACCCATGCAAAAGGTTGGTATAGCTGAACCAAAAACAAAGATATGGGAATCATAAGAACACTTTTGACGTGATCCTTTTGATTCCTAGAGAAAACCTATGGCTATTAGAGCTGAGATTACCTGGCCATCCTGAGGTAAAACAGATTCCTCAGGATGCAAAGAAACAGAACTTGGGTTAAAGGTCAGCATCCTGTACTGATAGCGTGAGCATCACATGGTTATGAAACCACATGACTCAACTCACCATAATTCAGCACATTCCGGGACCTTCGGTTCAAGTCCAAGGTTAGAAACCAAGAGAAAGGAATACTACTATCTTAGTGCCTTGAAGGACACTACGAATAGCAATCACGAAGTATCTTTCAAAAGAAAAGCATAGCTCCGGAAGAACTTGAGCAGAGGATAACAGATGCATTCGAGATGAAAAGGAAATCTCGAGGTTCAGGATTAAGAACTTGGAAACATGTAGGAATGTGGAATCCACACAACTCTGAGAGACTATGAATAGAAGGGAATCTCCCATTTAAGAGGTAACGGAACATGGAACACACACGACTCTAGAAACTTTAACACTAGGTCAACTTGGTTAGAAGACGGCCTTGCCAAGAAGGCACCTGAGTTTTGAATGACTAGAAGAGATAGCAAAACCTTTTCAAATCAAAACAGGTAAGGTGACCCAGAGTTGGAGCGATACCAGATAAGGAGTAAAAAGAATCCTAAGAAGGTTTTTCACAATCCATTTGGAGTTTTCAAAGTAGTTTTCATAAACTCTAGACTCGACATCGACCAAGAAGTAAGGTTTTCCTACAGGCAGTCCTGCTCTGATACCAAGACTTGTCACGACCCCGGACCCAGAGATATACATACTGTTATGTGCTCCTAGCCATGGACTCACAAGGGCTTCAGGGTTACCAGCCCCGGCCGCAACAAACAACGGCAGGCAGACTGGATTCATCGGCACGTAGTCCGGATCCCCAGTCTACTACCCCTTGTATCCATGCTAGTCATAACCAACTATGCATATCAAAGCGTCCACGAATCGAAAGAAACTGAAGGAAACGGGACCAAGGCTATACAGAGATGCTATGTGTCCAGAAAGTGCAACAACAATCGAGGGTTACTGGGGTTACCTCGCCCCAGGCCGATCACATCGACAGGCGGGCTCGGACATGGATCATCGGCTCCACAACCCCTCGACTGCGACAACTATGCAGGCATAGCCAAAACTGTATAACAATGAGCTCGAAACCAACAACCGATCAAAGCAGTACTCTAAACATGAAGTTGTATTAAACAGATATTACTAGAGTATAGCTTACAAACAGAGGTCACATGACCCAACATTACAGCAGACAACGGAAGGCAAATTATGTTGCTAAACAACAAGAACCAAAAAGGCCTAAGAGGCCGCAACATAAGGCGACGTCCCAGCCCATAGATTCCAGGCTGCTACCTGGGAACCCCAAACTACTCGTCGATGTCCACGTTGAATCACCACCGATGGAGTTCTTCTCCTGAACCGAAATTAAGCAAACCTGAGTACGGGAGGTACTCAACAAGACTTAATTAACCTATTATATATCTGCTAGCTTTCAGAAAGGGTTTTATGCAGGCCATTTTGCGTAAAGCAATCTTTGTTTTGCAATTTGAGGAAGGAATAGCACGTCTCATAGAATGTTTTTCAAAACAGATGAGAAAGGTACTCAACTACTGATATCATCATCTTCTTGTATTCCACTAAGTCCTTCTCATTCCCACACTATCTCATGCTACAAGGATCACCCCTCCCGGCATCTCCGGGGAGGCACCCTTCAAACATGGTTAACAAGTTTTAGTCATTCCGTTGAGGTTATCTATGATCACAGAATCCGTTGCCAAGTCGTCTTAACCGCAGACACGGCTTCTCGAAGAGATTTATCCCTGCAGGGGGTACACTTTACCCACACGTACCATCCGACTCTTAACGCCACATGTACGCTCCTTGGGAGCGCGGCAGAGGGTGGTTGGCTCCGACCTTTACCTTGCGTAACCCTATCCATGAGTCAACCCAAACAGGGCCACCCCGTCAATAGGGAGTTGGCCACCTCCTGACGGCACCTGTTCTGTGAGTCGGGAACAAGATCCGTGTACGTCCATCACTTGTCCCGGTCACGCCCTAAGTTTTCTCCAAATCGTTTTCTGACTCACGCGCAGATGGAAAGATCGAACTACGTGACTCATGGATGTGGCTAAACAAGTTAGTTAGTCAGGCGAGGTTCATTGGCTCGCTCGTGTGGTTGCACGCTCAGTCTTGGCTTCGAAGGCGAGAACTCGCTCCTAGGGGCATGAACAGGACAAAACGCCACAACCCGTTGTGGCCTCACATCCATGCCGTTATTTAGTCAAGTTATCAAAATTAACTCAAATCATAACAACATGACATAATAGATTCACGTAATTGACCAGATTCATCAACCGGATGGATCAGATCACAACTAGGCATGGCTAAGCAAGACTCACAGGGTTTAGCGGAGCGCGCACAAGCAAACCTATAGCTGCTAGGAGCAGTGGATCAGGATATCTAGGTTATGCAGTATATAGGTGAACTATATCTAAGACCATAAATACTTTGAACCGCATGCAATATACGAGATTCCAAAATACTGCGAAAACCATATATGAGCAGATAAGAGGTTATGCTTGCCTTGGTTATAAGAAAACCAGATAAAGATCTTCTGGAATAAGTGCTTGACTTGTCGGTTAAGATCAAGTATTCGTCATGGATTGCTGGCCTTCTCTTCGGAGTCGGATTCTATCGAGGGGGAAATAACACCGAAACAAAGAAGAACAATCAACCATGGCATCGATGCAATGCACAACATGTATGCATGAGCAGGTTAATGTACTGAAATAAAGCCCTAAACATGATCGTTGGGTTGCTAGGGTTCGTATGTCAGTTAGGCAATTTTATTGAATTTATCCGAAATAGGTCCCCGGAGGGGGTTTCGGGCGATTCTGAAAGCGAGTACCATTTTAGTTGCTCAAATGGGTTGAAAACATCATAACAGATTGCATTTATCATTTTGAGCAAATTGGTATATAACTTTTAATTTTCTAATTTTATTGAATAAAAACTTATTTTTCTATTTCAAATGATTAAACAACATTAATTAATGTCCAAAAAAGAAATTTGTCAAACATGTATGAAAGTGACATTTTTGGGTTCCAAATAATTTTCTGAACATTTCCATACTTTCATTTTATTTTTCTGAGTAATATTTTGGAAGATATTAAATTATCAAATTTTATTCATTTTCTGGAATTTTCTTGCAATAGTTAAAAAGGGAATATGACGTCAGGATGACATCATCCCTGCGTCAGCCAGAGAAGAACTCCTCTATTGATCCCAAATTCGAATGCCTTGATGGATGATTAGTGCAATTGAGTGGGGGCCTAGGTAGATGGAGTTAAGGGCTTCCATTGGGTCGCGACGGCTCGCCGGATGGCCGCGGGAGTTGGCCGGCGGCGACCGTACCGCGGCGGTGGGCGGCGGCCACCGGTGACAGTGCAAACCAGAGGGGGAGGAGGCATGTTAAGGGTACCCACGGGTGAAGCGACTCACCGGGAACGCTACTAGATGCTCAGAGGGCTCGGGGAAGGTGCGGAGGCGACGTGAGCTTGCGGGGACGTCGGCGCCGGCGACGGGGAAGAACGGCTCGATTCCTCTGGTTCCGGCCGTTCCTGCTCGAGCCCGTTGGACAGAAGGTGCGGGAGAGGACTACGAAGGCGAAGGTTGGCTTGGCTTGCTTCGGGATGGCCAGAACCAGCGGCAGCGTTGACGACCACCGGAGCTAGGGTTCGGTTGTTCCAGGGCGCTAACAGGGACAGAGGGAGAAAGGTAGCTCGAGGGAGGGCCTGCGAGTTAGAAGCGATCCAGACGTCTCCTCGACGACTCTGGTCATCCGCGTCATCAGAGGGGAAGCAGGAGGTGGAGGGCGCCGGTGGCCCAACCTACTGGCCGGCGACAAGGAAGAAGAGTTAAAAACAGCACTTCACAGATAACCCCCTGGGAAAAGTAAAGGGTTTGCAAAGAGGTCCTTAGGACTTAAAAACAGAACCAAAACAGATTTTGAGGGCCTTTTTGTAAACAGAAAAAAAATTGGAAAAAAAATACTTTTTGGAAACCTTATAAAATTTCCAACAAAATCATGTTTTGCTTTGGTGTAATTGAAATATTTTTCAGAACAAGATTTTGGGAACCAAAACAAGTACCATTTGTGGGATTTTTGTCAAACCATTTAAATTCCTAATTTAAATTGGTTTCAAACATTGCTTAAATTTGTGGTTTCATGCATGTATGATATGAACACAACACCACACACCCTAGTTTAGCAAAATTGGGGTGTTACACCTTTCTCCTATTTATTTCCCCCGAGGCGTAAACCTTAAAGATATCCCACTTTTCCCCAAAAAACACCCGAGGCCGCCGTCATCGTCATCCCGAGATCGGGAGTGTTCTGGAGCTCTCCCCGGCACCTTGCCGGGAGGGAAATTCATCACCGGAGGGGTCTACACCACCATGCCCTCCTCCGAAGTGATGCGTGAGTAGTTCATCCCTGGACTACGGGTTCATAGCAGTAGCTAGATGGTTTTTCTCTCCACTTTGTACCTCATGTTTAGATCTTGTGAGCTGCCTAACATGATCAAGATTATCTTTATGTGATGCTACATGTTGTGTTTGCTGGGATCTGATGCATGTTGAATGCTATGTCTTTTGATTATTAATCTATCATGTTATGATCATGCATATGTTATTTATGATCTTGCATGCTCTCTGTTGTTAGTAGATTCTCTGGCCAAGTAGATGCTAGTAACTCCAAGAGGGAGTATTCATGCTCGATAGTGGGTTCATGCCTCCTTTGCATCTATGCTCGAGTGACAGAAACGTGACCGATGAAGAATTTGTTGTTGTTATTAGGGAGAAAACAACAATGCTTTGTCTAAGGATGATGTTATTGTTTATATTACACACTTTGCTTACTGCAATTATCTGTTGCTTGCAACTTAATACCCAACGTTTGTTCGGATGATATTCGGAGGGAGGATTATTAGTCATAGATGCAGTTGTTGTAATGCCCGCATGAATCACATAGTAACCTTTATGTCTTGCATATGCACTACGGTGCAGTCTTCATTTCTGTCAATTTCCCAGCTATAATTTGTTCACCACACATGTTATCTATCTTTCACGGAGATACACCACTAGTGAACTGTGGACCCCGGTCCTTTTTCCTCATACTGATAAATCACCTACTGCTTTCATATTGCTCTCATACTGTTGCTACTGTTTTCTTACTGTTTTCCACACATACGTTTAATCTCTTCGTGTTCAGCAAAACCAGTGAGATTGACAACCTCACTGCTACGTTGGGGCAAAGTAATTTGATTGTGCTGTGTAGGTTCCACGTTGCTGCTGAACCGGTATTGCGTCCTGCCACCTCAGCTGCATCAACCTTCAGAGATTGCTTGTCCTCCTACTGGTCGATTCAACCTTGGTTTCTTTTCTGAGGGAAAACTTGCTGTTGCACTCTTCACGCCTTGCACTTGGGGTCTACCAACATGAGCCATCACACCCTGGTGCGGGCGGCGCCGCTGCACGGGGGAGAGGAGGGGAGATCACGCATCACCATTGGTGTTGCCACCACCATCAATGGCAGCAAGCTCCTTTCTTGCCATATCATGCCACTTCTTGGTTACCTCATCCATCTCATCACGATTCATGGTCATGATCTTGTTTTCTTCGGCAAGGATCTTGGAAAAGGCCTTATTTTCCTTAGGGCGCTTTTATCTTCGATGGCGGCCTTCCGCAACTTCTCCTCTTTAATTAGGTTCCACCTCTCCTCCTTCTCTTGAGACTTCTTCATCGCCAACTTTTTTTCACTTCTAAAGTCTTAGCAATCATCAAATCATTTGAAGACACCATATGATATATCTTCTCTCTCAAACTTGATGCCTCCGACTCCCTCCTCATATTATCCTTGGATTTCTCGTTGCCTTCGGGCTTGTCCTTGTTTCTTTCTCCGGCATCATCATCTTCATCATCGTCCAACTTGATGAAGGCACCTCTCTTCGGTGGTGCTTATTTGTCCCTCATCTTCAACTTCTCGCTATTTTTAAACAATAGCCAACAATGATCAAATGCAAAAGACTTGCCCTTGGAAGCCGGGATGTCCTTGTACGTTGCGGCTGCAACTTTTTCCTACTAGCAAAGCACCTATGTGAAACACTTTCATTTGCAACATCGGCAACAACAAAGTATAGGAAGAACACTCACCCAATCGGCTTCATTGGTACCACTTGGTGGGACATTGTAAACTTGTTCCGAACGTCCACTTCACCGGCTAACCGCCGGCTTGATCACATCCCAACGACCTTGGAGTGATCTATAGATGCATGGTGTCTTCTCAGCATTCTTCGACATCATCAGGAAAAACTTGTCTTCTATCCTTTGCCAATAACTCTTGTCGGTTTGGTCAGCGCCATGGACGGCATCGAGAGACACACACTCTCAAGCCCGGATCAACACCTCATCATCCAATTGAGTGTAGCTCTTTGACCTCTTGCTACACTTTGCTGATTGGGATGCCTCGAACACGTCCCCTTAGATCTCCTCCAACTCGTCCTCTTTTTCACCGCCACCATAATATCCATAAAAGCCGAGCGGTGCATCCTCAATAATCACCACGTTCTCGTCGAGGAGCGTCGCATATTCAGTTTGCACGCTATGGAATTGGAAGCTACAAATAAAGCCACCGAATTCTTAAATTGACCCCAATGGTGGAAATAGGAAAAGCGGCCAAAGATGATCATACGTACCTCCCAGGCATTCTGTGGAACACCGGTTGGGCGTTGATTGTGGTGGGCGGAGAAATCGTGGCCGCTTACGTCTGACCGCCGCCACCTTGATATTCTTCTTCACCGACGGAACCGGCTCCGTATCACCAAAGTTGATGTCGCCGGCGGCGGTAGTGCGACCTCCCCTCTGCTGATGGCTCTGGACATGGCATCGGGAGAGGGTACGCCTCCCTTGACGATGACGTTGCCGAGCCGCTTCCGAGAGGAACGAGGTTGCCTCCAGCGCGGGCGCGACATGGATGATGCGGACATCCGCCGCGGTGGCTGCGCCATTCGATTGGGCTAACCCAACCGCCACGATGAAGAGCACGGGGTCGGATCTCTACTTGAGTTAGTCTTTTTCCTCTTCTCCATGTGACCATGTTCTTGTTTATGGTGCAAGGCCGTGAGCAGTCGTGGCTCTAGCTGATTCAAGGTATCCATTACCTTAGTTATATGAACCAGACAGATTTGGATTTTTTCCATTCCGTTACTAGTACCTCCGTGATCTGATCCCATTACCGTTTACATTAACAAAGTTGAACCAAACATGTCCAGTAACGAAACCAAAGCGGGAAACACACACATGGTGAACACACAGTTCGGTTGTACACGGACGTTATTCAACTATCTTACTGTTATGGACTCTAGATACACACGGCTGGTGATGGTAGCTCAGCATACTTTTAGTCGGGCTGGTTGACGGTATATTAATAGACTAAGTGATATATAGTTGTTTTATGCTGCTGCTTTGTAATAGTTGTTCATGTTTAAACCTCATTTGATCTGTGATTGTATTTTATACTTTACAATAAAGCTAACCGTGTGCATCAGTTAATACAGAGGCCGAGGTTTTACTCCTCTATATATAAAAAAATAGATTAGCCTCAATTCAGAATCCATCTCCCAATTTAGAATGTTACATTGGACGGAACATACTCATCATTTCAACCGCTCTATCAGTGTATCTTATCTTGTAGTACAGGACATGGTTTATTACAGAGTCAAGTGCCAAATCGATCGGGAGATAAAAACCAAACAAAATTTCTTAGCTACTCAATGGGTGACAAATTAATTTCATGCATGCCAGATTATGCACGGATCACCTCGACTCAACAGAACACATCAGTCCATCATGAGAAATTGAGAATACAACCACCAGGGTGCACATCTCCTCTCAGCGGACCCTTCTATGGTTGTTGTATGCGTAGGAGCTGGCAAGGCAGAGGTAGAGCAGAAGCTCGACGAGGCTGAGAGCGGCGAGCAGCCAGTAGAAATAGTCGAGGTGAGCACGGTTCAGGTTATCCGCGAACCAGCTGTCGGCGCCGTCGCCGCTGGTGATGCTGTCAATGACGGCGATGAGGGCACCGCTGATGAAGCCACCGATGCCGATCACACTATAGTAGAGCGCCAAGCCAAGGCTACGCAGCTCACTAGGCATTTGGTCATAGAAAAACTCCTGCATCCCGACAATAGCGAACACGTTTGAAATCCCCATAATCACATATTGGGGCACAAGCCACGCCCAACTCATTGGTACTGTCGCGCTAGCATCGTCCACAAGGCCGTGTTCACCCGCCGTCTCCAACCGTTGGGTCTCCACGAGGGCTGCAACCGACACCGCGACGACGGACAGC
Source organism: Alopecurus myosuroides (assembly GCA_028641055.1). Taxonomy (NCBI): domain Eukaryota; kingdom Viridiplantae; phylum Streptophyta; class Magnoliopsida; order Poales; family Poaceae; genus Alopecurus; species Alopecurus myosuroides. Next base: position 38,549,667 of record CM054059.1, on the reverse strand, counting down.
ACCATGCCTACGCCCATGCGTTGAAGCAATGTCAGCCCCGATGGGTTTCCTGTCGTGCACCGTAGTGCAGGCACTAATACACGGTCGTAGATTGGGACAAACACCAAGATGCTTACTGGCCCGAACGTTTGAAGCGCGGCGGGTGGCAGCTCTAGGCCACCGAAAATGCCACGGTCCAGAGTGCGTCCTTGCTTGTTAAAGAGCGTTGTGATCTGTGCAAACACCACGCCATACGCCAAGCATGTCGCCCAAATAGGCAGGAGACGCAACACGGCTCGTGCCTCCTCTGACCGGACCTTGTCCACATAATCTTCATCTGAGGGGTGATTTGTGTTGTTTTGAAAGGAGATGCTTGAGTTCCTACCTAGCACGACAAGGCCGTGAGCTAGGCGGACGAATGGGCTTTCGGCGCCAGAGTTGGGCGCATATAGGCGATAGGTTGGGGTGCCGACAAGGAAGATGGCGAAGGCACAAAGCATGATGGCACAGAGCGAGGCAAATCCGATGGCCCAGCCAACGTTCTCCTCAACGTAGCTGACCACAGAGATGGCGACGGAGATCCCGACAGCCATAGAAAAGTACCACCAATTGAATACGGAACTTCGGGAGGCGCTCTCTTTGGGGTGGGTAGAGTCGAACTGGTCGGCGGCAAAGGCCAGGCCGCAGGGCTTGTCAGCACCTTGCGCGAGTGCGACGAGATATAGGGAGACGTAGAAGAGTACAACCTTCAGCGACGATGGTCGGGGCGAGAAGTCGTCGTCAAGAGGCGACGAGGGAAGCGCCGGCAGGGTGGACACTAAAGTGATCATGCCATAACCCTGCATGAAATGAATACACATGTTTTTTCACCTGTTAGTGGTTGATTAACATTTCGTTAATGTAAATGATAAAACTTATAAACTTTTCGAGGCCGCGGAACTTTTTCAGAACATATTTGGAACTAGCTAGCTAGATTGATATATTGAATGAGGCGTAGGTTAAAGAAGATTCTGTCGTTAATTTTATTATTAGGATGTGGACTAAATGTGCCTGTGGTGAAGAAACTATATAAATGATGGTGCATACCATGATGGATCACGTACGTACCAAGTCAACACTGGTCGACGATCCTCTGAGATGGATCTACTGCTAATTTAATGGGACTGCAAGTGGCATTCAGGTCGTCGCCTACAGTCAGGGCCGGTCCTGGGATTTTGGGGGCCCGGGGCGAGACTAGAATTTAGTGCCCTTAGTACAAATAGACATGTGTGTACGTTGGTGAAATAAAAATCAAATAAGAGAAATGAGATAAAAAAAAGAAATTACATGAAAACCCTTGAGGAAAACACCACGAATGCACGGAAGCCTATTTTATTATGATGGATATAGTACTATAATTTTGATATACACTAAAATTTTCTTCTCACGTTTCTCGATGCAAAGTCATTAATGATGGAATCAATGTCAATCTTCTCCAATAAGTTCTTCACAATGCATAAAGTTGCCAAACTATTTAGTCTCTCTTGTGACATTGTAGATATTAAATAGTTTTTTTTTAGCAATTTCAACTTTGTAAACCTTCTTTCAGCTGATGCAATTGTCAGTGGCATATGAAATAAGATCCGGTAAGCAATATATATATCGGGATAACAATGGGCTTTTCCAACAAACTGAAACATCTCCATAGCAGACATTGTTCCATATGGCAAGGTCAAGTGCATAACAATTAACTTAGAAACTAGATCAATTAACTCGATATCACATTTCTTATCTAGAGAGAAAGTTTTTGCAAATTTGGTGCAACTGTCATTAATTGGAGAACCTCCATTGACTTCAAATCCGTTGAACTCATTGAAAATATAAATATACTTCTAAACGACTAGAGTTCTTCCATCGTATCCTAATATTAAGCGACCTACATGTAATAGGTACCGAGTCGATCACGTATCCAGATAGCTTCCTGAGTACGAGCGATGAAACCAGCCTTATGGGCCCAATAGCTCACTTGCAGGCCAGCTCACATGAAAGCCTTTTCATTTGCCTAATTTTTTTTTTATGTATATAAACTAAGCCTAGTTACATATAGAAAAAACGGGCCCCCAATTTTTTTTGGGCCCGGGGCGGCCGCCCCCCTCGCCCCACCCTAGGACCGGCCCTGCCTACAGTGGTGAGATGTAGATGCAGGTATAATCTGAAGAGAAGATCACGTACCAGGACATAGAGGATGCAGGCGAGGACGATGGATCGGAAGCGACCGAGGCATGAGTCGGCGACAAAGGCGCCCAGCAACGGCGTGAGCGCAGCTGTCCCCGACCAGGCGTTAACCGCGGCGGCGGCGGCGGCGGTGGAGTGGCCTAGCGGGCCCATGAGGTAGGTGATGAGGTTCGCCGACACACCGTAAGAGGCGAAGCTGCCAGCGATCTCCAGCACTGCAGTACGCCATAGCTAATTTAATCACTGAACTACTCTAGCGAGAATATCGGATGGGTCGAGTTATAGCAAGCTAGGATGGATAGTACGTACCGGCGACGAAGAGGGCGGAGCGCCATCCGCCGGAGCTGGTGCGGTAGACGGGGCGGCCGCGGAAGTCGGAGACGCCGGCCAGCGGCGCATCGTCGACGCTACTGCCGGTGAGCAGGAGAGGGACCTCCGTGTCCATATCTCAGACTGTTTCCTTCTTGGTGGGCATCTATGGAGGAATAGTCCTCGTTTTATAAGTTAGTACACTACTAAGTTTGCGTGCTAGCTGAGCATACTCTCACCCACATGTTCTTATCGCGCTGTCCTTCCCTTGCTAACTAAATGCATGACCAGCTGACATGGATCAAAATCCTTTAATGTTTTATCTTTCGATGCAAAATACAGTACACAAAAGCGCTCGCTCTTTCCTAGCTGCAAGTCACGGACTAAGCCAAAACAAGCAAATCTGCTAGGACATGCACGGTAGATTTGTTAATTTCTTGGTGGGGTCATGTGCTACAACTAAGCTACGGGCGAGTGGTGGTGCCGGGGTGGTCGATTTGGTCCACTAAGAAGACGAATCGGAGCCATGATTGCCAAATTTGACTACTCTCTCTCTATCAAAATATAAAATATTTTAGCATTTTTTAGACAATATAAATCTAGACATGTTTTAATATGTAGATTCATGTATCTTACGCTATAACACGTCTAGATAGTGTAGTCTAGGAAATATTAAAACATTTTAATACGGAGGGAGTAACAAATTAGCGAGCACCACCGTCCATAAATCCATACTAGCACATTTTGGCCCCTCTATCAGTCCACATCAGTCTCTGTCAGTTCGATATATGATTAGATTTACTAGCGTATCTGTGATATTAATTTAGTTAATTAAATTGTGCCAAAAATTGCTTAAGTTTCCAACAATCAAAAAATTTATATGTTAATGCAATTTTCGTCATCTGGCTTTGCTGCTGCATTAAAGCCGAGCCCGTTTAAGGGTGCTCATTTTAAGAAGTAGAAATCCAAAACAATCTTGTGGCTCACTGTAATGGGCAAGCACGGGGTTGCAAATAGTCCTCCTAGATGTCCGATTACTCTTGAAGAGGAGAAAGCGTTCAGCTGGCTCTCATAGAGGTCCGTTGGTGACGGTAGTCAGTGATGCCCTCCTTCCTGTGGAACACACACTTGATAGTGCCCTACCCAAGCTCCATCTTGGCAGGGAGCATCACGAATAAGGGCACGGGCACGACATTGGTCTCCTTCAACTCCACGACGACCCTCACTAACGTAGTCGTGGGGCGGAGGAGGGAGGCAAGGAGCAACTACTCGGTGTTGTACTGCTTGATGAGCGGGCTGGCGGGTAGGACAGTTGGTCGCCCGGCGACAGGTGGTCCAGGTCGAAGAACGTCGGGATGCGGGAGTCGTGGTCTAGAGGGACGAGTAGAGGTCGTCGAGGTCATGGTTGAGTGCGCGGGGGAGGTCGGCACCGTAGGCGCTGCGGCATGCGGGGTAGTCGCAGTCGGGCACTAGTGGAAAACGGGGCTTTTGCCCACTGGCGAGCACCCTTTTCGCCCCGGCTCGGCCACCACCCGGTGCAAAAGACAGCAGAGGTGGGGCCGGGGCGAGCAGGGCGCGTGGTGTGGGGGTTATTTGCCCCGGTCGGTGGCTCCAACCGGGGCTAAAGGCCCTCGATGAGCAGAGCCCGTTCAGGCTCGTGGTGTGGGGGGTCTTTTGCCCCGGTTGGAGCCACCAACCGGGGCAAATGACCCCCCCACACTATATATAAACCCTGCCAGCCCTCTCTTCTCCTCATGCCACTCACTTTGGAGGACATATTTCTAGTTGTGTGGTGTGTGCTCACTTTTTTCCCCTCCTATGCACAAGAGGTGTTTGATGAAATTCCCGGGAGAATAACGCCATCTCAGCTCGCAGAAAACAAGCACGATTTAATTTGTCCGAGCCACACTTAATTAAATAAGCTTTCTCATCCTTCTTTCCTTCTCGGTCGAGGTACCAACTTTAACCTTTCATCTGTTGATGTAACATTGGTCATTTCTCTATTCATGGTGTTTTGTAACAGTTCTTAATTAATAATCATATAATGCAGATAAACCGGCAATGGATGTATGCTGACCGACGCTCTGCCGCGTTCATGAAAGGCGTGGGTTATTTTCTCGAGGTGGCCCGGGCAAACAAGCGGAATAATTTTATCTTTTTTCCATGTGATGTATGTCGGAATCAGAAGGAACATTCTTCTCACAGAGTCATCCACTTCCACCTGTTTCAATCCGGTTTCATGCCAGACTATAATTGTTGGACCAAGCACGGAGAAAGATGTGTTATGATGGAAGACAACGAAGAAGAATAGAATGATGACAACTATCATGACATGTTCCCTTAATACGGTGCCAATACTGGAATGGAAGATAACAATGAAGTGGAATCAGAGTTGCAGGCACCAGATGATCCCATTGATGATCTTGGCCAGGCTATTACGGATGCAAAGACAGAAAGCGATATTGAAAAGGTGAGGGTGAAGTTCGACCAGATGTTAAAGGATCACAAAAAATTGTTGTATCCAACTTGGGAAGACGGACAGAAAAAGCTGGGCAGCACACTGGAATTGCTCCAATGGAAGGCCGAGAACGGTGTGACTGACAGTGGATTTACAAGGTTGCTGCAAATAGTGAAGAAGCAGCTTCCTAAAAACAATGAATTGCCCGACAGTACATATCAAGCAAAGAAGTTTGTATGCCCCCTAGGATTAGATGTGGAGAAGATACATTCCTGCATTAATGACTGCATCCTCTACCGCGGTGAGAAGTACGAGAATTTGGAACAATGCCCGGTATGCACTGCATTGTGGTATAAGATCAGACCAGACGACACTGGCGATGTTGAGGGTGAGCGACCCAGGAAGAGGGTTCCTGCAAAGGTGATGTGGTATGCTCCTATAATACCACGGTTGAAACGTTTGTTCAGAAACAAAGAGCATGCCAAACTTTTGCGATGGCACATGGAATATCGTAAGAAAGATGAGATGTTGAGACACCCCGCTGATGGGTCACAGTGGAGAAAAATCGAGAGAAAATTCCCGCGCTTTGCAGGTGAGGCAAGGAACTTATGGTTTGGTCTAAGTACAGATGGATTTAATCCATTTAGTGAGCAAAGCTGCAACCATAGCACCTGGCCAGTAACTCTATGTATTTATAACCTTCCTCCTTGGTTGTGCATGAAGAGGAAGTTCATTATGATGCCAGTGCTGATCCAAGGCCCGAGACAACTGGGCAACGACATTGATGTGTACCTAAGGCCATTAGTCGATGAACTTTTACAGTTGTGGCGTGAAGAAGGTGTACCTGTGTGGGACGAGCACGTACAAAAAGAATTTAACCTACGAGCGCTGTTGTTCGTAACCATCAACGATTAGCCTGCTCTTAGTAACATTTCTGGACATACAAACAAGGGATACAATGCATGCACACACTGTTTAGATGACACCGAAAGTGTATATCTGGATAAATGTAAGAAGGTTGTGTACCTCGGGTATCGTCGTTTTCTTCCGCGCAAGCACCCGTTAAGAAAAGCTGGCAGACATTTCAATGGTGAGGCAGATACCCGGGAGACGCCTATCCTCCGACCTGGTGATGATGTATTTGATATGCTGAAGGATTTGAAAGTAATATTTGGAAAGGGTCCTGGTAGACAAATTGTTCCGAATGAGGCTGACGGACACGCACCCATGTGGAAGAAGAAATCTATATTTTGGGAACTACCCTATTGGAAAATCCTAGATGTCCGCTCTGCGATCGACGTGATGCACCTGACGAAGAATCTCTGCGTGAATCTGCTAGGCTTCTTTGGCTTGTATGGGAAGTCAAAAGATACATCTGAAGCACGGCAGGACCAGCAACACACGAAAGGACGAGACGGCAAGAATCCTGAGAAGTTTCAAGATGGTCGTGCCAGCTACGCTCTTACCAAGGAAGAGAAGGAAATCTTTTTTGAAGCACTAAATAGTATCAAGGTTTCGTCTGGCTTCTCGTCGGATATAAAGGGAATAATAAATGTGGCGGAGAAAAAATTCCAAAATCTGAAGTCTCATGACTGCCACATGTTTATGACACAATTTCTTCCGATTGCGTTGAGGGGGATTCTACCAGAAAATGCTCGACTACCCATTGTGAAGTTATGCGCATTCCTCAATGCAATTTCTCAGAAGGTAATCAATCCAGAAAGTCTATCAGCGTTACAGACAATGTGGTCCAATGTCTTGTCAGCTTCGAGTTGGTGTACCCACCATCCTTCTTCAATATTATGACACACCTCCTAGTTCACCTAGTCAAAGAAATTACCATTCTCGGTCCTATGTTTCTACACAATTTGTTCCCCTTTGAGAGGTTCATTGGAGTCTTAAAGAAATATGTTCACAACCGTGCTAGTCCAGAAGGAAGCATCTCCAAGGGTTATGGAACAGAGGAGGTAATTGAGTTTTGTGTTGACTTTCTTCTAGACCTTAAGTCGATTGGTGTTCCCGAATCGCGGCATGAGGAAAGAATGAGTGGAAAAGGCACGCTAGGAAGGAAAGCAAAGATATTTATGGACGAACATTCTTTCACTAAAGCACACTACACAGTTATAGAAATGTCCACCTTGGTGGCTCCTTATATCCAGGAACACAAGAATATTATACGGTCCAAAAACTCGGGGATGTCTGAATCCTCGATTAATGATGAACACATGGATAGTTTTGGCGCCTGGTTGCAGGCAGAACTCATGAATAACAACATTGTTGGAGATGAGCTCTACTTGTTGGCCAGGTCACCATCTTCGACTGTACTAACTTTCCAAGGGTACGAGATAAATGGGAATATATTTTACACGATCGCACAAGATAAAAAGAGCACCAACCAGAATAGTGGCGTCCGTTTCGATGCAACCGGATACAATGGGACAAAGGACACATATTATGGTTACATAGAGGATATATGGGAACTTGACTATGTACCTAATTTTAAGGTCCCTCTATTTCGGTGCCAATGGGTCAAGATGACAGGAGTAAAACTAGACCAGCAGTACGGAATGACATCAGTGGATCTCAACAATCTTGGGTACAGAAGCGAACCATTCGTCCTAGCCAAAGATGTGGCTCAAGTTTTCTATGTGAAAGACATGTCTACCCAACCGAGGAAAAGAAAAAAATAAGAATTCTAGTACATGATGCGGTGAGCCGAAGCGACACATAGTTCTTTCAGGGAAAAGAAACACTGTGGGAGTGGAGGACAGGACAAACATGTCAGAAGATTATAATAACTTTGAAGAAATTCCACCCTTTAGAGTGAAAACTGACCCAAGCATCACGTTAAATAAGAAAGATGCTCCATGGCTACGACAGAGAAGTAAACAATGGCGGCAATAGTTGGTGATAACGTATTAAACCTTCATGGTTCATGTAATACTGCTAGACTATTTTGTAATAATGTATCAAACATTGCAGATTAAACCATTCATAAACTAGTTTTTTTTAATGTTTGAATTTTCAAACATTGTTACTAGTTTAAATAGTTAGAATAATTATTTTATAAAACAGAAAATGTATTTGAAATGTTTACGCAATTTTAAACACTTTTCATATACAAAGTTTCTCCAAATTCTGAACCATTTATAAAATAGTTTTTTAAAATGTTTAAAAATTCAAAAAATCTTACTAGTTTAAATAGTTAGAATAATTATTTTATAAAACAGAAAATGTATTTGAAATATTTATGCAATTTTAAACACTTTTAATATTGAAAGTTTCTCCAAATTCTAAACCATTTGAAATGTATTTGAAACCATATTTTAAATAGTATTTGAAATGTTCGAAAAGAAAAAATTGGCTGCAGAAAAAAAAACTGAAATTTTGAGCCTTTTGCCCCAGTTCGTGTTACCAACCGGGGCAAAAGGGTGGGAGGTGGGCGGGCAAAAGAGAACCTTTTGCCCCGGTTCGTATTACCAACCGGGGCAAAAGGCTCACGCCTATATAACCCCATGCCGCGCAACCGCCCGGGGCAATACAGAGCAGTTTCGGAGTTTTTCGCTAAGTCCCTGGCGCCGAAATCCAGAGCGACGCCGTGAGGCTGCTTGATTTCGACGCCGGTGATCCTCGCCGCTGCCGCTCCTCGCCGCCGCCCGTCCTCGCGCCTCTACGCCGCGCGCCCATCCTCGTGCCGCGCCCGTCCCCGCGCCTCCGTTACGTCCTCGCGCCGCCCGAGAGATCGCCGTCCTCCTCCTCGCCGCCGTGCCCTACTCCTCAGGTGAGATCGCCTCCGCGCCCTCATCCTCCTCACTGCATGTATTAGTTAGTGTTAGATTAATTAGTATTAGTGTTAGATTAGTGTTAGATTTAGTATTAATTAGATTAGTGTTAGATTTAGTGTGTGGTAGATTTAGTATTAGATTAGTGTTAGATTTAGTGTTAGATTAGTAGTATTAGTGTTAGATTAGTGTTAGATTTAGTATTAGTGTTAGATTAGTATTAGGTATTAGGTATTGGAGACTTAGAAAATATGTAGGTATTTGGAAACTTAGAAAAAATATTGGTATTGGAGACTTAGAAAAAATTTAGGTCTTGGACACTTAGAAAAAATTTAGATATTGGAGACTTAGAAAAAATTTAGGTTTTGGAGACTTAGAAAAAATTTAGGTTTTGGACTTACCAATTTTTTTCTTAGTGAATGTTTAGTTTAGAAGTGAATTAAGTTTTTCTTAGTACCATTAGATTAATTTTATAATATAGGAATTTTAGTTTAGAAATTTACTTAGTGAACGTTTATAATTAGTGGAATTTTTACTTAATCAGGAATATTTACTTAGTCCATATATCATGCATGTGTTTTTAGTTTATTTTCCTTGGCGACGATGTCTCTGTTGGACCCGCCGGGCGATGTCCGGGACTAGGCCCCGCCGGGCTCGCACTAGGAGGTCCTTAGTACCAGGGCACGCGGCTTGGTGAGAAATCCGGGTGACGTGGTTGACCCGGATATTCTTTGGTGACCATCGCGTGGGCCACGGTCGGTGCGGAGAGAGCCGACCCCTGAGGAGGTGGTACAACAGCGTAACAGGGAGGAGGACGAGCACGTCCGTCGCTACATGTACTTGCTCGATAGGGAGTATAGCAGCAGTTGGTCGATTATTCGGAGGGTTCCTTACCAGGTGAGCTACGACCCTGTGAGGGTTCCTTACCTATGGGCCCGTAGCACCCGCGACTCAGCACCCCGCGGTTTAGGACCCGGTCGGAGTTAATTAGTTTGAGAGATGTTTCATGAATATGCATGTATAAGTGATATTATTACATCGTGATGTATTAGGGTTAAATAAAATGAACCTGAGCTATGTAACTCTTGGTGTGTATTCATACGTTTAAATATTTCTTCAATGTCGCATTTATAATTGAAATGAGGATCTGGAACATATAGTTACTCTTTTTTCGGACTTGTTTAGCTATTAGTACCATTAGCTATTATCTATAAGCAATTTTGATGAAATGGATGCTATTAGCTATATTTTTATTAGATTATATGCAATTGTTGCGAACTGATGAAATTGATGCTATTAGCTATTTTTTTAGCCATGGCGAGACGTCCCCGTGGTTCGCGTGTAACCGGCGGTGGGCGCGGCGTCGTCCCCGTCGAAGAAACCCTTGTACGTGGTGGACGTCGACCTGGACGTCCACATGGATCACGTGCATTGAATGCACTTGGTGGTAGCGCCATAGTCATTAAGGAGGAGGAAGCGACGCCTCCTACTCGCGGACGTGGACGCGGACGCGGAGCACGGGGGGCATCAAGCGCTGCAAGAGGGCAAAGCGCGGTGCAAAGGGGTCAACACGCCGTAAACGGCCCGGTGCTGTTGTTGCAGAGGAGGAGGAGGAGGAGGAGGAGGAGGAGGAGGCTGCGGCGGCGGAGGAGGAGGAGGAGGAGGAGGAGGAGGAGGACGGTCTCCTGCTACCGAGGTTCTACGTCCACCTGTTCAACCCACAGGAGAACAGGCTCCGTCTTCCATAGAAGATTTCGGCGATCCTCCTCGAGCGCAAGGGAGGGCCCTATAGTTTCACCCTCCGGTTGGAGGGCTGTGACAACGGGCCCGTGCGCGTTGTCCTGCAGCGACGTGACGATGACCTCTACCTGCGCTATGGGTGGGGTCAGTTCGCGCGCATGCAAAACCTAAATGCGGGCTACATGCTCACATTCAGATACTTCAAGGACGAGGAGCTGGACGTGCTGGAGATGAAGATCTTCGACGGCATCTTAGTCCGCCCCCTTTGCTGCCAGGATAGCTCGTCTGACAGCAGCTCCGCCTCCGAGTCTGACTCCGGCGAGTCTAGCCCGGGCAAGGCTGCCTCCGACGTCGAGGGCAAGGGGAAGGCTGCCTCCGACGCCGATGCGTAGTATATATGTTTCTGTCGATCTATGCTTACATACTTATGTCGCTCTATATTTATATGTCGTACTATGTCTATGTTGAACTAACTTTAATTGTGTCATTGTGTCGAATAATATTTGTATTCGTGGCAGGCTATATGTTTATGTTATTATTCGTTTTCATCTGTGTTTTTGTGCGATAATTTTTCATCTTTCTTACTATAAATGTTTAATGCAAAGAACAGGAAAACAGAAAAGAAAATAGAATTTTTAATCTAGCGCAGAGAACACGCAAACAACTATAAAAATAATAATAACCTTTTGCCCCGGTTGGTGTTACCAATCGGGGTAAAAGGTGGGTGCCTGCACGCTGCGCAGAGCTCATGTGGGGCACGCCTTTTACCCCGGTTGGTAACTCCACCGGGGCATAAGGGGGGCCTTTAGCCCGGGTTTGCGGAACCCGGTTGGACAGCCGGGGCATTAGGCCCTTACCAACCGGGGCAAATGCCCTGTTCTGCACTAGTGGGGGCTAGTGGTCCGCACGTAGGGGAGGAGAGTCGGGAGGAGCGCCTAAGGAGTAGGAGGGAGAGGGAGAGGAGGAGAAGTTTGGGGATGGTGAGGGGGACGCTAGACGCTTCATGGCTGGCCTCCGGATCTCGCTTGAGATGGAAAAATGCAGCATTGGGTGAGCGAGGGAGGGTCAGGATGTTCTACACGTGGCGTAAACCGACTCAATACATATTCCCTCCGACTCCACAATACTTTGCATCCTACAATTTTTAATACGAATCCACGTCAGAGTGGGATATAAAAATGTCTATCTCGTTTCCATTATTAATTCTAATTTATCTCTATATACAACATATCCACATTATTTATTATTATTTAACCTAATCGCCATGTCATTCTTTTTTAGTCGTCTGATGAGTTCACACATCTTGTTATGCTATCAAAATATAATTATGTGCAACTAGAATGCCACAATTAGATTGTTCCTTAACTATTTTAGTCAACTAAGTGAATGCCCTGCCAATTCTTTCCAATGATAAGAATCATCTAACTGTTACCCGAAATCACTTGTTCTTCTATACGTAACAGCTCAAAACATTCTGAAGGGAAAAAACGGTGACATGCATGGCATCTCTTAATGCAAGATATCATCATGAGTTTCTTCAGCTAGTTGAATTTCATCATGTCTACGACTTTAACTAATTCACACGTAACATAAATCATGTACATTTCCAAAACGTAACGATCTTTTATTTATTCGGTACACAACAATTTTACGCTAGTGAAAATTAGCCTCTACTATGATAAATTGAATTATTGCATATTTCTATAGACAACTTCGTGTAAATTTTGCACATTCCTATAGACAATTTTATGTTTCCTGCGTCTTATATACCCATGCAACATGCAAGGTATTCTTTTAGTTGAGAAAGATAGAGTTTTTTGTTTTATTGGTTGATTACTGAGGACATGATGACCCACAAGTGTAGGGGATCGCAACAGTCTTCGAGGGTAAGTGTAACCCAATTTATTAATTTGACACAATGGGAGGCAAAGAATACCTGTAAGCCTTAGCAGTTGAGTTGTCAATTCAGCCATATCTGAGAAACACTTAGCCAAAGATGTTAGTAACACAAGGTGCAAGAAAACAGTGGATGAAGTGGTGTTGTGATGTTTCTCTTGCGTCCTCAACACACCTAATACAATGGAAATTGTTTAGATGCAATAGTTCAGCGAAAAGATAGTTAATGTTGTGAAATACGGAGTTAAACAAGTGATATTTCTAATCTGTAATAAACGGACCAGTAAGGAAACAAGTAGTAAAAGCATGTAAGAACAGTAACAATAATAGTAAATGATGGACCGGGGTTCATAGGTTCACTGGCGGTAACTCTCCAAACAATAGAACAAGTGTTGGATAAACAAATTATAGCTAGGAAATTGACAAATCATGGGGTCATAACAATGCTATTATGACGAGATATAGTTCACGGGTTTTAACATGGTAGGCATTACGTCAAGAGATATAGATCCAAGGAAAAAATAGTGTGATATGAGAAATAGAGGTAGCCTCCTCCAGATGCTATGCACTCTATAGCGTGATAATAGCGTGCTATATCAAAATAGCGTTTTGAAAAAATATCAAATATATTTAAAGAAAATTAAAGGATAAATAAATGATATAGTCCAAAAGTGACAGAACAATATATGTATGACCACATAAAAAAATGTTCTCTAGTTGGTTAGATCCTAACATCAACATCCCACTGGGCATTAACACAGTATAAATTAATTATTCAGAATTATAAACCTAGCGATGTCATCTTCACAATTGTTTTTCATCGCCACGAGAAACATGAAGCAATTTTTTTTCTTCCTAAGGTGGAAACATCGGGCATTTGGCCCGATAGGCTAGAAAAATAATATCATGCTATAACGTTACGCTATTTTAGCATGATATAGCATTCTATTTTGTGAATAGCGCAATAGCGAGCAAAAGTGTAAAAAATTAGCATGGACCCTCGAGATATGCTATATCGTGCTATTAGCACCAAAATAACACGCTATTTTTTCCATGTAGACCGCTATCCAGCATGCATCTATATCTAATAGTCCACCTCAAGAAAGCTATCCAACAAATCTTACTGGTATTAAGTTGCAGAAACGAAGTGATTACTTTGTGTGCAACAGACAATTGCATTAAGTAAAGTACGCAATGTAAGCAATGGTTTTCATCCGTAGACAAGAGCACCCTGTTTCTCTCCCTATTGGCAACATCACATCTCTCACTCGTCATGTTTCTATCACTCGAGCATAGCTGTACATAAGGGAGGCATGAACCCACTATCTAGCATAAATAGTCCCTCTTGGAGATGCATACAACTATGTGATCAAGATAATCATACACTTCCTAGAGCATATAAAAACACATTAAAACACTCTAGGATATAAGTGAAGATTCTCATACAATGACATGAACAAAATAATCATATTTCCATGGTTCATCGGATCTCAGCAAACACAACACATAACATTCATCGGATCTCTATAGTGTGAGGAAGCTCAAGAGACCGTGGTATTGAACATCAAGGGGGAGAAAGTACCAACTAGCTACTGCTATGAACCCATATTCCTTGGGGGAACTACTCACGAAGCATCATGGAGGAAGAACGGTTGATGGAGATGGCACCGGGAGGCACTTTGAAAGGACAAAAATGTCGCCTAGAGGGGGAGGGTGAATAGGCGTTTAAAAATAATTACGGTTAAATGGGGAACAAAACTAGCATTTAATTTATCAAGACAAAACCTAAACAAACTAGGTTCACCTATGTGCACCAACTTTTGCTAAATAATTCAAGCAACTAGGTGATACCAAGATATGTTGCTTCAAGCTCGATGGCTATCACAAAATAAATTGCATAAGTAAAGAGATCGGGTATAGAAATAACCGAGACACGTGGAGACGATGATTTATCCCGTAATTCACTTTCCAATGGAAGCTAATATCCGTTGGAGAGGTGTGGAATCGCAATGACTCCAAGCGCCCAATGGCTCACCTTATTATCCTTGTGGCTCCACCAATGCGTTGTGCCACAATCCACTAGGGGACCTTTGAGGGCGGTCACCGATCTCGTACAAGGTTGGGGCAATCTCCACAACTCAATTGGAGTCTCCCAACAATATCTCGCGAGCTACAAAACTCCGAGATAGAAACAAGGCCTCGAAAGCTTCCAAAGCTCCGAGGCAAGAATCATCCGTCTAGGGCACTCCAAGTACCCAAGAGCACAAGCTCTAGGGCACTTCAAGAACCCAAGAGTAACAAGCTTCTCAACCTTTCACTCGAGCGAATCCTCGTAGAGAACTCAAACCGATGCAACCTATGCAATGGCAAGAACAGAAGAAGTGCTTAAATACTTCACTCTCAAATACCACCAAAGCAACACATGCTATGTGGGGAGAAGAGAGGAAGAACAAAGAAGAAATCAACAAATGAATCCACAAGATCTAGATCCAAATATTTCCCCTCACTAAGAGGAGAGATGAGTTGGTGGAATAAGAGATCTAGATCTCCTCTCTCTTTTTACACTAATTGGAGGAAAGAATCATGGAGGAATAGAGATAAAGCAAGGTTCAAAAGGTCAACAATGGTGGGGGAAAATTGCTTGAGAAGTAGGGAACCAATGGGCAAGAAGACCCCTTAAATAGCCCCCCCAAAATCTGCCCGTTGGGAAGTTCTGCGCGACCCGGCCTGGCCGGCCTCTCGGGCTGGCTTCTCTGTGCGTCCCGGTCTGAGAGCCCGGCCTGGGCGCGTAGGCCGGCCAACTAACAGAGTCGCCCGGCCTGGCTGGCCTCAAAGGCCGGCTTTTCTGCGTGACCAGGCCTACACTAAAAACACGATATTTTTGGCCTCCGGACTCCATTTTCGATGATCTTGGGCTCGTTGAAATCACGACAACGAGAAGTACAAGATTATGCAAAGAAACATCATATTCCTTCATTGGAGGGTAAAACAAAATGATGAAAGGTTTGATCTGTTCATGCAAAATCTGTTTTTGATGAACTTGAGCTTGTCTTGAAGAACATGACAAGATCTAAAACCACACATGGAGAAAACACAAACAAGAACCAATAAAGATGATGCCAAGTATGCAAAGGTTTAATCTCTCTCCGAATGATGCGATCAAGTTGCCAATATGAGACCCCCTCTTGAATGTACGGTTATCTATCCTATAACCCGGTCTCCCAACTATGTTATGAGACCGGTAACATAGAAAACCTATCAAGATCATACCTTTGCCTTGAGCATTCCATTTGAGCTAGATGATGAAGATCTTGACCACCTCAATATGGAACATCCTTCTTGTTTTCTCTTTGCTCGGTGAAGACACATAGATTGCTCCCCCATATGCCACTATGGAAGAGGCTCTTTTAAGTCCATCTTGACTTGGACATTATCTCCAAAAGAGTGGCAAGCTCCAAGTATGTGATCTCTTCGATATGCTTCCCTTGGACTTGCAATTCTCAATTTTGATGACGATCATCACTTGACGTCATCCACCATGGGCTATATGAATTCTTCCTTTTGATGCAAGCCCATGGAAAGATACCTAACCCCACATAGATGTACCACACACACATATAATCTGTTAGAACACAAAGCTATATGAACAATTACTTACCATACCATGATCCCACATGGTACATCTTCTATCTTTGTGAGTTGATCAATATTAACCATCACTTAGCACTTTTCCTTGATCAAACTTGTATCTTTTCTTCTCTCTTCATAATAATGATGTCTTGAAGGTAAAGATGAATGTTCACACAATATTCTTCTTAAATACATACTTGCAATTGCTCAACTCTCTCATGACCAAATTTGGGATATTCACATGAATATCACCTTGGTCATCACTTTATCATCTTGAATCCAACACATGGACATCAAGCATTGCCTATGGACAAACTCTACACGTATATCTCAATGAAACCATTAGTCCATAGTGATTGTCCTAAATTACCAAAAACATACATGGGGCAACATGCCCTTTCAATCTCCCCATTTAGGTAATTGATGACAATATCTTTTATGAGGGTTTATATAATTAATTTGGGCAACCATGATATGCATGATCATTAAAGGGAAATGCTTAAGAACAAAGCCAAAGCATAAAACCAAATTCCCTTAAACCCTATAAACTTTCAAAACCAAAGCATAAAACAAAATTCCCTTAAACCCTCTAAACTTTCTCCCCCATTGGCATCCATTTCCAAAATGGGATCATATAAATTTTAGATGGCCAATATAGTAAGGGTTCCTCCGTAGGATGTGCATTTATCATAATATTAGTCGAATCAAATACACTTATACAATTATGAATAATGGGAGGAAATCGAACTATACCGAGGATCCAAATATTGCAAATAAGATGAGATAGAAATCTCTAATATTCTCCCAAAGAGAAACAAGCAATCAAAAAGACCCGACAAACTAAATGAACAAATGATATTATGGTTTGAGAAAATGAGTGTTTTTAAAGAAAATAGAGGAGCTCCCCAATATTTTTTGCATGATTTAGAAGTATTGCATTTTGAATGCAAAGTGCACAAAAATGGAACCATAACCCGCCCATAGTCGTTGAAAACACAAAGCAAGTGAGAGTTAGAATAAAAGAAAATGAGGCATATCACTTGGAGGAAGAGGTGGTTGAGCAATAAGAGAAGTTACCTATACAAGGATGTGACTTAAGACTAGGCTCAACCAAACATATATGTGTGTGAGACAAGACAAGGCATGAGAAAAGATTAATAACATGATGAACATTTAAGCGTCATCGTATTCTCAATATAATGATAGGCATAGAGCCAAGAGTGTCTTTTCCATACAGAAGAAAAGGTTTTCAAACCAAATGAAAATGGCTAGGATCACAATCTTAACAAGTTGTAAATAAAAAGCATGGCTTATGAGACCATCATGGCAAGAAACTAACATGCTTGCCAAAGAAAGCATGTGGGTCGAAAATCTTCAATAAGTATGAGTGAAAAATAGGTTTTTGAAAATATGGCAAGCACTCATAAGGAAAATTCTTTTCGGAACCACCAAAAACTAAATAAGAATAAAAGTATGGACACCAAACCATTAGGATACCAATAAGGCATGTAATTCCTCTCATCTGTATAATTATATAAGTAGACCACAATCATATGATGTACATCCATAAAGAAACATGTACACACAAAATAGTTACAAAGAGAAAGAACTAGATATCCAAAAGGAAGATATAAATACGATAATAAGATCTTTGCTTGATAGGATAGCACATGGATTAAATTTATCTTAAAGGATATAAACAAACTTGCAACACAAGCACATCAAAGATATCACAAACATCAATAAGGGAACAATAAATAGTGGGGATGTTTTGATAAAAGCAACAAGTATCATAGAGAATAAATATCTTTTATGCCATGATGCAATCTACAAAAGGTTGAGATCATAAAACATATGCGTGAGGTAGATACTCATTACCTAGATAGCATTGGTGATGTTGTTGTAGTAGATAAGACTTCATCCATCATCATAGCTTGTATTCAATAAGCATGTGGTGATAACACCTTCTTAGAGAATGAGGAAAGCACCCAATGCATCTCAAATGTACCTAACACATATTAAGTACAAAATGGTCCCCAAAATCATTGGGTCCGAAGTAGTTAAACAAACTACAATACATAGGACAAAACTCTGCATGAATATGCGCAAATAGATATGAAATTGAATTTCATGCACATCTTAGCCAATTTAGGATTTGACGGAGATTATCCTATATATATTGGGTCTATGAAGATAAACATGACATAACATATACATTAGTAAAAATGCATGCAAACACTTTCAAGAACCAAAAATGATGTAATGGATAAAACACCATGTAAACCAAGATATGCACACAAAGGTGTGACTTGACATAAAGGCTGACCAAATTATATCAAAGACCCAAATCAACACATGAAATGAGATACCAATTGGAACCAAACCAAATCAACTCATGATTGATGAGATGCCAATTGGAAAATATACCAAGTGACAATAAAATAACAAAGAAATAACTATCATTTGAGGGATACCAAACAAAACATTCATCAAAAAAGTAAAATATTGAAATCCCAATAGACATCAAATGAAACATGTCAAATTACAAGATATGTCAATTAAAGAAAATATCTATAAATGAGATATCAAACTCCAACTAATACCAATTGAGAGTATCAAAGCTAAACAAATGATCATAGAAGGTGAAAAAATAAAATATGCTCAAGGACTTATCTCATACAAAACGATAGACCGCAAAACAAGGAATGTGATAACCAACTTCTAAAATAGAGCGATGTTTGTACAAATAAACCAAATCCTCTACAATTTTTATGATGGCACAAAGTACCAAAAAGAAAAATTTTGTCTTCCACAAACACACAAGATATTAATTAAAATACCAATTGAAAAAGATCTAATATCAGTTAAAGACAACTAGTGCTCAAAAGAATATAGGAAAGATCCCCCCATGATTTGTGCATGATTTTGGATTTGTCACACAAATGGGATCATCACTTACAATATTCATACACAAGATACATTTATTAAGTGGCAGGAAGATCCAATTGAAAATATAGTGTTCTAAAAGAAGTAAGATAGCTCTCCCATGACTTGTGCATTATCTAGATGTTTGCTTTTGAATACAAGATGCACTACAAGGGGATCCTCGCTTTTCTTACAACCATTACACTAGAATTTTATTTGAGTATAACAAATAGATCTACAAGTGGCAATGAAGACAATGAGAGTTCCTACAAAACAATTTCTCAATGGTAATACAAATGAAAGGAAAGGGCAATGTGAATATGATCAATAACGTCTACCACAAATATGGTTGTCACTTCTCCAAGGACAAGGAGGGTATGGTGTTACTTCTCGGTGGTATATTGCAAAAATATTCATGATCATGTTCACAACACAAAAGCATATGGAAAAGGATATGAGTTAATTACCATGCTTACATAGAGATTCTTGGTGGATTAAACTAGTCAAATGATCATGAAAATCAATGATTAATATCTTGAAGCAATCGGTTTCCCCAATAATACATACTAGTGCACTTTGAGAAAACCGCACCAAGAAACTCTCTCACAACCAAGAAGCCACAATATGAGATACAAAACCCATTTAAGAAAATATGGAACTTGTTTGAGCTAATCATGCGACATAGTTAAAAGATGATTTAGAATATCAATTATAAGTGGCATTACCTCACATGTTCACATTTTATAGGATCGTAATATGCACATAGCTTATTACTCCCTCATAATGTGATACTCCATTTCTTTTCAACAATTGGCAAGTAAAAACCAAAAGAGATAATTAATGAACAGTGTAGAATGTGAATTTCTCATGAGACATACCACATGGAGACTATATAATCTTGTCATATTAATAATAAGTGGTATTCCTCATGTACACACATTTTAGGATTGTGAGGTGCCAAAGCATATCACTCCCCCAAAATTGGATAGTCCATTAATCTCTCAAAAGAGCCAACTAAAATAAACAGAAAATCGCAAAGGCTCAACACAAAACAAACAAGTACATGGAGTGCAAAACAACAAACACATATTAGATTAATCATGATAGGTAATTAGTAAGCACACCATATACAAACACATTCTAGATACAAAACTAACACATGTAAGGGGCAAGAAACTTTCAATGTATATAATTTAAATACAAGTTACCACAAGGAGACACATTGGATATGAGGTAGATATATGATGATAAAAATTACTTGGCTTGAGTAAATATAATTGATGAGGATCCCTTAATTCTTCATGAGATAGCCAAGTCCCCAATGCCCTCCAACAACACCTATTTATCAAGTTTTAGCTTGTTGGTCCCCAACCAAGTTGGGTCCTAAGAGGTTAGTCACAATAGACTTGGCAACCCAAATGATTCTTTTCTTGACACCTCTTTGAGTGCCAATATATTTGGCAAAAACATTGCCAATGTTATCCTTCTGAAGGGAATAAACATCATCAATCATGATAGGGTTCGATAAGGTACCATTAGTGCAAGAAGAAGCAAAGTGTCCCTTTTCACGACATAAGTAGCAACATTGGCTTCCTCCTTTCTTCTTAGTTTATTTCTCAACTTGAGGTTGACCATGAGAGTGAACTTGTGGCCGTTTCCCTTGTTGCTTTTGACTGAGATGCTTCTTATTCAAAGGGAAATATCTAACATGGTGCCCTTCAACCTTGCACTTGAAGCAAACAATCTTGGCCAAATTCGTGACTTGTTCTTGGCCCTTGTTCTTGTTGATCGTACGCTTCTTCTTGATATTAGACTTCTTGTTATTATTGGAGTTAAATCCAAGTCCACTCTTGTCATTGGGCAACATTTGCATACTCAACATGTTGTGAAGTGCGGCCTTCCCATGACGCTTTTCCAAGTCTTTCTTCATAGAAGTGACTTGTGCCTTGCGCTCTTTTATTTCCTCTACATGGTTAGTAGCAACACAAGTAATAGAGGAAGTAGATGCTTCATTGTTAGAGCAACAAGGCATGGAAAGCAATTCATCAAAAGGTGTAGCGATATTATGAGTGGATGAATTACTAGGACTAGCACAAGGCAACATAGAATTTTGAGTAGAGTTTGTGCTAATGTCTACATGAGGCTCACAATATATCACCTTGGTAATAATAGCCTCATGACCTAACTTTAGCTTATCATGTGAGACTAAAAGATCCTCATGAGAGCTTGAGAGATTTTCATGACTTTCTTCCAATTTCCCATAATTGCTAGTTAGAAACTCAAGTTGAGTACTTAGCTCAACATTCTACTTCAATGTAGATGCTTCGCAAGAAATAGAGTTAGTAGCACAAGCATCATTATTAATAGCAATAGGATAAGGAAACATGGCAAGATCTTTTGAATATGAAGCTTTAAGTTGAGCATGTGCAACTTTTAGCTCATCATTTTTAGTTTTAAGACAATTAACCACCTCAAGATTTCTGTCATGAGATTCCTTTACTTTTGATAACTCTAGAGTAAAAGTATCTTCAAGAGATTCATTGGTTGTTTGTTATTCGCCAAGAGCTTCTCTAGTTTTGCAATCTCATTGGCATAATCACGCTCGCGGCTATAACACTCGTCAATGCATGCTTCCAAATCCTTAATGGTGATATTGCGCCTATCAAATGCACTAATGACTTATAGGAAATTGGCATAAACAACTTTATCCTCGTAAAGGATATTGTGAATCATTTTACCTTTCTCCATTAACGAATCATTATCGTCATCATCATCATCATCATTATCATCATCATCACCATCATAATCATCACTAGATACATTGGTGTTCAAAGTACGAGTTACCTTTGAACCTTTAACCATAATGCAAAAGTGAGATATGGTAGGAGATGATGAAATATTAGTTGAAGCATCACTTAAATCCACATCTTGTTCCATAGAATGTTGAGTTTCTTCTACATGGTTAGTAAGACAAGGAATAGAGGAAATACAACTATTTTTATTATGGCAACAAGATGTATCAAGCATATCATCATAAGATTTAGTCAAGGAATTTCTACATGATATGCATGGACTATAAACACAAGCATGTAAATCATTTGGAGTGCTAGATGTGTATAATTCCATAGACGAAGTATTGAAATAACATAGAGATGAAAAATCATCAACAATAAGCTCACAATCAAGATTGCAATATTTGTCAATACTCACCATATCGTTATGTTGTGGCTTGCCACATGTTGGTGAAGTAGAAAAAGTTGAGAACTCATCACGCCCGGAGGTGAAGGGAGAATAGTCATTCCCACAATTTTTGTACACATCGTATTTATCTTGAAGCTTGGTACATATCTCATGAGCTTTCCAAAATGGCATGATTGACTCAAGAACTACAATGCTCACATATTTGAAAAAGACATTAGCAGCTTGAGAATTGAGATATAAGTTTTTCTCATCATCTAAACAACAATCTATGCCTTTTAGAAGAAAAACCCATATCTACAATTTGCTCTATATTTGGACCCATGTCCTTAAAAATATTAAGCATACTAATTTTCCAAGCATCATAGTTTGTGCCATTGAATATAAAAGTGTGATTATTCACTAATCCCCTAAGCGACATCCTTACTCTCTAGGCGGTGAAGCCCTATAAAGAGAGAACCGACTCAGATACCAATTGAAAGGACCCGAATGTCGCCTAGAGGGGGTGGGTGAATAGGCGTTTAAAAATAATTACGGTTAAATGCAGAACAAAACAAGCATTTAATTTATCAAGCCAAAACCTAAACAAACTAGGTTCACCTATGTGCACCAACAACTTATGCTAAACAATTCAAGCAACTATGTGATAGCAAGATATGTTGCTTCAAGCTTGATGGCTACCACAAAGTAAATTTCATAAGTAAAGAGATCGTATATAGAAATAACCGAGACACGTGGAGATGATGATTTATCCCGAAGTTCACTTTCCAATGGAAGGTAATCTCCGTTGCAGAGGTGTGGAGTCAGAATGGCTCCAAGCGCCCAATTTCTCACCTTATTCTCCTCGTGCCTCCACCAATGCAGAGTGCCACGATCCACTAGGGGACCTTTGAAGGCGGTCACCGATCCCGTACAAGGTTGGGGCAATCTCCACAACTCAATTGGAGGCTCCCAACAATATGTCGCTAGCTACCAAAACTCCGAGATAGCAACAAGGCCTCGAAAGCTTCCAAAGCTCTGAGGCAAAAATCAACAATCTAGGGAACTCCAAGTACCCAAGAGGACAAGCTCTAGGGCAATTCAAGAACCCAAGAGTAACAAGCTTCTCAACCTTTCACTCGAACGAATCCTCGTAGAGAACTCAAATGATGGTAAGAACACAAGAAGTTCTCAAATCCTTCACTCTCAAATACCACCAAAGCAACACATGCTATGGGGGAGAAGAGAGGAAGAAGAAAGAAGAACTCAACAAATGAATCCACAAGATCTAGATCGAAAGATTTCCCCTCACTAAGAGGAGAGATGGATTGGTGGAATAATAGATCTAGATCTCCTCTCTCTTTCCCCGCTAATTGGAGGCAAAAATTGTGGAGGAATAGAGAGAAAGCAAGGTCCAAAAGGTCAACAATGGTGGGAGGAACTTTCTTGAGACGCGGGGAACCAATGGGGAAGAAGACCCCTTAAATAGCCCCTCCCCCAAAAAAATCTGCCCGTTGGGCGGTTCTGCGCGATCCGGCCTGGCCGGCCTCTCTGGTTGGCTTCTCTGTGCATCCTAGACTGAGAGCCCGACCTGGGATGGCCTCTCTACGCGTAGGTCGGCCACCTAACAGAGCCTCCCGGCCTGGGAGCCCGTCTTGGCTGGCTTCATAGGCCGGCTTTTCTGCCTGACCTGACCTACACTAAAAACACAATATGTTTTGCCTCCGGACTCTATTTTCGATGATCTTGGGCTCGTTAAAATTGTGACAACGAGCACTACAGGATTATTCAAAGAAAATAATAGTTAATCATTGGAGGATAAACAAAATTATGAAAGGTTTGACCACTCTATAAAGGAACAACCGGTAAATCTTCAATATAAAAAACACAATTAGTTTTTCATGCAAAATCTGTTTTTGATGAACTTAAGCTTGTCTTGAAGAACATGAAAAAAAAATCTAAAACCACACATGGAGAAAAGACAAAGAAGAACCAATAAAGATGACGCCAAGTATGAAAAGGTTTGAGTAATCTCCGAATGGTGCGATCAAGTTGCTAATATGAGAGCCCCTCTTGATAGTACGGTTATCTATCCTATAACCCGATCTCCCAACTATGCTATGAGACCGGTGATGCGCGTGTAACACATGTTCGTTGGGACACCCCAAGTGGAAGGTATGAAGAGAACAATAGGAAGTTTCCCTCAGAAAGAAACCAAGGTTGAATCGACCAGCAGGAGAAAGAAATCACTTCCGAAGGTTGATGCAGCTGAGGTAGCAGGGCGCACTACTGGTTCAGAAGCAACATGGAACCTACACAACACAATAAAATGACTTTGCCCCAACAAAGCAGTGAGGTTGTCAATCTTACCGGTTTTGCTGAACACAAAGAGGTTAAATGTACCGTGTGAAAAATAATATTTGTTTGAAGTGGATGAAAGAGAACAATGATGGCAGTAGTAAAACAGTAGCAGCAGTATGAAAATAGAGATTGTAGTGGTTGTATTATCAGTATGAGGAAAATAGATCGTTGTCCACAATTCACTAGAGGTGTCTCTCCCAAGATAAATAGATAGCATGTGTGGTAAACAAATTACAGCTGTGCAATTGACAGATATAAAGGCCGCACCATAGTGCATATGCATGACATGATCAATACTATGTGATTCATGCAGGCATTACAACAAGATACATAGACCGTCATCCAACTGCATCTATGACTAATAATCCACCCTCAGAATGTCATCCGAGCAAACCTTGGGTATTAAGTTGCAACCAACAGACAACCGCAGTAAGAAAATTGTGTAATGTAAACAATGTAAACATCGCTGTTTTCTCCCTAATGGCAACAACACATCCTTCATCCGTCACGTTTGTCGGGGGGGGGGGGGGGGCTACCCCCGAGTAGGGGTAAGGCAGGTGAGAAACAAGGTTCAAGTTGATGATTACTAAGTTCAGCCGTACCGAGTTGGTACTGGCAGGGTAGGCGGCTACCCGGGTATCTGGTATCCGGCTGGTACTACTCGGTAGAAATAACAAGAGGTAGGAAGGAAGATTCAAGTGTCGTTCTGGATCAGCCGGGTAGCACTCGGGTGATCCGGATAGCTGAGAAGTTGTTCTACTCGGGCACAAAGTCAATTGAGCCGTTGTGGAAGATCCCGCGTATCCAGGGGCCGTACAGGCGTGCGGTTCAACTTACTAGGCGCGTGGTTATCTGCACTGAGACGTGGGAACAGTACAGGTTGGTAGCTGTCAAGTCCTGTCACAGACAAGGGGGAAAGGACATGTCAGTGACCTACCCTAAGAGACTGACAAGGTGGACAAGACCTGTCAGCCGCATACTGCGGCGACTTTCGGCGACGGTGTCAGCGGGAACACGGAGGCGTTCGCCGTTGGCACAGTGGATTTGTCTACTCTGTACCTTTTATTAGTATAATAGTGATTGGCCACCAGTATATAAGGTGGCTCACCCCCTCCTGCGCGAGGGACGTTGGACCTGAGCTCATTTATTGCGAGGCTTAGTCGTTGAGAGAGACAACAGTAGAGAGAGCTGAGCACTGGCTACTCGGCAGAGAGTGAGACACTGAGATATTGTAACTTCTGTACTCGGCGTGACTCAATACAGAGAGATAGGCAGGAGTAGGGGTGTTACCTCCACACGAGGGCCCCGAACCTGGGTAGATCGTGGTGTTTGTATTTTTCTGTGCGCGCCTATTAGGCGTGCGATCCCTCCCCGAATACCTACAGCGTCCATCGGCCCCAAACTTAAGCCATCCTATGGCATCTGTCTTCTCCACACCAAGAGAGTTGGCGCCCACCGTGGGGCTGATGCATGTAAAATGCATACATGAACTTTGCATGTTATTACTTGTTTTTCCTACATATTAGCAACTTATATTCATGTTTTATAATGATTTGGGGGATTTTCTAAACAATCCCCCTTCTTTTGGTTCTAACCCTGATGGAGGGATGATAACCCGGTAGGCTAACGCCAAGGAGTAACTCGGCCCAAAGGACGCTGCGCAAGACCCGGCTTAGGATAAAGAAGCTTCTAGAAGGCCCAGGAACGAAGGCCTCGTAACCCGGATTGTGGGTTCCGGTAAGGAAGTTTAGGGTTTGTAAGCAGTGTCCGGGTAGGATTCAGAGTGCGCCTTGGAGAGTAAGCCAGGGGGTCCGGATGTTATATAAGCCGTTCCCTAGGTTAGGGTTAGACAAGCTTTTACGTGAGTAAGAACACGATCGCCAGATCGAGAGGTTCCGAGTATCCATTGTAACACCAATATCGAGCTAATATATTTAGATCGTAGACTCGGCGACTTGATTGTCGGCTACCAGATCACATATCACCATGGTTTCCTTTGAGCTAAACCCTCTCCCAAACACTCGAGTCGATTTGCCCCAAGACAAGTTACCCCCGGTAACGTCTGCCGTGATTATCCCACGACAGTTGCGCCCACCGTGGGGCCTACGTCCAAGGGTGTTTACATCACGAGAGAAGCTCGGGAGAACATGAAGAACCTCGTCGTCGGCGAGATCTACACCAACCCCGAAGGAGAGAAGATGGTGGACGATTTTGGCTGGGGGCCAGAGTCGGATCTGCTCGAATCCGGATCTGTCATGACAATCGGCCGGATCAACGTCTTCATTGGCATGGTACGTACGTCCGGTTTAGCTTCTGACGACTTTGGATTTGATTCTGTGTCAGGGGAGGCCACCTGCGTTCAGTCCGATGGGGAGGAATCAGTCGGGACGACAGATCCGGCAGAAGAGCCCACCACGAAGAGGGTACAGCCGGAGGAGCCGGCATGGACCCCGCGTGGCCGGGTTATGAGAGAAGATGACACCGAGTCCATCCTGCACCTGCTGGAGGACCGGTACGAGGAAGACAACGATGATGAGGAAGAATACGAATCTGCGCCAAGCATTGTGCGCCAGGTCGCGGTTTACACGGCCCCCGCAACCAATCTTAATCAGGGCAACGTGACCGCGGCCGCTGTCGGAACAGCACAAGCATTGGCCCAGCAGCAAAATCCGGTTGACGGAAACCCGGTATTAACTCGGGTCGACGGAGAATCGACATCAGTTACCAGCCATGCGGCGGATAGCGAGTTGCAGGCAAACATGTTCGGATATCTTGCAAACCGAACACCAGGGACGGGTCCTTCAAATCCGCAACACCCGGCCCTGTTCAACAACAACCTGATCCTGGATCCCACCGTTCTAGCCACAGTCATAACCCCGGAAAACGCGGCGGAACGTGTTAGGGATCTGGATGTAGCCCGTCGTGCATTGGAACAATAGAGAAGGCAAGTAGAAGCAGAAAAACAAGTGGTAGCTGCGCGCCAGCGCGATCTAGATGCATTGGAGAACCGGCTCCGAGAAGAGACAACCAGGGTGCGTCAAAGACGCCAGACCAGATTACCGGCAACGGGTGGAGTCATAAACCCGGCCACACTATTTATCACACCACAGGATCAGCCGATTCCAGCGACAAACCAAGGAACTGTACATCAACCCGCAACTGGAGGAGCACAACCGGTAAACACGCAGGCCGGGTTACCCATATTACAGACCGGAGTTACTATAGGCAATACATTACCACCACCATCGCGGTTTCACACGCCAGCAGGTCATTACAACAACCCCATGGATAATGTGTATGCTGCAACGTTAGCATTGAATCAGATCCCCGTAAGAGAGTCACCCCATGCGGAGCAGACCTGACGGGCGATCGATTTATTGCATACGGCAGTGGCATAGCAAGTTAATTACCCGGACAACAGAAGTGGAATGCATGGGACACCTTATATCAGCCAGCAACGAGCCAATACCGGCAATATTCAGACAAGCTCGGCGCGACGGAGGGCAGAGCAGCAGCAAATGCCGCCTCCTCCCTGTGTTCAAGGAGTACCAGCAGCATCAGCGGCGCAAGCCATTGTGGATAGTTCCAGAGCGAGGAGAGCCGCGGCCGGGTCTGCGGTGCATGGACCAGCAGCAGTGCCGCGCCCAGCCGCGCCCCCCGCAGGATCACACGTTTCCCGAGTGAGGCCGGTTCCGACTAATCTCGCCGGGCGTAAGTGTCTGTCGGATAACATCAGAGCTGAGCCTTACCCGGATAAATTCAAGGAACCGGGTAAAGTAGTGAATTATGAGCCGACTATGGATCCAGAAACATGGTTGAGCAGTTATGAGATGGCTATGTCAATCCGCAACGCAACTAAAAATCTTCAAGCCAAATTCATGTACTTAATGATGTCAGAAGGAGGAGCAAAGTTATGGTTCAATAATCTACCGGAGGGATCCATCAAGTCATGGGAGGAGTTGAAAACTGCGTTTATCAAGCACTTTCATGGGACGTGCAGAAAGCTGTTTACTATTGATGACCTAGAGCGGTGTGTCCAGAAGAAGGGAGAATCGGCGCGCAGCTGGGTGCGCCGAGTCATGGAGATACTTCGCTCATCTACGGATATTCAGCCCAAGGATGCGTTACAAGCGATGGCAAAGACGTGCAAGTACATAACTTTAGTGCAAAAGTTAACTCGCATGAAATCTAGTCGAAATGCTTTAGAGGTTACGATGGGAGAGCTAATGGATGCATGCAACAAGCACGCTGCAACAGATACTACAGAAGAGGATGTCGATGACAAGAAAGCAAAAGCAAACACAAGCAACAATGGAAGAACCGGCAATGGACCAACGCCGGGTAACAGTGGAGGTAACAATGGGAACAACCAGAATAAGTGCCCGTTTGAGGGAAGCTCCGACTTTGTCGCTAGCACAGAAGCCGGATCTTCGAGACCCAGGGCGGAAGGAAACTTCAATGGAGGAAACCAGAACGGAGGAAATTATCAAGGACCGCCAAGGCCGGGTAACAATTGGGATATCTTCAGGATGGCGTGCCCAAAGCACAGCAGAAACGGTAGGCCGACTAACCATTCATTGGAGCAATGTGCGGACCTACAGAGATGGAAGAACGAGGAAATAAACAAGGCTATGCGAGGTACATGTCGGGGAGGAGGACCGGGTCCGGGTAGAAACCCGGGCCACGGCCCACCTCCAGCCGGCAACCCGGCAGGTGGAAATCCGGGCAATAACCAGGGGGAGCTGGAGGTTTCCAGGCCAACCCCAAGAAGTTGGGACAATACCACATACATACTACAGGAATTTCCAACAAGGATAAAAAGATACTGAAAAAGGCGGTAAACTCAGTTGCCTCGGCCGTTCCGAGATACCTGAGATGGTCAGAGCAGGACGTAACATGGAGCAGAAGGGATCACCCGGAAAGGATAGAACACCCGTGAGTCTTAGCATTGGTGGTTGCGCCGCAGGTTAATGGTTATGAGTTGAAAAAGGTCTTAATGGATGGCGGTAGTAGCATCAATATCTTATATTGGGAAACCTTTCTACGCATGGGTCTCAAGGAGTCCCAGCTACAGAAGAGTTCGACAGTTTTTCACGGGATAGTACCGGGTCACTCGGCGTGCCCCGAGGGAAAAATCACACTGGAGGTAGCATTTGGAGAATCGAAGGACAATTTCCGGGTTGAGTGGCTCACTTTCGAGGTGGTCAAGTTGCGCAGCCCTTATCACGCGCTATTCGGAAGGCCGACTTACGCTAAGTTCATGGCCAGGCCATGTTATGTGTATCTACAGCTAAAAATCCCGGGTCCAAAGCAGACCATCACCATACATGGGAACCGGGATATAGCGGCTGAGTGCGATGAAGGAGATGCGGCAATGGCTGAACAAGCCTGCAGAAAAGAGGAACTCAAGTATTACCGGTCTCAAGTAGACCCGGATGATAGAACAGCGTTAAAAAGGCCGAATACTGAAGATGAGAGAGCGAAGTTCAAGGCAGCGCAGGACACCAAGATGGTGGCTTTTGTCGAGGGTGATCCCTCCAAACAATTTGCTATAGGATCTAACTTGGACAGCGAGCAGGAGAAAGCACTTGTGGAGTTTATTCGTTCGAATCAGGATGTGTTCGCCTGGACGCCCAGCGACATGCCGGGTATCCCTACAGAACTGGCAGAACACAGTTTGCACGTTGATCCCAAGTCCAGGCCTGTGAAGCAGGGCCTGAGAAAAATGAATGAAGAAAGGAGGAAGGCTATAGGAGAAGAAATCGCACGGCTGCTTACAGCCGGCTTTATCATGGAAGTATTTCACCCGGACTGGTTGGCAAACCCGGTTCTCGTGATGAAAAAGACCAATGAGTGGAGAATGTGCATCGATTATACAAGTCTCAAGAAGCATTGCCCAAAGGATCCATTTGCTCTACCAAGGATATATCAGATCATTGACGAAGTACCTGGAAGTGACCTATTATGTTTCCTGGACGCATATTCCGGGTATCATCAGATCAAGCTCAAGAAGGAAGATTGGGAGAAAACATCGTTCATAACCCCTTTTGGGGCCTTCTGTTACAAGACCATGACATTTGGATTGAAGAACGCTGGCGCAACCTATCAACGGTGTATTCAGAAGTGCTTTGAGGACGAAATCGGACACAACGTTCACGCATACATGGATGATGTGGTGATCAAGACCAGGAAAGCGGAGACATTTATTGATGATCTAAAGGAAACGTTCAAGAATCTGAGATGGTACCAGATGAAACTTAACCCAACAAAGTGTGTCTTTGGAGTCCCAGCCGGGAAATTACTTGGCTTTATCGTTTCTGAGAGAGGAATTGAGGCAAATCCGGATAAAATCAAAGCTATCCAAAGTCTGAAAAAGACGGAAAATTTGAAGCATGTTCAGAAGCTCACAGGGTGCGTAGCAGCGCTCAGCCGGTTTATATCCAGACTCGGAGAAAAGGCAATACCCTTGTACCGGCTCTTGAAGAAATCGGATAAATTCGTATGGGATCAAGAGGCGGACGAGGCGTTCGAAGCACTAAAGAAGAAGTTATCTGAGGCACCAGTCCTAGCAGCCCCGGGTCCTTAAGAGCCCATGCTATTATACGTTGCAGCCGGGCCCTGGGTGGTTAGCGCAGTGGTTGTCGTCGAGCGTAAGGAGGATGGGAAAGATCACCCGGTCTAGAGGCCGGTTTATTATGTCAGCGAGGTATTATCAGAGGCAAAACAGCGCTACCCACATTGGCAAAAGCTGGTTTTCGGAGTCTTCATGGCCAGCCGGAAATTGAAGCCATATTTTCAGGAACACCCCATAACAGTGGTTAGTTCTATACCAATGTCGGATATCATCAGAAACTCGGATGCTACGGGTAGAATAGCCAAGTGGGCGATCGAGATGGGAGATTACCACATCAACTACGAGCCCAGGTCTGCAATCAAATCTCAAGCTCTAGTCGATTTTATTAACGATTGGACTCACACAGGCATGCCCACCATGGCTCCAAATTCCGAGTCTTGGATAATGCACTTCGATGGTTCCAAGCAGTACGAGGGATCAGGGGCTGGAGTGGTGCTAACATCACCCAAAGGAGACAAGTTAAGTTACGTGTTGCAGATTCATTTTGATTGTCCCAATAACGTGGCCGAGTATGAGGCCCTATTGCATGGCTTAAAGGTAGCCAAGGAGATGAACATTAAGAGGATACGATGCTTTGGAGATTCGGACCTTGTGGTACAGCAGGTTTCAGGAACTTGGGATAGAAAAGATGCAACTATGGCAGCATACCGCAGAGAGGTGGACAGGGTTGCCGGATGTTTTTCCGGGTATGAGGTGGAGCACATAGACTGAAGAAAAAACGAGGCAGCAGACGCACTCGCCAGACTCGGCTCGCGCAGAGAGCCGGTTCCACCTAATTTTTTCCTGGATGAGCTATGGCGACCGTCAGTTAAAACCGAGTCTGAGGAAGAACTGGCAAATCAAGACCCGGATTTGGAGCTCGTGGCCACAGTACGTGCTATTCCCGAGTGGACAGAGCCGTTCCTGGCCTACCTATCACGGGGCGAGTTACCACAGCAGGAGGTATTAGCAAGACAAATTCTGAGGCGAGCAAAAGGATATTCTATTATCAATGGGGAGTTGTACAAAAGAAGTGCAGCAGGAGTCTTTTTGCGCTGTGTAGCACCAGAAGAAGGCCGACAGATCCTCAAGGAGATCCATGAAGGTGATTGTGGGCATCATGCATCCACGAGATCCCTCGTGGCCAAAGCTTATCGACATGGTTTCTTCTGGCTCACGGCCCTAGCAGACGCGGAGCGTTTGGTGGCAAGGTGTGACGGATGTCAAAGGTACGCTCGCCAAACCTATGTGCCGGCTATGGAACTGCGGACTATCCCATTAACCTGGCCGTTCGCTGTTTGGGGTATGGATATGGTTGGCCCCTTCCACATGTCACCTTGCAAAAAGACACATCTCTTAGTGACGGTTGATAAGTTTACCAAGTGGGTTGAGGTAATGCCAGTTACCAATTGTGAAGCAATTACAGCAGTCAAGTTCCTGAAAAGGATTATCTATCGGTTCGGATATCCCCACAGCATAATTACCGACAATGGAACCAACATGTCCCTTGGCGAGATGGAGAATTTTTGTGGAAACAATGGCATCCGTTTGGACATAGCCTCAGTGGCCCACCCACAGGCTAATGGACAAGTGGAAAGAGCGAATCAGGAATTGCTTCGTGGATTAAAACCACGGTTGCGAGTCCCGTGTATCAGAGCCGCTGGTGCATGGGTAGAGGAGTTACCTTCAGTAGTTTGGGGTATCAATACCACACCTAACAGATCTACTCAGATGACACCGTTCTTCATGGTTTATGGCGCAGAAGCGGTGTTGCCGAGTGACATTATGCATGATTCGCCTCGAGTATCGACTTATGTTGAGGTGGAGAACGAGAAGACCCGGCAAGACGCCGTGGATATGCTAGAAGAAGAAAGGGAACAAGCTTTGGAGAGATCAGCCATGTATCAGCAGGATTTGCGGAGATATCATAGCCGGCGCGTGAAAACCCGGGTCTTCCAGGAAGGAGATTTGGTTCTGCGCCTGGTGCAATCAAAGGAAGGAAAACACAAGTTATCACCGCCATGGGAAGGACCGTTCATCATAAGCCGGAATCTGCACAATGGATCATATTACTTGATAGATGCAAGGGAAGAGTCGGCTACGGTTAATGACACTGCTCATACCACTTTATCTATGCAAGAGAAAGAAAGACCATGGAACGTGGCTCAGCTGCGTCCCTACTATACCTAGCATAGCCTAGATTCATAAAGTGGAATTGCACGATGTAACAGACAGCAGGTTTCAGACGCACTCTTATCCTATCCAGGGTACCTAAGGGGACTGGAGGGTTTTTAATGAGGCGGCCTGCTGACCTAACTTTTCTCATATCAATAAAGAGATGGTTAAACAATATATCATTTCCTTTTCATGTGTCTTCATCACTTTTTATTTCTGTTATACTTTTTATCTTTCTTCCAGGTAAGTATTGTTTACTGTTTTTTAGTACATTAGTTTCTTTAGCAGTTTGCGTATATTTAGGTCTTGGGGGCTGATTGCTTGAATAGCACAGTTACAAACTCAAAGACCCGGCCATGATGCCTATGAGTTATAAGGGCAGATTACTCGCAAACGAGTACGGCTGCAAGCTTATAACCGGACAAAGGAGCCAAACTTTCTTGACTTTTCTTACTTAAGCTCGATGTGACTCGCATTAAAGTGGCATGACTTGCTCGCATATGATCACAATCAGTCATGATGCCCAATAGGACTTGCCTGACCCTGTCTTCGTATAGATGTAGCAACATGATTATCCACGCGAAAGCCGGCTTACAGTACAAGAGAGCCAAAAGGGTCATCTAAACCACAAGTTATGCAGAGTACAGGGTTATTGTCGGATATATACCAAATAGGGGTATAGAAGATGGTAGGCCAAGTGCCGGATTACCAGGGTGGCCTAAGTGGTAGTGGGCTTAGGTCCATTAGGCGGCCCAGTAATCCGACGCGCAGAAGCCGGATTCTAGAAGAACCCGGATCACAGCCCATGTGATCTGGCTTGGAGGAGAAGACGGATTCCTTGCTTTCCAAGTTACAAGTTACCGTAGTTTTCTAGGTTTCCTATTTTGTAAGCCCTAATCCGGTTATTATATAAAGCCGGACGGGAGATAAACAAAACCAACGAAGGAGAGATAACATAGAAGCTCTACGCCAACTCGCCGAGAAGCTCATCCTCGTCGAGTGGTTTAGATCTAAAACCCTCACATTGTAACCCTGTTTACGGGCTTTAGTCCCAATTAGTGAGAAGTGCAGGAGTAGGCACGTCGTACTGTCGCGACGTACCGAACCTGGGTAAAATCCTGTGTTCTGTGTTACTACGCTATCCCGTTACCCCACGTCTCTACCGTAGTCTCATGGCACCCCCGTCTATGAAAACTACTACGATGTCTCGACAGTTGGCGCCCACCGTGGGGCAAACGACGTCAGGCGTAAGATTCCGATCTGGGATACTTGGCGGAATCGGAAGATCAATCACTGTCGGAAGCTTGGAGTTCGACAACGACGTCGAGCGCTTCCTCGACAACGGATCCTATATACCGGCGCAAAACCACCTGGTAAGTGCCTGCGTGTTACCGATAGGATCTGCTAACATCTTTATCGGGCTAACTGCAGAAGCAATGGGGTTTTGCGGTGGAAGCAAATTTATCCCACCCGCCCTATACCCAGTCGAAGATGACTACGATGCCGGATTCTGCTCAGATTGCCGACAAAAAAGTGATACACACTTTATCGGCATGGTGCAATCCGAAATCGCCGAAAACACGGATGACGGAAATCCCGTGCAAGAGGCAGACAACAACGCACCCGTCATGGAGACGGAAGATCAAACACCCGTCACAGACGCGGAAGATCCGACATCCGTCAACAAGACGATGAACTCGGAAGCAGAATCCGTGCTTGCCGCCATTGAGGCGAGATTGGAGTCGGAAACCGGATCGGATAACTTCGACTCCGAAGACGAAGATGAGGACGCCTTCGTAAGAAAGGTTAAGTCCTTTCAAGAGGGTTTCCATGAAGTTCTAATGGCGAAACCGGCTGATACCACGGACGCCGGCAGCCAGGAAAGCCCTAAAACCCCTCCGCCAGAGGAAGAGAGAGAAGACGGAGAAACTTCTCCGGTATTCCCCAGTGTCAAGGAGATGACAGAAGATGAACCTGTCAAAAAACCTCCCTCTTCCAAGAAAAAGCACCGTGCTGCTAAAAAACTCCAATACAAAATCCGGAAGAAAAAATCAGCCGATCTCGCTGATGAAAACCTGGAAGTTGGAGATGTTAGCGGAACAAAGCCTGCGGAGAAGAAATCCAAAGAAATCACTGCTCCGCCAATGACGGAACAGGAAGAGCAAGAGCTATTGCAAACACCAGTGGGACCAGACGAACCCCCTGAGATGCTGGAAGCCAGGAGACAAGCTTTCCAACGGCAACAACAACATCTACTCAGATCTCGGCAACATCTCCAACAAACCCATAATGACATCAAGGTCATGAAGGAAGAAATAGAGGAGTACGAGAGAAAGAATAGATCCGCGTAAAAACCTACTAGGTTACCCGGAATCGCAAGACCGGAAGAACTGCCGCCAAAATAAAGGTTCCATAACCCATCTTGGCAAAAGCAGGTAAACGGCAAAGATGCCAAGGGCGAACCAATATACAAGACCGCAGCAGAAAATGCGGAGGCAGCGTTCGCGATTCTTAACAATGATCTGTATTCCAACGGGGAAAAACTCCAAGGGGTGTACGCTTTCCTAGGAAAAGCATTGCAACAAAAACAGCGCGCCCAAGAGCGACTAGGGAGGCTGCATGATAACTCCGCCCTATGTAAGACAGCTACTTGCGCTGCTGGAGCACCTGGACCGGAAGAACCCGGGGATTCAGACAACTCAAAAGATA
Source organism: Alopecurus myosuroides (assembly GCA_028641055.1). Lineage (NCBI taxonomy): Eukaryota > Viridiplantae > Streptophyta > Magnoliopsida > Poales > Poaceae > Alopecurus > Alopecurus myosuroides. Next base: position 38,513,699 of record CM054059.1, on the reverse strand, counting down.
AAAAAGAGGATCCGAGAAAAGACAAGAAAAACCCCGACAACCGGGATGCGGCGTCTAGGACCGGATCCCATCTCCCGAAAGATGGGCATAAACCCCATGATCGGGAAGACAAACACCGGAAGGATGGCAAAATAATGCCACCTCCGAGAAACCCAGCTGAGAAAGCTGGAAGATACGATATACCTCACAGGCGTGAGAGATCCCGGACACCGCCTAAGGACAAAGAAAGGCACAGGATTAGAACTCCGCCTAATCCAAAAGGGCGTGATCACGGAAGAGAAAGAAACAATCCCGGAAAAGCGCGTTCGCGCAACAATGGAAGAGAAAGGAGAAGATCCCCTTCTGTCCATTCAGCCGGAAGATATTCTGCACACATTGACAGAGCATAAAAGGATGATCTATACTTTGGTCCTAAATGTTTTACCGACAGGATCCGAAGAATAACGCTGCATTCTGGCTTTGCCAAGGTCGGTCCAACGTACCAGAAATACACTGGCAGCACAAACCCGGATACCTGGCTCTCGGATTACTATACAGCCGTCCAGATCAACAATGGGACAGACTTGGAAGCTGTCAAGTTTCTTCCCCTAATGCTGCTGGACGGAGCCAGAGATTGGATCAATGGATTACCATCACGAACAGTCGACAGCTGGGACGATATGGCTAGAGTATTTACTCAGCATTTCCGGGGAACATACAAACGCCCGAATAGCATCAACCAGCTAAACCGTTGCACGCAATTTGAGGATGAACCATACGTGGATTTCATCTCCAGATGGACAGCAATGAAGAATAGTTGCTCTGGAGTAACCGACGTACAAGCAATGCATGCTTTCGTCAATGGCCTCAAACCCAGACTCGTACCGTTCATGGTTGGTTCCAAAAAGCACAAGGATCTCGGATCTATGCTTACAACCGCCAATGAGCATGCCGCAGCCGAGGATGACATCAGAGCAAGAGGAGGCAATATTGAATCATTGATACTTGCCAAGAAAACCCCTCGTTCTGACAAAAAAGCCACTCCAGAAACAACGACGAAACCCAAAGAGGTGAACATAGCCTTTGGAGGAGAAAAGGGAAACAAGTGGAAAGGACGCAACCCAGATCCAATCAACTACACTCCAGAGGAGTGGGAAAGGATTAAGTCGGAACCTTGCGTTCACCACTCGCAATTCGGGAAACCCACCCATACAAACGCGCAATGCCGGCTGAATAAGCACATGAAAGGCAGTGCAGGAGCCGGAGGCAAGGGGAAGGGTTCCAAAAGGAAACCCGCCAAACAAAAGCCAGAAGCTGACAAAGAAGACAGTGAATCGGACACTGACGAAAAAATCCAGGAACAACAGCGTAAAGGCGAACCCAAGTTTCCGAGAGTTGATGGAGAAGCAATGCTAACTTTCTTAGCAACCCCGTCAGCAAAGGTGGCAAAAAGAACACTTCGAGAAATAAACGCGGTTGTTCCGGCAACCCCGAAATTCTTGAAGTACTCCAACACACCGATAATCTGGGATCATTCTGATCATCCCGGAAATATCCCTGAACCCGGCACACAAGCTCTTGTTGTAAGTCCTATTGTTCAAAATACTAGGCTAAGAAGAGTGCTGATGGATGGAGGATCCAGCATTAACATAATGTACCTGGATACACTGAAGCATCTGAAGATTTCTGAGTCTCAGCTCAACTACAGCAACATACGCTTCCATGGTATCGTCCCTGGCAGGCAAGCACGATCCCTAGGAGAAATTTCCCTAGATGTCACCTTCGGAGATAAAGATCACTTCCGGCAGGAAAAAGTATCCTTCGAAGTAGTGCCGTTCGAAAGCGTGTATCACGCAATACTCGGACGTCCAGCTTTCGCCAAATTCATGGCAAGATCCTGTTATATTTATAACAAGCTGAAGATGCCAGGACCCAAAGGAGGAGTAATCACTATAGCTGGTGATTTCAAGCTGGCAAACGAGTTGGAGAAAGAAAACGCCCTTTGCGCTCAGAGAGTCATAGCAAAGGAAGAACTGAAGGAATTAGGCAAGGAAGTATCACCGTCAGAAATGCCGGCAGGAAAAGAAACTCGGAAACCAACAGACAGCTTCAAGGCATCCGAGAATACAAGACAGGTAATCCTAGATCCCAAAGATCCGACAAAATTTGTTGTCGTAGGGACTGTGTCGTGGGATAATCACGGCAGATGTTACCTGGGGTAACTGATCTTGGGGCAAGTCGACACAGGTATTCGGGAGAGGGTTTAGCTCAAGGGAAGACATGGCGAAAGCGATCTAAGAACCGGAGAATAACTCGCCGGATCTCGATATCAATAATGCTGGATACTCGATAACAGGTATTACAACTATGGCCTGAATCTCTCTGAGGCTAAGCCTAGGGGTTGGTTTATATAGCACTCATACCCCCCTTGGCTTGCCTTTACAAAGCGCCTCCTGAGTCCTACTCGAACTCTATACACAAACCCTAACTTTCCTTACCGCAACCCACAATCCGGGTCACGAACGTTACATGCCCTGGGCCTTCCAGAAGTTTCTTTGTCTTTAGCCGGATTTGGTCCAGCCGCCGTTTGGGCCGGGTCACACCTGGGAGTTGGGATACCGGGTTACTATCCCCTCATCAGTAGTCCCCAGAATAGCTTGGGCTTCCAAGATTTACTCTTCGAAGCGTTGGCTATTCCCTACAGAAATATTAGATGCAAACACATGAGGATCAAGACGCAGCGCGTCGACGAATAGCCGTGACTGGTACCAAGGAAGCCAGGTAAAGACCCGGCTCTCCCTTCTTAGGTTCTCCCTTAATCTCCCAGACTTAAATCTTAATAGGAAACTCCCTGACCCCACATCCTTCTTGATAATTACCGCTGACACGAGGAAGGCAATTTCCCCTTCCTTTTTCTCTGGATCATATTGGTCTGCGCATAAAACGTGCCTTTCAAATTTCGAAATGGCCAATTACTCCGCACTCCCCGGGTCTCGACCGTTAGGCTAAGCCCTTCCATCCGGGCGGTTATAAATAGAGCTCAAGGAACAAACCCAACTCTTAACAGCTCACTTCCCCCATTCCACTTCTCCTCAAACCCGAGCTCGCGGAGTGCCACCACGGAAGCCCCACGCACCTCGCCGGAGCCCATCCGCCGTCGCCTGCGCTCCGCCACCGCGCGACTCACTCCAATCCCCAACTCCGCCGCCGAGCGCCCGACTCGCCGACCAACAACCTCAAAGGGACATCAATCTTGCGCCATCTGTCTCCGCAAAGCTCTTCTTCAACCCCCTTTGGTAAGTTCCTCGTATCCCTCAGCTCATCCTCGCAATTTCTCATCCTTCCCTTGGATCAGATCTGAATCGAGTGGTCCGCGATTTCTCGGGCCGCGCCGGATTAACTCACCGATATTTACCATAATCATTCCCATAGATAGGATTCATAGCTTGTATTGCTCTCCTAACTCCAGTAATCATTAACTTGGCCACAAATTTAGAAATAAGATTCCCAATCTAGGCTCGGGCCATCTAAGGTTTCCGCCTTTGCTCTCCCTCCTCAGAGAATCTCACTTCTCCGGATCATTCGCAGATGGTAGGCATACAAACACCCTCCCAACTTCTCCAAACACTTGCCTTTACGGAAAACTCTATAAATTTTGAAATGGCACACGATACCCGGACAAAACATACTTGACCCCGCAAGGCAACACCCGGATTGTGTTTAAATCGCCGGTAACCACTTATCTGCTAACTTCCGAGTTTTTTGTCTCTTACGTCCTTTCCTTCAATGTTTTACCAGGTCAATCCCATGGCACCCAAGAGGCAGGGGAAACAGCCGGCTAAGGCTAAATCCACAAACTCCATATCAGCCAATTGGGGGAAATCCTCTGTTACCACGGCCAAACTGGAGGAGTTGGTCGAGCTTGGAACCCTACCTTCACAGGAAGCTATCCACTGGAGAGTACCAGGCAACGAAACCCGACCTTCCCCAGCGACGGACGAGGTAATATGTTTCGTTGAACACGTGACCCGGGGCTTCAGGCCTCCGGGTCACCCTTTCTTCCGCGACGTCCTAGACCACTACAAACTCCGTATTTTTGATATAGGCCCAAACTCCATTTTAAACATCTCCCATTTTATCGTTCTTTCCGAGTCTTACTTGTGCACTCCGCCAAGTCTGGCTCTTTTCGTCGAACTTTTTCAGTGCAAGCCGTGTCGCGAAAGCGGCGACGGCGCACTTCTTACTTGCGGCGGGGTTTCCATCCAGCGCCGCAAGAACTCCCTGATGCCTCCTATTACTCTCAATTCTCATGTGAAGCACTGGCAGCTCTCATACTTCTACTGCCAGGATACCTCTCCACCCGGCGAAAAGAAGTTGCCGGGTTACTCGGAGGGTCAGCTTGACATCTCCGAGACTTTCAACGCATTCGCCCCTGACTCGGACAGGGAGGCGATCTTGCCTTTGCTAGCTAGGATCTCCATCTTGTCAGCCCGAGGTCTCATCGGGCTAAACCTGGTGAAGACCTGGGTCAGCTTCCGCATCCAGCCAAACTCCATTCGTGAGAAGCTGATGTGCGAATACTCGGGTCTTCCCACAGACCCTATCCGATACTCTCCTAGCACCCTTGCTCCTAGTGATATGAACAAGACGATCAAGGGTTTTTTAACAGAGAAGCTCGAGGTGATCCGGAGCATAGCCGGACTAGAACCTTTTACCCTCGAGAATCCAGCCCCCGCAGTAAGTTTCCTACCTCTTGATTTTGACTTCTAACAGCTTACTTTTATTCTCTTCTCTTGACTTGATATTAATCACTATCCTGGCATCTTCTCCTCAGGCCGACGATGACTTTTGGACGGTCGACACCCCTCCTAATTCCGAAGATGCGGAGGAGGAAGACAATGTTGTTAACTCGGATGAAGGTACATACTTGATTCCCTTGTACACGTTATATCCTGCCTTTTCTTCTTCTTTATGCTATAACTCGGATATTTTTCAGAGCAAGAGGACCAAAGCGAAGAAGAAGAAACGGACAGCAGTGGCGGATCCGCCAGCGAGGAGGAAGAGCCGGAGCTGGCCACCAAAGCCGGAACAAAGAGGAAATCCCAGAGGATAGCCCTCCAGGTTTTTACTTCATCTCCTTACACTTTGGTTTTTTTTTTGTTCCCATAGCGTCACTCCGGGGCTAACCCCATCTCCACCCCTTTTGATCATAACTGAAGGAGCCACCCGCGACTAGGCGCCGAGTAACCCGGAACCATCCGGGCAACGAGACCCTTAACCCGGTCGCTTCGCCGCCCCCGGTTCAACACCCCGGTATTTATCGTAAACAAAATTTCTTTCCGGACATTCCTTTGTAATGTAATCCCAGACCTTTTTTGCCATTTTTCAGTCTCTTCCGGGTCTAGTGACGGCTTCCCCTCGGACTTCCCGGTGAACACCGGGTAAACTCCTTTCCTTAGAGTTATACCAGACTTTATCACCTTTTCACGACTAAGAACTAACTGCACCTTCGTACCTTCTACAGAACCACGGTTGTTATTAGCGACGAAGAGGGCACGGAGGTTGAGGTCCGAGTCGAGAATAAGCCGGCCGATGACGCATTCGCTGCAACTGGCGACGAGCAAGCGTCGTCACCGGAGCTGGCTAGGCATGATACTGGGTATCCCATCGCTTCGCACGCAGGCGAGAAGGAGACGGGAACAACTTCGAGCGCGGGAGGAGGACCAAACTCCGATATTCGGATGACCCGGGTGCCACCTCCTGTTACAAGAAACGCTCCTTTTCCCACTTTCCAGGTACCCGAGCCATCTAACTCGGATAACGCTGACTTTAACCAGCTGATGAGCGCTCTTCTCGCCATGAAAGCTTCAGAAGGAAATGTCCTAGAGCGTATGGCTGCAGCACATCAGGTAACTTTTACTTGATACTCTTTATTATACATCCAGTCCCCAAGTCCCGAGTATAATTTTTTTTTGTAATTATCCTCGGTACTTCGCATAATACTTTTCGGTAATCATTTCCTCAGAGGGAATACTCTCGTGATATCCGGCTTACAGCTTCACCCGGTCTTTGCAAGCAGAGATTACTCAGTCGGATGAAGCGTTACTTAAGGCTGAGCAGCTCTTGCTGGCTGAAGTTAAGCGCAGGGAGGCCCTTGAAGCGGAGATAAAGACTTTGAAAAAAGATGTCTCCACATACAAGAAGAAGTACAATGCCGCCCAATCCTCGCTGAAGAACTTATCGACTCAGATTACGGACACTTACCGTATTTTGCTAAGTAAGTTTGTTTATCTGCAACTAGCTTGCTTACCTCCATTTTGCCGTTGTAATAACCAAAATTACTGATATGCTTTTGTGTTTTTCGATTGCAGGTGCTAACCTTGCTGCTCCGGAGGAGAATGCCATTACTCAAGTTAAAACTCTGAAGACTGTGCTCCGGACGTTTTTTGCCGGCACGAAACTTTTGCTGGATGCTATCAAGTGGCCTTCTGAGGTATACCCGGGCGAGGAGAACCTTATACAGGCCTTTTCCACAGCGCCTGGTTGGATTGAAATACTGAAGCGTTCGTCCTGCCGAATTGGGATGACCCGGGCTTTAACGCTGGCGAAGGCTTATTTTCCAAAGCTTGACCCGGCGAAGGTAGTATCCGGGTTCCCAGAGTTTAAAGCTGACGGATCCAAATTCAAGCCCCAGGATTTCAAAGCTATACAATCTGCGGTACGTCCTTCAGCCACAGCTTTAGCCGACAAGATGGATCTAAACACGATTATGAGCTCGTATGATTCTGAGGGCAAGGTTATCCTGGTGGAGGCACCCCCCCCTATTGATATGTTGGACAAATGGTCGACTGATCTGGCTAGGAGGAAGGAAGAGGCTGCAAAGAGGGAAGCAGAGCTGGGCGTAAAGCCGTCTACCTCTACCCCAGCCGTGCCTCCGCCTGTTCGTCCAGATGTGAAGAGCCCGGGTAAAACTGCTGGCAAGGCCAAGGAGCAAGTCCAAGACTTAGACCCGGAGGACCGCTCTCAGGATGCCGAGTAGGATGCTGCCTAGTGCTTTGCGTTTCTCGAGACTGATATGATTTTTTTTTTTTGCGGTGCGCCTGTGCACCATTGATGCTGACACTATGACTTTGCGTTTGTGAACTTATGATAACTCTTTGCCTCCCCTGGCTTTTGATAATATCCATCCTTGTGTTACTTATAAGCTTATTCTCGATACTTCGAACTCTTGTTTTCAATTTCCTTTTGAGACTCGGCTAACCGAGTATCGTAGGTTTTGATAGATGAACTTTTCTTTAAGTCCCCAATACTCGGAAATTAAGGTTTACAGGCCTTGGTAGTTAAACAGTTTGTTTCTGTTTCGAAGTCCCCAGTCCCCATGACCCAAAGTACGAGCTATGGGGGCGTGGCCTTTCTCAGATGACATACTGCTGTTTACCAAGCTGAATACCAATAGCTGTTCACATAAATACTGAAGTCATGCTTAATACTTGTTGAGTTTCCGGCTTTTTTAGCCTTATACTCTGCATGGACTTGTGGTTTAGATGACCCTTTTGATTATCTTGTACTGTAAGCCGTCTTTCGCGTGGATACCATGTCGTTGCATCTATACGAAAAACAAGATCAAGCAAGCCCCATTGGGCTGCATAGTTTGATTGTAATCGTACGTGAACAGATCATGCCACTTTAGCGCGAGTCACATCGAGCTTAAGTAAGAATAATCAAGAAATTTGGCTCCTTCGTCCAGTTATAGGATTGTAGCCGCACCCGTTTCTACGAGTAATCAGCCCCCATAACTCATAGGCATCATGGCCGGGTCTCCGGGTTTGAGATTACTTATTGAAGCAGATCGCCCCCCGGAGACCTATATTCACGCAATGTATTTCGATGATATTGATGTGTTGATAATAAAAACGTTACTTACTTGTAACTGAAGCAAGGATCATGATAAGACTCGAGACCATCTTCTTTTATTGATAAAAATTTCTTTTTGAATCAGCAGGCCGCCTCATTAAAAACCTTCCAGTCCCCTTAGGTACCCTGGTAAGGAAAAGAGCGCGTATGAAACCTGCCGTCGATTACACTGCTTTAGTTGCTTTCGGGAATCGGCCTCACACTGGCGTGGCCGATACATATTCTCCATTCGCTAGACCTTTTCATAATGAATATCGGATTTGCTAGCCAACCCGGGTATATCGCCCTTGAAACGTGATCAGCTGCGGATGGTGGTGCGTCTTCTTCTTCCCTGCTGAGAGTTTTAAAAGTATCGCTCCTGATGAAGCCTACCATCTTAGGGTTTTGTTCTGCCCTAACTTTTGCTTTGTCCCCCTCAGGAGTTGGCTTTTTTGACGTTGTCCTCTCTTCTAGGTCTACCTGAGAACGGTAATGTTTGAGCTCTTCCTTCCTACAGGCTTGCTCGGCCATTGCCGCGTCTCCCTCATCACACTCAGCTGCTATATCTCGGTTTCCGTGTATTGTAATGGTCTTCTTGGGACCCGGGATTTTCAGTTGTAGGTACACATAACACGGTCTCGCCATGAACTTGGCATAAGCCGGCCTTCCAAACAATGCATGATAAGGGCTGCGCAACTTTACTACCTCGAAGGTAAGCCACTCGACTCGGTAGTTGTCCTTTGACTCTCCAAAAGCTACTTCCAGTGCCACCTTTCCTTCAGGGCATGCTGAGTGACCCGGCACTATCCCGTGAAAAACTGTTGTACTCTTTTGCAGCTGCGATTCCTTCAAGCCCATACGCAGAAAAGTTTCCCAGTACAGGATATTGATACTACTTCCTCCATCCATCAAGACTTTTTTCAGCTCGTAGCCGTTGACCTGTGGTGCCACTACCAAAGCTAAGACTCCCGGGTGATCAACTCTGTCCGGGTGATCCTTCCTGCTCCATGTTACCTCTTGTTCTGACCACCTCAAATACCTTGGAACAGCGGAAGAGACCGAATTAACTGCTTGTTTCAGTATATTCTTATCCTTGTTAGAGCCTCCCGTAGTGTGCACATGATATTGACCCAGCTGTTTGGGGTTAGCTTGAAAACCTCCCGCTCCCCCTTGATTGTTACCTTGATTTCCAGCTGGCGGGTTGCCGGCTGGGGGTGGTCCGTTGCCCAAATTTCCACCTAGGCCCGGGCCTCCTCCTCGGCCTGCACCTCGCATGGCTCTGTTCACTTCCTCGTTCTTCCACCTTTGTAAGTCGGCACATTGCTCCAATGAATGATTGGCCGGCTTGCCGTTCCTGCTATGCTTCGGGCATGCCATCCTAAATATGTCCCAACTGTTGCTTGGTCTTGGAGGTCCTTGGTAGTGCCCCCCATTGTGATTTCCAGTATTAAAATTTCCTTCGGATCTAGGTCTTGAAGACCCGGCCTCCGTGTTGGCTACAAACTCGGAATTCCCTTCAAACGGGCGCTTGTTTTGGCTACTTCCATTATTGTTTGGTGCCGATCCATTGCCGGTTTTCCCGCTGCTACTTGCGTTTGCTTTTGCTTTCTTGTCATCAACTTCCTCCTCTGTGGTATCCGTTGCAGCGTGTTTGTTGCACGCATCCATTAACTCTCCCATTGTAACCTCCGCTGCATTCCTACTAGATTTCATGCGAGTTAGCTTTTGCACTAAAGGAACATACTTACATGTTTTTGCCATAGCTTGTAGCGCGTCCTTAGGCTGGATATCCGTAGACGAGTGGAGTATCTCCATAACCCGGCGTACCCAGCTTCGTGCTGACTCTCCTTTCTTCTGAACGCATCTTTCTAAATCATCAATAGTAAATAACTTTCTGCATGTCCCATGAAAGTGCTTGATAAATGCGGTCTTTAGCTCCTCCCACGATTTGATCGATTTTTCCGGTAGATTGGTGAACCATAACTTTGCTGCTCCCTCTGACATCATTAAGTACATGAATTTGGCTTGGAGATTCTCGGATGCGTTGCGAATTGACATTGCCATCTCATAGCTGCCCAGCCACGTTTCTGGATCCATTGTTGGCTCATAATTTACTACTTTCCCCGGTTCTTTGAACTGCTCCTTGCTGCTGGGCCGCTGCCTGAACCGCCCCGGCTGGCGCTGCGGCCGCGTTTTCTTGATTGAGATTGGTCGCGGGAGCCGCATAGACTGCAACCCGGCGCATGATGCCCGGTGTAGATTCGTACTGTTCTTCCTCGCTGTTTTCCCTTTCATATCGATCCTCCGACAAATCCCGTATAGACTCGGTATCATCCTCCCTCTCTGTCTGATCCGTTGTTCCGATCGATTCTTCTTTTTCCGATTGAACATGCTCATCTTTCCCTGACACGGAATCAGATCCAAGATTATCACGATTCGAATTGGAAGTACATACCATACCGATGAAGACGTTGATGCGGCCGATTGTCACGACGGATCCGGTTTCGAGGTGGTCCGACTCTGGCCCCCAGCCAGAATCGTCTACCATCTTCTTTCCTTGGCTGTTGACGTAGATTTCTCCGACGATGAGATTCTTCATGTTCTTCCGAGCTTCTCCCGTGATGTAAACACCTTTGGACGCAGGCCCCACGGTGGGCGCCAACTGTCGTGGGATAATCACGGCAGATGTTACCTGGGGTAACTGATCTTGGGGCAAGTCGACACAGGTATTCGGGAGAGGGTTTAGCTCAAGGGAAGACATGGCGAAAGCGATCTAAGAACCGGAGAATAACTCGCCGGATCTCGATATCAATAATGCTGGATACTCGATAACAGGTATTACAACTATGGCCTGAATCTCTCTGAGGCTAAGCCTAGGGGTTGGTTTATATAGCACTCATACCCCCCTTGGCTTGCCTTTACAAAGCGCCTCCTGAGTCCTACTCGAACTCTATACACAAACCCTAACTTTCCTTACCGCAACCCACAATCCGGGTCACGAACGTTACATGCCCTGGGCCTTCCAGAAGTTTCTTTGTCTTTAGCCGGATTTGGTCCAGCCGCCGTTTGGGCCGGGTCACACCTGGGAGTTGGGATACCGGGTTACTATCCCCTCATCAGACTGGGATGACTGACAAATAGGAAGGCGAGCTCATCAAGTTCCTCCGTGAGAACTGGGATATTTTTGCCTGGTGTCCAGCTGACATGCCAGGTGTACCCAGGGAACTTGCTGAGCACCAACTTAAGGTTATTCCTGGATCAAAACCCGTCAAACAAGGTCTCCGTCGATTTGACGGAAGAAGACGGAAGGCTATTGGCAAGGAAATTATCCGGCTTTAGCAGCGGATTTCATCAAGGAAGTGATCCATACTGACTGGTCCGCAAATCCGGTATTAGTACCGAAGAAAGACACTACTGCTCTTAGAATGTGTATAGATTACACAGGCTTGAACAAATTGTGTCCGAAAGATAGGTTTGCATTACCGCGAATCGATCAAATAATAGATGCCACAGCAGGCTCTGAGATTTTGTGCTCTTTCGATGCATACTCCGGGTACCACCAAATACGCATGAAAAAGGAAGATCAAATTAAGACTTCTTTCATAACCCCATACGGGACGTATTACTACGTAACCATGCCGTTTGGCCTGAAGAACGCAGGTGCAACCTACCAGCGCTGCATGCAACGTTGTTTGCATAGTCAGATTGGAAAAAATGTCCATGTTTATGTGGATGATATTGCTGTCGTAACCAAGGAAAAATATACACTCCTTGAGGATTTGCGAGAAACTTTCGAAAACTTACGCACCTACAAGATGAAGTTGAATCCATCTAAGTGCGTATTCGGGGTTCCCTCAGGAAAACTTCTGGGTTTCATTGTTTCTCACAGAGGAATAGAAGTTAACCCGGAAAAGATCAAGGCAATCTTGAACATCACAAAACCTACCTGCATCAAAGATGTCCAAAGATTGACGGGTTCCGCAGCTGCCGTTAGCAGATTTATTAGTCGGCTGGGGGCTAAAATCCTAACACTATACAAGTTGTTGAAGAAATCCGACAAAGTCAAGTGGATAGCAAAGCTTTGGAATACATAGCAGTTATGTCTCTTCTATACTTAGTTCAATATCTATGTAAACATCTTTTGAGATCATGAAATAAAGTTGTTGGATTTCTGGTATCCATGTTTCTTACAAGTTTACTATAGTAAAAGCATGTTTCCACCTTCTCTATTTCCCAATGATCTTACAAAATACTCAATGTTAACCCGAATTGTGCCTACGTACTCGGCGTTAAGAAACTGAATGTTTTTTCAGCCTGCTAACGGCTAAAGGAAACTTGAATTGCCTGCGTGCCCAAGTTTCGGTCAAAAAATTCCTTGTTTCTCTAAGCATTATCTGATTGCGTATGTGTTGGGTTACTGGAGCTAGTTAGTAAAAATGCCTTTAGCATGGTCCATGTTTCCGAGTTTAAACTGATTGGTTACGCCCAGTTACTCGGCATGACGATTCATATTGCTATTTGAGCCATTTCAAACACTAAGGACAGTTAAAACATATATGCCAGAGAACTTAGAAGATAAAGGAATAGTAACATCCGAAAAACTTTGCAAAAAATTTCATAATTAAAAACTGCAAAAGGCGGAATTTTTTCATTCATACAGATAGAAGCATTACATTGTAGATTACATTGAAAGTACAGTAATGCTCCTATTGTCTATTTTTGCTATCCAGGTCAAAGGTAGCCCTTCAAGCATCTGATTCCTCCTCGCTGCTGTCGTCCTCGGGGATTGGAGGGATCTCCTCTTCTGGATAATTGACAGAAATATTTACCATAGAGGCAATCTGGGTGGCGTGGCCTTTGATTTCATCGAAGATGGTATTTCGCTGAGTGTCCGTGTATCCTTGAGGGACACCGGACGCCACGCGCCAGGATTTAGCACCGGGGTAGTGCATGCGCATAAGGCCGAGTGCCATACGCGCACCACCCCGTGCAGCGGAACGCAGGATAGAATCCCTGGATTCCGCCACCTCCATGATGGCTCCCGGAAGTTTTTCAACCTCCGAGAACTCCCCAGTCCTTGCGGGAAGAAACTTGTTCACCAGCTGCATTCTAGCAGCACGGATCGAAGTCCACATCTTCCCAAAGGCTTGGATCCCTTCAAGACGGGTACCATCTGGGATATCCCCTGTTTTTTCCGACAAAACAATCAAAAGTGTTAGGCAAATAACAGAGAAGAAAAACAAGATAAAAAAGGTAACTGAAAATTACCGATAAGCTTGTCGATCTCGGAAATTTCCTCCAGGCGAAGGTTCAGAGCATTTTCTAAATCCTGAATAGTGGATTTATCCTTCTCCGCCTGCTCAGAAGCCTTGGAGTTGGCAACTCCAAGGGCCAAGTTGCTGGCCTCCAGATCCTTTTGAGCCTTCACAAGATGCTTGTGAAGCTCCAAATTCTCCTTTCGGAGATTCTCGGCATTGCCAGCATCTTCAGCTATTTGCTTGGCCTTAGCCAAAGCAGCTGGAAAGCAAAGAAAATTCCGGGTTTAGAAAATTTCCGGAATAAGTACTTAGACAAAAAAATTGAATCGCAAACCTCAGAGGAAAAATGTGTACCTGATGTTTCCGACAAAGCGAGCTGAGACGATGCCAGTTCCGTCTCTCTCTCCTCAAGAATAGAAAGAAGATTTCTAACCTCCTTATTCTTGATGGTGAGTTTGTTAAAAACTTCCATGTTTATGGCTTCGGCGGTTTGCTGCAACATAGCAATGAAAAGAATGGTTACAAAAAGCATCAAAGCAAAACAGGCATGCAGTTTTGTTTAATGCTTGGGGGCTAGAGTTACATACCTGGCTCATTCGTTGCAAACCCGCCAAGTTTTCCTTGAACTCCTTTGCGTATTCCGCAAAAGCAGTTCCGGCCGCGCTTAGGCCGTCATTAATAATCTTGAAGTCCTTGTCAAAGGTGGGAATTTCTTCGTCGAAAGTCCGAGAAAATTTCTCCACCTCTGGAGCCGCCCTTTCCCTCGTGTCCGTGTCCGACACAACGGGCTGGCTGGGCTCTGACAGCCTAGTCGTGGGGGCTGCAGCGTGCTCTTCCGCCATCGAGGACGGTGTGTCTGGGGCGACGGCGGGAGAAGGTTGGCTGCCTCGGCTGGACACAACTTTGTGTTTCTTGAGCTTCTTCGGCTTTAGGCTGGAGGGAGGCAGGCTAAAAAACAAAAAACCCGGAAAAGTTAAAACACGGAAGATGGATGAAAAGTTCTCATGAAAGAAAAAGAACCCAGATGAAAGAACCTGGAAGTGGCGACGGGGATTCCGTCAAGGTCGATAATTTCCTCAGAGGAAGTAATCTTCTTGCGCTTGCGTCCACCTGTAGCAGCGGTGCGCAGCGCGTCCAGCTCAGCCTCGGAGACCAATTCCGAATCTGGAAGATCCGCGAACTGTCGGACAAACAAAATCAGAATCAGAAGCTAGAAAATCCGAGAAAAAATAAAACTATACCCAAATGACTGAAAAATTACCTTGGGAACCGGATTGTCGGCCGTATACATTGGCCGACTCGCTTCGTATTGGTCGCGTGATGCGACCAACTGGTTGATGCGCCGTCGAAGCTCCTTTGCGGGCCAATCTTTGGCGGTTGTCCGCATTGGATCCTTGACTCCCGTGTATTCGCACAGGAGACGACCACTGTGGTTGGCCAATGGCTGAATTCGCCTAGTCAGCCAGCATAGAACCGTGTCCATGCCGGTTAGAGGCGGATCCAAGGAGGTGAGCTTGGCGATGCGCCGCTTGATCCTTAGTAGATCAGGCGGCAGGACTTGGACGGCTTCTGTTCCCCAATTCTCTTGGGGAACAGCAGCGGTGTTGGCAAAAGGTGGAACCCCGATGGCCTTTTTTGGAAAAGGCACATCGGGATGATAAAAGAAAGAACCCGTCCAAAATTTGACGGATTCTGATGTCTTGATCTTGGGGAACCAATCTTCCCGAAACCTCCGAAGAGTAAAGGAGATGGTCCCGCAAGTCGGAAGTGCGCCCTCCGAGGAGTTCCGCTTACCTCCGAAACAATACATCCAGAAATCTAACCTAGGCTCTAAACCTAAGTAACCCTCGAATAGGGCCTGGAACCCGGCCAAATAAAGAATGGAGTTGGGTGGCAGGTTGTGGGGTTGGATGTTGTAGTGAGCAAGGACTTGAACGAAAAAAGCGGAAGGGGGGAGCCCCATACCTCTTAGAGGTGGGAAGAAAGGAGAACCCTTTCGCCATCTCTTGGCGCCGGCTCGTCCTCGTCTTCGGGGAGCCGCCATTTCCCTTGGAGGATCAGGCCCTCTTTCTCCAAGTTTGTAAGAAGAGCCGGGGGAATGCTGCAGGCAACCCAGTTGCCTGCAGATTCCGCCTCTTCATCCGCTCCGGTGGCGGAGGCGGTGGCCGCTTCTGCGGCGGCGAGCTCGTCACCGATGAGCTGAATCTTCTCCTTCGCCGTTTCAGGGGAACGGCGGGGAAGCGGCGGAGCTCGCGCCCGCAACGTCCGCGGCGGCGGAAAGGTTTTCTCCGCCCGCCGCGGAGGCCGCGGATTTCTCCGGCTCGTCGCCGGCGTGCTTGGGTGACCCAACTTGGGGATCTAGTTCGCTGATGATGTCGTTGATGGCGGCGTGAGTGGGCGAAGACGGTGAGCCTGCCATTTTCGGGCGGCGCGGTTCGTTTCCGGTGCTTGGAGGTGAGGAGTGCTCGGGACAGTGCGTCGCTTGGGAGCTTGTGCGCGTCAATGGCGAGAGCGGTGAGAGTGCGGAAGGTTTTCGTTGAGGACGAGAATGGCTATTTATAGCTAGAAATCCGTCAAGATACGCGCCAACGGCTATTTTGACCGTTGGATGTTTGCCGCGTGTCACTCGCCGGAAAATCCGGGAAATGAAACGACGGGGTAATGATGGTTATCTCCTCGTTTCCCGCGAGAATCTGTCAGAGATATGTTTCTGGGTTTTTTCCGAGTAAAATTCAAACGTCGATTACGTCAGCATGGTTGAGTGCGCTGACGTAGGAAGTTTCTTCTCCGCGAAGGATCGTGAGAGAAAAGCCGGATTTTCAGGATTCCGAGTTTCATGCCACCATCTTTTTCAAAAGAAGAATAAGAAGAATCAAGACTGCTGAATCAATATTTCTCGGACAAAGAATATTTGGCAAACGGCGGAGAATCAGAGTTTTGATCCTTCTTGGGGGCTACTGTCGGATATATACCAAATAGGGGTATAGAAGATGGTAGGCCAAGTGCCGGATTACCAGGGTGGCCTAAGTGGTAGTGGGCTTAGGTCCATTAGGCGGCCCAGTAATCCGACGCGCAGAAGCCGGATTCTAGAAGAATCCGGATCACAGCCCATGTGATCTGGCTTGGAGGAGAAGACGGATTCCTTGCTTTCCAAGTTACAAGTTACCGTAGTTTTCTAGGTTTCCTATTTTGTAAGCCCTAATCCGGTTATTATATAAAGCCGGACGGGAGATAAACAAAACCAACGAAGGAGAGATAACATAGAAGCTCTACGCCAACTCGCCGAGAAGCTCATCCTCGTCGAGTGGTTTAGATCTAAAACCCTCACATTGTAACCCTGTTTACGGGCTTTAGTCCCAATTAGTGAGAAGTGCAGGAGTAGGCACGTCGTACTGTCGCGACGTACCGAACCTGGGTAAAATCCTGTGTTCTGTGTTACTACGCTATCCCGTTACCCCACGTCTCTACCGTAGTCTCATGGCACCCCCGTCTATGAAAACTACTACGATGTCTCGACAGTTAATAACCGGAAACTCACTGTTTATTAAGCATAACTTCAAAACCTATGTGAAACGGCTCTACGTTTTGGGCTTTAGCAAAGACAATTTGTTCTATTTGAAAGACCTAACACCCTAGAATCGGAAGTTCGGGCCTTGGGGACTGGGGATTTTGAAAAAAGAAACAAATTATCTAGCTATTAAGCTCAAAAACCCAAAAATCCGAGTCTTGGGGACTTAGAGAAAAGTCCACCTGTCAAAACCCACGAGATCCGGAAACCGAGTCTCACAAAAGGAACCATAAAGTAAGTCGGAATATCAAGAATAAACGAACTCAAAAGCAGATAGACATCAAATTCATCCAAAGGCCAAAAGGGCCACGCAAGCTATTAAGTTTCAAAATGTATTACAAACCATAATAGTAGTATCAAAGGTGCACAGGCGCACCATCAAAAATAATCGTTTAAAAAGCCCATTGGCCGAATGACGTATCTGATGACAGTGGATAGCACATATCACTCGGCATCTTGGGCTGAGGCATCCTTCTTCTCCTTGCCCTTGCCAGCCGGGTCATGTCCCTTGACTTGCTCTTCATCACTCTTGGTAGCAGCAGCACCCGGATCAGCAGTAGTGCCGGCCCGTGCGGGAGGAGGGACGATTGGCGTGGAGGTAGCAGGCGCAGAATCGGCCTCAGCCTTCTTCTTCGCGGCCTCCTCTCTCAACTGGGCAGCCTCCGCCTTCCATCGGGCCAGCATGTCGTATGGCTTGGGAAGATCCGACTTGATAGCCTTGTCATCAGAATCATATGCTGGAATTATGACACTAAGGTCCAAACCATCGGTAATTATGCTGGCTGGGTGACGGACTTCCTTCTGGATGGCCTTGAAATTCTTCACGGAGAACTTGGACCCGTCGTGGTTAAACTCGGGAAACCCGCCTATAAGCTTGGCTGGCTCGAGTTTGGGAAGATACGCTTTAGCCAGCGCAAGACCCCGGGTTACCCTAACCCGGAAGGACGATTGTTTCCTGTGCCTAATCCACTCGGGGACAGTGGAGCAAGCGTCCAGCAGCATCTTCAGGTTGCTGTGCCCGGAACCCGGCCACCTCAGCTCCTGAAGGATCCATTTGGTTCCGGCGCACAGCTGCCGGATAGTGCTCTTGATGGTCTTCAACTTGGCAATGTCATCTTCGTCCGGGATTACTTCATCCGGACCTGCAGAAAGTAGCAAAAAACAACGAGTAAGGAAATCCGACTATTTATCAGAATGAGAATCCGGATCACAATTATCAAGTTAGCAATCGTACCAGCCAAAGCACGATACGTATCGGCAATTTGAACAGAAAGCTTTGTCAGCTCATCTTCTGCTGCATGAGCCCTCCTCCTATACTTCCTCGTGATCTTCCCACTCCTCCTAGCTTCAGCTTCAGCCGACTCACGCAGAGCCGCCTC
This sequence comes from Alopecurus myosuroides, assembly GCA_028641055.1. Taxonomy (NCBI): domain Eukaryota; kingdom Viridiplantae; phylum Streptophyta; class Magnoliopsida; order Poales; family Poaceae; genus Alopecurus; species Alopecurus myosuroides. Next base: position 38,495,622 of record CM054059.1, on the reverse strand, counting down.
CTTCTCAACGAGCTTGGTGGCCTTCGCCAATTTTTTCTTGGATTGGGTCACGAACGCCTGAGTGGAGACACAAGGAAGGATTAGTCGGATATACTACGAAGTTCCAAGCAAATTATCAATAAATTCACTCGGAACTTGGGGACTAGATAAGGATACATGCAATATTATTCGGATTTACCTCATGTTTAGCTATCAAAGCTTCTAAGATATTTTCTTCATCGGCCCTCAAGGTGTGCAGGGCATCAAGCATCTAGGAGAACGTCATGTCTTCGGGCCTGACACCAGAAGAGCCGGCAGCTTGATCGCCTGGCGGGTGAACTTTCCCCGACTTTGGGGTCGAGACCCGGACTGTCTGGGTGTCCAGGTTTGGAGAACCCGTCTTTGTTTCCAGGATCTCAACCTCCTCGTCCTCAGCCTCTTCAGATGGCTTCGGAGACCCGGCTTCCTTGCGAGCCGGGTCACCCAAGGGGCCTTGTTTCTGGTTATCTTTAACATCATCGCCAGTCGCGGCGTCCATATCATCAGTCGGCCCCTCCGTCTCCCGGTTATCTGTCTCCATGTTCTCCGGGTCACTAAGTGTGACTTGGGCGCTAAGGAAAAAAGAGAGAAATAGTTAACGACAATGGATGAAAATACAAGGATATCATATAGCAAAGACTCACCCGGTGTTCACAGCGTAATCTGGTGGGAGCTCGCTGCTGGAAGCGGATGAAGCTGTCACGGGAACCGATAGCGGAACCCAGAACTGCCCGACCAGTGGATGGTTGGGGGAGGGGTAACGTTGAGGAGAGTTGGAAGGGTGAGGTGGAGGAGTACCGGCACGGCGGACTGGTGAGGTGGAGATACCCGGGTTGAGGGGATCGTCACCCGGGGAACTCCGGGTCACCCTGCGCTTGGCCGGAAGAGATTCCTTCAAGTGTGATGAGTTGGACAGTTGTTGGTTAAGTTTACGCATGTTATCAAAGGAATAGGGTTCGGAGGACATAAAGGAGAAGGGAACCTTGGATACCACCCCTCTGGTCTTCCTCTTGTTCCCGACCGTTACTTCTTGTTCGGATTCGCTTTTATCGGACTCGGTGGCCTCCGGGTCATCCTCGTCCTTGTCATCCTTGTCCTCCAATCCTGTAAGCCGAGTATGTATAGTCGGAAAAAGTTAGACGTGTGAGCAAAATGATGCAAGTGAAGCTGATAGAAGACCCGGATGAATACCTTCATCATTGTCAGCCGGTTCCTCGTCTTCTTCCGGGTCTCCGGAGGAAGGGGAGGTCTCAACATTCCAAAAGACATTATCAGCCTGAGACAAAGGTGTGAAGGTAGGGGTTAATAATTGGATCAAGTGAAAGCATAAAAATGAAGGTATATGTGCCGGATCTTACCGCAGGAGCCGGATTCTCGCGAGTGAAAGGCTCCAGTCCGGCTATATTCCGGATGACGTCTAACTTTTCCGTCAAAAAGCTCTTGATGGTCTTGTTGGTATCACCCGCCGGGTAATTCTTCGAAGAATATCGGAGAGAATCCGTAGAGTGCCCCGAGTACTCGCACATCAGTTTCGAGCGAGTGGAGTTGGGTTGGATCCAGAAGTTGACCCATGTTTTAACTAGGTTGAGCCCAAGGAGACCTTGGGCAGAGAGGACGGCTATCTTTGCTAAGAGGGGTTGAATGGTTTCCCTGTCCGATTCAGGGGCAAAAGCGTTGAAGGTATCGGAGAGATCTAAGAGACCCTCCGAGTAAGCCGGCAGTTTCCTCTCGCCGGGTGGGGAGGTGTCTCGGCAGTAGAAGAAGGACAATTGCCAATGCTTAACGTGGGAGTTCAAGTTAAGAGTCGGCATAGGTGAATTCTTGCGGCGATGGATAGAGACCCCGCCGCAAGCTAAGAGCGCCCCGTCACCGCTTTCGCGGCACGGTTTGCATTGGAAGAGTTCAATGAAAAGAGCCAGATTTGGTGGAATGCACAAATAAGACTCGCAGAGGACAATGGAATGGGTTATGTTCAACATAGAGTTAGGCCCTATGTCGAACACCCGGAGGCCATAGTGGCGGAGGACTTCACGAAAGAAAGAGTGACCCGGGGGGCGAAACCCCCGGATCACATGTTCGACGAAGCAAATTACCTCGTCCGGGTTAGGCGTGGGCCGGGTCTCGTCGCCCGGCACCCTCCAGTGGATTTCCTCCTGAGGGGGAAGGACACCTAACTCGGCCAGCTCCTCCAGCTTGGCCTTCGTCACAGAAGATCGCGCCCAGTTGGCGGATATTGATTGGGTCATCCTTGGCTTGGCCGTCTACTTCCCTTCGGTCTTGGGCGCCATCGGTTCAGTCTGCAAAAGCACAAGACAAAAAGACACAAAGAATAAGACTCGGAAATCATGGATTCTCCGAGTATCGATGAACAACATGAGAATTACGAATTATCCGGGTATCGAGTATCAGTACAGAAACTATGGGGTACTTACGTATTGGCAAGCATTTGTGGAAGAAGGTTGATTGCCCATGTATCTAGTGCAGGTAAAAGAACCGGAAGAAGTGGATTTTCGGGGTATCAATGACAGCCGCGGAAAATTTGGGCGAAATGAATCTAGATTGGAAAATTTGCGGACGGTTCTGCGGAGAAATTGATGATTAACAGTGATAGGGGAGTGATGTGTGAACATCTATCAAGCTATTGGACGAGCTAGCGTGGAACTATGCGACCTAATCCGGTGCGGAACAAGGAACGGCTCGCGGCGGACCAAGATCCAATCTAGGTCAAATAATGCAGACAAAAGCTAAATTAGTGGGAGCAAGAAACTTACCGGTGTGGATTGGAGAAGGATGCGGCGGAGGCAAACGGCGCAGTCGCGGTGCCCCGGTGCGATTCCCGGCGGGCGGCTTGGAGACGCGGCGGCGGAGTTTGGCGGCAGCGCGGGGTGAGCCATGGATGAGCGCGGACGGTAGCGGCCTTGCTCCGGTGACGCGCGCGAGATCTCCGTGGTGGTGCTCTGAGTGCTCGAACGGGGGTGCGCTGGAGAGGAGGAAGAGAATGGGAGCAATGGATCGTTAGGGTTAGGTCAACCCCTAGGTACCTATATATAGGTACGGGTGGGGGGACCTAGGCTAACGGGCGGGAACCAAAATTTTCGGGATAAGAGATACCCGTCCGAGATTTTGGGGATATGCGTTAAGTGCCCGAGAGCAATATCCGGACAAGATAAGAAAGGAATCTCTTCCGTGATATTCGGATCAATTAATGAGCAAAGTGAGCCGGGTCTTTTGCATTCTCCTTGGAACATTGACCCGGAAAGTTAAAGATGGGTTTAGAGAAAGCCGGGTTATTATATGGACCACCATTGGAGTTAGGCCTAGCTGTTTATTAAAGCAACCTAACCCGGCCTCTATGAGTTTGTGTGTTTATTATTTTTGCAGGGAATAGCGTGCGCTTCAAGGGGGATCCCATGAAGCCCAAGCTATTCTGGGGACTACTGATGGAGGGATGATAACCCGGTAGGCTAACGCCAAGGAGTAACTCGGCCCAAAGGACGCTGCGCAAGACCCGGCTTAGGATAAAGAAGCTTCTAGAAGGCCTAGGAACGAAGGCCTCGTAACCCGGATTGTGGGTTCCGGTAAGGAAGTTTAGGGTTTGTAAGCAGTGTCCGGGTAGGATTCAGAGTGCGCCTTGGAGAGTAAGCCAGGGGGTCCGGATGTTATATAAGCCGGTCCCTAGGTTAGGGTTAGACAAGCTTTTACGTGAGCAAGAACACGATCGCCAGATCGAGAGGTTCCGAGTATCCATTGTAACACCACTATCGAGCTAATATATTTAGATCGTAGACTCGGCGACTTGATTGCCGGCTACCAGATCGCATATCACCATGGTTTCCTTTGAGCTAAACCCTCTCCCAAACACTCGAGTCGATTTTCCCCAAGACAAGTTACCCCCGGTAACGTCTGCCGTGATTATCCCACGACAAACCCTGTTTTTCCGGAAAACATACTTTTTAGTGTTTCAGACTTTCTGGGAGCTTCGGGACTCCAAAAAGGGCAAGGCCAAAGAGCACGGTTCAGAATTTTCGAGACGTAGACCATGGGCCAAAGTAGAGGGCCAAAAGGCCAACCAGGTGGCAAAGAGTACCCTCCACGCGGCCAGATTCCTTGGCCGCGTGACAGGCCCCCTTTTGCCCCCGTGGCTCCGATGCTGTCGATCTTTATTTTCCCGAGTGTCTCGTGACCTAAAAACGACTATATAAAGGGTCCCCTGGCCTTTTCGAGGAGGAGGCGGCGCCGAGATACGAAACCACGAAACAGAGAGACAGAAGCTTGCCGCCGGAGAAGATCGGAGGGGGGAAACGCCGCTGAGATCACCCCCGGAGGGCTCCACCCCCCTCCGGCGTGTTCATCATCAACATCTACAGCAAGATCAGCTCCATCTCTCCACTGTAATCTCTTGGCAAACACGATGTATGATGCAATACTATATTCCCTTGATGTACTGTGTCTCCCCGTCTATGTTTGAGTAGTGAATTGTTCTTGGCAATGGTGAAATAGTTCGTTGATTGGTTGCATACAAGTTTGTTATCTTCTATGATTGTCTTTATGTACAATATATGAGTGCACGCATATGTTGGGGAATGCATGTAAGGTGATCACCGGTAGCATAATGGAGTGGTGGTGACTTGGAGTGACAGTAACCTGAGACCGAGCCACAAAGTTAAGTTATTGGGGGATATATATAGTGGACCTTAGAACGTAAGCTATGTTGGGACTTTATGTCTTAATCAATCTTGTGCAGTCATTTACTTGGCCACATGATCCATCATAAGGGGTTGTAGATCATTTACTTGACTATACCTATTCATGGCTCCTTCCTAGAAGAAACAACTAAGACTAAAACATGTGCTTCACTAATTGTGACAACCACACGAACGAAACACCTATTGCCAGAACACTTGCTCCTTTTAGATACTTGAGATATTTGCTGCTTGCTACTTGTGAAACTTGCTTAGAAACTTGCAATTTAAACTTGCTTCACTAGTTACTAGACAAACCACACTCCACGTCACTTGCTTTTAATTAGTTAGTTCCTTTTAGTCAAACTTATTGCTTTGCATAAACATCCATATAAGAGGGTTATAGGGCTTTAGAGAATAGATAGCTTACCTTCAACTCCTCGTGGGTTCGACACTCAAATACTTATCGAAAGGTACTACAATTGATCTTCTGCACTTGGGAGTCATCAAGCACTTTTCTGGCGCCGTTGCCGGGGAGCGTTGTGCTAAGCTTTTATTCTTGTTTGCATTGCATACTAACATATAAACCTAGAACACAAAAAAATTATAAAATGGAAAACAACCATACAATTTTAGAACTGTATAATATCTACCTTGAATTAGGACATGAAGTGTTTGAGGAGAAATTGAAAAATTATTTGCACAACAATCATATTTGTGGTAGTACTAATTCTTTGAACACCTTTATTGCTAAGGAAAACCTTGAGCTTGGGGAAGTTTGTCTTGATGAATATGATATTTTTAGTCCCCATAATATTGAGGATAAAAATGATATACTTGCTGATTCTATGGAAAGTTTTAAGCTTGGGGAAGTTGGTTTTGATGAGCATGATATTTCTAGTTCCCCAAGTTTGGAGGAGAAAATTCACTTTGATGATACTATGCCTCCTATATATGATGATTGCAATGAAAATTATGAATGTTTAACTCCCACTATCACTAATGAGGATTTTACTTATGTGGAGAGTAGTGATTCTTTTATGCATGTGGCTCATGATAAGAATGTTTTATGTGATATTCATATTGTTGAATCTATTCATGATGCCACTGAAAATTATTATGAGAGAGGGAAACATGGTTACACATATTTCAACAATATTAAGTTCCCCTCTTTATGCTGAAAGTATTGAAGTTGCACTTGATCTACCTTTCTATGCTTGCTATTATGTGCTTCTTTTATTTGTTTCATTACAAAATGCCAATGCATAGGAAATGGGTTAGACTTAAAAATAAATTGTTTAATATTTTTTTGGTGTGTTCCTTATGCTTTAATTTCCTATTCGGTTTGAGAACACATTTATGTCTTTACAACATGTAAAATGCCTTTACCTACTGTTATGTATCATTTAGTTTAAGATTTTCATTTTATAATTTTTTTTGGGAAAGTAAATGAGAAGGATGAGTAATGGAGAAGTTGGGGTCGACCTTGAAAATGTGTTGTTCATGCCAATGAAACCATTGCAAAGTCTCTATCATTAAAACTTTTTCCAAAGCTAAAAACAATAAAAATATTAGTTCACTACTATAACATCACATTTCTGTCTTATTTCTCATCTTAAATGGCAAGAATAATCTTATATGAGAGATAGTATTAAACAATAGTAATTAGCTGTCAAGAAAACAGATTCCTGAACTTCACTGCGAAAAATGTTTAAAATCACAGAAGTGGAATTTTGACCTGGTAATTTACAAAAGCAATATTTAGTTATCACTACTTATTTCACTAGTTTTAAGTTTTCTGATTTGAGCAACTTAAGTGCCTCTAAAAATTTACTCTTTACGGGCTGTTCAGTTTTTGGCAGATTATGTCTTTATTTTGCATTGCTCTCATTACTTGTGTTTTGTGTGGTTCTTTTGATCAAGGAGCAATGCACAACTATAGTAACAATAGTTAATATTTAGAATCAACTCATGATGTGTCTTTGCTGTACCTATGTGGATTTTATTTATGGAGGCACTAACCCCTCTAATCAAGTTTTATGTTGAGATTTGTGTAAGAAGAATTTTTCAGGAGGAAGAGTTGAGTGAGATGAACAAAGATCAAGAGGGACAACCAATCAAGCTTAGGGATGTACCCCTAGGCTCACCCTACATGTATCGAATAAGTACAAGAATCCAAGCTTGGGGATGCCGAGCCACCTCACTCCAACCATCATGATGTTAAGTAAGTAAAGCCTAGCTATATGGCTATAAAGAAAGCGCTTTACGGGAGGCAACCCGGTTGTTTTTGTTTGGATTTTCCTAGTGTCCTCTTGCTGTCTCAAGAGATTAGTTTTTTTTGTTTTAATTCTGGAGTTTTCAATAAAGAGTCAAGTCAAACCCATTTGGACTTATAAGTTGCTATCCTAGTGCATGAAATTTCTGTTTCAGCATGAGTCTGCTCACAGTATGATTTTACGTTTTTTATTGGTATGTCGGATTGAGCTAATTTTTTAGTATGTTCTGCAACTTTTCGTCCTCTGTAAGAAAAAAAATTGGATTAATTTTTTGACGAGTCTAGCTTAGGGAAATATGTTCGTTTTGCTGTTGTTGCTTTTCTGGACAGATTCTGCCTTCTTTTGTTTTATGCACTCTTTGGGCTTGGGAATCGAATTTCCATGATTCTTTCAAGCAAGAGAGTGAACATACAACATAATGAACCTTATTGTCTATCTACTGGAGCATTCGATTTGGAATTTTGCACAGCAAGCATGTGATTTGTTTGTCCTTACTAATCTCACCCCACAGAAAAAGAATGGGAGAAACATGTTTTTTGAAGTTTTTTTCACAGGGAATAGAGGAGCTGCGCCTCAAGACATCCAAGAATGGTGAAAGCCATAAGCTTTGGGATGTGATGAACACCCCACTGGAGCTACACTCTTTTGGTTAGCACACGTCTACTTTCTGTTTTTCTAAGCAAAGCATTTATCGTAAAGACTTGAAGCGTCTAGTTTTTGTTTTTATTTTTGTTTTGAGAAGACTACACCCATCATTTTATATGAGATTGAGCTACTGGATTTTGGGGTTGTAATGTATTGGATGATAGTATTATGACATGGAATAGGTATGCCATGGTTGATTTGAAGAGCTACATATGTTTGCATGATTTATAGGCTTTTTATGTGTAGAAATTTGCAATAATGTTGTCTTGAGCTATCTCTTATTCATGTCCTTGATGTTAATTGCTGGTTTATTTAGTTTGTCATGAAATGAGTAGTTCTATGGACATATGCATGCATAGTAGCTGGTCAACTATCTCCCTCTTGCTAGCCAAAAATTTAAAAATTTCAACAAGTAAAAACTTGTTTCCAACACTCCTTAGCCAAGTATTTCCAGTGAGTCCACCATATCTTCCCATTAGCTTCATTGCTATTCCGAGTATGTTCACCATGTTATTGTGTTATTTATGTTCTAAATTAATATATTCACTTTATTAATTGTCATGGGTTGAACTTGGGATAGGACTCTCACGAACGTTTGAAAGCACACTTTACTTTTTATGCATCTAATAAACATGACCCAATAATGAGAGCCACAAGTTTTGCGTTTGACAAGTGTGTGGTTGGGAGATAGCTATAAACGTGTATCACCGGAAAGCTTTCAACATTGTACAAAAATTTACATTTGGTTGATATCATGTACTTTTGTTTTTGGACTCCTGCCATGCCGAAATGAAATAGAGGAATAGTAAGTTTTGATGAGTAAGTATCTATATGATTAGAGAAACGCATTGGGCCGCTAACCCAAGCCATGATTTATCATGGTGGAAATTTACTTACAGCTTGAGTGACTCTACAACACATCCTACAATAAAATAAGAAGCTATGCATAATAGTGAATGAAAATAAAAAGGATGATGAGTCTACTCCGTTTGTTTGTCTTGTCATTGTGACATGGGCTTGTTTCCATGTCATGGGGCAAGAGGTACCTCTTTGCGGTTCTCTATGATTTCATTAATACTTATTATGATTGTACAAAGCTTATTAGGAATCTTAAGTTGAGTAATCATGGAGTAGGTTTTCACACTCACGGGGCACGAGGCTTTCAACCACCTTGTCATTCCCATTACTTCAACATTCACCATTTAAGATGCTAGTGATAAAGGGGCAATGAGAGTCCTAGATCAATGGATACCACATTTCAATTAGTAATTTTAGTTGAATAATTTAGAGGCTAAATAAGACTTGATCATGTTTTACCTCTACTCAATTTTCTCCAAAGTGTCCACCATATTTTCTATTTTCCATTATGCTATTCTTTGACCAATATAGGATTTTATTTTTTTATTTTGTGTATGCATTTGGTCCATAGTGCTTTTATTTCATTATACACTTTGTGAACTTTCATGAAGCATCTTTGCTTGCATATTTGATATTTCTTACAACATGAATTGTATATTGCTACTCATTTATAGTATTAATGATTTGATTATATGTAGCATGAATAATCCTCCTTGATATCCCATGATTGTTTCAATATGCAAAGTCCATGTTAGTTTTATCACCTTCATACTCGAGGACGAGCATGGGTTAAGCTTGGGGATGTTGATGCATGTAAAATGCATACATGAACTTTGCATGTTATTACTTGTTTTTCCTACATATTAGCAACTTATATTCATGTTTTATAATGATTTGGGGGGATTTTCTAAACAATCCCCCTTCTTTTGGTTCTAACCCTGTTTTTCCAGAAAACGTAGTTTTTAGTGTTTCAGACTTTCCCGGAGCTTCGGGACTCTAAAAAGGGCAAGGCCAAAGAGCACGGTTCAGAATTTTCGAGACGAAGACCATGGGCCAAAGTAGAGGGCCAAAAGGCCAACCAGCTGGCAAAGAGAACCCTCCACGCGGCCAGATTCCTTGGTCGCGTGAGAGGCCCCCTTTTTCCCCCTTGGCTCCGATGCCGTCCATCTTTCTTCTCCTGAGTGTCTCGTGACCTAAAAACGACTATATAAAGGGTCCCCTGGCCTTTTCGAGGAGGAGGCGGCGCCGAGAGACGAAACCACGAAACAGAGAGACAGAAGGCTGCCGCCGGAGAAGATCGGAGGGGGAAACGCCGCCGGGATCACCCCCGGAGGGCTCCACCCCCCTCCGGCGTGTTCATCATCAACATCTACAGCAAGATCAGCTCCATCTCTCCACTGTAATCTGTTGGCAAACACGATGTATGATGCAATACTATATTCCCTTGATGTATTGTGTCTCCCCGTCTATGTTTGAGTAGTGAATTGTTCTTGGCAATGGTGAAATAGTTCGTTGATTGGTTGCATACAAGTTTTTTATCTTCTATGATTGTCTTTATGTACAATATATGAGTGCACGCATATGTTGGGGAATGCATGTAAGGTGATCACCGGTAGCATAATGGAGTGGTGGTGACTTGGGAGTGACAGTAACCTGAGACCGAGCCACAAAGTTAAGTTATTGGGGGATATATATAGGGGACCTTAGAACGTAAGGCTATGGTGGGACTTTATGTCTTAATCAATATTGTGCAGTCATTTACTTGGCCACATGATCCATCATAAGGGGTTGTAGATCATTTACTTGACTATACCTATTCATGGCTCCTTCCTAGAAGAAACAACTAAGACTAAAACATGTGCTTCACTAATTGTGACAACCACACGAACGAAACACCTATTGCTAGAACACTTGCTCCTTTGAGATACTTGAGATATTTGTTGCTTGCTACTTGTGAAACTTGCTTAGAAACTTGCATTTCAAACTTGCTTCACTAGTTACTAGACAAACCACACTCCACGTCACTTGCTATTAATTAGTTAGTTCCTTTTAGTCAAACTTATTGCTTTGCATAAACAGCCATATAAGAGGGTTATAGGGCTTTAGAGAATAGATAGCTTACCTTCAGCTCCTCTTGCACTTAAATACTTATCGAAAGGTACTAAAATTGACCTCTTGCACTTGGGAGTCATCAGGGGCCAGTAACGGCGCTGGCTGGGGTGCATATTCGGACAGGACCTGTTTCTCCGTCCGGGGAGCGTGTGGTTTGTGGCCTTGTCCACATATTCGGCTCCTTCTACTTCGTCAGCGACAACGCTGGTGATTTCGGCGACAGGCCCATGCCTGCAGGCGGCTTTGTCCTCTCCTTCGGCACGCATTTGGTGTATGTCGCCACCACCGTCATCCGCGAGTACCCCGAGGTGGTGCTCGTCGCTGAGGACCCTCCCGCTGTTCTCGCTGTCCGCGGGAAGCAGGCTGGCTGCTCTGTGGGCAGCGTGGAGGTGATGACGAATGGCCCGGCTATCGATGCCGGGAAAGGCGCGCCCGTTGCGCCTGAAGTCTTCGATGAGCCGGCTGCTCGCCAGGGCCACAAGCCCTACGACCGGCCTCAGAACATGCCGGGCTACACAGAAGCCACTACATCGACCGTGATACCGGCGGCTCGTGCCGGTGTCGGGCACCTCGGTATGCCTCTCGCCACGGACGTGGATCCGGCTGTGGTGAGGGCGCAACTAGAGCATCAGCGACTTGCTTTGCTGCAGGAGGCACAGGAGCTGGACAAGGTTAGGCTTGAGCTCAACCTGGATCAAAACGAGTACAATAGAGCACATGGTTTTACTCCTGTATCTAGAAATCCTAGCAAGATAGGAGTTATTCGCCGTAACGTAGGTGCCGAGCTAGCTAGAGATGGTAGAGCTGCTAGCAAGTCTTCTAGTTTAACCACTGCTGGTAGGCCGAAATATAGCTCTCCTGCCAAGACACTTAGAGCTGCAGAGGCATTCGCTGCCGAGTTGCCGAATCTGACCGGCGAAGCTCGCGCTAGGCAGCAGGAACGGCTCAATGAGCTCGTTCAAGAAGGTGGTAGGCAGAATGAGGCTTTTCGGCAGGCCAATCCGGGAGGTGGTGCGTCCCATGTTGTTCATTCGCATGGGGCAAGATCCATAGGATATGCCTCATCGCCACTTCCCGGCGGTGAGAGGGCCCAGAGTGTGAACTCTGGGAAGAACAGACAAATGCAGGTGTACGACCCAGCTGTCGCTGGAAAACAACACGCTGTAGAGCGGCAGCCCGGCCATAAACACAATGCTGCAGGTACTGGTCGCCAGGCCGCCCGAGTTCACCAATAGGGGTAGGGAGGAAACCGAGATGGTCCATCTCGGCCGCATGTTGCTAACCCGGTTTAGCATGTTGTTCAGCCACATCACAGGTGCTTGCTGCAGTGGTCAACCCGGTTGTTCAACCCGGTCCAGTGTACCAAGACCGCTACAACGACGGGTACTCGGCAATGGAGCAAGTCGGGTACGTCGACCCAAGAGATGTCACAGCTCGATTGGGAGCAAGGGTGCTGGAGCCATGTGATGCAAGATACAAGCTGGACCGAATCTATCGGTCCGAGGAGATAGAAGCAAGGTGCCCGCCCAGGCCAAGCTGTTTTTGTCCCAGGATCATGGGGGAACCGGCTGTGGCCAAGTTCCAGCTAGCTAGAGGAGCCAAGACCTATGACGGAAGCACCAAGCCAGAGGACTGGCTGAATGACTATGTGACTGCCATATATGTGGCAGGTGGCAACCGGAGTTGGGCTGTTCAGTATGTGCCCCAGATGTTGGAGGTCCCTGCCCGGATCTGGCTCGACAACCTGTCGAAAGACAGTGTCAACTGCTGGCTTGACTTCTCGGAAGCCTTCATCAGCAACTTCACCAGCACTTATGTCGGACCCCGGACCCAGAGATATACAAACTGTCATGTGCTCCTAGCAGTGGACCCACAAGGGCTTCAGGGTTACCAGTCACGGTCGCAACAAACAACGGCAGGCAGACCAGATTCATCGGCATGTAGTCCGGATCCCTGGTCTACTACTCCTTGTGTCCATGCTAGTCATCACCAGATATGTATACCCAAGCGTCCACGAGTCGGATGAAACTGAAGGAACGGGACCAGAGTTATACAGAGCTGCTATGTGTCCAGAAAGTGCAACAACAATCGAGGGTTACTGGGGTTACCTCGCCCCAGGCCGGATATCTCCAGCAGGCGGGCTCGGACATGGATCATCGGCTCCACAACCCCTCGACTGCAACAACTATGCAGGCATAGCCAAAACTGTATAACAACGGGCTCGAGACCAACAATCGATCAAAGCAGTACTCTAGACATGAAAGTTGTATTAAACAAGGCATACTAGAGTAGCTTACACGCAGAGGTTACATGACCAACATAGGTCAAGCAACCCAACATTACAACAAGCAGCGAAAGCAAAGATGTTGCTATACAACAAGAGCAAAAGGACTAAGAGTCCGAAACATAAGCAACGTAGCCAAACCCATACTACAGATACCAGGCTGCTGCCTGGGAACACCTAACTACTCATCGACGTCGAGGTAGAACCCTTCTTGAGCTGCATCGCCGAAGTCTGAAACAAAACAACAACGAGGCAAGGTTGAGTAAAAAGGTACTCAACAAGACTTGGCTTTTAAGGTTCTTTGCATAAAGCCAACTTTGTTTTCCGAAGTTGAGGAAGAAAAGCACGTGTAATAAAGCATTTCTAAAACAGAGGAGGAATCTACTCAACTACTGAGATCATCATGTTCTTTAGTCCACCAAGTACTTTCTCATCCCCAGACTACCTTATGCTACAAGAATCACCCCTCTCGACGTAGTCGAGGAGGCATCCTTCATTCATTGCCAGCAAGTTTTAGTCATTCCGTTAGAGTTATCTATGACCCCGTGACTTTCACCAAGTTGTCCATAACCGTGGACACGGCTTTCCGAAAGATTTATCCCTGCAGGGTGGTACACTTTACCCACACGTATCGACCGACTCTTAGTGCCACGCGGTAACGCTCCTCTCTAAGAGCGCGGCAGAGTGTGGTCGACCACGGCCTTTACCTTGCTTAACCCTTTCCATGAGTCAACCCAAACAGGGCCACCCCGTCAACAGGGAGTTGGCCACCTCCTGCGGCACCTGTTCTGTGAGTCGGGACAAGATCCGTGTACGTCCATCACTGGTCCCGGTCACGCCCTAATTTTCTCCAAAACGTTTTATGACACACCCGCAAATGGAAAACTCAAACTATGTGACCCATGGAAGTGATCAAACAAGTTAGTTAGCCGAACGGGGTTCATTGGCCCGCGTGTGGCTGCACGCTCAGTCTTGGCTTCCGCGACGAGACCTTAAATCCTAGGGTTGGCGAGTACGGAACGAATAACCACTACCCAAGTGGCCTCCCGTGCTAGCCTTAGTCAGTTTCATATGCTCAGTACTCACAAATATAACAACATACAAGGTTATCGAAGTGATCCAAATCATCAACCGGATGAAGTAGATCAGAACACTAAGCATGGCTAAGCATAACACACAAGGCTCTACGATACTCAAACAACCCTAGTCATACTATGAGGGTAAACAGGTATGAAGATGACATGTGAGGGAGGGGTCATGCAGTGGATAGGTTTACTCTAACCGACTCAAAACTAAGTTGAAACATATGCATGAATGAGAGGTTGAAAAGACTCAAAACATGGGGTAGCCATGAGGTGGTGCTTGCCTTGCTCGTCGAAGGTGGAGCTTGGGTTGTCGTAGAAAGCCGGTAGCGAGCAACACCGGAAAGAAGGCGAACAATCAATACTTGATGACCGTGCAATTCACAATATGTATGCATGAGTAAAACAATGCTGTTGAAATGAAGCTTAGAGGACAGAACAGAAAGCTAAGGTTTTACGCCGTGAACGACGAACACCTGAGGGGGAGAAATCCCTAGTCTAGAGATGTGACCAAAATTAGATGCTCAAAAGACTTTGTAAACCTCATAGATGGATTGCATTTGTTTCACTGATCAAAATGGTATATTACACTTAATTTTCTAATTTTATTGAATAAAAACTTTATTTTCAATATTTAAATGAATTAAATGAAAACTACAAAAGTGGCTTCATTTTAAACTTTGCCAAACATGTATGAAAGTGGTATAGAAAAATAGCTCACATTTTCCTGCGCACATTGCATATTTTTTTCACAATTTTAGGAGTTATAAAATGGGAGTTATTTAATTTCCAAAATTGTATTTATATATTGTTTTCTATTTTCTCTGCGGGTCCCACTGTCAGTTTAAAAAGGATGAGAAACGCCACTTGGCGCGTCCACGTGGGCAGGTGATGTCACGATGACATCACCGTGACCTCACGGGTGGCCAGCCGTGGCCGGAAATAGTTGCCGGCGGCGGAGGAGGGCGTCCCCGGAAGCGCGGGTTGGCTCCTCGGGTGCGCCTCGTCGCGGGGGACCTAAAGGGAGCGGCGCCGCTTCCTAAAGGTCAACGGCGGCGAGGTTCCGACGGCGAGCGGCGGCGGGGATCGACGGGTTCCGGCGGTGCATCGATTCCGGGCAGGAGGTGACGAATGGAGGGGGTGGGGAGAAGCGGGAGCTCACGGGAGCACGAGGGCGTGGTCGGTGTGGCCGGGGGAGCTCCGAAACGGCGGCGCGGTGAGGGAAAGGCCGGCGGCCGAAGGGGAGGGAGACGGCGCGATTCGCGGCCCCTAGGCCATCCCGGCGGCTGAGCTTGCTCGAGGGCGGGGAGGGGACGACGGCGGTGCGGAGGGACTCGTCGGAGAGGCTCGGGAGTGGACGAGTCGGCGGCGGCAACGAATCGGCGGCGAGCTCGGGTTTCGGCGAGGGAGAGAGAATGACAGAAGGAGAGGGGGACTGCGAGGGGTGGTTCTGCGAGCAGGGCGCGATGCGGACGTCTCCTTGAGGGGTTCTCGGGCCTCCACGTCGAAAGGGCCAAGAAGGAGGTGGAGGGCGGCGGCGGTTTCCCTCCTGTCACCGGACAGGAGGAAGACGATAAAAGATTTTTCTCTGATAACCCCCTAGAAAAACTGAGGGATTTACAAAGAGGTCCTTAGGAATTTTAAAACAGGACCAAAACAATATTTTGAGGGCCTTTTTTGAAGCAAAAAGTGCACAAAAATACTCGTTGGAAAGCTCTTCAAATTTGCCACCTTTTTATCACATGGTTGGTTCAATTTGAAAAACTTTGTAGAACAACTTTGTGTGAGGCCAGATTAAGTGACTTTCTGTTAACTCTCTAATTAAATTTTAAAAGCGAAATTTTGGTCCATTTTTAATGCATGCATGCCATGTACTCAACACCTCTCTTTATTACACAAAAGTAGGGATGTTACAAATCTACCCCCTTACAAGAATCTCGTCCCGAGATTCCTAGGTTTTAGAAAAGAAGTCGGGGTACTTAGATCGCAAACGATCTTCTCGTTCCCAGGTTGCTTCGTTCTCGGAATGATGCGACCACTGAACTTTGAGGAACTTGATAGTTTGACTACGAGTTCTTCGTTCGGCCTCATTGAGGATACGGACGGGAACCTCTTTGTAAGAGAGATCATCCTTGAGTTTGATGGTTTCGTGGTCCACACCGCGAACAGGATCTTTGAAGCAACGTTTGAGTTGCGAGACATGGAATACATCATGGACATCTGGAAATCCTGGAGGCAACTGCAGTTGATATGAAACTTGACCTCGTTTTCCAATGATAGGGAAAGGACCGATAGAACGAGGAGCCAGTTTGCCTTTGATTCCGAACCGTTTTCCACCTTTCAGAGGTGTGACTCGAAGATAAGCTTTCTCGCCAATCTCATAATGAACATCTTGGTGATGACGATCATAATAGCTTTTCTGGCGAGATTGAGCTGTTTTCAGTCGTTCACGAATGACGCGAACGATTTCTTCCGCTTCCTTTATTACATCCGGACTGAAGAACGATCTTTCACCGGTTTCAGACCAATTCAGCGAAGTTCAGCATTTACGGCCGTATAGAACTTCAAAAGGAGCTTTGCCCAAGCTAGATTGATAACTGTTGTTATAGGTGAACTCGGCAAATGGAACAAAACTTCTCCCAATCCTTATCGAACGGTATAACACAAGCTCGGAGCATGTCCTCGAGAATCTGGTTAACTCTCTCAGTTTGACCACCGGTTTGTGGATGGTAGGCGGTGCTGAAGGATAGACGAGTTCCCATGGCCTTTTGAAGACTCTCCCAGAATTTGGAGACAAACAGACTGCCTCTGTCTGAGACAATCCTTTTTGGGACTCCATGAAGGCTGACTATTCGTGAGATATATAGATCGGCCAGATCGGAGACTCGAATAGTCTCACGAACAGGAAGGAAATGGGCAACCTTTGACAGACGATCAATCACTACCCATATAGCATTGTGCCCCTTTTTGGTATTGGGAAGGCCGGTGATGAAATCCATACCAATCTCATCCCACTTCCATTCAGGAATAGGCAGGGGTTGAAGAACACCGGCTGGTCTTTGATGTTCTGCTTTCACACGACGACATACGTCGCATTCGGCAACATACTGAGCGATCTCCCGCTTCATACGGGACCACCAAAACCTTTGACGTAGATCTTGATACATTTTGGTGCTACCAGGATGAATAGAAAGAGGTGTGTCATGAGCCTCTTGGAGAATTTTCTTTCTCAGATTCCGCATCTTTGGCACAACCAGACGGTTGCCAAAATATACGATACCTTGATCATCGATGGAGAAACATTTAGCTGCTCCGCTAGCAATGTTCTTCTTAATGTTGGCAATTCCCAGATCCCTCTTTTGAGCTTTCTTGATCTGGACCTCAAGGGAAGGTTTTACCTCAAGGTTGGCCAAATAACTAGAAGGCACGATCTCAAGGTTGAGTTTGGAGAACTCCTCATGAAGAGGAGGTTGGGCCTGTTGTATCATCAGATTGTTGCAATAAGACTTCCGACTTAGCGCGTCAGCAATGACATTTGCTTTGCCGGGTTGATAGTTAAGACCCAAGTCAAAGTCCTTGATTACCTCCAACCATCTTCTTTGTCTGAGATTCAGATCCGGTTGGGTGAACAGATATTTCAGACTTTGATCTGAGTATAACTCACATCGGTTTCCAAGGAGATAATGACGCCATTGCTTGAGAGCATGGACCACGACGGCTAGCTCCAGATCATGGGTTGGATAGTTGTTCTCATGTGGTTTCAGTTGACAAGAACCATAGGCCACCACATGACCTTCTTGCATTAACACACAACCGAGTCCTTGTTGAGAGGCATCACAGAAGATGACAAAATCCTTGCTCGTATCAGGAAGAACAAGCACAGGAGCGGTAGTCAGTTTGGTTTTCAGAGTTTGGAAACTTCCCTCTGCTTTTTCTGACCACTCGAACTTTTTGCCTTTCTTAAGAAGTTCAGTCATAGGTTTGGCAATTTTGGAGAAGTTCTCGATGAAACGACGGTAATAACCTGCCAGTCCGAGAAAACTTCGAACATCCTTGACTGACTTAGGTGTTTCCCAGTCCAGAATGGTTTGGATCTTGTCTGGAATAACGGCAACACCTTCAGCAGACACTACGTGTCTGAGATAGACAAGTTCTTTCAACCAGAACTCACACTTGGAGAACTTGGCATATAGCTTGTGCTCACGGAGTTTGGATAACACCAAGCGCAAGTGTTCAAAATGATCATCTTCGGTTTTGGAATAGACCAGGATGTCGTCGATGTAGACCACGACGAACTTATCAAGATACTCCATGAATACCGAGTTCATAAGCCTCATGAAGGTAGCTGGAGCGTTGGTAAGACCAAAAGACATGACGGTGTACTCGTAAAGACCATAACGAGTAGTAAACGTCGTTTTAGGAATGTCCTCCTTTCTGATCTTTATTTGATGGTATCCTGATCGCAGGTCCATCTTGGAAAAGACAGTTGCACCAGCTAACTGATCAAAGAGGTCATTGATTCTTGGAAGAGGGTACTTGTTTTTGATGGTCACTGCATTCAGCGGCCGATAATCAACAACCAAACGTGGAACATTGGTATCCCGCTTCTTGACAAAGATTGTGGGACAACCCAGGAAGATGTGCTAGGTTGGATGAAATCTTATTCTTCCAACTCCTCAATTTGGCGTTTCAATTCAACCAACTCCTCTGGGGCCATACGGTAAGGTCTTTTAGATATAGGAGCGGTACTGGGGACTAACTCAATGACAAATTCCACACTTCGGTCAGGTGGCATGCCAGGTAACTCTTCAGGAAACACATCAGGGAAATCACTGACTATAGTTAACTCATGAATTTCAGGAGGGTAATCACCTTGCATGAAGTATAGCTGCAGTTCAGGAGAAAGTTGTGTGCGTGCTGATGGCGGAGTGGTGAACTCAGACCAATATACAAAAGAAAACCCGGAAGGATGTGTCAAGATGAGGTATTTCGTTGCACGATCCAGCTTAGCTCCATATTTCGAGAGCCAATCCATGCCCAGTATGACGTCAAGGTCAGTGGACTTTAGCGCAATAAAGGTTGTGGGGAATTTCCAGTATCCCACTTCAACCATGAGTTCTGGCGTAACCATGGTGGTTTGCCAGTTGCAACCAGGGGAGTTTACCGTCAACGGTTTTGACAACTTTTCAAAAGGTATTCCATGCATTTTCGCAAACCTTTCTGAAATGAATGTATGCGATGCTCCAGAGTCAAATAAGGCTAAAGCCGAAGTTGAGTTGATGTAAATCGTACCCAGTAAGACGCTTGGATCGTCCTGAGCATCCTCGGCAGTCACATAGTTCAGACGACCACGTCCATCACCAGCAGGCTTTGCCACTCTCTTAAGAGGAGGAGCTGCACGTCCAGCATGATTCTGAGGGCACTCCCTCGAGAAGTGACCAGGCTGGCCACAGCGGTAGCACACATTGCTGGGAGGAGCGGCAACTGGAGGACGAGAACCTTGTCCACCACCATAGGTTGATGTAGCAGGTGGGGCAGGTGGACGAGGAGCATATCCAGATGGCCTTGGCTGAAACGGAGCCCTGGGGACAGCACTGTATGGAATGAACACAGAACGCTTCCTCTTCTGACCAGAGGGTGATGCACGGGAATCTCCAGCACTCTTCTTCATAGAAGCATCCATCTCCTTTTTGCCACGTTCAAGAGTGATGGCCTGGTTGTAAAGTTCCTGGAGGCTCCGGAACTTGAAGGGCAGAAGCTCGTAACGTACAGTTGGGTTCCGGCCCTTACGAAACAGATCGTGCTTGTCCTCGTCATTAGTGACATCACGAGGAGCATAGCGAGCCAGACGAGTGAACACACGACCATAGGCCTCAATACCCATACTGCCCTGAGTAAGATCAAGGAACTCCTTTCTTTTACCATCCATAACTGCCTTCGGGATATAAGCCTCACGGAAAGCAGTGCGGAACTCTGCCCAGGTGACCTCATGATCGGGCGCCTGCAACGCCAGAAAGCCTTCCCACCAAGCACCAGCAGCACCTTCAAGCTTGTAGGTGGCGAAGTTCACACGGTCACGTTCCTGGACACGGAGAGCAATGAACTTGCGCTCCAATGTGCGAAGCCAGTCATCGGAATCGAGAGGCTCAGTGGAGTCAGCAAAGTATGGTGGCTGAGCCTTGAGGAAGTCCACGAGTGTAACGCCGGCAGCACGGCGTTTAGTGTTCTGGGCCACCCGCTCCAGAAGTTGTTCGTCCCTCAGACGGTTAGTCTCGATGCTTTGCAGCACCTGCGCTATTGTGGGTGGCGGTGGAGGTGTTGTCTCAGGAGGAGGGTTGTTACGGCCACGAGTACCACTCGACATCCTGAGTAAAAGGAAGAAGAATCATGAATAACACATCCATGGAAAAAAGGATACAATGGATCGACATGTAATAGTTTCAACGGAAAAACAAGATACATGCCGAAATGTAGTAGAACAGAACGAATGAACATGAAGTGTATCATTTCATCAACATGGAGACAACATCTTACAACATTTACTGAAACCAGTTGAAGTACAAACAATACATAGTGACGGTACAAGCTCACAAGCTTAAGTACATACAACACTGAAAGGAAGTACGGTAGATACACATCACCGAAGTTCTGCTCCTATACATTATTTTTCTACAACTTCGGGTTTCGAGTACAGGAAAGCAAACATTACTCTAACTGGAACCGACAACGGTCTCAGTATCCTCCGAAGTCGAAAGGAAGTGGAACCGGAGCACCATAGTAGCGACGAACAGACTCGTCCGGCGGTCCGTGGGGAGACTGTGGTACACCACGCACCATCCTAGGCCTCCTGAGGCGTCCACGAGGGGGAACATCACCTCCAACATCTGGAGACGCAACCGAGGAAGGGACAAATACAGCTGGAAGCTCTATCTCAGAGGCCTGGACAATACCACTCTCAACGAATGGCCTCACTCTGTCTGTCATAGTCCTGAGACTAGCTGCAAGGGTGTTGACTAGTGCACTAAGCTCACGCTCACGACGAGCATAAGCAGCAAGAAGATCAGCGGTGCACCTAAGTGTAAGATCTTCCTCCTGGGAGGAATCAGCAAAGGTGTGAGTGTAACACCCCTCAAGAGTAGCATCAGAACCAGGGCAATAACGGAAAGAGCTATGCTCGTGATCTGGATAGTGGTAACGAAGCTCATTAAGACAGTGTCGTGCAGCATCCTGCACAGCCATCTCAACGGTGAAGCCAATACCCTCAGCATAGTGCTCAGCAGGAATAATGGTACCATCTAGCTGGGGGAGACGGACACCACATAAGTACTGGGTCTGGTTGAAGTCACGGTACTCCTCATACACAGTGTACACAGGGTACCAAGGGGCTCCTATGTTTGCACATGCTGAGGCTAAGAGATGGGGAAAACCTGGAACTCCAAGGCAAAGAGTGTGTCGAACAACCTGACCAGAAGGCATCTGAAACAAAGACATTTTCAAGATGTCAAAAGACATGAAGAAATGATGAATTTGGAACTATAACAACCTGAGACATAGTACACGGAAGAAAAACACCCAACGGTTTTACTCCTAACTTTTGAGACAACACCAAAGAAACAGCACACAAAAAACAAATGAGATACGGTGACTCAGAGTTAGAGCGATACCAGGTAAGGAGTAAAAAGAATCCTAAGAGGGTTTTCACAACTCATTTTGTCTTTTCAAAGTAGTTTTCACAAGTTCTAAACTCAACATCGACCAACGGCAAGGGTTTCCTACAGGCAGTCCTGCTCTGATACCAAGACCTGTCGGACCCCGGACCCAGAGATATACAAACTGTCATGTGCTCCTAGCAGTGGACCCACAAGGGCTTCAGGGTTACCAGCCCCGGCCGCAACAAACAACGGCAGGCAGACCGGATTCATCGTCACGTAGTCCGGATCCTCGATCTACTACTCCTTGTGTCCATGCTAGTCATCACCAGATATGTATACCCAAGCGTCCACGAGTCGGATGAAACTGAAGGAACGGGACCAAAGTTATACAGAGCTGCTATGTGTCCAGAAAGTGCAACAACAATCGAGGGTTACTGGGGTTACCTCGCCCCAGGCCGGATATCTCCGGCAGGCGGGCTCGCACATGGATCATCGGCTCCACAACCCCTCGACTGCGACAACTATGCAGGCATAGCCAAAACTGTATAACAACGGGCTCGAGACCAACAATCGATCAAAGCAGTACTCTAGACATGAAAGTTGTATTAAACAAGGCATACTAGAGTAGCTTACACGCAGAGGTTACAGGACCGACATAGGTCAAGCAACCCAACATTACAACAAGCAGCGAAAGCAAAGATGTTGCTATACAACAAGAGCAAAAGGACTAAGAGTCCGAAACATAAGCAACGTAGCCAAACCCATACTATAGATACCAGGCTGCTGCCTGGGAACCCCTAACTACTCATCGACATCGAGGTAGAACCCTTCTTCAGCTGCATCGCCGAAGTCTGAAACAAAACAACAACGAGGCAAGGTTGAGTACAAAATGTACTCAGCAAGACTTGGCTTTTAAGGTTCTTTGCATAAAGCCAACTTTGTTTTCCAAAGTTGAGGAAGAAAAGCACGTGTAATAGAGCATTTCTAAAACAGAGGAGGAATCTACTCAACTACTGAGATCATCATGTTCTTTAGTCCGCCAAGTACTTTCTCATCCCAAGACTACCTTATGCTACAAGAATCACCCCTCTCGACGTAGTCGAGGAGGCATCCTTCATTCATTGCCAGCAAGTTTTATTCATTCCGTTAGAGTTATCTATGACCCGGTGACTTTCACCAAGTTGTCCATAACCGTGGACACGGCTTTCCGAAAGATTTATCCCTGCAGGGTGGTACACTTTACCCACACGTATCGACCGACTCTTAGTGCCACGCGGTAACGCTCCTCTCTAAGAGCGCGGCAGAGTGTGGTCGACCACGGCCTTTACCTTGCTTAACCCTTTCCATGAGTCAACCCAAACAGGGCCACCCTGTCAACAGGGAGTTGGCCACCTCCTGACGGCACTTGTTCTGTGAGTCGGGACAAGATCCGTGTACGTCCATCTTTAGTCCCGGTCACGCCCTAATTTTCTCCAAAACGTTTTATGACACACCCGCAAATGGAAAACTCAAACTATGTGACCCATGGAAGTAATCAAACAAGTTAGTTAGCCGAGCGGGGTTCATTGGCCCGCGTGTGGCTGCACGCTCAGTCTTGGCTTCCGCGGCGAGACCTTAAATCCTAGGGTTGGCGAGTACGGAACGAATAACCACTACCCAAGTGGCCTCCCGTGCTAGCCTTAGTCAGTTTCATATGCTCAGTACTCACAAATATAACAACATACAAGGTTATCGAAGTGATCCAAATCATCAACCGGATGAAGTAGATCAGAACACTAAGCATGGCTAAGCATAACACACAAGGCTCTACGATACTCTAACAACCCTAGTCATACTAGGAGGGTAAACAGGTATGAAGATGACATGTGTGGGAGGGGTCATGCAGTGGATAGTTTTACTCTAACCGACTCAAAACTAAGTTGAAACGTATGCATGAATGAGAGGTTGAAAAGACTCAAAACATAGGGTAGCCATGAGGTGGTGCTTGCCTTGCTCGTCGAAGGTAGAGCTTGGGTTGTCGTAGAAAGCTGGATCGACCTCCGGATCTCGGTCTACCGATAGCGAGCAACACCGGAAAGAAGGCGAACAATCAATACTTGATGACCGTGCAATGCACAATATGTATGCATGAGTAAAACAATGCTGTTGAAATGAAGCTTAGAGGACAGAACAGAAAGCTAAGGTTTTACGCCGTGAACGACGAACACCGGAGGGGGAGAACACCCTAGTCTAGAGATGTGACCAAGATTAGATGCTCAAAAGACTTTGTAAACCTCATAGATGGATTGCATTTGTTTCACTGATCAAAATGGTATATTACACTTAATTTTCTAATTTTATTGAATAAAAACTTTATTTTCAATATTTAAATGAATTAAATGTAAACTACAAAAGTGGCTTCATTTTAAACTTTGCCAAACATGTATGAAAGTGGTATAGAAAAATAGCTCACATTTTCCTGAACACATTGCATATTTTTTACAGAATTTTAGGAGTTATAAAATGGGAGTTATTTAATTTCCAAAATTGTATTTATATACTGTTTTCTATTTTCTCTACGGGTCCCACTGTCAGTTTAAAAAGGACAGATAAACGCCACTTGGCGCGTCCACGTGGGCAGGTGATGTCACGATGACATCACCGTGACCTCACGGGTGGCCAGCCGTGGCCGGAAATAGTCGCCGGCGGCGGAGGAGGGCGTCCCCGGAAGCGCGGGTTGGCTCCTCGGGTGCGCCTCGTCGCGGGGGACCTAAAGGGAGCGGCGCCGCTTCCTAAAGGTCAACGGCGGCGAGGTTCCGACGGCGAGCGGCGGCGGGGATCGACGGGTTCCGGCGGTGCATCGATTCCGGGCAGGAGGTGACGAACGGAGGGGGTGGGGAGAAGCGGGAGCTCACCGGGAGCACGAGGGCGTGGTCGGTGTGGCCGGGGGAGCTCTGAAACGGCGGCGCGGTGAGGGAAAGGCCGGCGGCCAGAGGGGAGGGAGACGGCGCGATTCGCGGCCCCTAGGCCATCCCGGCGGCTGAGCTTGCTCGAGGGCGGGGAGGGGACGACGGCGGTGCGGAGGGACTCGTCGGAGAGGCTCGGGAGTGGACGAGTCGGCGGCGGCAACGAATCGGCGGCGAGCTCGGGTTCCGGTGAGGGAGAGAGAAGGATAGAGGGAGAGGGGGACTGCGAGTGGTGGTTCTGCGAGCAGGGCGCGATGCGGACGTCTCCTTGAGGGGTTCTCGGGCCTCCACGTCGAAAGGGCCAAGCAGGAGGTGGAGGGCGGCGGCGGTTGCCCTCCTGTCACCGGACGGGAGGAAGACGATAAAAGATTTTTCTCTGATAACCCCCTGGAAAAACTGAGGGATTTACAAAGAGGTCCTTAGGAATTTTTAAACAGGACCAAAACAAGATTTTGAGGGCCTTTTTGTGAAGCAAAAATTGCACAAAAATACTCGTTGGAAAGCTCTTCAAATTTGCCACCTTTTTATCACATGGTTGGTTCAATTTGAAAAACTTTGTAGAACAACTTTGTGTGAGGCCAGATTAAGTGACTTTCTGTTAACTCTCTGATTAAATTTTAAAAGCGAAATTTTGGTCCATTTTTCATGCATGCATGCCATGTACTCAACGCCTCTCTTTATTACACAAAAGTAGGGATGTTACAACTTACAAGAGGCCAAACCGGCCGCAGCACCTCTCGGCGTGCAAGCAGAGAGAAGAGGAGACTGACCACGAGTACCTTAGTCGGTGGAGCACTCTGAGAAACACCTGTGAGGGTGTGAACGAGTCACAAGCCATTGCCTGGTTCGCTCAAGGTTGCCGACATGGCAACATGATGTGGAAGAAACTGCAGAGGGAGATGCCGAGTACCCTCGCCGAGACAATCAAGATTGCAGATATGTATGCTCTCGGCGACCCTACTCAGCCTCTGCTTGATTCCTTCGAGCCGAAGAGGAAACACCATGATGGATCCCGGCGCCATGACCGCCAAGACTTCCGCAACAAGAGAAGGGAGGACCGTCCGGATATCGTCTACGGGTCGAACCATGTAGCTGTTGTTACTCAGGATCAGGGTGCTGCCGGGAGCAGCCAAAGGAAAAAAACTGTTGGAGCCGAGTACGGGCAGAACCAGACTCAGGGCCAGAACTTCAAGAAGCAGTACGATGTCCCCAGCAGAACAACGCCCCCCAGGAATCCAGCGATCCTCCGAGATTTGTCTTTGAGAACATGAAGGATGGACCGTGCAGCTTCCATACTCGGCATCCGAGTAGGCAAGCCAACCACACTACACGGCAGTGCAACTGGTGGGACCGAATCAAGAGCGAGGGCTTTGGTCAGCTGCCTCCTCCTCCTCTTCTGCTCTCGGGCGCCAATGTGCAGCCTATCCGGGCAGCTGCTCCCAGGCCGGGGAGAACCAGAGGAGGGAGAACGTGAATCAAGTGGCATAGGGAGCCAACAACAACTACAACCGCAACTACAACAACAACAATCGCAACAACAACTACTACACCCGCAACAACAACCGCAACAACAACAATGCCAACCAGAACAACAACAACAATGGTGGTGCTGGGAACCGAAACCAGTACCAGGAGCATCATGAGAGCTACATGGTGTTCACCACTGAACCGGATGACAAGCAATTCCAGCGCAGGCGCGCGATGGAGGTGAATGCTGTGATGCCGGTTGTGCCGCATTACATGGAGTGGTGCGACCAGGATATAGTCTGGTCTAGAGCAGATCATCCCAAGATAATGCCCAACCCGGGTACATATGCTCTGGTGGTGGACCCCACTTTCTTGGGGACCAAGAAGAATGTGAAGTTCAGCAAGGTGCTGATCGACAATGGGAGCAGCATCAAAATCATGTACCGAGATACCATGGAGAAGCTCGGCCTTGCCGAGAACATGCTGCTACCCAGTCGGACTACAGTCCATGGCATAGTGCCGGGGGTGTCTTGTGCTCCCATTGGTCGGATCTGGATGGATGTGCTTTTCGGCACCAGGGAGAACTGCCGGACCGAGTGCCTGTAGTTTGAGGTGGTTGCTCTTCAGAGCCCCTATCATGCTCTACTCGGCAGGCCTGCTCTG
Source organism: Alopecurus myosuroides (assembly GCA_028641055.1). Classification (NCBI taxonomy): domain Eukaryota; kingdom Viridiplantae; phylum Streptophyta; class Magnoliopsida; order Poales; family Poaceae; genus Alopecurus; species Alopecurus myosuroides. The sequence goes on along the minus strand of CM054059.1, from coordinate 38,468,938 downwards.
ACCAAGTTCATGGCCTCAACTCATGCGGCTTATCTGAAGATGAAGATCCCCGGTCCTAATGGCATCATCACCATCTCGGGTGACTACAAGCGCTCCCTGGAGTGTGCTTCTGCTGGATCTCGGCTTGCCGAGTCCATGGTCATTGCTGCCGAGAAGAAGAAGATACACGAGGTGGTGGCCCTGGCGCAGGTGGCACAAGTCGGTATGCCTGGCATGCCGAGTTCTCAGTATGGAGCCACCTTCCAGGCCTCCCAAGAGATGAAGAAAGTGGAGATTGACCCGGAGTTCCCGGAGCGTGTGGCCATCATTGGTGCTGGGTTGGAGGAGAAATAGGAAAGCGAGCTCATCCACTTCCTCCGTGAGAATCGGGATGTCTTTGCATGGTCAAATCAGGACCTGCCGGGTGTCCCGAGGTAGTTGGTTGAGCACTCGCTGCATGTACGGACGGATGCCAAGCCGGTAAAGCAAGCTATGCGCCGCTTTGCGGCTGAGAGGAGGAAAGCCATTGGTGACGAGATGCAAGGCTGCTAGCAAGTGGATTCATCATGGAGGTGCTGCATCCGGATTGGCTGGCCAATCTGGTCATGGTGGAGAAGAAGAAGGATGACCCCATGGTTGTTATGGTGTGGCGCATGTGCGTGGACTACACCGACCTGAACAAGGCCTGCCCCAAGGACCCGTTCCCGCTACCCCAGATAGATCAGGTGATTGATTCCACTGCCGGGTGCGAGCTTTTGTCTTTCATTGATGCCTACTCTGGTTTTCACCAGATACCTTTAAATCCGGCTGATCAAATAAAGACTTCTTTTATTACCCTGTACAGAGCTTATTGCTATCGTGTTATGTGTTTTGGCTTGCGGAATGCTAGGGCTACTTATCAGAGATGCATGCAAAAATACCTGCATGAGCAGATTGGCAAAAATGTGCAGGTGTATGTAGATTTCATTGTCATCAAAACAAAAGAAAAAAAAACCCTGCTGAGCGATATTGAGGAAAAATTTGCCAGCTTACGCAAATACCGGATGAAACTGAATCCAGCCAAGTGCACATTTGGCGTCCCGGCTGGCAAGTTACTCGGTTTCTTCGTATCCAGTCGGGGCATTTAGGCCAATCCTTCAAAGATAAAAGCTATAGATAGCATGTCTTTGTCGAGGTCATTGAAGGATGTGGAGAAGTTTACTGGGTGCCTAGCATCTCTTAGCCGCTTCCTGGGAAGAATGGGCGAGAAGGCCTTGCCTCTCTATCAACTCATGAAGAAAAGTGACAAGTTTATCTAGACCCCGCAAGCTGATGTGGCCTTCAAGGAGCTCAAGACCATGCTGGGTAGCGCTCCCATCCTGGCAAGCCCTTTGCCTAAGGAGCCTATGCTGCTCTATATTGCGGCTACCAACCGGGTAGTAAGTGTGGTGATGGTAGTGGAGCGTGAAGAAGAAGGCAAAACCGTGCAGCGGCCGGTGTATTATCTCAGCAAGGTGCTATCCAGCTCCAAGCAGAATTACCCACACTACCAGAAGATGACTTACGGTGTGTACCTGGGTGCCAAGAAGGTCAAGCATTAATTCCAGGAGCATCCAATCACAGTGGTGAGCACTGCTCCCATCTCGGAGATCATGGGCAAAAAGGATGCAAGTGGCCGGGTTGCCAAGTCGGCGATTGAGCTAGCAGCATACACTCCTCTCTATACCAGAAGAGAGGCCATTAAGTCACAAACTCTGGCGGATTTCTTGGTGGATTGGCCCGAGATGCAGTATGAGCCTCTCTTGCCAGAAACAAATTTCTGGAGAATGCATTTTGATGGCTCCAAAGTGAAAGAGGGGCTCGGTGTCGGTGTTGTGCTCACCTCACCCAAGCAATACCAGCTCAAATATGTGTTGCAGGTCCACTTCTCGGCGCCCAACAATGTAGCCGAGTACGAAGCCTTGGTCCATGGGCTGAAAATTTCTAAGGAGATTGGAATCCGGCGGATTGTCTGTTATGCTGATTCAGATCTGGTAGTTCAACAAGTCTCGGGAACTTGGGACGCGTTGGATGCCAACATGGCATCTTACCGGTTCCTCGTTCAAAATATGACCAGATTCTTCGATGGGTGTGAGTTCCATCACATCCACCAAGTTGAAAATGATGCATCGGATGCTCTGTCCAACTTGGTATCTTCTCGGAAATTCATCCCGCTCGGGATTGCTCTGGAGCATTTAAGGAAGCCCTCTATCAAGCCATCACCCAACTCGGAATCTATATTCATCCCGGCTTTACCGGACTCGGGAGCTGTTCCTATGGAGATTGACTGGGAGAGCTCAAAGGAGAACCCGGGGACTGCTCCATCCAACCCGGGGACTGCCTCTGCAAACCCGGGGACTGTCGCATTCATCGAGGGGATAATTTCTCAGTACTCGGGGACTCAGGGACTCGTCTCCAACTCGGAGCAAGTCATGGTAGTTGATCCAATGGAAGTGGACGAACCAGTGTTTCCCATCCGGCAGACACCGAGTTGGGCTTTGCCCATATTATCCTTTCTGATGGATGGCACTTTGCCGAGTGACGAGGTTACAGTCAGGAAAATTCAAAGAAGATCCAAGGGCTACACCATCATCAACAAGGAGCTGGACAAGAGAAGCGCGACCGCTGTAGTCCAACACTGCGTTGAGCCTAAAGAAGGAGAAGATATTCTTAGAGAGATACACCAAGGAGAATGTGGGCATCATGCCTCATCTCGGGCCCTGGTCAAGAAAGCATTCCGGCATGGATTCTTTTGGCTCACTGCCTTGCAACAAGCAGAACATCTGGTGAGAAAATGCAACGGGTGCTAGAGGTATGCAAGCAAGATTAACATGCCAGCTTCCGAGTTGAAGACAATTCCAATTACTTGGCCATTTGTTGTCTGGTGCTTGGATATGGTGGGTCCTTTTAAGCTGGCTCGGGGCAACATGACTCACATCTTGGTCATGGTTGACAAGTTCACCAAATGGATTGAAGTGAAGCCAATCCGGAAATGTGATGGAAACACAGTAGTAAGCTTCTTGAAGGATATCATTTTGAGATACAGCTACCCGCATGGGATCATCTCGGATAATGGAACAAACTTTGCTGAAGGAGGTTTTGCTCGGTTCTGCAAGGAGAAGCAGATCCGGCTAGACATTGCATCAGTCGCCCATCCGGCTTCCAATGGGCAAGTTGAATGAGAAAATGGCATGGTCCTTTCCGGAATAAAGCCAAGGCTAGTCGAGCCATTATAGCGAACCCCTGGTTGTTGGCTGGACGAGTTGCCGGAGGTGTTGTGGAGTCTAAGGACTACCCCTAACCGATCAACCGGATACACACCATTCTTCCTGGTATATGGAGCTAAGGCCGTGTTTCCCACTGACCTTGAGCATGACTCACCCAGAGTAACCCTCTATACTGAGGCGAAGGCAAGAGAAGCCCGAGAAGATGATGTTGACCTGCTAGAAGAAGCAAGAGAGTTAACTTTGTCGCGCTCTACTGTATATCAACAGAATCTGAGATGCTATCATAGTCGAAAAGTAAGCCCAAGGGTTTTCCGAGAAGGATACTTAGTGCTGAGGCTTGTGTAACGCACGGCCGGGATGCACAAGCTTTCCCCTCCCTGGGAAGGACCTTTCATTGTGATCAAGGCGCTGCACAATGATGCCTACTATCTCATCGACGCACAGGCACCGCAGAAGAACAGGGCGGATAAATCCGGAGAGGAATCCAAGCGTCCCTAGAATGTAGATCTACTTCGTCGCTTTCATTCCTGAACAAACTTTATATGTATATATTCAACCGAGTTAAATTCCAAGTCGGCACTCCGAATTGAACTCGGGGACTGCCTCTGCTAAAACTGCTCTGTGTTATTTATTGTCTTTACTTTTGTGTACTCGGTTGGTTTACTCAAAATTTCACGTGTATATCTAGTAGGGTGTTTAAACCTAAGGGCCAACTCTTCGACTTCGCTGCTGTCCGCAACCCGGCTTCATGGCAAGCAAGAGAACAAGCCAAAGGTCAATGAACACACGAAAAATTGCTAAGGAAAAGAGAAGTAGGTCAACCGAGTAGGGTGTCTTTCCTTCTGTGTTTCCGGCTAAGTGTTGGGCAGTGTTAGTATTCAAATCTCAAAGTGGTTAAGTATTAGAAACTTGGTTTTGGAAATCTTGTGACTCGACTACCAAAAAGCCACAAGTGGCAGGTAAGAGCAAAGACAAAAGAACCAAGTGGGTGAGAAAATCAACTCGGCCACTTGCATTTTAACGCAATCCAGCATCGAGCCAGTCTTGCTAGATAACTTGATAAAAACAAAGTAACACTGGAACAATAAGTTTTTAATACATTTGCACCCGGCATACCGGGGATCTGATAAACAGTTTTGAGATATATTCAGAGAAGGAACTATGGGCATGGTCGATGTAGCGGAGTTGGCCTCTACACGGGATAGATCTAAAGACGGGACGCTGAGCGTGGAAGCGGGCTCAGGAGCAACAGTAGAGGTTGGAGCCGCGGACCCAGAGGCGACGTTCTCGGCAGAAGCCTCCTTTGCGCCCAACTCGGGAGCCGGAGTGTCGATCACCATCTCGGTGGTGACTGTTCCGATTAGGGCAGTGGGCTGTGACTCGGGCTGGGCTTCCTCGGAGCCAGCTCCCTACTCGGTGGCCTCCTGGTCAACGTTTCTCGCGGCCTCCTTCTTGGCGTCGCCCTGCTCGGCTTCCTCCTGGGCATTGCCCTGCTTGGCTCCCTCGTCGCCAAGTTCTTCCTGCTCCTCCTCCTCGTCGCCATGATCGCCTTCCTGGCCACCGTCGTCATCGTGGCCTTCCTCGCCAGCCTCAGCTTCATCGCCTTCAGCATCGTCATCTTCTTCCTCATCGACATCAGTATCCGGCTCCGTGGGGCCGTCGATTTACTGCTGAGTGTCCGTGTATGATGCGAGCTTGTAGGCAGCTTCCTTGCGGCGCAAGATGTACTCATCTCGGTTGGTCCATTTGGAGTTGTTCCAGAGGTCCTTGAGCTTCTCCAGATCCTGATTTTCGTACCAAGAGAGCACAGTGTGGAGGGCTTCATCTACACCGGCACGGGCTGCGGAGGCACGCCATTTCTTCAACTCCTCCTTGACATGATCCAAGTCGGAGGCAATCTGGTGGATCGTTTCTAGGATCTCCCTCTCCGGCCAGAAGAGCTTATGCAGGTGCATAGCGGTTGACACCATGGAAGCACCCATGCCCTTGAGGGATAGCATCCAAGCCTTGATATTCTCAATTTGATCATCTATGGTGGCCGGGTCACCAACACTGAGGCATGCTGCTGCCCTCAGTTTCCTGGCCTTCTCCACAGCAGTCTCAGCGGCAAGGTTGAAATCCGGGAAGGTGCCTAGGGTGGGGCACGCTGTGTTGAGTCAGAAAAGGAAACCAAGAAGAAGAAAAACCGAATAGAAGAAACAGAAAGGAAGAAACCGAATAGAGAAAGGGTTTGCGACAACTCAGAGCGTAGCTCCAAGACGAGGGCTCCTAGCCGGTGGGTCCAGTCTTCAACATGCCGAAAGTGTTTGTCCTCAAGGCGGCGCGAGTCGACCACCATGGTGTCGAGGTCTTGATTTCTGTTCTTCAGAGACTCGATCTCCTTCTCGAGCTCCAGCTTCTCGGTGGCTGCCCGGTTCAGCGCCTCGGTTTTGTCGTTGCCGGCCTACAGTGCAGCCTTCAGGGCCTCAGCGAGCTCGAGCTTAAGCTTGTGGACTTCAGCCTTCTCGGCATCCAGCCTCTTCTCTAGCTAGCCCTCTCGGGCCTGCACCTGCTGATGCACCTCAGCGGGAGTGACACACCCCTGGTGTTGCTCGAGGAAGGTTTTGCGCTCGTCTGCAAAGAAACAAACTTGGTTAACTAGGGAAAAGAGGGCAGAAGCCAGAGAAGAAAAGATGCAAAGTAACTGACCTTTCAGAGAAGAAATTTTACTCTGCGCAGATGCCGCCATGACTTCGCAGTCCTGGTGCTTCTCGGCGAGAGCCTTAAGCTCACCTGCAGAAAAGCAAAACGTGAGCAAAGATGAAAAAAAGGGCGTAGACACAAAACACATAAACCAAAAGTGTGGGCACTTACTCTCTATAGAGGACAGCTTGGTGATGGTATCGGTGACGCTTTGCTCCAGGATCGCCCTTTCGTCCTTCTCAGACTCAGCTACCTGTTCTTGTTCCTGACAGCCCGGTGTGACCATAGAAGCTGGCGGAAGAGTGTGGTCCGGACCTCAGTGCACTCCTGCAGAAAGGAAGAGGGCAATGTGAGTTGGAAGATTCGACCCGAGTAGATTGCAACTCGGTCGAGCCTTATCTACTCGACCCAAATATTGGGGACTAGATGGTGGATAAAGCAAAGACTAAAGAAAAGAAAGATAGCAACTCGGAAATTCAAATAGAAAAGGAAATGCATTTACCCGGTTGGTGTTCTCGGCGTCTTCAGCAGCCTTGCGCAGGCAATACATTTTGTGCGCCAGAGTGCTGCTGGAGGAGGACATCGCCATCGTGACGGGACCGGCATCGGCTTTGTTCCATGATTGCCGGTAGTTGTCAATATTGTTAAGCCGCACACCTTTCCATTCGGGGTGGCCATACTTCTTGCTGTCCCAGTCCTTCTCAATTTATCCTATCCGGTCAAGGATAGTCTCCGTGTCTTCTCGGAGCTCGTACTCAGCCTCTGCGAGGGGGGCATCACCCTGGGTAGCCAATGAAGTAGTGTCCTTACCCTTGGATCTGGAGCGGGCCAAGGCCTTTCGCTGCTTCAGCTCATCCAGCCGCTTGGCCTCTTGCGCCATCTGGATCTGGTGTAGCTCCTGCAATTCGCGCCAGTGCTCTCGGAAGTTCGGAGGCTTGGCGGTGCCGCTGACGCCTGCTCCGGGAGCCTGTTCCTCCGTAGGGGCGAATTTGATACTGGTCTGGACCAGTTTGGTGTTCCGAGTAACGGGGCTGCTACCCAAGGTTTTAACCTGCTTGGGCTTGTTGAGTGGCTAGTTGTTCTTCTTGGGTGGGGGTTGCTGCTACGCTGGTTGCCCGGCTTGCTTAGCACCTGGCAGCGGGTACTCAGAAGGCTGTGGGGTCCGCTGCTGCGATGGTTGCTGCCGCGGCTTCTCGGGCTGCTGCTGCCCAGCATGCCGCTTCACGGGCGGTTGCTGCCCAGTCTGCCCTGCAGCTCTTTTAGGTTGCACCTTGGGCGGCTGCTGCTGTGAAGCCAGCGTTGATACTGGCGGTGCTGGCTGCTTCTTGGAGGTTGGCTCGGGAGGTTGCTGCTGTGGTGTTGGGGTTACCGTGGGATGCTTCTCAACAGAGGGTTCTAGAAGTGGTTGCTGAGGAGGTGGCTGAGGTGCAGAAGGAGGTGCTTGAACTGGTGGTGGTGTTGGCTGCCGAGCACTCGCCTCTGGTGCTGCCGAAGTTGGCTGCTGCGGCTCAGAGATTGGCTCAGGTGTGGACTGCCGCGTCTCGGTAGGCCGCTCCATGGCCGGCTGCTCGTTGTTGGGTTCCGGCTCCTCCAGAACCCGACCAGTATCCAACTCGGTGCCAGTGTTCTCGGCACCGAGGTCTTGTTCTTCCTTAAGGGGAGTGGGCACCTTAGCCCTCCCCTCTGGTTGATCTTCCCCATCGTTGGTGGTAAGGTCCACGACGTTCTCGGGTGGATCGTTAGTGGCGTCCACATGCAGTGGATCGCTAAGAAGAGAAGAAAGAAAAAAAGGAGATGAGAACAAAGAAGAAGTAGAGAAAAGGCACTCGGAAGGACTTACACGTCCACGAAGGTGCGTTTCTTGCGCCCGGTGGTCTTCTTCTTGCCGGCAACCTTCTTTGGTTTCTTGGCAGGGGGCTCAAGTGCTCCACTGCCCGGCCTTCTCTTCGTTCTGGTGCCATAGAGAGGGGTTGCACGTCTATGGGCTCCTCCTCCACCACATCATCTTTGACCGGAAAGAACAAGTACAAAAGTGAGAAAGAAAAAAGATCAAGGCATGATGCGGTGCACGTACGGGTGAACTCGGTCACCTTGATCATCCTCAGACCAGTCACAAATAGAGGTGGAAACTCGGGACTTACCATCCTGTCCCGCTAGTGGGATACAGAGCGTATCCTGTACGTCAAACGCCTTGGCGTCGTCCTCGGTCCGATCTGCCTCCCAGTTCTGCTCCCGGATGGGATTGTCTTCCCTTTTCGGACGAGGGATAACCTAAAAGATGCAAGTGCAGAGAATAAGGAATAAGCGATATTCGAGGATACCGGGTGGAAGTCCTACTCGTTCCACCATGCAAACATAAATAATATAAAGCGAAGTCCTGGAAAGGGAAACAGGTAGAGATTCTACTCAGAGCAGTATGCAAGCACAAAGCATAATGAGCTAGGTAGTAGCATTGAAGTTCTACTCGGCCTAGCATGCAAACACAAAGCATATATGGCTATGTCCTAAATAAGGAAACGGTTAGAGGCTCTACTCTGAATAGCATGCAAACATAAAGCATGGAAAGATAAGTTCTAAGAGAGGAGCCTTATCCGGTATTAAGTGCAAACATAGATCGCATTGGTCTAATTCCAAAGAAAAGACTACAAGATACCTCCTACTCGGTATGAACTAAAGGAGCAAGAGAGGAAATCGATTAAGTATGTGAAGAAGAGTACTTACTTGGGGGATGGGCTTGTTGCGGCTATACGGCACGAAGGCGTAGAACCAAGTTTCCGAGAGCGTAGCCCTGAGGATGGACTTGGCCCAGATTGCAACCTCCGCCTTGGTGAGCTCCAAGGTGGTCGTCCGGGTGCAGTCGCGAGCTCCACCCATATAGCACATCTTGTGCGCTTGCTCCCGAAGCGGGAGAACTCGGCGCTCCACCCAGCAGGCGATCAGATCGTCCTTCAGGAGCCCTTTCTCCACCAACTCCTGCAGGCGGTCGTCTACCCGATTGATATTTTTTATCGTTTTCTTGGGATGGTAGCCCCAGTTCCGCATCTTGGTGGGGGGCACATTATGGAACTCGGGCAACTTGATAAGGTCGACTGGCTTCTCGCCTGGCGCTGGAGTCGTATTCTTGACGTATAGGAATCCCCTCTGCCACTTCCGGCAGGTATCTAGTCCGAGTACCCGCGGGTGGCTACCCGTGGAACGCTGGAGCATCATCGTTGCTCAAGTTTGAGTCATCCCTTTCGGGGCGATTGGATTGGAATGGTTGGGGACGACTTGCTGGCGGAAGAAGAAATACTTCGCCCAGGTGTCTACCGTGGGGTAGACACCAAGAAAGGCTTCGCAACAGGTGACGAAGGTGGAGAGCATGGAGATTGCGTTGGCGGGGAGGTGATGAGGCTGGAGGCCGAAATGGCGGAAGAAATCTTGCATGAACTTGGAAATTGGGAGGCCAAATCCGCGTTTGAAGTGGCTTAGAAATACTACGTACTCACCGGGACCGGGAGTGGGCACGAGCTCCTTGCCGGGCGGACGACAGATGACACCGGCAGGGACCCGGCGGGTATTCACCAGCCATTCGCAGTCCGACACCTTGACGTCGGAGCCCTCCCAGGAGGCGCGCATCGTTGGAGGCTCCTCCTCGTGCAGATGTGCAGCGGCGGACTCGAGCTCCATCGCGTTCTTCACCGACGAGGAAGACGAAGGCGGAGGAGACGAGGAGCAGCACAATGACGACGGCGGCGCGAGATTGAGAAGGACGGCGCCGCGCGGTGAAGAGCTCGTTGTGGTTGCGCGTACTCTAGTGAGCGGCGACGCGCGGGGACAGAGCTTCCTCTCTCTCTGCGCGCGAAACGGCGGTGTGCAGTGGTCTCGCGGCGGCGCTGGCTTTCCCTGCGGGTGCGGAGGCGAAGAGATAGCGGAGATGGGGAAAGTGGCGAGGAAGGAGATGCAAAGGGCGGCGCGGAGGTATTTAAACCTCCTCGAAGTGTAGTTACAGTGCAGGATTAATCGTGGAGAAGATCGTGCGGCGTGGGTAGTAACCATGCCCGTTAGTAACACATAAAGCGAATTACTCGCGCGTAACGGGCGCAGTTAATCCCATGCCTCACGACGTGGACTCTTGAGTACCTGTGTGAAGTGACACGACGGCCTGTGGGCCCGCGATGCAGTGACATACGCTTGCCGTGCAGCTGCACCAGAACCGAGGTGTCGTGGGGTGCGGTTGCGTGACACGTACACAATCTGGACACACGAAGATGGAACCGCTGTGAGCGGCAAGAATTTTGGGAATTTGACTAAGTGTTGGGATCTTGGTTGGACCCAAGAATCCTTGGTCTACTCGGCACAACGATGAAAGCTCCAAAGATCACAATGGTGAAGGCCGAATTTAGATTGTTGGCAACCGAGTTGAGTCGCAACTCGGCTGGGGTTCATCAAGGAGGATATTTTTGGTTTAAGCTGGCAAGGCCCAACGCCCAAGTTCGCCGGACTCTACCAGCTTCGGGGACTAATGTCGGGGGGCTACCCCCCGAGTAGGGGTAAGGCAGGTGAGAAACAAGGTTCAAGTTGATGATAACTAAGTTCAGTCGTGCCGAGTTGGTACTGGCCGGGTAGGCGGCTACCCGGGTATCTGGTATCCGGCTGGTACTACTCGGTAGAAATAACAAGAGGCAGGAAGGAAGATTCAAGTGTCGTTCTGGATCAGCCGGGTAGTGCTCGGGTGATCCGGATAGCTGAGAAGCTGTTCTACTCAGGCACAAAGTCAATGGAGCCGTTGTGGAAGATATCGCGTATCAAGGGGCCAAACAGGCGTGCGGTTCAACTTACTAGACGCATGGTTATCTGCACTGAGACGTGGGAACAGTACGGGTTGTGTCGCGGGATAATCACGGCAGAAGTTACTAGGGGTAACTTATCTTGGGGCAATTCGACTCTGGTGTTTGGGAGAGGGTTTAGCTCAGGGGAAATCATGCTATCAATCGATCTGGCTGCTCTGGCAATCGAGTCGCCGAGTCTCCAATCTAGGGTTACAATTACCAACTCTCGTATTACAGGATACTCGAATAACGGGTTAAGCTCTCATTCTCTAACCCTAGGAGCCGGCTTATATCTTACCCGGCTCCCTGGCTTCCTATACAAGGCACACTCGGAATCCTACCCGGAAACCGCACACTAGCCCTAAGTTTCCTAACAGTAACCCCAAAGGCCGGGTCACTAGGCCCACGTTCCTTCTTGGACCTTCTAGAAACTCCTCTTCCTTAAGCCGGGTCTTGCGCGATTCCCTTTGAGCCGGGTTTCACCTTGGCGTTAGCCTACCGGGTTATCATCCCTCCATTAGTAGTCCCCAGAATAGCTTGGGCTTCTCAGGATCAACCACAAAGCGCACGCTATTCCCTGCAAAACAATAAATACACAAATTCCTAGAATACCGGGTTAGAATGCTTTTGATAACAGCTAGGCCTTGCTCTGTAGGGGGTCCATATAATAACCAGGTTTTTCCCCGAGTCAAACATTAGTTTCCCGGGTCAACACTCCGAGAAATTGTGAAAAGACCCGGACTCACTCCGTTGCCAATAATTCCGGATATTACGCCCGCAATCCATCCCTAATCACTTTCCGGATATCCCGCAACGGGCACTTTAATGCTTACCCCAAAATATCCGGCCGAATAACACCTTTTCCGAAATTTTGGCACTTGCCGCTCGCACGTAGGGTTTTTTTTCTTCCCGCACCTATAAATAGGTACCCAAGGGTCACCCCCGGGTCCATTGACCATTTTCTTCTTCCTCCTCTATCTCTCCGTCTCCACTCTCCTCCCAGCGCCCGCGACCTCGAGCTCGAGCCCGCGCTGCCGCGCCGCCAGCGAGCACGCTGCCGGAATCACGCCGTCGCCGTCCGTTTATCACCGCCCGCGCCCGTGACGCTGCTGTCGCTCTCCGCCGCCGCGCCCTCGAGAAACCCACCAGAGATCCCTAGTAGCCGCCGCCGTCGGGCCATCCGCCGCCGCGGCGTTCCCATCTCGATACCACCGGTAAGCCCCTTCACTTCCTTGGATCGAACCCTTGATTTCACGCGGAGAGATTGGATCTAGTTTCACCTCTAGATGCTCTTCTTGTTTCTCATTAGTTGAATACGCCATACCTTGATTTTCCACGGCTAATGCTTAGTTTAGATCCGAGCGTGCACCTCTCAGCACATCTTCACCACTTGCAATCACGAATTTTTCCCGTATATGTTCTCGACTAGATCCAATCACTAAAATTTCTTGCAAGTACTTCTTACTAAGTCAGATAACTGCCATTTTCGGGTCTCAAGTTATTCATACTCTGCATTTTCCTTATTTTTAGATCACACACATGGCACCTAAGGCCAGCGCTAAGCTAAAGGGGAAACACCCGGCCGGCAAGCCAAAGCCGAGTCAAGCATCTCTGCCAACTGGGCGAGATCGGCTGTGACAAAAGCTAAGCTTGACGAGCTCGCGGAGTCGGGTGTTCTGCCCACCCGGGAGGAGATCCACTGGAGGATACCTGGGGAGGAGACTCGGCCTTCTCCGGGTCTCGATGAGGTAGTAGTTTTCGTTGAGCATGTGATCCGGGGTTTCCGCCCCCCGGGTCACCCTTTCTTTCGGGAGCTCCTGGACCACTACAAACTCCAGGTATTTGACATTGGCCCCAACTCTATGCTCAACATTACCCACTTCATAGTTTTGTGTGAATCATACCTATGCATCCCACCAAATTTAGCTCTTTTCCTTGAACTTTTTCAATGCAAGCCATGCCGAGAGAGCGGCGATGGGGCCCTCCTAGTCTGTGGAGGGGTCTCCATCCAGAGGCGGAAAAATTCCCTCATGCCGACTCTGAACCTCAGTTCCCACGTCAAACATTGGCAGAAAACTTATTTTTATTGCCAAGACACCTCTTCACCCGGGGAAAAGCCATTGTCAGGTTTCACCGACAACCTCCTTGATATTTCCGATAATCTCAACTCTTTCGCCTCTGAGGCCGAGAGGCAGTCTATCCAGCCTATGCTTAGTAAACTTGCTGTACTCTCGGCCCAGGGTCTTCTTGGGCTCAATCTAATGAAAACCTGGGTAAGTTGCCGGATCCAACCCAATAGCATCCGTCCCAAACTCATGTGCGGCTACTCTGGGCACGTTACCGATTCTCTCCGTTACTCGGAGAAGAATTACCCGGCCTCGGACGCAAACAAGATCATGAAAAAATTCTTGGCCGAGAAGCTGGAGGTGATCCGGAACATAGCTGGCTTGGACCCTTTCACACGCGATAAACCGGCCCCAGCAGTAAGAACCGGTTATCACTCCTTTCCCCGACTGACACTTTTCTTGCGCAATCACTAACTTTTGTCACTGTATTTTTTTCTCAGGAAGTTAACGCTTTCTGGAAGATTGATACCCCTCCTCCTTCCGAAAACTCGGAAGAGGACGAGGAGCCGGCTGATTCTGATGAAGGTAATATCCGAGACTCGCTCATTTCCTTTTTTGTTATATTATCTAGACCAAGTCTTTCCTCTTTACCAACAATGTACCTTGCTTGCCAGAGCTAGAGGACAAAGAGGATACACAATCGGATGAGAGCGAAGCTGAGCCAGAAGTGGAGGTCGGGGCAAAGAGGAAGACTCGGGGAGTTGTCTTCAAGGTGCCTTACTCCTCTATTGCCTCCAAACCATACTCGTACGCTAACATGTGCGAACTTAACCAACGTTTGATCGATTCACCACACTTGAAGGAACCCGCCCCAGTCAAGCGTAGGGTAACCCGGAACTCTCCGGGTGACGATCCCCTTCACCCGGGCATCCCTTCGTCCCCCGCTCGCCGAGCCGGTATTCCCCAAACTCGTTCTTCCCACCTTCCTCGAAGATGTCCCTCTCCAAATCATCCACTAGCCGGACAAATCCAGGTCTCACTTTCCAACTCTTTGTCAGCTTCTTCCGGGTCTAGCAACAATCTCCCACCCGATTTCGTCGTGAACACCGGGTGAGTTATTTTTCTTGCTACTCAATACACTAGCTTTTTCCCTATCTTTCATTCACCATATAATGACTGTTTATTTCTCTTTCTCAGGGCCAAGGTCACGATTAGTGACCCAGAGGACATGTGTAACATCCCAAGTATGAAAAACCACCCTAGAATGTTTGTTTCTTGTTTTATTAAAGTTTTGCATCGTGTCATCATAATCATTACTTTGTTTGCATTTGTTGCATTTGTTTTCCTTTTGTTTGCATCTGTTTTTCTCTGTTTTCACAATTCAAATTCAAACAATATTTCAAATGCTTGTTCATACTTGTTATGTTACAACTTTTCAAATAAAAAGTTCAAATAAAAACAACCAATTGGTTCCATTAAGCTAAGGTTCAAACCATTTAAATGTTGTTTTCAATAATTCACTCAATTCAAATGATATTTCAAATCCAATCAAATTTCAAACAGCAACCTTTTTGGAATTATTGAAAATTACCACAACAATTATAATCTTTTGCTTCCAATTAAAATTATATGATCACCACATTTAAATCTTGTTTCCAATAAACCACTTAAACTCAAATGCATTCAAATTTGAATCAAATCACTAACAGCAATTTAATTTTGAAACTTTTGGAAAACAAAGTTGTCAATGGGTACTGACACAATAGCTAAGCAACACAATTTTTCCTAGATTTTTCCTAACTCAAAAACCCTCATTTTACTTCCTATTTCTATTTCAGCAAAAAAAAACAGAAATTTTAAAAAGAAAACGAGGGGGGAGAGGCAGTGGGCTGTGCCCCACTCGAGCCCAGCCCACCTTTTTCCTTCTCCCCGCGCGGCCCGGTACCCCTTCGAGCCCCTCCCCTTTCTTCTTCCCACAGTACGGCACGCCATCGGGCGGTGCCACGTCTCCGGCAGCAGCAGCGCACGGCCAGCAGCGCCCCTAACCCTCTATATAGCCACCCTAGGCCCCGCGGCGCTGCCCTAACCCTAGCTCCACCCTATCCCCCTCGCTCCGCCGCCGTCTCCTCTCTCTCACCGGCGAATTCCCTCTCTGAACCCAACACCCCGAGCCACCTTCTCTGAATCGGCGATGATCGCCGGCGACACGCTCCTCCTCCCCTCTGGATAGTCACGGGAACCGAGTCGCCGTGCTTCCCTCTCCCTCGTCGACACATCCCCGACGCCAACTACCGGCTGGATCGCCGCCGCCGAGCTCGTCGCTGACGCCGCCATCGCCGTTCTTCCTCGGGCCTCTGCAACGTCTACGGCGAGGGTGAGCGCCACCTTCCATCTCCTCCTCCTCCCTGTTCTCTCTCGGCACACCGCGCACAACGCAGCATCCCACAAGCAACAGCAGCGAGCCCAGCAGCATCGCAGTGTTGATCGCCGCCGGCGTCGTTTCTCTGTCGAGGTTCAGATAAGCGCGCGCGCAGAAAATTCAGTTAAGCGATAACTGAATGCTATCCTCACTGCATCCCCTTATCTGTCAAGAACGCTTCGCTGCTGCAGTGGTAACGACGCGTGCACGCGAGCGCAAGGGTGCGGGTTCGAGTCCTGGCGCCGCGGAATAAACCCATTTTTGCGCAGCGCACTGACAGGGTGGCCCCCCCTGTCAGCTGCTGTGTGGCAGTGCTGCCACGCGTGCATCCACGCTGGCCCAGGGCCCACTGGCAGTGCCTAGGGTAGATAACTGCGCGGTGTAAAAAGTTTCAGCCTTTTTCTTTTTCAGTTTAAATCCTTTTTAATCACAGATTGGTCCTTAAATTTAAAAAGCTAATAACTTTTATTTTATAACTCCAAATAACAAAAATAAAATATGTTTGTTAAACCAAATTTAATTCTCTATCTGTTTATAACATTTGTATTCTGTTTTGAATAATTCAAATGCATTCAAAATTTCAAATTCAAACAATTCATTTGAAATTTAATAAATTGCATAACTAATTCATACTTAATCCAAATAATGTAAATAAAATATGTTTTTCATGCTATTTCAAACCATCTTTTCAAATATAAATTTTGTTTCATGTTTTGTATAATTAAAATTACTTAAATAATTTAAACCTTGTTTAAATCATTTAAATTTGCTAAATTCATAACTTGCTCAAATTAAATTATTCTTGAACATATAAAATATGTTTTCAAACCAGAAAAACATAACCTTTTCATATATGAATTTTATTTAATGTTTTGAACAAATAAAATTAAATTAATGTTAATACTTGAATTAATTCCATTTAAATCTTGTTTAACTTGTTTAATTCATAATTAAATCATTGTAATTCCTTTTTCAATAATTGAAACATGTAATCCACCCAAAATTTAATGTTCTTTTCAAATATGAACTTTGTTATCTGTTTTGAACAATTTAACTTGCTGAAAATAACAAATGCTTGTGTAACACCTTTAAGGAACCAAAATTTCCTAACTTAATAAATAAATTTCTAAAATTGGTAAACCTTATTTCCAATTGGTTCTATTGTTGTTATTTTGTTGTTTTCTTCATCCATGCATCATACTAAACCACTTTCACCTATTGGTTAGTTGTAAAACAATTGTTTCAACCATAATTCCTGGGCTTTTCATATGCAACTCAAATTGCATATGGGTCCATTTAAGTTGTGTTACCATATCAACTAGTTTATTTTGATGCATCCATTAACTTGACATGCATCATCCCATGATTGTGCACTATGCCATGTTATTGATTGTTTGTTCTCTGCGTTGTTTGTTTGCTTCTTCTCGGATAGACGACGACGTTGAGACAGACGATACTTACGACACCCCTTCTGAGGATCTAGCTCAGTACCAGGCTGCTGAGTTTGCAGGCAAGTATTCACTCACATGGACCATTGTGTTCCTTTCAACCTTGGATACCGATACTTTCCGTTGTCTATTCTGCTAGCCTTCTGAATCGTTGCTTCTGTTACGAACCTATCACATGTTATCCTTTAACCCTGATATAGCCTCACCTCCACACCTATAACCCCATTGCTTGTTGCCCGTGTCTTACTAGCATGCTTAGGGTTGTTTTGCTCGAGTCTGTTACCCGTTACTTTCTGTTACTATATTTCTATTATGTTCTGGGGCTCGATGTTAAACAACAACCTGTTAATCTTGAGGTAATAATAATTTGCTGATAAGGCACCGGCAGGAGGCCCGGCGTGGTTTTGAGGCCTGCTAGTGTCGACCCTAATTAGGAAAAGGGTCTTGTCTACTGATCCATGATGAGCGCACTATCCGCATGTGGGAAGCGTGTATGGGCGCCCCCCTCAATTTGATTCGATTCGCATCTCGTCCAAATCGCCACACTTAGTTCGGGCTTTCCATTTGATGCACGCATATGCAGGTACGAACCCGAGGCCAGGGTGGAACTTTTGTAGTCGGCATTTAGGGCGGCGTGGTCTTCCAGTGCTATGAGGGCCCCCTTTTCTTCGTGGGGCTCGATTAGCCGCGCACGCACAACACGTGGTGCTTTGGGCTTGATGCGAAGAAGAGTTGAGTTGTGTTGAGTGCCCCGCTTGGTGGGAGGCATTCCATCTGGCGGGTTATTCTTACGTGTACGGCCAAATTGGTGCACCCCTGCAGGGATAAATCTTCTCGAGAAGCCGTGTTTTCCGCGGTTATGGTTAACTTGGTGAAAGTACTGGCTAACAAGTACTCAGAACAACTTACACCTAACTAATGATAACTTGACTAGTAATAGGCTTATTGACACAACAACTTGATCCATCATTAATCCAACTGTGTGAGTTATCCTCGGATTGCTTCTTTGGATAAGGGGCGAGATCCAGGATGGGTTTGTTTGGTGGTTAGTTGTTAGTTGGTTACGATACGCTATATTATCTCCTTTCTGTTAGCCGGAAGTTGTAGCATGTTTCTGTAGTTGGTTAGAGCAGCCAGCTGCCGCATCTTTTGTATCATCCTTTCTTCCGTTGAACCCAAAGCATCTGTGCTTGGTGTTGACGGGTTGCACTTTGGTGAACTGTGAGTCTTGCTTGCCAGTACGTTTATGTACTGGCCCCTTTGGGGCTGTGGTTTCCGCAGACTACGCTTACGAGGATCCCCGTGACGGCTACTACGTGGAGTTTGACGAGGCTGCTGACGAGTAGGTAGCGGACCCGGGCAGGATCCGAGACATCGTGGATGGGCTCCGTCTTTTCGTTTCCGGCTTCTTAAGCCTATTTGGATTTGTCTGTACTCAGACCCTTTGAATGCTTCCGCTGAGATGTAATGATGTTATTTTGGGACATGTGTCCTCTGGATGATTGTATTTGCTATCTCTGCTCTAGTGAGAGCTATTTGCAACTTATTTCTATTTATTTGTGTCTTAGAGATCTGTTGTGCTATCATCTGGTTCAACGCCGTTGACGTACCATGTGTGTATGGTATGAAGTACGTCAATGGTAGTATCCTGATTTCTATGGGATGGTTTACGTAGACGATGAACAGTAGGGGTTGGTTGTCACACATACGTGTGTTGGCCTACTCGTAAGAGATGCGGGTGCCGGTAAGCCCCGTAATCCAATCAACTACTGTTCAACGGAACTGCGAGTATCCTCTAGAAGTCCGGGTGCGACAAATGGTATCAGAGCCTGTCTGCCTGTAGGATCCCTTTTTACTGGTCGCAGTTGAGTCTAGAAACTATTTTGTAGCTATATAGGAAAAATGAAACGTGAGAGTAGGAATTCTGCCATTTTATTTCTTTCCCCACCCACCCTCCCTTTTCTGGTAAGGAAGTGCAACGTTGTTTTCTCTTCTCATCTAAACTTTCAAGTTAGGATTTCACGAATCCTGGTTTCTCTAGGATAGTTATATCTACTAGACCATAGGAATGGAGGTGGTTGTGACATGATTTATCATGGTGCCTACTCATGATTGAGAACGAAGGCGTGTAAGCCCCGGAAGCAGATCCTCTATTCCTTAAGCAGTAGATATTGATCCTTTAGAAGCCCGGATGGGTTTTCCGTAGTACCTCAGGAGTTTTTGGTCTCGTGTTTCCCGTTGTTGCTTCGATATCCTGTTGTTGTCAACATCCTTTCGTCCGCTGAAACCTTGTTGTTGCTTCCACTTCAGTTCTCTACCGGCGTCTAATCAAAACTTCCCCGATCATCTGCAGATGGATCTCAGGTTCTACCCGCAGGTGGTTCGGATGACTCGTTGCGAGAGCACTGCCGGTTATCCGGAGATGCTGAGAGACATGGTCACTTATCTGGGGTTCCGTTGGGCACCAGAGTACCAGGTCTACGAGCATCAGCGAGAGTTTGACCAGACCTACTACCAGGCTATCGTCTACATTCTGTCAGATGATGGCATGAGCGTCATCCACCGCTACGAGGCAGTAGGTTCCACAGTGGATATGGCTGTGCAGCAGGCAGCTTATGTGAGTCTCACCGTCCTTCGTGCTGACTACTGGGGATTTGACGATTCTATCTATCGCCACATCCCCCGTGGCTACATCACTACGGAGGGAGCTCACTTCACTCTCTACGACAACTTGGATGTCTACGAGCATGATAACTCCAGGCTGCACACCACCGCTCAGTTCGTGAGGCACAGTGACGCAGTGGCCAGCACACTGTCTCAGGAGTTGGCTTCCGTCAAAGAGCAGCTCTACCTTGCTTTGACTCGTCTGGCGACGTACACCACAGACTTTGTTGGAGATGAGCGCTTTGCACGTTTCGATCAGCCAGTTGGTCGTCGTCTGCCAGATGCTGGAGGTTACGAGCCGATCAGAGGTCCACTCCTCAACCTCGGTGCTGGTTACACTGGGATTCCACGCTTTGGAGCACAGGGAGTCGACGCTATGTACTTCACCACACCTAGAGTCGCTCTCAGACCACGTCAGATCTATGTGGATCGTCGTTCTACCTACTTTCGTGGGCGTGCTCCTCACCGTACCTCTCGTCGTACTACTCACCGCCGTCCTGCGTGATGAGCATGGGAGTACCGATGTATCAATTCTTAGCTATGTTTAGTTATCCTTTGGCTTTCGAACCATTTATGGTGTGTTGGATATTCTGATGTATTTGAACATGTGATGATGTACCTGTTGGTTATCTATTCATGCGTCGGAATAATCGCTTTCGGTTACCAAGTCTATCCTTTTCTGTTGTTGTGCTAAAATGCATGTCTATTCAGGATGTCGCCAACAAGGAACAACCCGCCTGAGCCACCGCCAATCACGGAGCTGTTGACTCAGATGACTCAGGTCGTGACGCAGATGGCCCAGTTCCAGGCTAATCAGCACAACAACCAGAACGCTCCACGAGTCAGTATCAAGGAGTTTCTGAGTCTGGGGCCGAGAGCTTTCGTGGCAACACGCGAGCCTCTGGATGCTGATGACTGGATCCGTGAGATGGCCAAGGCTCTGGACATTGCTCACGTTGCTGAGGAAGACAAGGTCAAGTATGCCTCCTACCTACTGAAGGGTCAGGCAGCTACTTGGTGGGAGAACTACCAGACCATGAGAGCTGGCTACCCAATCACCTGGGGTTGTTTCAAGGAAGCTTTCCTGAA
Source organism: Alopecurus myosuroides (assembly GCA_028641055.1). Taxonomy (NCBI): domain Eukaryota; kingdom Viridiplantae; phylum Streptophyta; class Magnoliopsida; order Poales; family Poaceae; genus Alopecurus; species Alopecurus myosuroides. The sequence goes on along the minus strand of CM054059.1, from coordinate 38,448,535 downwards.
GCACCACATTCCAGATGGTCTCATGGAAAGGATGCGTGAAGAGTTTTGCTCTCTCAAGCAGGGCAAGCTGGACGTCATTGGCTATCAGAGTGAGTTCAATCGCTTCGCTCGATACGCTGGTGATGAGGTGTCCACTGAGGCTAAGAAGATGGCAAGGTTCCGCCGAGGTTTTAACCCGGAACTCAAGTACGCCCTCACCAACATCAAGGCCAAAGACTTCGAGGAGCTCGTTAACACCGCGCTCAATGAAGAAAATGGGCGCAAGGCGTTCGAGGAGTCTCGAAAGCACTCGCGTGAGGGTGGTTCCTCCTCCAACATGACCACCCCTCCGCAGAAGCGCCGCATCTGGGTGCCAAATGCTGCTGTCACTCGGGCTCCATACGCCCAAGCTTCTCCAGGCTTTGCTCCCCGCCCACCCAACCCAGCTCACATGCAAGGTCAGAGGTTTTCAATGGGGCAGCCAAGGCCAGATACTCCTCGTGTCGTCACATGCTACAAATGCAAGCAGACAGGGCACTACGCTGACAAGTGCACTCAGAGGCAGCTACCTCCACCACCACCTCGTCCCAACACAAACCAGGCAATGGTGCGTGCTCCCCCGGCTAAAGCCTTCAACTCCAACAATAGGCCTGTCGGGAGGACCGCAAGGGTGAATCATGTCAAGATCGACAAAGCTGAGGAAGCTCCTGACGTTGTTCTCGGTACATTCCCCGTAAACTCTTTTCCAGCTAAAGTGTTGTTTGATACCGGGGCATCGCATTCTTTCGTGTCAAAGATCTTTGCGACAGCAATTAAACTCCCTTTTGTTGGTTTGGGTTCCCCGCTAGTAGTAAACTCCCCTGGAGCAACTATGCAAACTTCCAAGATCAGTCATGAAAATCAGATTCTAATTGGAGGTCACATATTCCTCGCTTCTCTCATACTGCTTGGCAATTCTCACATTGATGTCATTCTTGGCATGGATTGGTTGAAGGCCAATAAAGCTACGATTGATTGTGCTCAGAAGTCAATAACTCTGTTCCACCCTTTGGGCCAGATAGTCTATTCTCCAAATGAATCAAGTTCCATTCAGCTTTACACCCTCGATGCAAAACCTCTACCTCTACTTGAAAATGTTCCGGTGGTTTGTGAATTCCCTGACGTCTTTCCAGAAGAGTTGCCAGGGATGCCTCCGGACAGAGCAGTTCAGTTCGTGATCGATCTTGAACCAGGTACTGCTCCAATCTCTAAGCATCCATACAAGATAGCTCCTCCTGAACTGAAGCTGTTAAAGGAGCAAATCGATATGTACATGGAAAAAGGTTACATTCAACCTAGTTCCTCCGCTTGGGGTTGCCCAACTCTGTTTGTTGCGAAGAAGGATCAAACAAAGAGACTCGTTGTTGACTATCGTCCTCTTAACGAGAAAACCATCAAAAACAAGTATCCAATTCCTCGTATCGATGATCTTTTTGATCAACATGCTGGAGCCTCAATATTCTCCAAGTTGGACTTGAGAATGGGTTACCATCAAATAAAGATCAGAAAGGAAGATATTCCAAAAACAGCTTTCACCACTCGCTACGGTCTATATGAATACACCGTCATGTCCTTTGGTCTCACCAATGCACCGGCGACATTCTCTAGACTCATGAATTCTGTCTTCCATGAATACCTCGACAAGTTCGTTGTGGTATATCTTGATGACATCCTGGTCTACTCCAAATCTGAGGAAGAGCATGGAGAACACCTTCGTCTCACTCTCATGAAACTTCGCGAGCATCGTTTATATGCCAAATTCTCCAAATGTGAGTTCTGGATTCCAGAAGTTGCTTACCTTGGTCATATCATCTCTGCCAAAGGCATAGCTATTGATCCAGAAAAGGTTAAAGCAATTGTTGATTGGAAACCTCCTAAGACGGTAAAGCAAGTAAGAAGTTTTCTTGGCTTGGCTAGCTATTGCCGTCGTTTCGTCCAAAACTTCTCCAAGATTGCCAAACCTCTCACTGATCTCACAAAGAAGGACAAGAAGTTCGTTTGGTCTCTACAATGTGATGAAAGTTTCAATCTCCTGAAGACTAAACTCACTTCCACCCCAGTTCTGGTTGGCCCAGATACTACCAAACCTTTCCAAATATTCTGTGATGCATCTCTCCAAGGTCTAGGTGCAGTTCTTATGCAAGAACGTCAAGTTGTGGCTTATGCTTCACGTCAGTTGAATGCACATGAGCAAAACTATCCCACACATGACCTTGAACTTGCAGCAGTTGTGTTTGCCCTCAAGAAATGGAGACAATACTTGTTGGGTAATCGCACTGAAATCTTCTCCGATCATAAGAGTCTGAAATACATCTTCACTCAACCAGATCTAAACCTCAGGCAAAGGAGATGGATTGAAAATATTAAAGACTTTGATCTCACCATTTCTTACACTCCAGGCAAGGCTAATGTTATGGCCGATGCTCTCAGTCGCAAGTCGTATTGCAATAATCTCATGATCATGGAAAGCCAACCTCCTCTTCATGAAGAATTCCAGAAGCTGAACCTTGGTCTTGTTCCTCAAGGCTATCTTGCTAGCTTGACAGCCAGTCCAACTCTCGAGGACAAGATTCGTTCTGAACAAATTCGTGATGCTGAAATCAAGAAGATGGTAGAACACATCAAAGAAGGCAAGGATAAATTTAAGTCCTTCTCAATTGATGACAAGGGAATTGTGTTCTTCGAAGGACGCATTGCAGTTCCTCAAGTTCAAAGTCTCAAAGATATCATTCTCAAGGAGGCTCATGAAACTCCTCTCTCCATCCACCCTGGAAGTACAAACATGTACCAGGATCTTAAGACGCTGTATTGGTGGCCTGGCATGAAACGTGAAATTGCTTAATACGTTTCTGAATGCGACGTTTGTCAACGTGTTAAGGCAGTCCATCAGAAAACAGCCGGTCTACTCCAACCTCTGAAAATTCCTGAATGGAAGTGGGACATGATTGAAATGGACTTCGTCACTGGTTTTCCAAAGTCCAAGAAGGGCAACGATGCAATCTTCGTTGTTATTGATCGTCTCACTAAAGTAGCTCACTTCTTTGCTGTCAAAGAAACAATCTCAGCTAGCCAGTTAGCGAAGCTCTACACAGCAAAGATTGTTCCCCTTCATGGTGTTCCTTTGGAAATAAGCTCAGACCGTGGAAGCATATTCACTTCTCATTTCTGGAAAAGCTTTCAAGAAGCATTGGGCACCAAACTTCTGTTCAGCACAGCTTATCACCCTCAGTCTCAGGGGCTAGTCGAAAGAGTCAATCAGATTCTCGAGGATATGCTCAGAGCATGTGGTCTCTCCTTTGGCATGAAATGGGAGGATTGCCTTCCATATGCTGAATTCTCCTACAACAACAGCTTCCAGGCAAGCCTAGGCATGGCACCATTTGAAGCACTCTATGGCCGCAGATGCAGGAGTCCAATCAATTGGTCTGGAGCTGGTGAACGTTCACTCTTAGGCCCTGACATTGTTAAGGAAGCCGAAGAGAAAGTTCGCATCATTCGCGACAAGCTCAAGATTGCTCAGTCTCGTCAGAAAAGCTACTATGACAGCAAGCACAGGGATATGATCTATGCACCTGGTGACAAGGCATATCTCTGTGTAACTCCCCTCAGAGGCACTCATCGTTTTGGTGTGAAAGGAAAGCTTGCACCAAGATACATTGGTCCTTTCAACATTCTCTCAAGGCGTGCGGAAAATGCCTATCGTCTTGAACTTCCAGAAAAACTATCCAAGGTGCACGATGTATTTCACGTGTCACAACTCAAGAGGTGTTTCAAAGATCCAGATCGTGCAGTTGATCATGATTCCATTGAACTGCAAGATGATCTATCTTATGAGGAGCACCCTGTTCGAATTCTCGATGAGACCGAGCGTAAGACTCGCAACAAGAGCACCAAGTTCTTGAAAGTGCAGTGGTCCCATCATTCCGATAAAGAGGCAACGTGGGAGACCGAAGAGGATCTTCGCAAGAAGTATCCGGACCTTTTCTCTTCTCAGTAAGGAATCTCGGGGCGCGATTCCTTCAAGGGGGGCGTTTTGTAACATCCCAAGTATGAAAAACCACCCTAGAATGTTTGTTTCTTGTTTTATTAAAGTTTTGCATCATGTCATCATACTCATTACTTTGTTTGCATTTGTTGCATTTGTTTTCCTTTTGTTTGCATCTGTTTTTCTCTATTTTCACAATTCAAATTCAAACAATATTTCAAATGCTTGTTCATACTTGTTATGTTACAACTTTTCAAATAAAAACAACCAATTGGTTCCATTAAGCTAAGGTTCAAACAATTTAAATGTTGTTTTCAATAATTCACTCAATTCAAATGATATTTCAAATCCAATCAAATTTCAAACAGCAACCTTTTTGGAATTATTGAAAATTACCACAACAATTATAATCTTTTGCTTCCAATTAAAATTATATGATCACCACATTTAAATCTTGTTTCCAATAAACCACTTAAACTCAAATGCATTCAAATTTGAATCAAATCACTAACAGCAATTTAATTTTGAAACTTTTGGAAAACAAAGTTGTCAATGGGTACTGACACAATAGCTAAGCAACACAATTTTTCCTAGATTTTTCCTAACTCAAAAACCCTCATTTTACTTCCTATTTCTATTTCAGCAAAAAAAAAACAGAAATTTTAAAAAGAAAACGAGGGGGGGAGAGGCAGTGGGCTGTGCCCCACTCGAGCCCAGCCCACCTTTTTCCTTCTCCCCGCGCGGCCCGGTACCCCTTCGAGCCCCTCCCCTTTCTTCTTCCCGCAGTATGGCATGCCATCGGGCGGTCCCACGTCTCCGGCAGCAGCAGCGCTCGGCCAGCAGCGCCCCTAACCCTCTATATAGCCACCCTAGGCCCCGCGCCGCTGCCCTAACCCTAGCTCCACCCTATCCCCCTCGCTCCGCCGCCGTCTCCTCTCTCTCACCGGCGAATTCCCTCTCTGAACCCAACACCCCGAGCCACCTTCTCTGAATCGGCGATGATCGCCGGCGACACGCTCCTCCTCCCCTCTGGATAGTCACGGGAACCGAGTCGCCGTGCTTCGCTCTCCGTCGTCGACACATCCCCGACGCCAACTACCGGCTGGATCGCCGCCGCCGAGCTCGTCGCTGACGCCGCCATCGCCGTTCTTCCTCGGGCCTCTGCAACGTCTACAGCGAGGGTGAGCGCCACCTTCCATCTCCTCCTCCTCCCTGTTCTCTCTCGGCACACCGCGCACACCGCAGCATCCCACAAGCAACAGCAGCGAGCCCAGCAGCATCGCAGCGTTGATCGCCGCCGGCGTCGTTTCTCTGTCGAGGTTCAGATAAGCGAGCGCGCAGAAAATTCTGTTAAGCGATAACTGAATGTTATCCTCACTACATCCCCTTATCTGTCAAGAACGCTTCGCTGCTGCAGTGGTAACGACGCGTGCACGCGAGCGCAAGGGTGCGGGTTCGAGTCCTGGCGCCGCGGAATAAACCCATTTTTGCGCAGCGCACTGACAGGGTGGCCCCCCCTGTCAGCTGATGTGTGGCAGTGCTGCCACGCGTGCGTCCACGCTGGCCCAGGGCCCACTGGCAGTGCCTAGGGTAGATAACTGCGCGGTGTAAAAAGTTTCAGCCTTTTTCTTTTTCAGTTTAAATCCTTTTTAATCACAGATTGGTCCTTAAATTTAAAAAGCTAATAACTTTTATTTTATAACTCCAAATAACAAAAATAAAATATGTTTGTTAAACCAAATTTAATTCTCTATCTGTTTATAACATTTGTATTCTGTTTTGAATAATTCAAATGCATTCAAAATTTCAAATTCAAACAATTCATTTGAAATTTAATTAATTGCATAACTAATTCATACTTAATCCAAATAATGTAAATAAAATATGTTTTTCATGCTATTTCAAACCATCTTTTCAAATATAAATTTTGTTTCATGTTTTGAATAATTAAAATTACTTAAATAATTTAAACCTTGTTTAAATCATTTAAATTTGCTAAATTCATAACTTGCTCAAATTAAATTATTCTTGAACATATAAAATATGTTTTCAAACCAGAAAAACATAACCTTTTCATATATGAATTTTATTTAATGTTTTGAACAAATAAAATTCAATTAATATTAATACTTGAATTAATTCCATTTAAATCTTGTTTAACTTGTTTAATTCATAATTAAATCATTGTAATTCCTTTTTCAATAATTGAAACATGTAATCCACCCAAAATTTTATGTTCTTTTCAAATATGAACTTTGTTATCTGTTTTGAACAATTTAACTTGCTGAAAATAACAAATGCTTGTGTAACACCTTTAAGGAACCAAAATTTCCTAACTTAATAAATAAATTTCTAAAATTGGTAAACCTTATTTACAATTGGTTCTTTTGTTGTTATTTTGTTGTTTTCTTCATCCATGCATCATACTAAACCACTTTCACCTGTTGGTTAGTTGTAAAACAATTGTTTCAACCATAATTCCTGGGCTTTTCATATGCAACTCAAATTGCATATGGGTCCATTTAAGTTGTGTTACCATATCAACTAGTTTATTTTGATGCATCCATTAACTTGACATGCATCATCCCATGATTGTGCACTATGCCATGTTATTGATTGTTTGTTCTCTGCGTTGTTTGTTTGCTTCTTCTCGGATAGACGACGACGTTGAGACAGACGATACTTTCGACACCCCTTCTGAGGATCTAGCTCAGTACCAGGCTGCTGAGTTTGCAGGCAAGTATTCACTCACATGGACCATTGTGTTCCTTTCAACCTTGGATACCGATACTTTCCGTTGTCTATTCTGCTAGCCTTCTGAATCGTTGCTTCTGTTACGAACCTATCACATGTTATCCTTTAACCCTGATATAGCCTCACCTCCACACCTATAACCCCATTGCTTGTTGCCCGTGTCTTACTAGCATGCTTAGGGTTGTTTTGCTCGAGTCTGTTACCCGTTACTTTCTGTTACTATATTTCTATTATGTTCTGGGGCTCGATGTTAAACAACAACCTGTTAATCTTGAGGTAATAATAATTTGCTGATAAGGCACCGGCAGGAGGCCCGGCGTGGTTTTGAGGCCTGCTAGTGTCGACCCTAATTAGAAAAAGGGTCTTGTCTACTGATCCACGATGAGCGCACTATCCGCATGTGGGAAGCGTGTATGGGCACCCCCCTCAATTTGATTCGATTCGCATCTCGTCCAAATCGCCACACTTAGTTCGGGCTTTCCATTTGATGCACGCATATGCAGGTACAAACCTGAGGCCAGGGTGGAACTTTTGTAGTCGGCATTTAGGGCGGCGTGGTCTTCCAGTGCTATGAGGGTCCCCTTTTCTTCGTGGGGCTCGATTAGCCGCGCACGCACAGCACGTGGTGCTTTGGGCTTGATGCGAAGAAGAGTTGAGTTGTGTTGAGTGCCCCGCTTGGTGGGAGGCATTCCATCTGGCGGGTTATTCTTACGTGTACGGCCAAATTGGTGCACCCCTGCAGGGATAAATCTTCTCGAGAAGCCGTGTTTTCCGCGGTTATGGTTAACTTGGTGAAAGTACTGGCTAACAAGTACTCAAAACAACTTACACCTAACTAATGATAACTTGACTAGTAATAGGCTTATTGACACAACAACTTGATCCATCATTAATCCAACTGTGTGAGTTATCCTCGGATTGCTTCTTTGGATAAGGGGCGAGATCCAGGATGGGTTTGTTTGGTGGTTAGTTGTTAGTTGGTTACGATACGCTATCTTATCTCCTTTCTGTTAGCCGGAAGTTGTAGCATGTTTCTGTAGTTGGTTAGAGCAGCCAGCTGCCGCATCTTTTGTATCATCCTTTCTTCCGTTGAACCCAAAGCATCTATGATTGGTGTTGACGGGTTGCACTTTGGTGAACTGTGAGTCTTGCTTGCCAGTACGTTTATGTACTGACCCCTTTGGGGTTGTGGTTTCCGCAGACTACGCTTACGAGGATCCCCGTGACGGCTACTACGTGGAGTTTGACGAGGCTGCTGACGAGTAGGTAGCGGACCCGGGCAGGATCCGAGACATCGTGGATGGGCTCCGTCTTTTCGTTTCCGGCTTCTTAAGCCTATTTGGATTTGTCTGTACTCAGACCCTTTGAATGCTTCCGCTGAGATGTAATGATGTTATGTTGGGACATGTGTCCTCTAGATGATTGTATTTGCTATCTCTGCTCTAGTGAGAGCTATTTGCAACTTATTTCTTTTTATTTGTGTCTTAGAGATTTGTTGTGCTATCATCTGGTTCAACGCCGTTGACGTACCATGTGTGTATGGTATGAAGTACGTCAATGGTAGTATCCTGATTTCTATGGGATGGTTTACGTAGACGATGAATAGTAGGGGTTGGTTGTCACACATACGTGTGTTGTCCTACTCGTAAGAGATGCGAGTGCCGGTAAGCCCCGTAATCCAATCAACTACTGTTCAGCGGAACTGCGAGTATCCTCTAGAAGTCCGGGTGCGACAACATGGGCGTGGATAACCCGGCTACGGAAGATCCGGAAGACGTTGCGAAGACCGCGGCTGGCGGTGTAGAATAAGAAGAAAAAGACTTGCTGAAAGATCCGGCCGAACAGGAGGCCGAGTTTCCCATGCCAACGCACACACCCGGGGACGAGGATGTCGAGATCCTGGGATCGCGGAGGGGTGATCCCACTCCTAACACTCAGGCCACCCGGATAACCTCTCCCAAGCAGGAAAGGACCCCGCCTCCGGTTGATCAAGACCCCGGCTCCTCCAGGCCGAGACTCGACGATCTGGATTTTGAAGGAATGCTAGATGCGCTCTTCTCCCTGAAGACTAATGAGAGGGACATTCTGGAAGCCGTGGCAGCTAAGCACCAGGTAAATTAAACAATGTTGCTTGTATATTCACATAGTCCCTAAGTTCCGTGTGAACTATGCATAGTTTGCTTGGTACTTTATAACTGTATGATATACCATACCCGGATATATCTTTTGTCCGACTAACTTTTCCTTCCCTTTTCTCACATGCCTACGTAACTCATTCTGAGGAGGTGTTGGCAAAGACCAACAAGCTCCTCGAGGTCGAGACAAAGTTACGTGGAGAGCTAGAAGCTGATGTGAAGAATCTTGAGAAGGACGTGAAAAAGTATAAGAAAAGGTCCCAAACTGCTGAGGGTGAGCTGAAGAAGATTTCGGTCCAGATTGCCAATACTTACCGCACTCTACTTGGTAAGAATTTCTGACTTACTAATTATAACCCGGATTCCTCATTCCGTAAGGTTTATCATCCGGATTTCATTGCTTTAACTTTTTTTGTTACTCTGCAGGTCCGGGCGTGATCCGGCAACTTACTGTCGGCACCAAGTGGATTTTTGGAGGCTGTGAAGTGGTCGGGCAAGGGCTACTGTGGTTTGAATGATTTGCTTGATGCATGTTCTACCATCCCCGCCTGGATCGACCACTGGAAGCGTTCATCGTGCCGGGTTGTGGTAACCCGTGGGCTTGCTCTGGCCAAGGCCTATTTTCCTAGGCTTGAGCCGGCAAAGCTCGTGGGCGGGTTTCCCGAGTTCAACAACGACGGCTCCAAATTCACTGGTAAGGATTATAAGGCCATTCATGCCCAGGTGTGTCACTCGGCGAGCTTGATCGCCGACAAACTGGACGTAAGCAAGATCACTCCGCCTTATGATGCCAATGACAAGCCAATTCAATCGGATCTACCTAAGCCCTTCGACATGCTGGAACAGTGGAAGGCGGAAGCTGCCAAGAAGAAAGCTGAAGCCGATACTGTACCTTCCTCCTCTACGCCGGTTGTCCCTCCTCCAGCCCGTGCCGATACTACGGCTAACCCGGACATGGGAGCAGAGAAGACCACCGATGAGCGTTCCACAGACCCGGCCGCCAAGGACGACGTTGATGACTCGGCAAAGGGTGCCGAATAAAGTTTCAATATCTCTCGCCTCAAGCACTTATTTGGCCAATGGGCATGATGTAATATCCCTGATACAATTATCCTTTTAATAGTACGCCTGTGCACTTTTCGATACAATTTCCTCGGTTTTTAATACGTTTAAACTTTAATAGCTTTTGGTGGCCCTTCTGGCCCCTCGTCGTGATATGTTATTCCTTAGCCTTGAACTTTGTTGCTGCTTTTCTGATTTTCGCTCTTTTTTCTTTTGTGAGACTCGATTTCCGGGTGTCGGTGATTTTGACAAGTGGACTTTATTTCCTAAGTCCCCAAGTCCCCAAGACTCGGATTTTTGGGTTTTTAAGCCTAACAGCTAAACAATTTGTTGCTTTTCTCAAATTCCCAAGTCCCCAAGGCCCGAATTTCCGAGTCTAGGGATTTGTAGTTTTTAGAAAGGAAAATTGTTTTTGCTAAGGCTCAAAACATAGAGTTACTCACGTGGGTTTGAGGTTAAGCTTAATATTTTGTGAGTTTCCGGCTGTTAACCTTGTACTCTGCATAACCTATGGTTTGGATGACCCTTTTGATCCTCTTTGTTGTAAGCCGGCTTTCGCGTGGATATTCAATGCTGCTATAACTTTATAAAGACAGGGTCAGGCAAGTCCCATTGGGCATCATGACTGATTGTGATTACACGTTAGCAAACATGCCATATTTTTTGCGAGTCACATCAAGCTTAAACAAGAGAAATCAAGAAAATTTGGCTCTATTGTCCGGTTATAAGATTGTAACCGTACTTATTACAAGTAATCGGTCCTTATAACTTAATGGCATCGTGGCCGGGTCATTGAGTTTGCAACTGTGCTATTCAAGCAATCAACCCCCAAGACCTATATATGCAATCTTAGGAAAAATATAGAATTGGCGTATTATAAAACAAATAAGTAATACTTACCTAATAAAATAGAACAAAGAAAGTAAAAACAGGAAGATCAAAACTTAACAGAAATAAAAAAGAAAGAAACAATATCATAGTTTAACCATCTCTTTATTGATATGAGAAAAGTTAGGTCAGCAGGCCGCCTCATTAAAAACCCTCCAGTCCCCTTAGGTACCCTGGATAGGAAAAGAGTGCGTCTGAAACCTGCTGCCTGTTACATCGTGTAATTCAGCTTTGTAAACCTAGCCTACGCTAAGTATAGTAGGGACGTAGCTGAGCCACGTTCCATGGTCTTTCCCTCTCTTGCATAGATGAAGTGGTATGAGCGGTGTCATTGACAGTATCCGACTCTTCCCTTGCATCTATCAAGTAATATGATCCGTTATGCAGATTCCGGCTTATGATGAACGGTCCTTCCCATGGTGGAGATAACTTGTGCTTTCCCTCCTTTGATTGTACCAAGTGCAATACCAGGTCCCCTTCCTGGAAGACCCCGGTTTTGACTCGCCGACTGTGGTATCTCCTCAGATCCTGCTGATATATGGCTGATCTCTCCAAGGCTTGTTCCCTGTGTTCTTCTAGCATATCCATGGCATCCTGCCGGGTCTTCTCATTCTCCACCTCGACATAAGCCGATACTCGGGGCGAGTCATGAATAATATCACTCGGCAACACTGCCTCTGCGCCGTAAACCATGAAAAACAGGGTCATATGAGTAGATCTGTTAGGTGTGGTGTTAATTCCCCAAACTACTGATGGTAGCTCTTCAACCCATGCTCCAGCAGCTCTGATGCACGGGACTCGCAGCCGTGGTTTTAACCCACGAAGTAACTCCTGATTTTCCCTTTCCACCTGTCCATTAGCTTGTGGATGGGCTACCGAGGCTATGCCAAGCCGGATACCATTGTTCCCACAAAATTTCTCCATCTCACCTAAGGACATGTTGGTTCCATTGTCTGTTATTATGCTGTGAGGGTATCCAAACCGGTAGATGATCCTTTTCAGGAACTTGACTGCCGTGATTGCTTCGCAATTGGTAACTGGCATAACTTCAACCCACTTAGTAAACTTATCAATAGCTACCAAAAGATGAGTCTTTTTGCATGGCGACATGTGGAAGGGGCCCACCATATCCATACCCCCAAACAGCAAACGGCCAGGTCAGCGGGATTGTTTGGAACTCCATAGCTGGCACATGGGTTTGGCGAGCGTACCTTTGACATCCATCACACCTTGCCACCAGGCGCTCCGCATCTGCTAAGGCCGTGAGCCAAAAGAAAACGTGTCGATATGCTTTGGCCACGAGGGATCTTGTGGAGGCATGATGCCCACAATCACCTTCATGGATCTCCTTCAAAATCTGCCAGCCTTCTTCTGGTGCTACACAGCGCAAAAAGACTCATGCTGCACTTCTTTTATACAACTCTCCATTGATAATAGAATAGCCCTTTGCTCGTCTTAGAATTTGCCTTGCTAAAACTTCCTGTGGTGGTAACGTGCCTCGTGATAGGTAGGCCAAAAACGGCTCTGTCCACTCAGGAACAGCGCGTGCTATGGCCACGAGCTCCAAATCCGGGTCTTGGTTAGCCACCTCTTCCTCAGACTCGGTTTTAACAGATGGCCGCCATAACTCGTCCAGGAAAACGTTAGGTGGAACCGGCTCTCTGCGCGAGCCGAGTCATGCGAGCGCATCTGCTGCCTCATTCTTTCGCCTGTCAATATGTTCCACCTCATATCCGGAAAAAGACCCGGCAACCGGCCGGTCCACCTCTCTCCGATATGCTGCCATTGTTGCATCTTTTCTATCCCAAGTTCCTGAGACCTGCTCTACCACGAGGTTCGAGTCTCCGTAGCACCGTACTCGCCTAATGCTCATCTCCTTTGCTATTCTCAATCCATGTAATAATGCCTCATACTCGGCCACATTGTTGGAGCAATCAAAGTGAATCTGCAACACGTAGCTCAATTTGTCGCCTTTGGGTGATGTGAGCACCACCCCAGCTCCTGACCCCTCATACTGCTTAGAACCATCAAAGTGCATTACCCAAGACTCGGAACTTGGCATCATTGTGGGCATGCTTGTGTGAGTCCAATCATTGATAAAATCAGCTAAAGCTTGAGATTTGATTGCAGACCTGGGCTCATAGTTGATGTGATAATCTCCCATCTCAATGGCCCACTTGGCTATTCTACCTGTCGCGTCTGAATTTCTGATAATATCTGCCATTGGTATAGAGCTAACCACTGTTACGGGGTGTTCCTGAAAATATGGTTTCAATTTCCGGCTGTCCATGAAGACCCCGAAAACTAGTTTTTGCCAATGTGGGTAATGCTGCTTTGCTTCCGATAGTACTTCACTCACATAATAAACTGGCCTTTGTACCGGGTGATCTTTTCCATCCTCTTTGCGCTCGACAACGACCACGACACTAACCGCCCGGGGCCCGGCCGCAACGTATAACAACATGGGCTCTTTAGGACCCGGTGCCGCCAGAGTCGGTGCCTCAGATAGTTGCCTTTTCAGAGCTTCGAACGCCTCGTCCGCCTCTTGGTCCCAAACAAATTTGTCGGTTTTCCTCAAGAGCCGGTATAAAGGTATTGCCTTCTCTCCAAGCCTGGATATAAACCGGCTTAACGCCGCTACACACCCGGCAAGCTTTTGAACATGCTTCAGGCCTTACGGCTTTTTCAGATTCTGAATAGCTTTGATCTTATCCGGGTTTGCTTCAATTCCTCTCTCGGAAACAATGAAACCGATTAACTTTCCTTCTGGCACTCCAAATACACACTTTGTGGGGTTAAGCTTCATCTGATACCTTCTCAAATTCCCGAACGTTTCCTTTAGGTCCTCAATGAATGTTTTTGCCTTTCTGGTTTTAATCACCACATCATCAACGTAAGCGTGAACATTGCGTCCAATCTGATCCTCAAAACACTTTTGAATGCAGCTTTGGTATGTTGCGCCAGCGTTCTTTAGCGCAAAAGTCATGGTTTTGTAACAGAAAGCTCCAAAGGGGGTTATGAACGATGTTTTCTCCCAATCTTTCTTCTTGGGCTTGATCTGGTGATACCCGGAATAAGCATCCAGGAAACACAATTGGTCACTTCCAGCCACTGCGTCTATAATCTGATCTATCCTTGGAAGGGCAAACGGATCCTTTGGGTAATGTTTGTTGAGACTCGTGTAATCTATGCACATCCTCCACTCGTTGTTTTTTTTCATCACCAGAACCGGATTTGCCAACCAATCCGGGTGAAAAACCTCCATGATAAAGCCGGCTGCAAGGAGCCGGGGTATCTCTGCTCCTATAGCCTTTGTTCTTTCCTCGTTCATTTTTCTCAGGCCCTGCTTCACAGGCCGGGACTTGGGATCAACATGCAAACTGTGCTCAGCTAACTCGGTTGGGATACCCGGCATATCACTAGGCGTCCAAGCGAAAACATCCTGATTACCACGAATAAACTCGATAAGTGCTTCTTCCTGCTTACTATCCAGGTTAGATCCTATAGCAAATTGCTTGGAGGGATCGCCCTCGACGAAAGCCACCATCTTTGTGTCCTGTGATGATTTGAATTTTGCTCAATCATCTTCCGTATTCGGTCTTTTCAACGCTGTTCTATCATCCGGGTCTACCTGAGACCGGTAATACTTGAGCTCTTCCTTTCTGCACGCCTGTTCTGCCATTGCCGTGTCTCCCTCATCACACTCAGCTGCTATAACCCGGTTGCCGTGTATAGTAATGGTTCGCTTGGGACCCGGGATCTTTAGTTGTAGGTACACGTAACACGGCCTGGCCATGAACTTGGCATCAGCCGGCCTTCCGAACAGCGCGTGATAAGGACTGCGCAGTTTTACCACCTTGAACGTGAGCCACTCCACTCGGAAATTGTCCTTCGATTCTCCAAAAGCAACCTCAAGAGTGATTTTTCCTTCTGGGCATGCTGAATGACCCGGCACGATCCCATGAAAAACTGTAGAACTTTTCTGCAACTCAGACACCTTGAGCCCCATGCGTAGGAAAGTTTCCCAATATAAGATATTGATGCTACTCCCACCATCCATCAGAACCTTTTTCAGCTCGTAACCATTGACCAGTGGTGGAACTACCAAAGCCAGCACACCCGGATGCTCTATTGTTTCCGGGTGATCCCTCCTGCTCCATGTGACCTCTTGGTCTGACCATCTCAAGTATCTCGGAACAGCTGAAGAAACCGAGTTTACTGCTCTTTTGAGTATCTTTCTATCTTTATTGGAAGTCCCCGTAGTATGGATATGGTACCGCCCTAGCTGTTTGGGGTTGACTTGGAAACCTCCAGCGCCTCCTTGGTTGTTACCCGGATTACCACCTCCTGCGTTGCCAGCCGGGGGTGGGCCATTGCCCGGGTTTCCACCCGGACCCGGTCCTGCTCCCCGGCCTGCACCTCGCATGGCCTTCTGTATTTCTTCGTTCTTCCATCTCTGTAAATCTACGCACTGCTCCAGTGAATGATTAGCCGGCCTACCGTGCCTGCTATGACGCGGACAGGGCATCCTGAAGGCCTCTATATGATTAGCCGGCCTTGGTGGTCCTTGGTAATTTCCTCCATTGAAGTTTCCTCCGTTGAAATTTCCCTCAGCTCTGGGTCTCGCAAACCTGGCTTCTGTACTGGCGACAAACTCGGAGTTTCCTTCATATGGGCGCTTGTGCTGGTTGTTTCCGTTGTTTCCTACATTATTACCCAGTGCAGCTCCATTGCCGGGTCTTCCACCATTACCCGCGTTGGCCTTTGCTTTCTTATCATCGACATCCTCCTATGTGGTATCTGTGGCGGCGTGCTTGTTGCATGCGTCCATCAACTCTCCCATCGTAACCTCTGAAGCGTGACGGCTAGACTTCATGCGTGTCAGTTTTTGCACTAAGGGTATGTATTTGCATGTTTTTGCCATAGCTTGTAACGCATCCTTTGGATGGATATCAGTGCACGAGTGGAGAATTTCCATAACCCGGCGCACCCAACTGTAACATCCCTGATTTTTGGAAAACTAAAAAAACACAAAAAATTGAAAATAAAATATATTTGGAAACCTTAGGATGTTTAATTTCATATCCTCTGTTCCAAAATAATTTTTAAACAAGTTAGTTTAGAAATTAGAATTAAGTACTATATTTAAGTATTTTTGGCATAGAATTAATTTTATAAATAATTAGAAAATGTTTTCTTAAGCAAAGTTGCTCTATTTGGTAACCTTGAACCAGAGACATCAGTACCTAAAACCTTTTGGACAACCTTGAACCATTTCCTTGTAAGTTGGACGAAAAATCCATCTTAGTGAACCACTAGTTGATCATGCGTTAGATTTGTTTCTATTCTTTCTACCATTGTTTGTTGTGGCCATTTTGAATCCAAGACCAAGTCCCTAGTATGTAAACCATATAAGAGACCAGGTAGTGAACCTCAAACACTAGTTCTATCGTTTTCTATCTACTCCTCCATCCCCCTATTCTTGCTTCAAGAATCCATCAAGTTAGCAAATGGAAAACAAGACTCAAGCAATAGAAGGATCTTCACTTTCAACTTGGTGGCAACATGAAGAGCTACAAGGAAGATCAATGAAGAAATTTTGAAGAAAAGACTCCACCACTAGAAGCAACTCAAGGAAGTACAAGTGCGAAGAAATCCAGAAGAAAACATCTTCCTCTCTCTTCTATCTTTCTTCCTATTTTCTTTCTCTTGGCTTAGTGGTATTTTGTGCCCATCCCATACCCAAACCAAATTAGTGAAGTGAAAGCCATGAAGAAATCTATCAAGATCAAGAGAAGAATCCATCCAAGGAAAAGACTACAATTGAAGCACGAAGATAATCTTCAAGAAGACAAGCATGTGAAGACTTGGAGCCATCCACACAGGTTGAAGAATAACGAGTTGTTTTTGTCTAGCCCTTGACCCAAGTGGAAAAGACTTTAACTTGTTATATCATTTGTTATGAAGTTAGTTGAACCTAGACCTATACTAAACCAAAATGGAAGGACTAACTTAGGTCACTCAAATGTTTTGATAAAAACAACTAAGTGTTACACTTTGTATTGTGATACTTTAGTTAAAATAGTGAGATCACCTTGGTGAACTCTTGGAACTTCCTCGACAAGTATGTTTATAATAAAGTTAGTTCACATTAAACTCAACCTAGTCCATCTCAAGTAAACCCTTGGAACTTCCTTAACAAGTATGGAACCAAGAAAGAATAAATCTTTTGACCTCAAATCTTGACCTTGTCCTAACAACTTGGTACAACCCCTTTGTTATGTTATTTTCTTTGTTTGTTTTCTCCACTTATGTGTTTGATTGCTAGGATGCTTGTTTTTTTTGTTATTGTGTTTTCAATGAACAGATTGTACGGAGAGAAACGATCTTTTGTGAAGAGAGTGTGATATCTTCACCAACTTCAACAAGGCAAGTAACACACCATCAACTACCCATTATTTTATATATGCATTAGTTGATTTTGAGTAGCATGCATGATAGGAAATTTTACTAAGTTATATTATGCTATGCTATTATCCTAGTAGTGTGTAGCCATCTCTTTTCCCCTTGTTATTTTGATAGCCTTAGAACTTAGTGGATGCTATGCAAATATTACAAATTGTTTTACTAGATGTTGAGGAAAAATTCTAAGTATAAGTAATAAATAAACCACCTGGGTGGAAGTGGTAAGATTGGTTTATGTTGAGTGTTTCCTCAGGGCCCTTATCTAAGGGTTATTCCACTTGAGGTTGTCACTTGAGGATGGCCACCCAGGAATAAAGAGATTACTATGTCCTTCTAAGTTTAGTAGCTTTCCGTGCAGCCTTTTGACATATGGGCTCTGTCTTGATCAACTAAGTTGTGAGAGTTCAGCCCAGGCTTGACTAGCAGATGTAGCAAAATTATAGGTGGAACGGTCTTGCCGGTGGGTTTGGACTTCTTCTTCTGAAAGATCTCGTCTCAATTCTCTCCTTTCCATGATGCACTCCGGGTGTATAGGATGTTTGGGCTAATTGAAGACAAAGGGTGAAAGTGCACAACCTCTGCAGAGTCAACAAACTAAGATCTTAGCCGTGTTCCCGGTTATGGACAACTATGAGCAGCTGGACAAGGATTGACGGAATAATCTCATCACCAATTTCAATAAGTAAAATTTTGACCAAGTGAAGAGTATTGGGGTGCTTGGATCTTAATCCAATGTTTCCACCCATTTGAAAAGAAAAGTTTGTTTTACAAAAGTAATAGGAGAAAACTGGCTTTATGCAAACATAGCCAAAACTCCACGCAGCCAAATAAGCATGTAGTATTAGTCTTGCCATTTATATCCACCATAGTGTTACTTGCCAATACATTAAATTGTATTGACTCCCTTGTGGCTGCATATTCCATATTGCAGATGTTTCTAGAGACGAGTGAGGATTTCGTTTAGGATCTCGAGACTATCGCCAACATGTTTTGCCTGTGGCATATGAAGAAGATGGGCTCAATGTGTACTATGTCTTCTGTTGTATGTCTTAGTTTTCTGCTAGTCTTCTAAGACTATGCAAGTTGTAATACTATTTTGTAAAGACTGGATCATGCGATGTAATAGAATTTGATGCATTTGCATGATATTTCATTTTGTACTGTGGTGCTAGCAATTGATCCAGGGACTAGCACAATAACACAGGTATTCCATCTTTATTTAAAAGTTGGGATGCTACAAAATGGTATCAGAGCATTGTGTTGCCTGTAGGATTCGAGCCCTTAGGTTTGGAAAACCCTTTTTGATCAAATTTATTGACTCCTTTGAGTACTTTTGGATCCTAGCGGCATAGTGAGATGAAGCGGCCCAGACAACTTTACGTGTCCACGGACACGAGACCGTTCCCTGATTGGCTAGCGGGTGCCAGTATCTCTCACTATAGTGAATATCCAATTTGCAACAAGTTGTTAATAACCCATTGATCACCCTAGGATTGAAAACTTTCTATGTTCAAACTGTCTAGAAACAAAACAATCATCTTAATTCTTCTCATATCCTCTCACCTATTATTCACTTTCAAAAATTTCTAGATGACCTACCTCTTCAATACCATCAAGACAGGAATGTTGATGACCATACCATGAAGTGCAAGAAGTATTTTCACCATATGAAGACCTACACTCAAGACAATTGAAGAAAACTTGGAGATACACCAATACTTCACAACAATCAAGAACACCTCAAGACATAGAGAGAAGAATTTGAAGAAGAAACTCAAGAAGATATAGATGAGACCACCAATCTAGTTACTTTGTTAGAACAACGTTAACGTGTTAGTGTATTGATCATACCAATGAGTGTGGTATGACAATATTAGTTTGTTTTCGAAAACTATGTTGTTTGGTGTGATGAATGATTGTTAGATGTTTGTAAGATGAGTTCCCTTAATCTGCTATGTTGTGTAGGAACCTTCTTTAGCTATCTTTCTAATCTCTACTCATCCATGCTAAGCTAAACCAAATTCCATACCCGTTCAACAACCCTAGTGAACTAGAGTATGAAGTGCAACAACAAACCTTTCACCCAAGAATTTCATGAATAGTTCTCTATAGAGACACAAGCCATTCAACTGAGAATTTCACATATTTCAAGATCCTTTTGTGTGAAGGAACAATCACATCCATGATCAATGCCAACTACATCATAAGTAGCAACAAGCAAATCAACAAGTGAACCACAAATTTCATGAGCTATGAAGATTTCAGAGCCAACTGCACCAAGAGAAGGAATAATGAGGAAACACAACTATCTAGATTGTGTTACATAGGAGTTTTAAGCAACCCATTAGTTGAGAAATGATAGTTAGCTCAAGTTTGTCCATAGATTGGAAACTTTCTGTTAGAAAAGTAAGGTGACCTAGTGTTATTAAACAAGATTCATAAATCCAAGTACAAGGTAATGATTGAGTGCAACATGGATTGGCCCCCATGGTGACAACTCACATTATTTACTTTTGCTATGAGGAATGTTAAATCTCAATGACATACCTATTAGAGAGATGACGATGTTAAACTTGAACCATAGAATGGTAGAATACAATAATGACCCTATGTTAGTGTTGCTGAGAATGTACTATTTTCGGTGAGGATCAAGACAACCTTGGATGTATCAAACAAATGGAGGCTTCACATATTAATTCATCCTCTCTAATTTGCATGAGAGCATTAGTAATATGTTTTGTGAAAGCCATGTTCATAGCACTAGCATTAGGACAACTAGCAAGATTTTGCAAGAACTTAATAACTTCAGTTATGTTGCAATCATCAAAGTCAAGATCATTTTTATCAAAGGTAATGGGACCATTGTATCCCATATTTATAAAAAAATTAGCACTTATATCAGGATCAGGTGGAGCAATAGGTGTGCTAATGAAATCATTGTTGTTGGTTCTAGTAAAGTCACACAACTTAGTGTTCTCAGGAGTAGTCATTTTAACAACACTAAAAACATGAATAAAACTACAACTAGAATAAGATATTTTTTTGATACAGATAAGAAAACAAGACAAAACAAAATAAACTAAGCAAAACAAAAACAAAATAAAGAGATTCGAAGTGAGAGACTCCCCTTGCAAGAATTATCTTCCTCCCCGGCAACGGCGCTAGAAAATGCTTTGATGCGTGTGAACACACGTTTGTTGGGAGACCCCAAGAGGAAGGTATGAAGAGTGCAGCAGCAAGTTTCCCTCAGAAAGAAACCAAGGTTGAATCGACCAGTAGGAGGAAGGATTAATTTCAGAAGGTTGATGCAGCTGAGATGGCAAGGCGCACTACCGGTTCAGAAGCAATTTGGAATCTACACAACAAAATCAAATCACTTTGCCCCAACGAAGCAGTGAGGTTGTCAATCTCACCGGTTTTGCTGAACACAAATAGATTAAACATATGGTGTGGAAAACAGTAGGAAAATAGTATGAAAGCAGTAGCAGCAGTATGAAAGTAGTGGGTGTTTTATCAGTATGAGGAAACAGGACCGGGATCCACAGTTCACTAGTGGTGTCTCTTCGTGGAAGATAAATAACATACGTGGCGAACAAATTACAGCTGGGCAATTGACATAAATGAAGGCTGCACCATAGTGCATATGCAGAACATATAGATTACTATGTGATTCATGCGGGCATTACAACAAAATACATAGACCGCCATCCAACTGCATCTATGTCTAATAATCCACCCTCCGAAAATCATCCGAACAAACGTTGGGTATTAAGTTACTAGCAACAGATTATCAAAGTAAGAAGAGTGTGTAATGTAAACAATGTAAACTAGGTGAACACCGCAGTTTTCTCCCTAATGGCAACAACACATCCTCCATCCTTCACGTTTCTGTCACTCGAGCACAGATGCAAAGGAGGCATGAACCCACTATCGAGCAAAAATACTCCCTGTTAGAATTACTAGCATCTACTTGGCCAGAGCATCTACTAATAACGGAGAGCATGCAATATCATAAATAACATAAGCATGAAGATAACATGACAGATTGATAATCAGAAGACATAGCATTCAACATTCATCAGATCCCAGCAAACACAACATGTAGCATTACATAAAGATGATGTCGATCATGTGAGTCAGCTCACGAGATCTAAACATGAGGTACAAAGTGGAGAGAACAACCATCTAGCTACTGCTATGGACCCGTAGTCCAGGGATGGACTACTAACGAATCAGTTTGGAGGAGGGCATGGTGGTTGATGCTGTGGATGGCTTTGATTCCCTGGCAAGTGCCAAAAATTCTTTGATGCAAACGTTGATGGTGCGTTGGGAACCCCAAGAGGAAGGTGTGATAAATACATTGGTAAGAATTTCCCTTAGTTAAGAACCAAGGTTATCAATCCAGTAGGAGAAAGAGGATATTCGGAAGATTGATGCCACTGACGGTGGTGATGGCTCCACGGTGTCAGCAACAACGCGGAACCTGCACACAACACAACCAAAATACTTTGTCCCAACGGTACAGTGAGGTTGTCAATCTCACCAGTATTGCTGAAAACAAAGATTAAACGTATAGTGTGGAAAATAGTGTATGCCTGCAGTAAGTAAAGAAAGCAGGAAATTGTAGTGGTTTGTTTAACAGTGTAGGAAAATGGACCGGGGTTCATAGGTTCACTAGTGGTGTCTCTCCATAAAAGATAGCATGCTGGGTGAACAAATTACAGCTAGGCAATTGACAAATACAGGTTGCACCGTAGTGCACATTCATGACATCATGACTACTATGATATTTTGTGCGGGCATTACAACAATATACATAGACCGTAATCCAACTGCATCTAGGACTAATAATCCACCCTCAGGTTATCATCCGACCCCCCTTAGGTATTAAGTTGCAAGCAACAGATAATCGCATTAAGCAATGTGTGTAATGTAAGCAATGATTGTGCACTCGGGCACTCACACCGCAGTTTTCTCCCTAGTGGCAATAACACATCCTCCCGCGTCATATTTCTGTCACTCGAGCACAGGCGAAAAGGAGGCATGAACCCACTATCGAGCATAATACTCCCTCTTGGAGTCAAGCAACCACTAGCAACGGAAAGCATGCAAGATCACAAATAACATATGCAATAAAGACTATAAACAACTTGGCATAAGTTCAATATTCATCGGATCCCAGCAAACACAACACATAGAATTACATAAGAACAATCTCGATCATGTTAGGCAGCTCACGAGATCTAAACATTGAGGCATAGGAGGAGAAGACAACCATCTAGCTACTGCTATGGACCCGTAGTCCAAGGATGAACTACTCACGCATCACTCCGGACGCATGCATGGTGATGAAGAGGCCTCCGGTGATGATCTCCTCTCTGGCAGGGCACTGGGAGACAGCTTCAGAACCCCCCTGATCTAGGGTTGACGATGACGGCGGTTGCGGAACTTTTCGGGGATTTTTTACAAGGTGCTTAGGGTTTTCCCTCGGAGGAGAATAAATAGGCGAAAGGGCAAAGACGGTGGAGCCCTGGGGGCCCCACACCACCCCTCGGCGCGGCCAAGCGGGGGGGGGCGCCACCCCATGGTGTGGGCCCCCTGAGGCCCCTCTCTGGGTCTCCTCGGGACTCCGTGGAACCTTCGGGAATTCTAAGACTTCCGGGCTTCGAATTTTCCAATTCCGAGAATATGTCCAGAACAACTTTTCTGAAACTAAAAACAGCATAAAACAGGGAACTGGCTCTGTGGCATCTTGTCAATAGGTTAGTCCGGAAAATCGGTAAAAATGACATAAAGAAGGGACAAAACATGTAGCAATTGGCATAATATCATCATGTAACATGAGAAATTATAGATAAGTTGGAGACGTATCAAGCATCCCCAAGCTTAGTTCCTACTCGTCCTCTAGTAGGTAAACGATAAAACACAATAATTTCTGAGGTGACATGCTGAAAGTAAAGTATGGGCACCTAGAGGGGGGGTGAATAGGTGCTACGACCAATTTTAATTTTTAACAAGATTTAGGCTTAACTCAAAGGTAAATTCTCTAGATAGTGCAACTAATGGTGAATTTACCTATATGGCAAGGCAAGCAATTAATGCAACTAGGACAACACTTAAAACAACAAGTACTACAATAAATGCTACAAGTACGAGTAAGTAGAGAGTGAGGAACAAGGTAACCGATGGAAGCACACGGAGACACGATGTATTCCCGAGTTCCTCCTTGTTAAGGGAGTACGTCTCGTTGGAGAGGTGTGAGCTCGCCACGAAGGCCTACTCAACGCCACAAAGGCCTCACCCTATTCTCCGATGAACTTCCGCCACAAAGGCCTAGTTCACCTCTCACTATTGAACCCCTTTGAGGCGGGGATCGAATCCTTTACAAACACTTGGGGCACACACCCACAACTTAATTGGGGGCTCCCAACTCTTCTTGAATCACCACTAGCAACAAGAAGCCTAGGTTCTACACATGAGGAAACCCTAGGCAAATATATCTCAAGTGAATGAGAGGGGAAATGAAGATGTAGATCCGGTGGTCCTCCTCCAATCTTCAAAGTTTCAACAAGTTTGGGTGGAGGAGGAGGGAGATCTAGCTTGGTGGGTGAGCTCAATCAATGGAGGCTTCAATACTGGTGGAGCTAACCCTTGGGGAAGAAAGAGAGGGGCTATTTATAGCCCCCACTCAAACTAGCCGCGTTTCTGCCCAAACTGCGACCAGCCCGGATTGCTCCGGAATTTTCCGGATCCCGGAATCATCCGGACCGAATCCGGATTGCAACAGAGAAATTCACGTTGCAGTCGGAATCATCCGCACTGAATCCGGATTGCAACATAGAAAATCCCGTTGCAGTCGGAATCATCCAGACTGAATCCGGATCCCGGAATCATCCGGATTGCAATAGAGAAAATCACGTTGCAGTCGGACTCATCCGGACTGAATCCGGATCCTGGAATCCTCCGGAATAATCCGGATTGCACTTTGAAAAACCTTTTTTTCTGGCCCGGAAAAGTTCGTTCATCTTCTATTTCTTGACCATTTCTTTGACACCGTATACATGCTTATTTTAAGACCAGATCCTTGACAAAATAGAACATACGGTTAGTAGCTTCTTCATGTTGTTAACAAACACACAAAATAGCGAGATATCGAGAATGCACTTTCAATCTCCCCCTTTTTGGTGTTTGATGACAACATAAAGATTTCACGGGGATAAATCAATATGAACTAAAGAAATGGTGTCCAAAAAATAGACGGAGTTCTTCCTCAGTGTGTGTCATGAGGCACACACTTCATAAGCTTTGCTCCCCCTATGTTTTAGACACCAAGCCGTCTAAACAAGTTCATACAACATGCATAGATAATGATAGAGATAATAGCACGCATGATAATAGTAGCATAACCATGGGTAGGGTGACAGAAATACGTCACGAGGTTCCACACAAATAATACGAAGTTTCAAAAGAAAGAAACGAAATAAAGATACCGGAGCACAAGCCTATAAGATCGAAATCAAAAGGCAAAAGACTTGTGCCCCAACCCTTGCAAAGCCCGTGGAATCCTAATATGGGACTCCTTCTCCCCCTTTGGCATAAAGACGCCAAAAAGGGAAAACGAGTCCAACTAACGACCCAAGAAATCAAGCGTCATCTTCATCTTTCTCATCATCATCCTCATCTTCTTCCTCCTCCGGTTCATGAGTACCACCACCACCAAGCCCAACAACATCAAAGTCATCTTCAGCAGACCCTGCCTCCTCACCATCATCCTCAACATCAGCAGGAGGCACACCAAAGTAGAAGTCATCGTCATGGATCTCAGGCATCTCAAAAGGCACATAGACAGTGGGCTCAAGAGAAGGAGGATCATCAGGTACAGGAATCCCAGCAGCTCTGCGGTCGGAGTTATGAATGCGGTGGGTCTCCTTAGCCAACTCTCTCGCCTCATGAGCAATTGCCCGGGTGTCACTGCACATGTTGAACATAGCCTTGAAGAACTTGGCAATGTCACCGGAAGGACGCTGAGAGGCACCACCAGCACTCGTGGAAGCAGAAGGAGTGGTCATAGGAGATTTGGACTTGGACCTTGAGTACTCCGGAATCTCCACACCACGAATGAGAGAGGGAACCATCTTCTTTCCTTTGACCACGGGATAGGTATCCATGATCTCAACCCCTACTATGTGATTGATGGAACACTGAATCAGTGGACCATAAGCAGGCTTCCTCTTCTAACAGATCCAAGGCAAACCTCAAGGTATATGAAATCCATCACATCAATCTTCCTTTGGTTCTGAGGCCTGGTGATGAACATGAGGTTCACCATGTAAGCCCTGATGGCTGATTTATCACCATCCTTGATCATTATGGTGTTACGGAAGATCTTGGACAACAGATTGTAGTAGGGGTACATGGCAGAGTTGAAGGGCAGAGTCTTGCCCTGAGCATCAGGAGGATAGCAGAACGCCAAGCTAGAGTTGTCAAACTCAGAATTTTCATGGATTTTGAAACCATGATTAGC
Source organism: Alopecurus myosuroides (assembly GCA_028641055.1). Taxonomy (NCBI): domain Eukaryota; kingdom Viridiplantae; phylum Streptophyta; class Magnoliopsida; order Poales; family Poaceae; genus Alopecurus; species Alopecurus myosuroides. The sequence goes on along the minus strand of CM054059.1, from coordinate 38,422,704 downwards.
ATAAGTGAAGGTTCACCTGTATCCAAGAGCCTCAGCCCACTCACCCAAATTGCTAGTGATCTTCTGGTCCCCAGTCATCCAAGTCACAGTATGAGAGGCATCACCATGGGCATGGAAAGTGCAGTAGAACTGGGCTATCAAGTCAGGGTAATACTCACACTTACCATCCAGAAGAGGAATCAGACCCATCTTCATAAGACAACCATGCACATGACGGAGATCACTGTATTTGTGCTGGTTATAGAACTCCATGTCAATCTGGGACTGGTTACAGACAAGAGGTTGAGCAACAGAGTAGTACTCTTCCCAACACTTCAGTTGAAGGTTGGTCCAGAAACGAGGATCATCACAGGTAGAGTCACGAAAGAGGTATGGATTCTTCCTCTTGATATACTTCCACTTAGGGATAGTGCAACCTGCGAGGTCTAGTGTGGGAACCCTCTCCTCCTGATCATCATGGTTCCCAACCCCATGAGCTGTGCGCCCCCTGACGGGACGCGAACCCCTTCCAGCCAACTGCTTCCTCTTGGTACCCGGTTTAGAGCTGTCACCTGTGAATAGAGGACATAGGAACAGCAGAAGATAAGTGCATATGCCAAACTGGAACAATAGGAACTCAAATGGTTTGAAACAGTGCCAAACCGGGTCGGTTTGGTCCGGAATGATTCCGGTCTCCTCGATCTGACTCGAGAAAATGCCCAAAAACTCAAAATTTTGACTTAAAACTGTTCCAAACAATTAGGGGTACCATAGAGATGATCCTAGAGGTGTTCTAAGTGCGGGAAAAACATGGGATTGGCACAAGATTTGAGATGGATCTTAGTCTAGATTGGGATGTGGTTAGACTAGATCTACGAATCCATGGCATCTAGGTAGAGATTGGCATGATGAACAAGTTGATAGAACTCGGATCTAGATCAAACCCTAGGTGAGATTTCATCTAGAACCAAAAACAACCAACAAAAACGAAAAATAAGAGATGCCAAACACAATACCTTCCATGGGGGAGTCCTTGACCAAAGGAGGGATCAAACAATCCTCTCTAGGGGCAACGGGGACGAAAACCGCGGATTTTGGTGTCTAGGGCACGGGAGGAGTGGAGAGAATGTAAAGAAAACTGCCCCCCGTGCGTGTGGGGGTATTTATAAGGAAAACTGTCTCGTCCGGAATGGCCCGGAAAAATCCGGCTGCCGGAATATTCCGGACCAATCCGGCCTACTCGGAATAATCCGGGCAAGGCCGGAATGAATCCGGGACAGACCAGAAAAAGGCCAAACCATTCCAGAAAAGACAGTTTTGACAGGCTAGGAAAGATGTGATGTTGTGTGGAGTAAGGCATATGCATAGATGAACATGAGAGAGGACAAATAGAGCAAAACACAAGGGGTTAGATTTCCTAGTCTTACTTCTCGGGGAAAAAGAAAATAAGATCGAAATAGCAACGAGAAGTAGTATTCAGAAGGATAACACAATAACCCAAAAGATATCCAACTAAGAACCAACTCTTCAATAGAGAAGAGGTTGGTGGCCTAAGCCACCATGTAAGAGTTCATGGTATGCAACCGCAAAGATATATCTTGGGGGCATTGCCAATACTCAACATTGAAGCTCACAATTCAACATTAGAAATGGAGAGATAACAATGAAATGTTTGCTTTGGGCATAATGGGGGGAGGTAGAATCCAATGTGTTAGGATAACACTCCCCCTATGTCCATGCCTACACCTAAGCTCAAACACGTTTCATCTATAGGGGTGTGTGCAAGATCTTCAAGTCAAACTCCTTGAATCAATCACATTTAGTTCATTCCTCAAGAACAAGAACCTTGCATCATCAAGTGGCTTCGTGAGAATATCCGCAAGATTGTCCTTGGTGGGCACATAAGATAGTGCAATGTCTCCTCTCGCCACATGGTCTCGGATGAAGTGGTGGCGAATCTCAATGTGCTTCGTTCTTGTATGTTGCACCGGATTGTATGCAATTTTGATGGCACTTTCATTGTCACACAAAAGTGGCACCTTATCCAAATGAACTCCATATTCCTTGAGAGTTTGCCTCATCCATAACAATTGAGTGCATGCACTTGCGGCGGCAACATACTCGGCTTCGGCGGTGGAGAGTGATATGCAATTTTGCTTCTTGGAGGACCAACTCACTAGGGACCTACCAAGAAATTGGCAAGCCCCGGAAGTAGACTTCCTATCATCTTGATCACCCGCCCAATCGGAATCCGTGAAGCCATTGAGAGAAAATTGTTCCCCCTTTGGGTACCACAAACCATATCTTGGGGTATGAACCAAATAACGAAAGATCCTATGGACCGCCATTAAATGGCTATCCTTAGGAGCCTCTTGATACCTTGCACACACACCTACACTCCAAACGATACCGGGCCTAGATGCACAAAGATAGAGCAAAGAGCCAATCATACAACGATACAACTTTTGATCCACATCCTTACTCCCTTTTGGATTACGAGATAGGTGGCACTTGACTTGCATAGGAGATGTCTTGATCTTAGCTTCTTGGAAATTAAACCTCTTGATCATATCTTGGATATACTTGGCTTGAGAAATGAAGGTCCCACGAGCCAATTGCTTGATCTCAAAGCCAAGGAAGAATTTAAGCCCTCCCATCATAGACATCTCGAACCTGTCAGTCATAAGCTTAGAGAACTCATCATTGAAAGCTTGGTTAGTTGAGCCAAAGATGATATCGTCCACATATAGTTGGCATATGAAAAGCTCTCCCTTTACTCTCTTGGTGAATAGAGTGGGGTCAATCTTCCCAACTTCGAAACCACGATCATCTAACAACTCCCTAAGGTGCTCATACCAAACACGAGGTGCTTGTTTGAGACCATAGAGAGCCTTGTCAAGTTTGTAAACGTGGTTAGGAAAGTTGAGATTCTCGAACCCCGGAGGTTGCTTAACATATACCTCCTCTTTTAGTGGACCGTTCAAGAAAGCACTTTTCACATCCATTTGTTGCAATTTGAAATTATGAGAGGATGCATAAGCAAGGAGGATACGGATGGACTCAAGGCGAGCCATGGGTGCGTAGGTTTGATCAAAGTCAATTCCTTCAACTTGAGTGTAACCTTGAGCAACCAATCTTGCCTTGTTCCTAATGAAAATGCCATGCTCATCTTGCTTGTTCTTGAAAATCCACTTAGTGCCAATAACATTGTGGCAATCTTTGGGCTTCTCAACCAATCTCCAAACTTTGTTGCGCTCAAAGTTATTGAGCTCATCATGCATAGCTTCAACCCAATCGGAGTAATCAAGAGCTTCATACACTTTCTTAGGCTCCACCATAGAGATATGAGCTTGATGCTCACAAAAATGTGCCAATTGCCTTCTTGTGGATCTTCGAGCTTGAACATCCTCCAAGACCTTGTTGTCTTGGGCATCAATTTGCTTCAAAGCTCTTCTTATCCATTTGACACGACGGGCTTCGATCTCCTCATTATTGCGAGGAAGGATCACTTGATCATTTGGGTCCCCATCTTGACCAACTTGGCCTTGATCATCATCATCATCATCAACAAAAATATCTTCAACACTTGCTTCAACTTGGGGAGAGGATGAAGAGGATGGTTGATCTTGGCCTTGACCTTGACTCGCATTAGTGAGAGGAGCGGGTACGACTTGCGGAGTCACTTGGTCAATAAGAGGAGGGTCTTGAACATGTTCTTGGTTAGGTGTAACATTTGGCTCCTTGGCTTGTTCTTCTATTGTAGTGGAGGGCTCCACTTGAGTAGAGCATAGTCCTTCTCGAGTCGCCATAAGGTGTCCCTCAATGGGGCGGAAAAATCCCACACCCATCCTTCCTATGGCTTCTTGAGGTATTTCAACATCTACATTAGAAACATGAAATTGTGCCACTTGGGAGCCATCATTTTCCTCGAAAGCCACACTACAAGATTCTATGACAATCCGTGAGGCTTTGTCAGAGACTCTATAAGTGTGGGATTCGGCACCGTAACCAACAAAAATACCCTCAATGTTTTTGGAATGAAATTTAGACAACATAACACCCTTGATCAAATAAAAGCACTTACAACCGAATACACGGAAGTAGGAGACATTGGGCTTGTTGCCGGTGAGGATCTCATATGGGGTCTTGTCCAAGCCTTTGCGGATGTAGAGGCGGTTGGAGGAGTGACATGCGGTGGATATGGCCTCGGCCCATAAATATTGGGGAGAAGAGTACTCCGCCAACATGGTCGTTGCCATATCCAAGAGGGTGCGATTCTTCCTTTCGGCAACACCATTTTGTTGAGGAGTGTAAGTGGCGGAGTATTGATGTTGAATGCCTTCTTCACTAAGGAATTCATTCAATGTATAGTTCTTGAAATCCGAGCCATTATCACTCCTAATATCCATGATTTGCACATTGTGTTGACGTTGCACTTCATTGGAGAAGTCGATGATGGTTTGTTGAGTTTCACTCTTGCACTTGCAGAAATAAACCCAAGTGTATCTTGAATAATCATCGACAATCACCAAGCAATACTTCTTGCCACCAAGACTTGCCTCAGGCACGGCACCAAAGAGATCAACATGGAGAAGCTCCAAGATCCTCTTTGATGAGATAATAGTCTTGGCCTTGTGCACCTTTTCATGCATCTTCCCTTCAACACACGACCTACAAATGCGATACTTTGCAAAGGAAACATTTTCTTTTAGTCCAAAAATAAGGCCACCTTTGTGAAGACTTTGCAAAGTTCTCATGTTGACATGGGATAGGCGGCGATGCCACAACCATCCCAAGTCCGCCTTCCCGAAAAGACACATTGCTTGAGCGTTGGTTAACTTTGAAAAGTACACCACGAACAACTCATTTTCAACATGTCCCATGTGAGCGACATCAAGAGTCTTGCTCCTCAAAAGGACCACAATATCACCATCGAAAAAGACGGAAAAACCCATCTTTCCAAGAGAGCGGACGGAAAGTAAATTGTAACCAAGGGATTCGACAAGCATGACGTTCTCGATAGTTATATCGGGAGCCACCACAACCTTTCCAAATCCGGATACCTTAGACTTGGACGAGTCTCCATAAGTGACGGTTGCTTGGATGTCATTTGGTTGCAACTCCGTCACAAGATCTTTGCTTCCGGTCATATGATTAGTGCATCCACTATCGAGAATCCATTTAGTCCCACCGGAAGCATAGTCTTGCAAGAGATCATTTACAAGAGTTAGGACCCGAGATGGGTCCCTTCATATTAGCAACAAGGGTCTTTGGAACCCAAATAGTATAGTCAATGAAACCCTCAATAGGACCAACATATTTAGCTTGCACAACACCATAATAATCAACATATAAGAAATGGTGTGGATTGTTAGTTCCCGCGGATGTGTTACGAGTAGTGTTGTCCCTCATGACACTACTACTCGAGGCAATGTTGTTTGCTTGAGCGGGTGTACTAGGAGTAGAGTTGTCCCTAATGACAACACCACTCGAAGCACCATTGTTGGTCTTCTTCTTGCTCTTCTTCTTCTTCTTCTTCTTCTTCTTGGCTACATAGCCTAGACCTTGCTTTCCCACTTGTTGCCTTGGTGCACTCAATTGTGGTCTAGCAATGACCGCATTAGAGTTAGGGGCAACAACTTGTGGGGAACGGGTCACAAACTTCACAACTTGAGGGCCTTTACCCTTGAGCCTTGCTAGCTCATCCTTCAACCTAGCATTTTCCTCAATAATATTTGCATGATCACAAGAAGAAGTAGAGGTGCTAGCATTGTTAGTTTGATTAAGTTGAGTTTGAAGTTGTTCATGCAACTCTTTGAGGGATGAGTGCTGGATTTCCAAAGCCTTGTGAGCCTTGGTTAGCTTTTCAAACTCCTCGGTTAGTTTACCATGACCAACCCCAAACTCGACCTTATCCTTTTTAGCCTTTTTATATTTAGCACTAGCAAGATCACGTTCCTTAGTGATGTTTGAGACAAGTTCATTATGAATTAATTCAATAGATTCAAGTTCATCCTCTAGAGAAACTCTACCATCATGCTCTTCCTCAAGAGTCATAGAGAGAGATGCAATTTCATCCGCATCCCTTCTTTCAATCTCACCTTTCTTCTCAAGAGCATCTTGGGCCTCTCCCAATTGCCTCATGAGATACTCAACGTACTTCTTGGTCTCCCCTCGCATGTTAGACATAAAACGGTCCCATGAGACCCTTTCTTCTTCTTCTCTAAGACTAGCAATATGTTCAAGTTCACTAGGGGTCTTAGAGTTGGGGGAAGGTTATACCTCCGTGGCCTTAGCCATGAAGCATTTGGCATTACGTTGAGGAAGATCGTCATTGGGAGATTCAAAGAGGGATGAAGATGATGGAGTAGAAGCAATAGCTAGAGCGGCCACTTCACTTCTGGTTTCTTCTTCTTCATCACTCCCGGAATCATACTCCTCTTGAGTCAAGAGCACAAACTTGGTGGGCGACTTCTTGTTGAAAGGCTTCTTCTTGAAGTGAGGTTTCTTGTACTCAACCTTGGACTTGTCCTTGATAATGAGCTTGCCACTATGGAGCTCTCTATTCTCATAAGGGCACTCCGCAATGAAGTGATGCTTATCTTGACAATTGAAGCAAGACCTCACTTTTTGAGCCCCATCATTTCCATAGCGAGACCTTGTCTTCTCCTCAACAAATCTCTTGCCCTTGGGAGGATTGCTCCAAAACTTTTGCACGGTGAGAGCAATGAGATCCTTTAGAACGGGATCATAGTCTTGTTCCTTCAAAGGAGGCAACGCCTCTTCTCCTTCTTCTTCATTCTCAACCTCTCTTGGCAACACCTTGGTCTTCAAATCAACGGATGCTCCTTGGTGCCTTCCAATGGCTCTAGCACGGTTGTCAAGCGCATTCTTGGTTTGCACTTTGTAGGAGCACATCTCTTGCATCACTTGAGTTGAGGTCATGGAGGAGAAATCATGTCTCCCTTGAATGCTCTTCATGTCCGCGCCCTCAAATGGCATTATGGCAACCATGTACTTCCTCTTGATCCAAGCATCATCAATGTACGTGGCACCAACATTTGAGAATGCGGTGGCAAGAGTCTTGAGTCTCCGGTACATGTCCACATGATCCTCTCCATCATGCATATAGAACCCTTCGGCCTCATTGGTCAAGGCATCATATCTATTCCTTTGCATGCTTTCATTTCCAACAAACATGATGACAAGAGCGTCCCATGTTTCCTTGGCGGTGGAATATTGTTGAATATGCGGCATGTAGTTAGGACCCACGGCTTGTTGAAGAATGGACAAGGCGGTGTAGTTGAGTTGGCAATCTACGGCTTCTCTTCTTGTGAGATTCTTGGGATCAAATGGCTTGTATCCGTCACGAGTGATCCTCCAAAGATCTATACAAGAAGAGTTCAAGTGAGTCTCCATGTAGTATTGCCATTCACGAAAAGAAAAAGCATCAATGTTAGGTGGATCTCCCCTAGGGATTATATGAGAATGAGGGACGGGGGTTTGGGAGAATATCGTCCTTCAACGGAGTTATATCCTTCCACTCCACCCGTGCCTTTCTTAGTGGATTGTTCGGCGGAAGCATTTTTATGTGGATCACCATCTACCCCTTTCTTGGCACCCTCCGGAGGAATTTCCGGAATAGAGGATTCGACTACCTCCGGACCTTTGGCTTTGAGGAGTTGCGCCATTAGTTCACGCAACTCATCAAATTTGGTGTCTATGGATGAGGTCAATGAATTTCTCAAAGCATTGAGATCATCCATGGTCACCTTTCCACCGGCCGTTTCGGTATCCAAATCATCTCCCATACTAAAACTCTTAGGCGGTTAAGCCCGATACAAGAGCTGAGGCTCTGATACCAATTGAAAGTAAAGTATGGGCACCTAGAGGGGGGGGTGAATAGGTGCTACGACCAATTTTAATTTTTAACAAGATTTAGGCTTAACTCAAAGGTAAATTCTCTAGATAGTGCAACCAATGGTGAATTTACCTATATGGAAAGGCAAGCAATTAATGCAACTAGGACGACACTTAAAACAACAAGTACTACAATAAATGCTACAAGTACGAGTAAGTAGAGAGTGAGGAGCGAGGTAACCGATGGAAGCACACGGAGACACGATGTATTCCCGAGTTCCTCCTTGTTAAGGGATTACGTCTCGTTGGAGGGTTGTGAGCTCGCCATGAAGGCCTACTCAACGCCACAAAGGCCTCACCCTATTCTCCGATGAACTTCCGCCACAAAGGCCTAGTTCACCTCTCACTATTGAACCCCTTTGAGGTGGGGATCGAATCCTTTACAAACACTTGGGGCACACACCCACAACTTAATTGGGGGCTCCCAACTCTTCTTGAATCACCACTAGCAACAAGAAGCCTAGGTTCTCCACATGAGGAAACCCTAGGCAAAGATCTCTCAAGTGAATGAGAGGGGAAATGAATTCCGGTTGGTGAAGATGTAGATCCGATGGTCCTCCTCCAATCTTCAAAGTTTCAACAAGTTTGGGTGGAGGAGGAGGGAGATCTAGCTTGGTGGGTGAGCTCAATCAATGGAGGATTCAATGCTGGTGGAGCTAACCCTTGGGGAAGAAAGAGAGGGGCTATTTATAGCCCCCACTCAAACTAGCCGTTTTTCTGCCCAAACTACGATCAGCCCAGATTACTCCGGAATTTTCCAGATCCCGGAATCATCCGGACTGAATCCGGATTGCAACAGAGAAATTCACGTTGCAATCGGAATCATCCGGACTGAATCCGGATTGCAACATAGAAAATCCCGTTGCAATCGGAATCATCCGGACTTAATCCGGATCCCGGAATCATCCGGAATAATCCGGATTGCAACAGAGAAAATCACGTTGCAGTCGGACTCATCTGGACTGAATCCGGATCCCGGAATCCTCCGGAATAATCTGGATTGCACTTTGAAAAACCTTTTTTTATGGCCCGGAAAAGTTCGTTGATCTTCGATTTCTTCACCATTTCTTTGACACCGTATACATGCTTATTTTAAGACCAGATCCTTGACAAAATAGCACATACGGTTAGTAGCTTCTTCATGTTGTTAGCAAACACACAAAACAGCGAGATATCGAGAATGCACTTTCACATGCTACAACACAATCTTGATCATAAAAATGTAAAAGCATATGTAAGATGAGTGAAAGTGCACTATGGTCAACTAGAGGGGGGTGAATAGGTTGACTACCAATTTTTTTTCTTCTTTTCCTCTTAATTAGGGCTAAGCAAGATAAGATAAGGTTCTCTAGATGTGCAACTAGGCGAGCAACCTAAGTGATACAAGATAAGATACACAACATAAGTAAAACAAAAGACAACAAGATAAACCACAAGTGTAAACAAGGAGACAAGGATATGTTTCCCGTAGTTCCTTCTCAAGAGAAGTACTTCTACGTTGGAGAGCTGGGGAGCCACCTAGGCGCTCCTCAATAGCACGGTTATGCACACCATATTTTCCTTGAGATTCTCCGGTGAGGGAGATTCTCGTTTCCACTATGAAGTCAACTTTAAGGCGTTGACCAAACCTTTACACGAGGTTGAGGACACTCCACAATATGGATGGAGGCTCTCAGCGAATCCGAAGCTTCTTGAAACAAGGTGGAAGCTACAAGCACAAGATCTACTAAGGTTTCTAAGCCTCAAGTAGGATTCTAGACCTACTATGATGTGGTAGATGGATTTGAAATTCCTTTGGTGGAATCACGGATCTAGGTCTCCTCTAGCTCTCCACAAATTTTCGGAGTGTATGGGTGGTTGGAGAGGGAGATCTAGGAGGTTGAAGCTTTCATTAATGGCTAAGAGAGAGAATGGGAAAAGCTTGGCATTTATGAGGTAGGGGAAGGCTTTAAATACCCCTTCCCCAATGTGGCTGTTGTGCAGTCCACGCAGCACCGGAGGCTCCAGTGATCTTCACTTATGCGCACACGCGCAGCTCGTTTGCTTCAATCTGAAATCTTCAGGGCGGAGGTTCCGGTGGCATTGGCGGAGGTTCCACGCATCGGAGATTCACTGGAGGCTCCGCTGCAGCCTCCTTTCTTATGAACCCGAAGGTTTTTTTGGCGGAGGACACACCGGAGGCGCCACCGGAGGCTAGCCCCATAGTGGGGCAGTGGAGCCTGCGGAGGCTCCGCCCACCGTATGTTCACCGGAGGCTCCACTACAGCCTCCGCTCTTATGCACCCGAAGGTGTTTTTAGCGAAGGCTACACCGGATCCACCACCGGAGTCCAGTGCCTGGAAGAGCTAGGAAATGCATGGGGCGGAGGTTCCAGTGGTTTCACCGGAACCTCCGCTGCTTGCAAAATGGCTCTCCAGCTTCGTTTCTTCGAGTTCTTTCCATTCGAAACATTTTTGTAACCCAATGAGATTGTATACTTGATGAACCTGGGCATTTTCATATATATCAAATAGGAACTACAAGTACTCTCAAATAGACATTAGTCTTATAGTTATGTTGTCATCAATTATAAAAATGGAAGATGATCTTTCATTCTCCCCCTTTTTGGTAATTGTTGACAACATCCCTATTTGCATAACTATAACACACACACACAACATGGACGGCGCTCCCCCTAGAGATATGCTCCCTTCATGTTTATAGAATTAAAACAATATAGATACCTAAACACATGTAATAGTGAGCATATAACAAGTGATAAAATTAAGGTACTAAGTTCACAAGCTCACATAATGCATAACGAGGTTCACATCGCACAATAATTAAACAAAGTTTCCAAATAGCCAACTCTCTCAAGCAAAACTTAAGAGGCAAATCAAAAAACACGGCTTGAGAGAGAACCCCCATGCAAATGCCCGCTCCTAAGTAGATAACTCTCCCCCTTTGGCATCAAGATACCAAAAGAAGGAGGAGACCGATGCTAACGTCCCAATGATCACTCGGAGGAGTTATCCAAGCTCGGAGGTCGGGCGAGGCGGTGAGAGCTGGTGACCTCTTCTTCAGGTTCCTCATCAGACCACTCGATGATCTTCCCTTTGGAATCCTTGGCTTGCCACGCGTCCCAGTCGGTAATGCTATCTTGCTCCGAGGACTCCACATATCCTCCACCATTACGATGAAGCTGTCTCTCGGCCTTTGCTGCCTTGCGGTGCTTAAGATCCTTTTCATAGTGAAGTTCCCATTGGTGCTGCTCGACCTTCTTGTTCACTCGGAACACGTTCTTGAGAGCCCTTGCCATCCACTTGAAGGCACCATCATAAGGAGGAGGACGAGAGGGACCAACTTCCTCATCTTCGGCTTCCTCATCAATGATGACCCATGGCTTGGCCTTGCCTTTGCGAGCAGCGGGAGTGGGATGCACAATAGGCTCGGTGTGGTCCTTGATGAGAAGCCTTTTCTCCGTATGTGGGATCCAATGAGCATCATCAAGAGGATCTTCTGGGAACTTTTTCTCCCACACATTCAAGATGATCTTCATTATGAAAGGCCCAAAGCAAGCATTCTTCCTTTGTATAATGACATGCCACAACTCATTCCACAGATAATCGAGCACATCAAGCTTCTGAGTTAGAACGGAAAGCTGCTTCTCATGACTAAGAAGCATGAGGTTCTTGAGGAAGCCTTGGATCTCATCAATGTTCCCCGCCTTTGGGTTGATGGTCTCGCGATAAATGCGGAGCATAATATCATAAGTGGGATAGAGGCCCTGGACAAATCCAACAACAAACTTCTTCCAGTGATAAAGAGTAGTGAGTTGATCCTTGGAGGGTGATTGAGCATTGGGAGCATGAACACGGAACCAACCCTTGTGAAACTCTGGGCCACCGGCAAAGGGTCCATGGTCCGGGTAGCCGCCAAGAAGGACTCCAACCTCAGACCACTTGATAGTGAGCTTCTGTCCCTTGGTAATCCAGATAAGATGACGCTCTGTTTAATTGGCGAGGTGCACCGTGGCCAAGAACTCACAAACCAATCCCTCATCATAGTATTGTTGTACTTGCATAATGGGAGCAAAGCCAAATGCATCAACAATCTCTAGTGCTTATCCAAAGTACTCGGGCTTCCTCTCCATATGACCAAAATTGATAGCATGTTGAGGAGCAACATTTTCCTTAAACTTCCTCATCAAAATATCATGATAATTTTGGGCTTGAAATACAGTGTGGAATCGTGGATCCTTACCCCGGAACTATGTCATCAAGCGGTTGCATTCAACAGTATATGGGTTCTCGCGACGAGTCGCCAAGAACACTCCCTCGGACACTCGAGAGGCAGATTTCTCCTTGCGAGGCAAAGTCTTCTCGGGAGCCGGGAATCTCATCTTGCGCTTGGGCTGAGATGGGTCCAATGTCTCCTCGATTTCATCAACTCTTGGAGCCTTGCGACTAGCCACGCTCTTGGTGCGAGTGCCCTTGCCCTTGGGACCAGAGGCATCTATGAAAGAGATATAACAAGAAAAGTATGAAGAAGAGGTAAAGCTCAAGTTCATATGACGCACAAATCCGAGAAACAAAGATATGAGGAACATTAGGGATGAATAATAAGGGGGTAGGGCACATAAACAAATCCACCCTAAGAACCAAAGTGATTCATGCCTAATACTCACAATCTAGGTTTCTAGGGTTCGTACTCGTGATTTCCTACCCCAAAACCGAAATCCATGCATCTAGATGTGAAGAACATGTGGCTCCTAGTGCTTCCCCATCCATCAACTAGATGGGAGAGAGAGAGCGCTTACATACCCGCATCCATGGTGGAAGGTGAGGGAGGAAGAAGATCCCGGAGCGGTCCAAGACAAGGAGGAGGGCCTCCCGGCGATGGAGCACTCTTCCTGGCGGCGGAGACGTACGGGGCGGCGGCGGTTTGGAGGAGGAAGAGGGAGGGCGAGTGGGGAAAACAAATAAGATCTTAGATCTTGTTGACCCCGCTCGCCCTAGGTCTTATCCCGTAGAACCGGAGCGGGTGGAGCCTCCGGTGGTTTCACCTGAGGATTCGCCCCCTGTCCACGAAGCGCTGCGTAGTACAGATCCGCTGGGCGGATTTCACACCAGCGGAGGCACCGGTGGGCTCCGGTGGACAGGCACAGCGGAGCCTCCCGTGGCTTCACCGGAGCCTCCGCCAGACCCAGGTTGAGCACGCCGAGACCAGAAAAACGAGAGCATTCGGATAAAAATAGTCTTTTGGGCAGAGGGAGCTTGGGTTGGAAGATTGTAACTGTCATACGAGAGACATTACTCGATGTGGGTTCGCCAGATGGAAAGAAATAAAAGCCAAACCCGCACAAGTTGTCAAGGGGGAATAGTATGTGCGTGAAAGAGCCAAAATAAACGCAACTCCGAGAGGAGGAGGTCGATGGCCGGAGCCACCATGTTTGAGTGTGTACTTTGGCACCGCGAAGATGTATCTTGGGTCCAAGAGTACTACTCACAATTAAGCACAACGAGTCACAAATTGACTAGATATGCACTGATGAATTGAGTTTTGCATAATAAGAGGAGTGTATACTCATGAGTTGAGTGACGCTCCCCCTATGTCCATGCCTACATCCAAACCTAATAACACCTATAATGAAGGTACATATGCAAGGTTTCAAGTGAAGTTGGATGAATCGATGACATTTAGTTCATTCCTCAAAGCTCGAAATCTTGGTTCATCAAGGGCCTTCGTGAAGATATCGGCAAGTTGATCCTTGGTGGATACATATGAGAGATCAATATCACCCTTCTCAACATGATCCCGAATAAAATTATGACGGATCTCAATGTGCTTTGTCTTGGAGTGAACAACGGGATTATATGCGATCTTGATATCACTCTCATTGTCACAAAGAAGGAGCACCTTGTCAAAATGAATACCATAATCCTTCAAGGTTTGCCTCATCCAAAGGAATTGGGTACAACAAGTTGCCACAGAGATATACTCGGCCTCGGTGGTGGAGAGAGCAATGCAATTTTGCTTCTTGGAATACCAACACACTAAGGAGGGGCCAAGGAATTGGCAACCCCCGGATGTGGACTTCCTATCCGTCTTCTCTCCCGCATAATCCACATCCGAATACCCGATGAGCTGAAAACTTGAACCCTTGAGATACCAAAAACCAAAATTTGGGGTATGAACTAAATATTGAAAGATTCGTTTAACCGCTTCCAAATGACTTTGCCTCAGAGAGGCTTGAAACCTTGCACATTTACCTACACTATACATGATATCCGGTCTAGATGCACAAAGGTAGAGCAAAGAGCCAATCATGGAGCGGTATACCTTTTGATCTACCTCTTTACCGTTGGGGTCGGGTTTCAAGTCAAGGGTTGTGGACATGGGAGTCTTCATAGGCTTGGCATCATGCATATTAAATCTCTTGAGCATGTCTTGAGTGTATTTGGCTTGTTTGATGAAACTTCCCTCATGATATTTATTCACTTCAAAGCCGAGGAAAAACTCCAATTCTCCCATCATAGACATCTCAAACCTATCGGTCATAAGCTTGCAAAACTCTTCATTGAACAAAGTGTTAGTAGACCCAAAAATGATGTCATCCACATAGAGTTGGCATATGAATAATTCACCTCCAACCATCTTGGTAAAGAGGGTGGGATTGATTAAACCAACATTAAACCCACGATCCACTAGAAACTCTTTAAGGTGCTCGTACCACGCACGTGGAGCTTGTTTAAGTCCATAGAGTGCCTTATCGAGTTTATAGACATAATCGGGGTGGTTGGGATCCTCGAAACCCGGAGGTTGCTTAACATATACTAACTCGCTAATGGGACCATTTAGGAAAGCACTCTTAACATCCATTTGTTGCAACTAAAAATTATGATGAGATGCATAAGAAAGTAAGATGCGAAACGGGGGCAAAGGTTTCACCGAAATCAACACCTTCGACTTGAGAAAACCCCTGAGCCACCAATCTTGCCTTGTTGCGAATCACGATACCATCTATGTCTTGCTTGTTCGTGAACACCCATTTGGTGCCAATAACATTCTTGCAATCCTTGGGTCTTGGCACTAACTTCCACACTTTCTTGCGCTCAAAGTTATTGAGTTCATCATGCATGGCTTCAAGCCAATCTTGATCTTCTAGAGCTTCATAAACCTTCTTCGGTTCAATGAAAGAGACAAAAGCATGAGCCTTGCTAAAATCTGCCAATTGCTTCCTAGTGACAACCCTTCCACGAGCTTTCCCAAGTATCTTATCCTCCGTGTGACCCGCTCGTTCAAGATTATCTAGCCTTCTCTTTGCTCTACTAGCTAGTATCTCCTCCAAAGATTCTTTGGATATTGCTTGAGAATCACCTTCTTCATCGGAGACATGTCCATCTTCATCTTGGCCTTGATAATTAGTGGGTGAAGGATCACCACTAGGTTGAGCTCTCTCAACAATGATGGGACTTTGATCATGACTTTGATGAGAAGTTTGGCCTTGATCATTATCTTGGCCTTGATTACTTGCTTGACCTTGATCATTAGCTTGGGGGATTCGTGCATCTTGTTGGGTAGCTTGTGTATCAATGGGTGTAGTCAATGGATCCACTTGAGTGGGGCATAGTCCTTCTCCCTCCGTCATCCAGTAACCCTCAATGAGAATTATTTCACCAATCCCCATTCTTCTTATGAAGATGGGAGGAATTGCATCTCCTACAACACCATGATCTATACGCCCCCCTTGGGAGCCGTTATCCTCATCAAACACCACGTCTATAGCTTATTCAACTTGTCCGGTGGACTTGTTGTAGACTCTATAGGCGTGAGCGTTTGTGGCATAGCCAACAAAAATACCCTCATAAGATTTGGTCTCAAATTTTGACAAACTTTTACCTTTATTGCGAATGAAGCACTTGTAACCAAAGACCTTGAAGTAAGATACGTCTGATTTCTTGCTCGTGAGAATCTCATAGGGAGTCTTCTTCAAGATCTTGCAGAGATATAACTGGTTCGTAGCATGATAAGCGGTGGAGACGGCTTCGGCCCAAAAGTTATAAGGAGAAGAGAACTCCGCAATCATTGTCCTAGCCGCATCCATCAAAGTCCGGTTCTTCCTTTCCACAACACCATTTTGTTGAGGGGTATAGGGAGATGAGTATTGATGAGCAATGCCCTCTTCACTAAGAAACCCCTAAACGGTATAGGACTTGAACTCCGTACCATTATCACTCCGGATGGCCAATATGGAAGCATTATGTTGGCGCTCCAATAGAGTGATAAACTTGATAACTCTCTTTTGAGTCTCACTCTTCCTCTTGAAGAAATACACCCAACAATATCTTGAATAATCATCCACAAACACCAAGCAATAGTTCTTTCCTCCAAGACTATCATAAGATAGTGGACCAAAGAGATCTAAGTGAATGAGCTCAAGAATTCTTGTGGTGGAGATATTAGTCTTGGTTGGGTGAAGTTCTCCATGTTGCTTTCCAAAGGCGCAAGAACTACAGACACGATCTTTAGCAAACTTAGATTTGGTTAGTCCTAGAACATGATTGCCACTTTGAAGATCATGAAACATTCTCATATTGGTGTGGGCTAACCGGCGATGCCAAAGCCACCCCACATCAACTTTAGCCATTAGGCATGTCGCGACACACGTGTCTCCTTTAGAGAAGTCCACTACATACATGTCGTTCTCGACAAACCCAACAAAGGCTACTTTAAGAGTTGTTTCCCAAGTGAAAATCACATTCTCTTTATTAAAGAAAGAGGTAAAACCACAATTTTCAAGTTGAAGAACGGACATCAAGTTATAACCAAGGGACTCAACAAGGATAACATTCTCAATTGATACATCATTTCAGATAGCCACCTTGCCTCGTCCCAATACCTTAAGTTCGGAATTGTCACCAATAGTGACGCAATTGAGATGAGGTAATGGAGGTTCAATATTTCTCATTGCATCATTGTTTTCGGTCATATGTTGGGATGCACCACTATCCACCGTTCATCTACCCGACCCGGAAGCACTTCCCAACAAGAGATCAATTTCTTGATTTAGGTACCCATCCTTCAATGGGTCCTCTTTTGTTAGTATCAAGGGTCTTAGGAACCCAAATGGTCCAATGATAATCATCACCATAAGAAGTACCAACGTATTTAGCATAAACATGACCATCTCTAGATTTCATAAGAACATAAGAGGGGTTATATTTTCCGGCAAAGTAGTTGTGAGTGATGCTCCTCCTAGAGGTATCATCACCCACCACGGCGTTGGTAACCTTATCTTTGGTCACCTCTCCCTCTTTCACAAAGACAAAATTCCGAGAGGAATAGGTGACATTCTTGGTTTTCTTCTTTGACTTGGTAACGAAGCCAAGCCCTTCCTTTCCTTTCTTGGCTCCTTGAGAGTTTATGGCGTCATTGAGAATTTTCTCTCTTCCTATAATGTTAGTAGTAGTACAAGAGGTAGGCATCATAACAATGCTATTAGAGGAAGAAGTCACTTGCTTGTTAGATTGTTGAGCTAGAAGCTTATTTCGGGATATGGTGAGTCTGTCATGGATTTTTTTAAGAGACGTGAACTCCTTTTCTAGTTTTCCATGACGCTCAACAAGTTCCTCATGAGCTATTCCTAGCTTCAACTCTTCTTCTTCAAAGATTTTAAGTAAATCAAGAGATTTTTCATTATCCTTCCTAAGTTTGGAAACACTAATTGCATAAGTCTCTTCTAGACTAGATAGTCTCTCATCAAGAGAGGCTCTCAAGGATCTCTCTTTCTCAAGAGCTTCTACAAGCTCGTTGCCATGATTCTCATGGCCACCACTATAGCTCTCCAAGGTCGTGATGATCTCTTCCTTCTCATCTATGAGAGAGTTAGCATCATCAAGTTGCCTCAAGAGGGCCTTTACCTTTTCCATGGTTTCACCTTCAAGGCTACATAGCCAAGATCTAAGATTATTTGTCTCCTCATCATCCACAATATTTTCAACACAATCCAATAATGAGGGAGAACTAGTAGAAATAGATTTGGAGGTGGAAGATATTACCGCGGTGGCTTTTGCCATGAGACATGTAGGTCCGACCAATGCCTTCTCATTGGGAGATTCGAATAGAGAGACCGATGAAGAGGAAGTCGTAGCTATGGAGACATGGGCCACACCTACGACTTCATCTTCTCCTTCATCTCCGGAGTAGTATGTTTCCAATGTGGGGCCTTCTTGAACATATAGAGCCCTTGGGACTCTTCTGGCGAGATTCTTGTTTTGTGGAGCTTTGTTCTTGTCCTTGTGGACAAGCTTCCCTTCATTCTCTTCTCTCTTGGCTCAAAAGGATACTCCATGACGAAGTGGTTTGCACTTCCAGAACTGAAGCATGTCCTTGGCCGCTCTCCCTTCTTCTTGTATATCATGTTTCTTGAAGGTCTAGGAGCACCGGCCTTGTGAGCCTCCCATCTCTTCCAATAACCATGCATGGAAAGAGCGATGCACTTGTGAGCACCCTTGTATGTATCGTCATAATCCTCATCCACTTCTTCTATCCGAGCAACCGCCTTAGACTTCAAGGCGAGGTTGGGAGACTTTCCAACTCCTCTTGAGCGAGCGAGAGCATCATCCGCGCTCTTGTGAGATAGGGATATGGCTATGAACTCACTAAGAACAGCTATGGAGTTGAGGGAGTTATAGTCCGATCTTGTTCGAATGCTAGTGGAGAGGTTCTCTTCGAAAGGAGTTATGGCCTTGACAAACTTCCTATTGATCCACTTATTGGAGATCTCCTCTTTTCCAAAGTCCATAAATTGGTTGCCAAGAGTGACAACTCTTATATATAGTTCTTCGGGACTTTCATCTTCAAGCATAACGAAGTTCTCAGACTTGTCAAGAGCCACATCATACTTGGAGGATTGGATGCTAGTATTGCCTTGAAACAAGGTGTCAAGTTTATCCCAAGCCTCCTCGGCGGTCTTGATACCGCGGATGTGTTCAAGATGTTCTCTTGGGAGAGCATTCTGTATAGTGACAAGAGCAATCTTGTTGAGTTTAAATTCCACGTCTTCTCTTGGAGTGAAGTTGTTTGGATCGTGAGGATGAAATCCATGGAGAACACTTCTCCACAAGGCGGTGCAAGACCCTGAAATATGAGACTCCATATCGAACTTCCAAGAAGAGAATTCGTTAGTGTTAAGCATGGGAGGAAGTCCAATATATAGAATGTGTGGCATTGTGGCAATAGGATGGTAGTTTCATAATTGTGAGGTGGTGGTACTTTTGAGTTAGACCCCGAACCGTTGGCCGATTGAGACTTGGAGCCTTCGGAGCTCCTACCGCTCTTAGCCTTTTTATCGGCTTTTGCCTTGGCTAAAGCAATGTTAGCTTCCATTTCGGCGATGTCCGGAATGGACTCATCATCCGAGCTAACATCATCGGCGGTGAGAGGTGGTTCCTCGGACTACTTGGTTTTCCCCTTCATGGCCTCCAACATTTTCTTTATGCTAGAAACCTCCGAGCCAACACTAGAGCTAACCTTGGACAATTCGGTTTGGAGGGTTCCAACCATTTCTTGTAGGTTAGTTATAGTGTCGGCCATTTTGGCGATTTCCGCACTAGAACCGTCGGGCTCATTTTCATTGACCATTATACTCTTAGGAGGTTAAGCCCTTAGCAAGAGCCGAGGCTCTGATACGAATTGAAAGTGCACTATGGTCAACTAGAGTGGGGGGGTGAATAGACTGACTACCAATTTTTTTCTTCTTTTCCTTTTAATTAGGGCAAGAAAGATAAGATAAAGTTCTCTAGATGTGCAACTAGGTGAGCAACCTAAGTGATACAAGATAATATACGCCACGGAAGTAAAACAAAACACAACAAGATAAACCACAAGTGTAAACAAGGAGACAAGGATATGTTTCCAGTAGTTCTTTCTCAAGAGAAGTACGTCTATGTTGGAGAGTTTGGGAGCCACCTAGGCGCTCCTAAATAGCACGGTTGTGCACACCTTATTCTCCTTGAGCTTCTCCGGTGAGGGAGATTCTTGCTTCCACTATGAGGTCGACTTGAAGGCGTTGATCAAACCTTTACATGAGGTTGAGGACACTCCACAAGATGGATGGAGGCTCTCAACGAATCCGAAGCTTCTTGCCACAAGGTGGAAGCTACAAACACAAGATCTACTAAGGTTTATAAGCCTCAAGTAGGATTCTAGATCTACTAGCATGTGGTGGATGGATTTTAAATTCCTTTGGTGGAATCACGAATCTAGGTCTCCTCTAGCTCTCCAGAAAGTTTCAGAGTGTTTGGGTGGTTGGAGAGGGAGATCTATGAGGTTGAAGCTTTCATTAATGGCTAGGAGAGAGAATGTGCAAAGCTTGGCATTTATGAGGTAGGGGAAGGCTTTAAATACCCCTTCCCCACTGTGGCCGGTGTGCAGTCCACGCAGCACCAGAGGCTCCAGTGGTCTTCACTTATGCGCAAACGTGCAGCTCGTTTGCTTCAATCTGAAATCTTCAGGGCGGAGGTTCCGGTGGCGTTGGCGGAGGTTCCACCCACTAGAGGCTCCGCTGCAGCCTCCGCTCTTATGCACCCGAAGGTGTTTTTAGTGGAGGCCACACCGAAGGCGCCACCGGAGGCTAGCCCCATAGTGGGGCAGTGGAGCCAGCGGAGGCTCCCGTGGTTTCAACGGAGGCTCCACCCACCGGATGTTCACCGGAGCCTCCGCTGCAGCCTCCGCTCTTATGCACCCGAAGGTGTTTTTAGCGGAGGCTACACCAGATCCACCACCGGAGGCTAGTGCCTGGAAGAGCTGGGAAATGCATGGGGCGGAAGTTCCGGTGGTTTCACTGGAGCCTCCTCTGCTTGCAAAAATGGCACTCTAGCTTCGTTTCTTCGAGCTCTTTCCATTCGAAACATTTTTGTAACCCAATGAGATTGTATACTTGATGAAACTGGGCATTTTCATATATATCAAATAGGACCTGCAAGTACTCTCAAATAGACATTAGTCCTATAGTTATGTTGTCATCAATTATCAAAACGGAAGATGATCTTTCACTGAGATCATAGAACTTTTTAAAACAAACATGATAAATAGAACTTTAATAATAAAGCATAGCAATCACTTTGCATCATGAGAAGTATCTCAAATAAAATATCATGAATAACAATGCAAAGAAACATATACGTTTGTTTCGAGTATAGAGAAAGCATGGCAAAGTGATATTTTGCTAGTCCTTAAGAGTGGGGCAAAACATAAATGCGAGGACACCTTCAAAGTTCATGAGAAAGACTAGAACAAATAATTTGAGAACAAGAAATAACACATCATGAATCAATTAATAATGTTTCTGCGACAAATGCACATAAAACTCAGAAATGCTAAAATGCTCTCTCAACTGTGGATAAAGTTAGAAGATGGAGACTCAACATAAAAGTAAAAGAAAGGCCATTCGCAGAGGGAAGCCGGGATCACTCATGTGCTAGAGCTTTTTATTTGATTAAACAGAGGTATTTAAATGTTTGACACTCCTCCCATCCATCTTTCACAAACCATCGATAATCGAATCCTCGGGTGCCTGCCAACAATCACATACCATGGAGGAGTGTCTATATTTTGGGAGATGTATGCTAATGTCAACGAATGGTAAACAGAAAATACAGTACGTCACAAGCCAACTAGATTTCACAAGAGCGGCTCCCATATGAAGGACGCAACTGGTATAGAAGGTCACCATCTTTCTCTTTTGTTTACACAATTATGCTTTGACTGATAAATCAGGGGCAAAAATAGTGAAGAGATTTTGTGTGTATTAATTTGGGGCTGGGCACCCTGCTGCCAGCCCTTCTATCAATTGGATAAGCGGATGAAGCCACTATTCCAGGGTGTTAAATCCAATCAACAAGTGAGATAAAGATTCTCTATTTACGTCCTCATGAGCAAAAACAGGAACACAAAGCAGGAGTAATTTTGAAGGTTTTAAACGTAACACATGAGCAATTTACTTGGAGTGGCAGTTAAATACCACATGTAGGTAGGTATGGTGGACACACTGGGAAAACTTGGTTTTAGGGAGTTGGATGCACGAGTAGAGCTCATACTTAGTACAGGTGGAGGCTAGCAAAAGACTGGGAGCGACAAATCAAGAGAGCATAAGAGCCATAATCATGCATAGCGACATAAACATCATTAATCAAAGCATAAGCGGTATCACAAGTTCAAAAACTAAATGCTCATAGAGGCTATTAGTGACTGGTTCATAGTCATAAACATGGTGTGAGCATGCACCAAGTCAACCAAATAAAACATTCGAAAGAGAATACCATAAATTTATGCTTCAGTATGACAAGAACAACTCATGAATCTTTCAATGACACATTAAACACTCTCAGATATTTGAGGCTAATCATGCTACTAAATAACCACAAGGCTTTAAACTAAAATAACATCTAGCATGATATGAAAAGTTCTAACCACAATCTATACAAGCTTATACTTGCACCATTAAAAATTCTACTTCAAGCAGCAGTTTCTTCTCCCAACAAGCACCATACATGATATGTTTTAACAAAAATACTCTTCATGATACAACAAGAAAACATGAGAGCACTCACATAACACTACTAAAACTAACAGCTCTTAGATAAGAGATGCATGCAAAACAGGAGCTAAATAAATGCAGCAGCTAGACAAAGATTGAGAATACAAAGTATTCCCATAAAAAAGCGGAGCGTGTCACTCTCCAATAAAAGAATGCTGGGTTCCAACAAATATTATTGAAAAAATAAAAACAAAATTAAAGCAAAAAATAAAAGATGCTCCAAGTAAAGCACATAACATGTGACCGAATAAAAATATAGTTTCACTAGAATTGACATGATAATTTGTCGATGAAGAAGGGAATGCCTTGGGCATCCCCAAGCTTAGATGCTTGAGTCTTCTTGGAATTTGATGGGATGTACCACCGGGGCATCCCCAAGCTTGGGATTTTCACTCTTTTTGATCACGTCATATCATCCTCTTCTCTTGACCCTTGAAAACTTCCTTCACACCAAACTTCTCACAATCTTCATTAGCAACGTTAGTGCAATCGAAATAATAAATTCACCTGGTTCAGTTTCAACACAAGCCTAACACTCAAAAACACATTAGCTAGTATCACAACTTATTTTAAAACTCTTTTTCTCAAAAGAACAACAAAAGAAAAAGATTAAGTTGCAAATGCAATTATTGGCAGAAATCTGTCAAAACAGGAAAGCAGGTAAAGATGATTTTTTTCGAAAATTTTCTATTGCTCAAATCAAAAAGTGTTCAACTAAGAAAAGTTGCGTATATAGCCCAGTATTACTCACAAACAAACTCAGGTCATTTTGAATTTTCTGTGATTTTATACGAATTTAACAGTGGACAACAGAAATCTGCTTCCGGCGCAGAAATCCGAAATATAGCCTCAACTTTCCACTAGAGGATTTACTTGGCTCAACAAAGACACAAAATAAAAGATACAACGGGGTTGCTAAGGAAATAGACAACACCCAGGTGCAAAGAAAACAAAAGAAAACGAAGGAAAACAGGTTGAAAACGGAGAAATAAAACGGGTTGTCTCCCGGTAGCGCTTTTCTTTAACGCCTTTCAGCTAGGCATGGAAAGCAACCCAAGTGTTTTCAAGTGAAGAAGCATCCAAATTGTTACAAATCTTACCTTTTACCTTTCTTACCCTTATTCTTTTTAGGGAACTGATGATCCAAGCATGATTTGGAGGTGAAAGTCATGGTACCTTTTCCCATATTAATAGTTGCTCCTAAGATCTTCAGCAGAGATCTTCCAAGGGTAATTTGTCCTCCTTCTGCACATTCAATAACAAGATAATCAGTGGAGACTGTTTCTCCTAGGAGTTTTGTAAACACTCCCTCAGCTATCCCAATGGGAAATATAGTGGTGTTATTAATGAGAGTAATTTCTTCCCCTCCTTCAGCTAGCCCCCAAAGGTTCAAAGATTCGTAAATTTCCTTAGGCATATTCGAGGATTCAAAATTTATCGGGACATAAGTTGGGAGACCCCAAGGGCATAGTAGCAAGTTTCCCTCAGAAAGACACCAAGGTTGAATCGACCATTATGAGAAAGAAATCACTTCCGAAGGTTGTTGTGAGCTGATGTTGGCAGGGCGCACTACCGGTTCAGCAGCAACGTGAAATCTACACAACACGATCAAATTACTTTGCCCCAACGAAGCAGTGAGGTTGTCAATCTCACCGGTTTTGCTGAAAACAAAGGATTAGACGTATAGTGTGGAAAGTAGTACTTGTTTGCAGTAGATGAAAAGAGAACAGTGATGGCAGTGAAGAAAACAGTAATTGAAGTAGGAAAACAGTGATTCTAGTGGTTGTATTATCAGTTTAAAGAAATGGACCGGGGTACACAGTTCACTAGAGGTGTCTCTCCAAAACAGATAGATAACATGCTGGGTAACAAATTACAGCTGGGCAATTGACGGATATAAAGGCTGCACCGTAGTGCATATGCATGACATGATGATTACAATGTGATTCATGCGGGCATTACAACAAGATACATAGACCGTTATCCAACTGCATCTATGACTAATAATCCACCCTTAGAGTGTCATCCGATCAAACCCTGGGTATTAAGTTGCAAGCAAAAGATAATTGCATTGAGCAAAGTGTGTAATGTAAACAATAAAATTACCCTTAGACAAAGCATTGTTGTTTTCTCCCTAATGGCAACAACACATCCCCCACCTATTACGTTTCTGTCACTCGAGCGTGAGTGAAAGGGAGGGATGAACCCACTATCGAGCATAACTACTCCCTCTTGGAGTTACAAGCATCAACTTGGTAAGAGCATCTACTAGTAACGGAGAGCATGCAAGATCATAAATAACATACACATGAAAGAACATGATAGATTGATAATCATTGGACATAGCATTCAATATTCATCGTATCCCAGCAAACACAACTTGTAGCATTATAATAAGATGATCTTGATCATGTTAGGCAGCTCAAAAGATCTAAACACGAGGCATAAAGAGTAGAGAACAATCACCTAGCTATTGCTATGGACCCGTAGTCCAGGGATGAACTACTCACGCATCACTCCGGAGGCAGGCATGGTGATGAAGAGCCCTCCAATGATGATTGCCCCTCCTGGCAGGGTGCCGGGGAGAGCTCCAGAACCCTCCCGGACTAGGATTGATGATGACGGCGGCTACGGAACTTTTTGGTGGAAAAGGCTCGGGTATTTTAGGTTAACCTGTGGAGGTGCTTAAATAGGCTAGAGGGCAACGTTGGTGGGTGGCCTGGGGAGCCACACCACGAGCTGGCGCGGTAAGGAGGGAGCACGCCGCCCTATAGTGTGGGGCCTCCAGGGCCCCCCTTCGGGTCTCCTCGGGACTCCGTGTACTTGACGACTTTCTAAGACTGGGATTTCGTTTTGTCCAATTCCGAGAATATTTCCAGAAAAACTTTTCTGGAACCAAAAACAACAGGAAACATGTCAGACCCCAGACCGAGAGATATACATGCTGTTATGTGGTCCTAGTCATGGACCCACAAGGGCTTCAGGGTTACCAGCCCCGGCCGCAACAAACAATGGCAGACAGTCCGGATTCATCGGCACGCAGGCCGAATCACCTCGGTACTACTACCCCTTGTGTCCGTTCTAGTCATAACCAATTATGCATAACCAAGCGTCCACGAGTCGGATGAAACTGAAGGAACAGGACCAAAGCTCGACAGAGCTGCTATGTGTCCAGGAAGTGCAACAACAATCGAGGGTTACTAGGGTTACCAAGCCCTAGGCCGAATCACATCGGCAGGCGTGCTCGGACATGGCTCATCGGCTCCACAACCCCTCGACTGCGACAACTACGCAGGCATCGCCAAAACTGTATAAAAATGAGCTCGAAAACAAAAACCGATCAAAGCAGCACTCTAGACATGGAAGTTGTATTAAACAAGTATTACTAGAGTATAGCTTTCAAAACAGAGGTCACATGACCCAACATTACATCAGACAACAGAAAGCAAAGTATTTTGCTAGTCAACAAGAACCAAAAAGGCCTAAGAGGCTGCAACATAAGGCGACGTCCCAGCCCATAGATTCCAGGCTGCTACCTGAGAACCCCATACTACTCGTCGATGTCCATGTTGAAACCACCACTGATGTGACGAACTCCACCTGAACCAAAGTTAAGCAAACCTGAGAACGAGAGGTAGTCAACAAGACTTAGTTAACCTATTATATAACTGCTATCTTCAGAAAGCGTTTTATGAAGGTTATTTTGCATAAAGCCACCTTTTTTCCAAGTTGAGGAAGGAATAGCACGTCTCATGGGGTGTTTTGAAAACAGATGAGGAAGCTACTCAACTACTTATATCATCATCTTTTAATCCACCAAATCATTTCAGCACCTCGTGCTTTAAAGATCACCACCTCAAGTTGTTCCGGTACCTCATGCTACAAGGTAACCCCTCTCGTCATCTCTTAGGAGGCATCCTTCATTCGTTATCAGCAAGTTTTAGTCATTCCGTTCAAGTTATCTATGATAACAGAATATGTTACCAAGTCGTCCGTAGCCGTGGATACAGATTCTCGAGGAGGTCTATCCCTGCAGGGGGAACACTTTACCCACACGTACCATCCGACTCTTAATGCCAAGCTATTGGCACACTTTCGACGATGTACCGGCAGAGGGTGGTTGGCCACGACGTTTACCTTGCTCGACCCTATCCATGAGTCAACCCAAACAGGGCCACCCCGTCAACAGGGAGTTGGCCACCTCCTGACGGCACCTGTTTTGTGAGTCGGGATCAAGATCCGTGTACGTTTATCACTTGTCCTGGTCATGCCCTTTACCTTTCTCCAAAACTTTTTCTGACTCACACGCAGATGGAAAGATCAAACTACGTGACTCATGGATGTGGCCAAACAAGTTAGTTGGTCGAGCGCGGTCAGTTAGGCCCCGCGTGTGGTTGCACGCTCAGTCTTTTCTTCGAAGGCGAGAACTCGCTCCTAGAGGCATGAACAGGACAAAACGGCACAACCCATTGTGTCCTCACATCCATTCCGCTGTTAGTGAAGTTATCAAAGATAATTCAAATCACAACAACCTGACATAAAAGATTCACGCATTGACCAGATTCATCAACCGGATGGATCAGATCACAACTAGGAATGGCTAAGCAAGACTCATAGGCTTTAATGAAGCGCGAACAAACCTATGGCTGCTAGGAGCAGTGTATCAGGATATTGAGGCAATGCAACAAGTATAGGAGAACTCTATCTGAGAAGATAAATACTTTGAACCACATGCAATATACGAGATTCAAAACACTTCAAAACCGTATGTGAGAAGATAAGAGGTTATGCTTGCCTTTCTTCAAGAAAACTAGATAAAGTCTTCAGGAATAAGTGCTTGACTTGTCGGTTAGAATCAAGTATTCACCACTGGCATTGATGGCCTTCTCTTCGGAGTCGCATTCTACCGATAAGAAGCAAATGCCGAGAAGGAAGAAATCAACACATGGCATTGATGCAATGCACAAAATGTATGCATGATCGAGTTAATGCACTGAAGGAAGCCCTAAACATGTTTGTTGGGTTGCTAGGGTTCATATGGCAATTATGCGATTATGTTGAAATTATCCCGAAATAGACCCCGGAGGGGTACTTCGGGCAATTCTAAAAGTGAGTACAATTTTAATTGCTCAAATGGGTTTGAAAACATCAAAACTAGGTTGCATTTGTCATTTTGAGCATTTTGATATATAAGTTGTAATTTTCTAATTTTATTGAATAAAATCTTATTTTCTCCATTTTTAATTGATTTAAACAATATTTAAATAAACTTTGTCAAACATGTATGAAAGTGACATATTTGGGTTGGAAATAATTTTCTGAACAAAACCATATTTTTATTTTATTTTTCTGATTAACAGAATAAATTCATTCATTTTTAAAGATTTACTTATTTTCTGTAAACATTAAAGGGGTGGGGCCCACCTGTCAGAGTTTTATTCATTTAATAAATCATTTTCTAAAAAGATTTAAACCTGACAGCGTGGCCCCATGATGACGCCAACATGACGTCAGCTGCCGGCCGGAATGCCACTGCCGGCGAGCAATTGCTCGACTGCGGCCACGAGAGGGAGCGCAGATGGGCGCGTTCGACTCCCCACGTTGCAGACGACCTTCCTGTGGCGGCGCCTCCCTGGTACTGTCGCCGGAGGCTCGCCGGCATCCACGTCTGATGGCGGCCGGAGGCAAAGCGCGGCGGTAGAGAGGTACAGAGGGGGAGGAGGTGAGCGAGGAGCACCGGGGTGCTCAGGAGCTGACCATGAGCTTGTTGGTGAGGTCGGGGTAGCGTGAGGAGGCCGGAGATGGCGGCATCGAGCGCGGTGGAGCCCTGCCGGAACCGAGGAAGAAGTGCCCGATTCTCGTGATTCCGGACATCCCGGGAAGCGGCGTTCGGCATAGAGCTAGAGCAGAGCATGGCGGGGCTAGTGGTGGCTTCAATTGCTCCGGGGAAGGCCGGAGTCGACAACGATTCGCGGCTGCCGACGGTAGGGTTTCAGGCTAGGGTTTGGTACCAGAGAGAGGGAGAGAACTCGGGAGGGGGGGTTCTGCGAGGAGGCGTCGATCTAGGTGCCTCCTAGGCGTCCTCATCCTTCTTATCCGCGCGAGGAAGCAGGACATGGATCAGAGCATCGTCGGCGAGCAGCTCGCCTTCTGGCAGAAGGAGGAAGAAGACGTTAAAATAGGATTTTGCAAAAACCCCCTAGAACTTTCAGAAATCACCAAGAGGTCCTTTTCTATTTAAAAACAAGACAGAAATAGGGTTTTTGAGGGCCTATATGCAAACATAAAAATTGGCAAAAATACTTTTGGAAACCTCATAAAATTTCCAACCTTGCCATATTTTTGCTTTCCCAAATTGAAAATGTTTTTGATTCAAAATTTCGGTGACCACTTTAAGTGGTTTTTGGTCATTTCACTTATTGTTTTCAAATGCAATATTTTAACCAATGTTTTCATGAATGTATGAGATGAACACAACACCACAAACCCTACTTTGCAAAGTGGGATGTTACAAAATAGGAACTGGCTCTGTGGCATTTTGTCAATAGGTTAGTCCCAGAAAATCCATAAAAATGACATAAAGTGTATAGGAAACATGTAGAATATAACATGAAAACATCATGGAACATCAGAAATTATAGATACGTTTGACACGTATCAAGCATCCCCAAGCTTATTTCCTACTCGTCCTCGAGTAGGTAAAACAATAAAAACAAATAATTTCTCAGGTGACATGCTACAAAATAAACTTGATCATCATACTAATTTAAAGCATGTAAACTAGGATCAAATGAATAAAGGTTGTGGTTTATAGTTGATATCAAATAGAGTAATGTATAAACTATTATGAAGAACAAAGTTAAACTTTTCAATGAATCAATGCTAAAAGACAATCAACTGTGCAAAGTATATTAAATATGATTGAAGCTTCAACAAAAACAATACAATCATCCTAAGCATCAAACTCTCACAACAACTCTTGTTAGGATCAAGTCAACAATATGCACGTAGGAAAATCATTAAACTATTGTGCACTCAAAACAACAAAGCGTTATGTATTGGTCCTGGCACCAGGATGTTATGGCTAAAAGAACATTATGGGGGGTTGGAAGGTCAATGGAAGAAAGTCTCACATAACTGAAAGTGATCATTAGACGAGAGGAAGTCTTATAACCGAAGCTATTCAAGGAGTAGTGATTGCCACACAACGGATGCACATAGAGCTATAAGTGTATGAAAGCTCTCCAATGGAACTAGTGGGGGTGCATCCAACTTCCTTGCTCACGGAGACCTAGAGCACTTTTGAGGAGGCTCATCATTGGAATATACAAGCCAAGTTCCATAATGTAAGGTTCCCCACATAGTTATGCAACTCATCAAATGAAAACTCTCTCCAAACTGAAGTATTGGTGCTAATAAGCACAAGTGTGGAATAAATGATAGTAGTGATGCCCCTCTCTCTTTATTATCTCTCTTTGGCCCTCTTTCATTTTTTTCTCTTTTTGGGCTTTCTTTTTTTTTTCCTTTTTATATATAAACTCACCGGTAAGGGCAACACTCTATTTTACAAATGAATCATCACACTTTCTGTACTAATAACTCAAACTGAAATATCTCTGATGTATAAATAACAATGCTCCTACTAGTGTAGCAGTATGCAAAATAACAATGAAGCATGTCATCAAGTCACATAATGAAGATGGATGTTGTATGTCAATATATCTCAGAATGGCTATGGAAATGACATGATGGGTAGGTATGGTGGATGTTTTGAGGAAGATATTTGGGCTTATGTGTAGGAGAATAAAGTCCTCCCACGGGGTTTGGATGCACTGGTGAAGTTTGCACCAACTCTCAATGTGAGAATGGGCAATGCACAGTACCGAAGAGGCTATCAAATATGGATGGTGGAAGTGCGAGAAAACTGCAACTTAGAACTCACAAGTTAAAAGATTACAACTAGAAATATGATCATACAAGGCATAATGAAAATCACTCCAAGAGGGTCCGTGGCAGTGACAAGTCACTGTTGGCTACCCCGACCGTAGCACATAACAAAAATCCATGACGATTTTTATCAACAAAGGAAGTCATATACCATTATACTATGAACTGGTTTATTCGAGTGTGGCACAATTTCAAGCTTTTAGCCCAACAATTAATTGTTTCTAATTTACTAAACCACCAGGTTTACCAATAAGCATATTAATATCTCAAAACATAAACAAATTTTCAAGTGAAACAGTTTAATGATCTACAAGAGTATGCAAGTCTTTTCCAACATACCATATACCACATGTAGCATTTGCTATTTCCATAAAATACCATTCAATATATATATTTCAACACAAACTCTTCAACTAATATAACAATGAAACAAGAGAGTATTAATACTACTCTACTAGAACTAGCAGCTCTGAATAAGAGATGCATGAAAAACAAGAGCTAAAAGGATTTGCAGCAACTTGAAGAAAAACTAAGAATACGAGCATTGAAGAAAACGAGTATTCATATAAAAAGCGGAGCGTGTCTCCCTTCGACACAAGAATGCTGGCTTCCAACTATATTTAGTACAGCAAGGAAAACAAAACAAAAACAAACATACGCTCCAAGTAAAGTGCATATGATGTGACCGAATAAAAATATAGTTTCACTAAAAGTGACTTGATAAATTGTTGATGAAGAAGGGGATGCCTTGGGCATCCCCAAGCTTAGATGCTTGAGTCTTCTTGGATTTTGCTGGGATGAACCACGGGGGAATCCCCAAGCTCTGGATTTTCATCTTCTTGATCACATTATATCACCCTCTTCTCTTGACCCTTGAGAACTTCCTTCACACCAACCTCAGAGTAATTCTCATTAGAGGGTTAGTCCACAGTAAAAAATTGACATGTTCTCCTTGGACACAGGAATTATTAATACTTTTTAAACATTAGCTACAACCATTGATGTTTTGTGGAGCAAAGAAATCCACTCGAGATAGTAAAAGAGAAAATGCAAGGAAAAAAAGCAGAATCTGTCAAAACTAGAACAATCTATAAAGACAATTTGTTTGGGACACTTACGTTACTCAAATCGAAAAATGCAAAGCTAGAAAAAGTTTCGGAAATAGACGAGAATTAAGCAAAAAAAAATTGCAGGTCATTTTGATCTTTCTGTAATTTTACACGAATTTAACGGTGGAAAGCAGAAATCTGTTTCCTGCACATAAATCCAAATCTAACTTCAACTTTCGCTAGAGACTTTACTTGGCACAAAAAATGCGAGAAAATAAAGATACAAAGGAGTTGCTACAGAAGTAAAAAAACACCTTGACTCAAAGAAAACAGAGAAAAACAATGCAAAAATAAAACCATGGATTAGCTCCCAATAAGTGTTTTTCTTTAACGCCTTTCAG
Source organism: Alopecurus myosuroides (assembly GCA_028641055.1). Lineage (NCBI taxonomy): Eukaryota > Viridiplantae > Streptophyta > Magnoliopsida > Poales > Poaceae > Alopecurus > Alopecurus myosuroides. The sequence continues at coordinate 38,390,827 of CM054059.1, read as the reverse complement.
CTAGGCCCAAAAAACTAGAATCAAGCTTTTTTAAGTGAAGAGGCATCAATAAGCAAGTATAAAACAAATTTAAGTCTAAGACACTTCCTGTGCATAGGAATCTTGTAAAGAAACAAATTAAAGAAACTCAAACTAGAAATCATGGGAAGGTAGAACAAGAGGAATTTCAAAACTTTCAACAAAAAGAGAGGTGTTTTAGTAACATGAAAATTCCTACAACCATATTTTCCTCTCTCACAAGAATTTTCAGTAGCAACATGAACAAACTCAATAACATAATTATCACATAAAGCATGTTTGTTATGGTCCAAAAGCACACAATTCATATCAAGCTCCAAAATAGTGGGATCAAAATTTAAAAATAAAGACCTCTTGTTTCCCACTTTTAGCAATAGCAAAACAAGATGATTGGTCACCCTTAAAAGGTATGGGACACATTACAGCAATCCTATTTTCAGTAGCATTATAATAAAGTAACATAGGACCATCATCTAGAGCATTATCATATAGATTTTCTAAACAAACTTCCTCATTATCATGCATATTAATAGGTGGAATAAATAGAGGACTATCATAGGATTTATCAAAGTAGCATGGATTATCATAAATATCAGTAGCAATATCCTTCTCACAAGTTTTATTCATAGTAGTATCAAGGTCACAAGTATAGCAAGTATCAATTTCATCAAAAAGGGATATTCCAAAAAAATCAATAGGATCATCACAATAATCAATATAACACTCATCCTACTTTTTTTTCATCAAATGAGCTTCCAGTTTCATCAATTTCTTCTTCCATAGGTTCCTGCAAGGCATTAGTCTCCTCCTTTTGGGGAGAGCATCTATTAAGATATTTAATTATATAGCAATTACAATCCTTGTAATTATCAAAGCAATATTCAAGTATAGCATAAATCTCGTATTTATAAGGTGCATCATCAATATTTTCAAGCAAATAGGCAATTTCGAATGCACCCTTCCAAGCAATAAATTCCTAAATTTGTTCCACATCATAAAAGTCAAAATTTACCTTAATATAAGAATATATGGTAACATTATCATTATACTCACATTGAAAGGGAGGTGTTTATACCTCCTACATCAACAAGATTTGTCAAAGCAATAAGTAACATTATAAGTAGAGCACAAGTTTCTAGTAATAATATACAATTTATTTTTGTTTCCCTTTTTGTGACAAGCGGTGTTCTTATAATATTTTTGTTGTTCTTCCTTCAACCCACCTTGCCATTAAGATCTAGTTTCAAAGGTATCAACCATTGATAGTAGGAATGATAAAGCAAGTAACAAGCAAAACAATAACAAATTAAAAATGATTGGAGGTGAGAGACTCCCCTTAGAAATCCTCTTCCTCCCCAGCAACGACGCTAGAAAAGAGCTTGATGGCGTATAACACACGTTTGTTTGGAGACCCCAAGAGGAGGGTATGAAGATCACAGTAGCAAGTTTCCCTCAGAAATAAACCAAGGTTGAATCGACCAGCAGGAGAAAGAAATCACTTCCGAAGGTTATTGTCAGCCGATATTGGCAGGGCGCACTACCGATTCAGCAGCAACGTTAAATCTACACAACACAATCAAATTACTTTGCCCCAACGAAGCAGTGAGGTTGTCAATCTCACCGGTTTTGCTGAAAACAAAGGATTAGACGTATAGTATGTAAAGTAGTACTTGTTTGCAGTAGATGAAAAGAGAACAATGATGGCAGTGAAGAAAAGAGTAATTGAACTAGGAAAATAGTGGTTGCAGTGGTTGTATTATCAGTGTAAAGAAATGGACCGGGGTCATTAGTTCACTAGAGATGTCTCTCCAAAACAGATAGATACCATGCTGGGTAAACAAATTACAGCTGGGAAATTGACAGATATAAAGGCTGCACCGTAGTGCATATGCATGATATGATGATTACTATGTGATTCATGTGGGCATTGCAACAAGATACATAGACCACTGCATCTATGACTAATAATCCACCCTCGGAGTGTCATCCGATCAAACCATGGGTATTACGTTGAAAGCAACAGATAATTGCATTAAGCAAAGTGTGTAATGTAAACAATAAAATTATCCTTAGACAAAGAATTGTTGTTTTCTCCCTAACGGCAACAGCACATCCCCCACCCGTTAAGTTTCTGTCACTCGAGCGTGAATGAAAGGGAGGCATGAACCCACTATCGAGTATAAATACTACCTCTTGGAGTTACAAGCATCAACTTGGCGAGAGCATCTACTAGTAACGGAGAGCATGCAAGATCATAAATAACATACACATGAAAGAACATGATAGATTGATAATCATTGGACATAGCATTATATATTCACTGAATCCCAACAAACACAACATGTAGCATTACAATAAGATGATATTGATGATGTTAGGCATCTCACAAGATCTAAACATAAGGCATTAAGAGGAGACAACAACCATCTAGCTACTTCTATGGACCCGTAGTCCAGGGATGAACTACTCACGCGTCACTCAAGAGGCAGGCATGGTGATGAAGAGCCCTCCAGTGATGATTCCCCCTCCCGGCAGGGTGCCGGGGAGAGCTCCAGAACCCTCCCGAACTAGGGTTGACGATGACGGCTGCTACGGAACTTTTTGGTGGAAAAGGCTTGGGTATTTTAGGTTAAACGGTGGAGGAGCTTAAATAGGCGAGAGGGAAACATCGGTTGGTGGCCTGGGGGCCCACACAACAGCTGGCGTGGCCAGGGGGCGCGCCGTCCTATGGTGTGGGGCCTCCAGGGCCCCCTCCGGTCTCCTCCGGACTCCGTGTACGTGACAATTTTCTAAGACTCTGGGATTTTGTTTCGTCCAATTTCGAGAATATTTCCAGAACAACTTTTCTGAAACAAAAAAAGCAGAAAACAGGAACTGGTTCTATGGCATCTTGTCAATAGGTTAGTCCCAGAAAATCCATAAAATGACATAAAGTTTATAGAAAACATGTAGCTTATAGCATGAAAACAACATGGAACATCAGAAATTACAGATACGTTTGAGACTATCATCAGGGTCACCCAAGTGCCTCCCAGGAGCGGGCTAGGCCTGGCCGTGGCTAGTGTCCCTCTGGGGGCCGTGGGCCCCACCTTGGGCTGACCTTCTGGCTCTTGGAGTTTTCCGGAGAATAAAAATTCCACAAAACATTTCAGCTCATTCGAACCACTTTGATGTTTTACCTATTTCTGCAATTCAAAGAAAAAACAGACAGAAACTGGCACCGGGCATCTTGTTAATAGGTTAGACCAATGAATGATAGAAACCAAGGGAAAACAAAGGTAAAACATGTAGAAAACGAGCTTGGAGCATAAAAAATTATAGATACCTTTGGGATGTATCAGCATCCCCAAGCTTAACTTTTGCTCGTCCTCGAGTAGGTTAGTGAAAACAAAATAATTTTTGAGGTAACATGCAACCAACACAAACTTGATCAATCATATGTAAAGGCATTGTAAGATAAGATCGAAGTACTTTAACAAAGGCATGCTACATATTATTTGAACTAATGTAATCTTAGAAACTATGTTGCACATGAAAAGTAACACAAATAAACGACAATGAGTAATAACGCATTGAAAGTGATACGTTTGCTTCAATCATAATGAAAAACATAATAAAGTGGTATCCAATTGTCCTTAGTGTGGTAGAAAAACATAGATGTCAGGACACCTTCAAAGTTTAAATGGTGAGTAGATACAAATAATTTGAGAGAAAGCAATACCATAATCATGAACTAATTAATAATAAATTTTGGGACTATGCACATTATACTCAGAATGACAACTATCCTCTCTTAACTGGTGCATAAAGTAAGAAGATCAAGAATCATCATAAAAGTAAAAGAAAGGCCATTCATAGAGAGAAGCATGGGTTACTCATGTGCTAGAGCTTTTTATTTAATAAAAAGAGGTATTTAAAACAATTTTTGAGAGAGGTGTATGTCTATGTCAACGAATGGTAATAAAAAACTTATCATAACCCATGTCAAGAAAAGTGTTTAGACTTTTGAGAGCGGTTTCCATTAACATTTTTTCTTATGGTTGGCACTTCCCCCCACAAACAATAGGTAGCCGTATCCACGGGTGTCACCAGCATTCATCAAGCCATAAGGAAGTGCCTTTTTTTAATTATGTGAGTTCATATTATTTAGCACCATCTCTCTACAAATTTAGATGAGCACATATTCCATACTAATCGGGTGGAATAAGGGAGAATAAATTTTCTTGACATAAACCATGATAAACTTTAAACTACTTTCTGATGAGCTAAAACAGGAACACAAACCAGGTTAATAATTTTGAAGGTTTAAGGGTAGCACACGAGTAATTTACTTGGAGTGGCTGTGAAAACAACATATAGGTAGGTATGGTGGACACATTTGGCAAAATTTGGTTTGTGGAGTTGGATGCATGAGTAGTGCTCATACTCAGTACATGTGAAGGCTAGCAAAAGACTAGGAGCGGCCAACTAAGAGAGCAATAACGGCCATAATCATGCATAGCGACAAAACATTATTAATCAAAGCATGAATTAATATTAGAATTAAAAAAATAAATGATCATCAAGGATAATGGTGACTTTGTTTATAGTCGTAACATGGGGTGAGCATGCGCCAAGTCAATCCAGATAAATCATTCAAAGGCGAATACCACAATACCATGCTTCAATACAAAGGAACAACACATGGTTTAATTTCAATGGAACATTAAGCACTCTTGGCTATTTGAGAATAGTAATGATACATAATATACTACTAAGAACACAATTAAAATAACATCTAACATGACATGCCAAAACCTAAGCCACGGTCTAACCAAGCTTCCTATTACACCACTATAAGCATTAAATATTTTACTCTTCTCCAACACCAATCAACTTATTTGAAACAACTCTCAAAGAAAATAATCAACAAAGACAAGAGAGCTAAACATATATAACTGAATAAAACCAACAAGATCTAAACAAAAATCGGGTGAAAAACAAGAGCTAAACGCAGTACTAGTAATAATTGAACCCTCGCAAAATAAAAAAATAGTAAAAACTAGAGTGTTCTAGGCAATAAAAATTGAGCGTGTCTCTATCAAAACTAAAATATTATAGGATCCAACCTTTTATTATAGCAAGGAAAACAAAACAAAACAGAAAGAAACATAAAATCATAGTCCAACAATAACACACATCATGTGAAGCAATAAAAATATAGTGTTTTGAAAGAAATCTGATATTTTTGTTGATGAATAATGGGATGCCTTGGGCATCCCCAAGCTTTAACGCATGTAATTCTTAGATGTGTATTGGTGTGACATGGGCATACCCAAGCTTTAGATTTTTTCCATCCTTAATCTCCTCATATCATCCTTCTCTCCCTACACTTGAAAACTTCCTCCGCCTAAAACTTCTCACAATCTTCATTAGCAATGTTAGTGCATCAAAAAAATAAATCCATGTGTTTCAGTTTCAAAACAAGTATAACACTCAATTTAAAACATTAGATACTTTCAAAACTACTTTTAAGGCTCTTCCCCCCTGAAAGAATCACAAAATCAAAAGATTAAGAGGCAAATGCAAATATTGGCAGAAATCTGTCAAAACAGAACAACGGGTAAAAATGGATTTTTCGAAAATATTCTATTGATCAAATCTAAAAGTGGGAAACTAATGAAGATTATATAACAACTTGAGTCATATGTCTATTTTTTTTCAAATCTACCCTTCGTTCTGGCTGAGAGAAATAATTTTTTTGGTGGCAACATAGAAATCTGTTTCAGGATAGCAACTTCCCCAAATCGCACTACCTCTATATTAGAGGTTACTCTTGGCACAAAAATGAAATAAAAAGGATAAGAAGAGGTGCTAATAGCTAAAAACTTCCAAGACACAAAGAAAACAAAATAAAACATGAGAAAACTAATGGAAAACAAAGTAGGCTGTCTCTCACAATCGCTTTTCTGCAACGCCTTTTGGATAGGAATTTATTTTAAGGGACATTATTTTTATGATACAATGGAATAAAAAAAGAAACACATATATTTAGCTGAGAAGCTTCCATGAATAGATTTACATTGTTTCTGTAACAGCCCAATTTTTGGAAGATAGGAAAAACTTGTTTTCAATAACCCAAAAATCAGGGCCAACAAAAACTTTTTAATATGTTTGACTAATGCTTGTGTTTCTTTTCTATGTTCTTGTTGATTGTGTTTTTGTTTGTGTTTGTTAACAACTAAAATTAAAAACCAATGATCATAACTTTCGTAAAACACAACCCTTGTGATAAAGTCATGACAAGAGAGCTTATCATCTTCATCTATCCCACTCTTTTGGCAAAAACCTTTTTGAAAATGTTTTGGTTTTAGAAGAAACCCAAAGGCCATGTTCTGAGAAAATAAAAGATAATTTCCAAAACTATATGAAAAGTATTTTTGAGCTAATCATCTCCAACCTGTTATCAACCAACATGTTTTTGCAGGTATTTCAGAAACTCCCTCTCACTTCCTTTTTGCAAAAACAATAAGAGGGGACTATGTTACCCCTGTGCTCTACCTCAATTATATTCTTTTGGAAATAACAACTTTTGAGCTGAACCTATTTACAAAATCCTCTTGTCATGGTATGTCTTGCTCACTACCTAAAATTAACACTTGAGAGAAACACCTGGCAAACTAATTTGAAGAACTTAGTTGTTTGAGTGATCTGGTGTGTCTTGTTATTTTATCTGCATTGTTGTGTGATCTTACCTTGTGTTTGCTTGAAGTATTTATTTCTGTTGGTTGATTAATGTGTGTTGTTTTGATAAGTAAATAAAACCTTTTAATGACAAGATTAAACATCAATGTCATATTTCATCATATTTCCATCTCATACTCTGTTTTCTTAAAAACTTCCAAACTTGGAGACATGTCTTTATGTCAAATGTTGTTCTATTCATCAAGGTACCCTCATGTATATCATGTTTAACATCTATGCCATCTATCCATGGTGTTATATTGGATATTGAAACCCTTTGGTATCATCTATCAAAATCCTATTGAAGGCATCCCCAAAATAATGACCATATCACTTTATTTATGAAGCACTTTGTCCATGTTACTCCCAATCACTCCTTATTGTTTTCAGGCCAAATGAACCTACCCTTGTCATAACCATGACCTATACATCACCTCCATATGGTCCATTTATTTTGCAATGGCCATTTAATTATTCTTCTCCCATGGTTTTTAGCCTATTAAATAAACCCCTGTTTTCACCCTTTTTCCACTTGGTGCCTCAATTATTTTCAAAGGAGTTGTTTATTAAAAATCACTTTTGAGACCTAGATTAGGTACTCTATCATCCCAACTCAAAAATATTTGTTTTAAACGCATTTTACTATTTATTATTTTCCATTTTCCAAAAGGCCAGAAATGGACTTTTAAATGTTTTGTGAAGAAAAGTATTTCCTAAAATCTTGGAAAAATTACCCAACATGCCTATGGTCATGTGGGACTTATTTATAGAAAAACATTTAAAAGTTGTTTTGAAAATTTTGGAGAAAACATTTAAAAACAGTTTCTGGCATTTTTTAAATTCCAAAATTTTGTGAAAGAAATATTTTCAAAAACTCTTGAGGCCACCACCCCTAGACTCCATTTTTGATTCTCTATCCAATGGACATGATTTTGCACTTGTGTTCTGCTCAAGAAATTAGAGAAAACTATCAAAAACCCTCTCTGGTCTTCCTGGACACTGTTGAGAGCATGCTTGTTCTGGTCCTCCCTCTCTCTCTCCTACACCTGGGCATTGGATTTTAGTCCCTCAACCTCCTAGACATGGTCTACCCTTCCCATCCCTTCTCTCTCTCTATCTAACTCAACCCAAAACGGAAATGGACAAGGGTGGTGCTCATCCCCCTCTTCTCTGTCCACGTCCACAATGCACCCCCGAAGAAAATATCGCACCAGCCCACTCCTCTATACCCCCGTGACTCCCTGGCAAGAGCTCTCTTCTTCTCCTTGTCTCCTTCCCCCTCCCCCGTGCGCTGGCCGTGGCGTCCAGAACGCCCGCGCCACGTCGATCGCGTTCCGCCACTTGGAACACATGCCCAAGCTCGAAACCGCGTCAACTTGCTCCACGAGCTCTCCTGGAGTGTACCCATGCCCTCCATTCGTCTCCTCTCGCTCTCCCTCTCCCTCGAGATGTTGTCGAATACCTGCGGGTGAGGGGTGGGAGTTCTGTTCTCTACTCGCCTCGGACCTCCCCCTCCTTTTCCCTCTCAACAGGAGGAGACCCTCTCTGTGGCATATCCTCCGCGCAGGTTCCTTCCAGCTTATCTCGGTGTGGGCAGTGCTCCTCCCGATCCGCCATGGACGCAGCTCACCGAGCTCGTCTCCAGACCGATGCAGAGGACCTCCGCCTCTCTCTTTTCTTTCTCTGTTCTTGGTTAGACTCCAATCGCATCTCCCCCTCTCTAATTGCTATTTTCATCCACCGCAGGGACGCCGCTGTCTCCAACCCCGCTCGGCCGCCTTTGAGCCAAGGGAGCCCTGGCGCAGAGGCTTCCCTCGCGTGCGCCACTAGGGTCATCTAGTTCGCGGCGTCATCCTGATCGTTTTGGTGCAGGTCTCGTTTCCGGGGAAGGCCCGTAGCCATCTACGGCGGAACTCCGGCGGCTGCCCTGTTGTATCCTCTGTTTCCACCGCCCACTTTTGGTCGTCGCCGACGGAGACTCCTCGCAAGCGTCAGATCTGCATCCAACGGAGCTGTTTGAATCTTGGATCATCTAATCTCCGCCGTCGACTACGGATCGAACGGTGACTTACCGTTTCGCCCCGCGCACGCTGGCTAGCAGGCCGGCCTGCCTCCGTGCGGCCCAACTTCTTCAGATCTGGCCCTTTTGCCATTTGTTTCTGTAGGTTGAAATCATTTTTCCAATAGATCTGTTTCTGGTGCTTTACTTTAAATCGAAACAAAAATGTTAATAAGCAAATCTTGCCAAACCAAAAATCACAGTGGTAGATCTATAAAATCTTAACCACCTCCAACTTGTAGATCTGCATTTTGCGCAATATTTTAGGAGAAATAAAATAAATGGCAGAGACACTCATGAACACCATTTCTTTAATAACTTGAGTTTTAAGTATCCAAATATTGAAAACTCAACTGTTCTGAGTAGCCTTGAAAATGTCTATCTGTGGCAGTTGACCTTGTGTGGACTTGAGTTGTTTATTGAAAATGACATGCATGTTAGTTTTAGGCCAGAGAGCACTTATGTGAATTGTTTAATTTTCTTGGTGATGATTTTTGATGTGAATCCACTTGTGTTGGTTTGCTTATGACTAGGGGCACCTTATACTAGATTTTCATGGTTTTTGGAGTTACAGAATAGGATTGGTCCATTGTTTAGTAAATAGTCTTTTTCTGTCCATTATTGATATGATTTGATAAATTGTTGTGTTATTATGTTCTTGCTATAAAAGTGATTCCTAGCATGTGTAAGGTATTAATACATTATTGAGATGTTTTTTGAGTGTTTCACTAGCATGATAGGGTTTGGGTGTGAAAAGCCATGTTTGTTATGGTTTTATTCTCATAGGGTGTTTTTCCTAGTAATAATAGGTTAAATTATGTTATTCTTCATATTGCTATGACTACTTGAATAAATGATTTAGTCTTGTTTTCCATAGAATGGCTACTGTTATTTTACCATATTATACTTTCTTGCATGCTTGAGTGAGCTCTAGATCAAATTGTCATGCTATGATAGTTTTAGGTGATTTTCTGCCATAATTTGTTATTTGCATGCTTAATTTTTGAGGCATTGATTAGATTGTTATTTTGATATTAATAGCATGTTTAGGTGTTGTTTTCTCTGTTATTGGAATGCTATCTTATAGATCCATCATTTTAGGATAAATCATGTTTGATGATCTATTATGGTTATGCATATCTACTTGTCTAAATTGCCCTATTTCATGTCTAGTTTTAATAGTTGTTTTGCTCCATGATTATGTTCATGCATTGAGTGATGCCATGATATGTTTGATATTGATTTGTCTCTGTTATTATGTTGTTTAGCTACTGGTTATTTTGTTTCTCCATGTTTAGAAAAGCATGTGTTACTATGGGCTTGCAGTATTGTTTGTTAATATTTTCCTATGCATGTGTATGTGTTCCTAGGTTGTTTTCTTGTTATTTTGATCATCCTCATGAATGACCAGAGAGTCATTTAATCTTATTTGGGAATGTTATGAGAGTGGCACACCCACTGGACTCAGGCCATTTTGGTTGAGGATCCATAACATCAATTCTAGTGCTATTCATGTGTGTTGTTTGTGCATGTTCTCCTTGATGATGTGCACCCTAGTACCATTGTTTGTGAGTGTACTTGTTTCATGAAATGCTTGCTGTATGTTTACTTTCTGTCAAGTGCTTGCCTTTGTTTGGTTCTGATTGGGTGTTTTTCTTTTCAAGTTTACGGCGTTAGATAACGAAGACAATATTATTTCCCGGAGAGGTTTTTATTGCAACTCTTGTTTATTTCAAGAGCAAGACCAAGACCAGTGCCAAGGAAAGCCACTCTAAATGATTTCTGTTGTTTTACTTATAATTATCTATCATGCATGTTTTACTTCTGAAGTTTTACAAAATATGGATTCAAAAACTATTCTTTTAAGTGGACTATACCACTATCTATTTTGTGTATCTATTATGATGTACCCACTTTATAATCTTGGTGTTACCAAGACCTTTAGATATTTTAATATCACCTCCTCTTTTACTCAAGTCCCCTAGTGGAGATTTTTTTTAGCTTGATGTTTTTGGAAAGCAAAAGCTTGGAAAAACCCCGAGGAAAGGTGGGACCTTTTCCGAGGGAGGTATGTGGAGAAGGAAATGTTTTCGACTTGTTTTCCAAAAATGACACATAACCTAGTCTTCGCCGGACAACCAAGCCGTGCTGCCACATTACCCCAATATGGGAACGGGGTCTAGCTAATTGCTTGTCGGTGTTAGTCCGTGTCTACCTCAGAGTGCTATAGGGGTTAGAGTCCCCCGAACCGAATTGTCGCCAGGAGGGAGAAATGAGACATTCAGAGTGTGGGGATTAAGTTCGCCACCGGTTGCAACAGTTGGGTCTCCTGCCATGGCGGTGTGTTGTCAGGGGAAACCGGATCGATACGGCTGACTCACTCGGTGCCGGGGAGAACAAACCCAGTTGAAGAGGTAGTCATTTACTAGCGCTGACATAGTGGATGGTTAGGACCAGTTATCCGATGTTTGCATACTGTCTCGAACAGTCCATGGTTGTTCATGGCGGATGTACTGGATCTTGTGGATTGTGTACACCTCTGCAGAGTAAAACTATTCAGAGTAGCCGCGTCCTCGGATATGGATAGTTGAATGGCCATGTAGCTAGCATTGTGTCAATGTTTTCAAAAAGATAGAAAGTGTTTTGGAATTGTACCTGGGAGGTACGTTGGAAGGGAATTATTGTACCTTTGAGGTACCGGATAAATGATGATCTTAAAGATGTGTTTTTTTCCAAGAAGTTTTGCAAAGAGAAATGTTTTCTTTATTTAGAATGCTTTATCAAAACCTTGTGGACATGCTATATCTACAAGAGAAATGAAATATCTTTTGAAGTATCTTCTTCAACAAAGAAAAATAAAACTTGTGCAACTATGATGGGTCTTAAATTCATCATGGCTAGTTGAACCCTAATTAAAGCCTTCCTACCACCTATATATATATATGCATGTTTGCATGTTTAGCTTTCATTTGGGGTGGCTTGCAAGAGTACATTCAAACGTACTCATATTGGTTTCGTCCCTGGCTATTGTCTTAGCTAGACTTTGAGCAGAAAACCGGAGAAACCGAAGAAGATGGTGTCGCTGACGGCTATGCGAACTAGGAACGTCTCCGAGTCAGTAGCCTGTAGGTAGTCAAGGCGCGACTTGGGTTTACCACGAGTGTGTTTTGCAGTCTTCCGCTGTTTTTAAGTGTGTGTTCCTGCCCTGCGTGGCAGTTGTTTTCAACTGAGTCAAGTGACTAGTTGTTTTTTGCAGATTGTACCGTAGGGAAAAATCCCTACGGTTGGATTTTCAAAATTATAGGGGCAAACAGAATGCCACCAAAGTTACATAAGCATTACAAAAAGTAGTTCAAGGGGGTAAAAAATTAATCCTACAATACATATCATGTGACAAGGTTCCTAACCCAAGAAACGAGGGGTTCCCTAGTAGTGTCTTTAACTATGTACTGATGTATCATGATATCAGAGGAAAACCTAATATGCCAACTCAAATAAGTAGCCTCTTTGGATTGGAAGATAAGATCATTCCTAGCCTTCCATATGTTCCATGTAGCACAAGCTAAGATCTCCAGAAAACAGGGCCCTTGAAATTGCAACATAGCCAAAGTGATCCTATCTAGTATGGTCTTGGAGAGATCCCAATGAATGCCAAGCGCAATCCAACAATCCCTGGCAAAGTTGCATTCAAAGAAAAGATGGCTAATAGTTTCACATGTGTTGCTGTCACATAGGACACATGAATAACCCTCAGGTAGATGCCAATGTCTGCGGCTCAAAAGATCTCTAGTGTTCAATCGATCATTGAAGAAGAGCCACAAGAACACCTTCAGTTTAGGGAGGCATCTGGATGCCCATATATTCTTGATGAGGGGATGGCAATGGATATTAGAAAAGAGGAACTTATAAAATTGTGCAGAGCTGTAGTGTCCATTGCCCCAGCAATATTGCACATGATCATGACTAGATGGGTCCAGATCTAGTTGCTCAATAACCCGTGATAAGTCCTGATATTCCTCATATGCTTGCACAGACAAAGGCAGTGCAAATGTATCTTGTAGATTATGAGAATCACATATCTGAGCCACGGATGAGTCCTCATTAAGTACAAAAGAATATAACCTAGGCCAACGATCACAAAGTGTAGTGCTGCCCTGCCAAAAATCTTTCCAAAAAAGAGTATTAATACCATTTCCAATATGGAATCGAGCAATACTGCGATATAACGGCATGAGCTTGAATATATCCCTCCACCAGAATGAACCCTTAACGGCTTGAGCATGTGGTGGAGAGTGATCATATAGGTTCCAAACAAGTTTGACCCAGGGTGTATCATAATGGTTATAAAATTAGTGTAAATATCTGATCAGGAGAGCATTATTTTGGAGCTCGAGATTCATGATGCAAAGACCCCCATTCATTATTTTGGACCAGGTGACCAGTTGTGTAAGCCGTGTATTCGTGTAGTGGATGTTGTAATCTGCAATGCCAACTCGAGTATGTTGTTCACGACTAACTGATCATGGGATCGTGAATGTATGCATACTGGAGGTCTCGGACTGCTAGTCTGGGGTCCCCACAGTTTCCATAGGCATGAACACAAGTGTTCAAGTTCGACCCCTATTTCATCAATGCTCACCTTCTTAATCACTTATCTTTTTGAAAAGTTTTTAGATAACAAGAACAACTATTTTTTTAATTCGTGTTCCCTAGTAATAAAGGAGATAAAAAATGACTCAAAACTGAAAGCAAAAGAAACTTAAAACGGAAAAAAAGCAAGGGTTGTCTCCCAAGAGCTCTTTATTTATAACCATTAAGATAGGCTAAGTAATTTGAAAGATGCTCACATAAGAAATACTATTGAGGCAAAAGAGAGAATCAAGTAGCAAATATGAAACACATTTAAGTATAACCCACTTCCTATGCATAGGAATCTTGCAAATACATAAATTAAAGAAGAATAAACTAGCAAGCATAGGAAGGTAAAACAAAAGAAACTTCAAAAATTTCAACATAAACAGAGATGTTTTAGTAACATGAAATTTCCTAACCATATTTTCCTCTCTCATAATAATTTTTAGTAGCATCATGAGAAAACTCATCAATATAACTATCACACAAAGCATGCTTGTCATGATCTAAAATCACATAACTCATATCAAGCTCCAAAATAGTGGGATCAAAATTTAAAATCTTGACCTCTCCCAACCCACTTTTAGAAATAAAACAAGATGATTGATCACTCTACAAAGGTATGGTAATACTTCTAGGTAAAGTTAAGACCTCTTCAATCCCATTTTCAATAGCATTATAATTTATCTCGTCAAGTAACATAGGACTATCATCTAGAGAATTATCATATAAATTTTCCAAACAAACTTCCTCATTATCATGCATATCAATAGTAGGAACAAATAGAGGATTATCATAAGTTTTAACAAAGTTGCAAGGGTTATCATAAATGACAGTAGAAAAGTCACTCCCACAAGTTTCATTCATAGTATCATCAAGGTTACAAGTATAGCAAGCATCAATTTCATCAAAAAGGGATATTTCAAAAGAATCAATAGGATCATCACATTCATCAGTATAAAACTCATCCTCCTTTTGTAAGCATGGAGGGAAATCAAATAAAGTATGAGTTAAAGAGTTACTCTCATTGGAAGGTAGACATGGGTAGCTATTCCATTCTTCCTCCTTTTGTTCATCACTCTCCTCTTTTTCATCCAATGAGCTTTCAATTTAAGAAATTTCTTCTTCCATAGGCTCGCGCAAGGCATTAGTCTCTTCCTTTGGAGGAGAGAACCTATTAAGATATCTAACAATATAGCCATGGTGCTCATAATCATCATGGAAATATTCAAGTATAGAGCAAATTTCATATTTGTAAGACACGTCATTTTTATTTTTAAGCAAAGAATCAATTTCAGTAGCACCCATCCAAGCAATAAATTCTTCAATTTGTTCCACATAATAAAAGTCATAGTTTCCCAAGGCATGAGAGCATATAGTTTTATTTGTATTACAAGCACATTGGAAAGGAAAGTGTTTAAAATCCATATAGCAACAAGTTTTATCACATCAATAAGATATATCATATATACAGTACAAGTTTCTAGGATAAGAATTCAATTTATTATTAGTATCCATAAGTGTTTCCCTTTTTTAGACAAGCGGTATTCCTTATAATATTTTTTTTATCTTCCGCGAACCCACCTTGCTGATCTAGTTTCAAATAAATTAACCATTGGTAGCAAGAATAGTAAAGCAAGTAAAAAAAGAAGAGTGTACTTGTGGTGGGATAATCACGGCAGACATTACCGGGGGTAACTTGTCTTGGGGCAATTCGACTCTGGTGTTTTGGAGAGGGTTTAGCTCAAGGGAAACCATGGTGATATACGATCTGGTAGCCGGCAATCAAGTCGCCGAGTCTCCGATCTGAATATATTATCTCAACTCTCGTGTTACAAAGGATACTCGAATATCTCGCGATTGTGTGATTCCTCGTCGATCTAACCCTAGGGGCCGGCTTATATAATATCCGGACCCCCTGGTTTACCGTCTAAGGCATACTCGGAATCCTACCCGGACACTGCTTACAAACCCTAAGTTTCCCTACCGGAACCCACAAACCGGGTTACGAGGCCTACACTCTTGGGCCTTCTAGAAACTCCTTTTCCCTAAGCCGGATCTTGCGCAGCGCCCTTTGGGCCGAGTTACACCTTGGCGTTAGCCTACCGGGTTATCATCCCTCCATCAGTAGTCCCCAGAATAGCTTGGGCTTCACGGGATCCTCCTTGAAGCGCATGCTATTCCCTGCAAAAATAACAAACATACAAGTTCATAGAGGCCGGGTTAGGTTGCTTTGATAAACAGCTAGGCCTAACTCCACTGGTGGTCCATATAATAACCCGGCTTTCTCCAAATCCACCTTCATTTACCCGGGTCAACACTCCAAGGAAAGCGCAGTAGACCCGGCTTATTTCGTTTGTTAACTAGCCCGGATATCGCGGAAGGGATTTTGTCGTGGGATAATCACGACAGACGTTACCGGGGGTAACTTATCTTGGGGCAAGACGACACAGGCGTTTGGGAGAGGGTTTAGCTCATAGGAAAACATGATGATACTCGATCTGGTAGCCGGCAATCAAGTCGCCGAGTCTCCGATCTCGATATATTAACTCAACTCTCGTGTTACACTGGATGTTCGATATCCGGCGATATTGCTAGAACTCTTGGGTCTCTAAACTAGACCGAGGGGCCGGTTTATAAAGCACCCGGACCCCCTGGCTTGCCCTCCAAGGCGCACCCTGAACCCTACCCGGACACCGCAAACGAAAAACCCTAACTTTCCTTACCGTAACCCACAATCCGGGTTACGAGGCCTACGAACTTGGGCCTTCCAGAAGCTCCTTTATCCTTAGCCGGATCTTGCGCAGCGTCCATTGGGCCGAGTTACACCTTGGTGTTGGCCTACCGGGTTATCATCCCTCCATCAGTAGTCCCCAGAATAGCTTGGGCTTCACGAGGTTCTCTTTGAAGCGCACGCTATTCCCTGCAAATTTATCAAACTTACAAACTCAATGGAGGCTGGGTTAAATTGCTTTGATAAACAGCTAGGCCTAACTCCACGGTGGCCATATAATAACCCGGCTTTCTCCAAGTCCTTTACTTAGCTTTCCGGGTCAACGCCCTAATAAGAATGTTAAAGATCCGATTTTCTTTACTCGATAATTGCCCTTAATGTTGCGGAGAAGATCGACTTCTTATCTCTGTCCGGATATCTCGTCGAGCACTTAAAGCATATCTCGCAAAATCCGTGCAGACGGCCGCTACTCCGAAATTTTTGGTTCCCGCTCGTTGAGCCAGGTTTATCCACCCACACCCTTATAAATAAGTGCTTAGGGGCAAACCTAACCCCAACGGCTCATTTCCCCCCTTTCCTCTTTCTCATCGTTTCCGCACTCAAGTTCACAGAGCACCATCACGGAGACCTCACGCGCGTCACCGGAGCCAATCCGCCGCCGGCTGCGCTCCGCCACGGTTCGTCCCGCGCCGCCGCCAGAACCCGCCGTCGCGCCCCCGACCTGTCCGCCGGGAGTCGCAAAGGGGCACCAAGACTGCGCCATTTGCCTCCACCGGGATTTACTCCAATCTCTTCCAGTAAGTTTCCTTTATCCATCAACTTGACCTTGCAATTTCTCGATCTATTTCAGATTGGATCTGAGTCAACCCGCCGGTCGTTTTTTCTTGTCACGCCGAATTAGGTCGCTCGAATTCATTCTAGCTCATCCAATGGATCGAATATAGACTCCACTTCAACTCCCTATCGCCCTTAATCATTAATTTCACCGTAAATCTGGAAATGAAATCTCCAATCTAAGCTCGGGCCGCCCCAATTTTCCGCGCTTGCCTCCGATACCCGGAAAATCCTCTTCTTCCGGTTCTTTCACTTGCGATAGATACACGAGCAACCATCCGTCTTCTTCAAACACTTTTCAATACGTAAATACCCCATAGTTTCTATAATGATGCTTGATACCCGGATAACTCTTAACTTCCATGTTTTCTCGATATCGTCCGCAGTTACTCGGATAGCTCATGATTTCCGAATCTTACTTTTTGTACCCTTTCATCTTGTGCTTTGCAGGTTGACCCCATGGCGCCCAAGAAGCAGGGGAAACACCCGGCCAAGGCCAAGACTACCAATTCCATATCCGCCAACTGGGCGCGATCCACTGTTACGAAGGCCAAGTTAGAAGAACTGGCCGAATTAGGAGTCCTCCCCTCTGAAAAGGACATCCATTGGAGGGTGCCGGGTGACGAGACCCGGCCCACGCCTGCCAACGATGAGGTAATATGTTTTGTAGAGCACGTGACCCGGGGGTTCCGTCCTCCAGGTCACCCTTTCTTTCGGGATGTTCTGAGCCACTATGGCCTCCGGGTATTTGACATAGGGCCTAACTCTGTGTTAAATATTTCCCACTTCATCGTCCTTTCTGAGTCATACTTGTGCACTCCGCCAAGTTTGGCTCTCTTTATCAAACTTTTCCAGTGCAAACCGTGCCGCGAAAGTGGTGACGGGGCACTTCTTGCTTGCGGCGGGGTCTCTATCCAACGCCGCAAGAATTCTCTAATGCCACCTCTCACTCTCAACTCCCACGTCAAACACTGGCAACTCTCATATTTTTACTGCCGAGACACCTCCCCACCCGGAGAAAAGAAACTGCCGGGTTATTCGGAGGGGCTCCTCGATATCTCCGAGACCTTCAACGCCTTTGCCCCTGACTCGGACAGGGAAGCAATCCAACCCTTATTGACTAAAATAACTATTCTCTTGGCCCAAGGCCTCATCGGGCTTAACCTGGTGAAAACTTGGGTCGATTTCCGGATCCAACCCAACTCCATCCGCACAAAGTTAATGTGCGAGTACTCAGGGCACACTACGGACTCGCTCCGATACTCCACTAACAGCTTTGCAGCCGGTGACACCAACAAGACTATCAAGGGCTTCTTGACAGAGAAGTTGGAGGTAATCCGGAATATAGCCGGGTTAGAGCCCTTCACGCGCGAGAACCCGGCGCCTGAGGTAAATATCCGACTTTCACACTTTTACCTTCACACTTTCCACTTGATACAGCTGTTAACCTTCATTCTTATGTCTCCATCTCAGGCCGATGATGCTTTTTGGAAGATTGACACTCCCCCTACCTCTGAGAGCCCAGAGGAGAAAGAAGAAGCTGTTAACTCGGATGAAGGTACATTCCGAGTTTTACTTAGTTTCTTTGAGCTCGTCGTTGCTCTTTCGTCATTTTCCGATTGTAAATCCCTGATAACTTTCAGAACAAGAGGAGAAGGACGACGAAGAAGAAACTGAAGGCAAGGTGGAGTCAGCGAGTGACGAGGACGACGCTGAGCCAACAGTCAAGGCCGGAACAAAGAGAAAACCCCAAGGGGTTGTCTTCAAGGTTCCATACCTTTTCCTTGCCTCTAAACCATATTTATTTGATAACATGCACGGGCTAAACCGGAAATTATCCACTTGGTCGTATTTGAAGGAACCGCTCGTGACCAAGCGTCGAATAACTCGGAACTTTCCAGGTGATGGCACTCTTAACCCGGGTATTTCGTCGTCTCCGGCTCGACGCGCTGGTATTCTCTTAATCCTTTCTTAAGTATCAAAGTCTTCCCGAACCACCCCCTTACGGGACAATTCCACGTCTTGCTCGATGTTTTTCAGTTTCGTCCGGGTCCAGCAGCGAGTTCCCCTCGGACTATATGGTGAATCCCGGGTAAAATTCCTTTCCTGATGCTTTACCGTTTTTTTTCATCACTTTTCTCCAGTTGTACGCTAACTGCTTTACTTATAATGCCCGTAGGGCCACGATCGCTATCAGCGACCAAGATGATATGGAAACTGACGACCCGGGTAAGGAGAACCTGAGTGATGATATGCATGCCGCAGCTGGCGGAGAAGAACAACAAGTGCCACCAATAAACCCAGCCGACCGAGAGGCCGAGTATCCCATAGCCTCGCACGTACTCGAGGAGGAAGAAGCTGCAGACTTGGGCACGGGAGAAGGGGCACCAGACTCTGATACTCGGACGACCCGGATACCCTCTCTCACCAAGAAGAGAGTCCCTTCTCCAAGTCCCCAAGGTCCCGGGTCTTCCAATTTGGGAAATGATACTTTTGACCAGATGATGAGCACTCTCCTTGCTATGAAGGCCTCGGAGAGAGATGTGCTAGAGCGCATGGCAGCGGAGCACCAGGTAATGTTACCTAATATATCTTCTTATCCATCTAGTCCCCAAGTGCCGAGTATAATTTGTTGAAATTGTGCTCGGTATTCTGCGCGATAATCGGCTTTGCCATGATACCCGACTAATTCTCATACTTTGGTTTCTCACAGGCACAGGCCACCCGGTCTGATGAACTTTTGCTCAAGACCGAACAACTGCTGCTTGCCGAGGTAAAGCGGAGAGAGGCCCTTGAGGATGAAGTGGAAACTTTGAAGAAAAATGTTTCGAAATATAAGAAAAGGTGCACTACTGCTCGAACCGCACTGAAAAAGCTGTCGGAGCAAATAACCGATACTTATCGTATCTTGCTTAGTAAGTTTCTTGCTGCTGACTGCTTTCATGCCTCTGTTTTGTTACATGATACTCGGAATTACTGATATGGCCTTTCTTTGTTTCAACTGCAGGTGCTAACCTTGCAGCCCCAGAAGAAGATGATGTTGCAAAGGCTAAAACTTTAAAGACTGTGCTCCGGACTTTCTTTGCCGGCACCAAGTGGATATTGGATGCCGTGAAGTGGCCAACTGAGGTATATCCGGGTGAAGAAAATCTTATCCAAGCCTGCTCCACCGTGCCTGCATGGATCGAGATATGGAAACGCTCGGCATGCCGGATTGGTATGACCCGGGCCTTTGCACTAGCTAAGGCTTATTTTCCTAAGCTTGAGCCGGCAAAGGTTATATCCGGGTTTCCAGAATTCAAAGCGGATGGCTCCAAGTTTGGGCCCAAGGACTTCAAGGCCGTACAATCCGCGGTGCGTCACTCGGCAACCACTTTGGCCGATAGTATGGATCTGCGTACGCTTATGAGTTCGTACGATGCTGAAGACAAAATCATGAAGGAGGAAGCACCCCCACCGTTCGACATTTTGGAGAAATGGGCTGCCAATTCGGCTAGGAAGCGGGAAGAAACCGCGAAGAGGGAGGCCGAGTTAGGATCAGAGCCAACCACCTCTACACCGGCTGTCCCCCCGCCTGTCCGTCCTGATGCGAAGAATCCGGGTAACGATGCCGGGAGAGCTGCAGAGCAAGCCCAGGACCAAGACCCGGAGGGCAAGGGCAAGGGTGTGGACCCTATTCAAGAAGCCGAGTAAACAAATGCCATCACGATACCTTGGTCGTTTCGATGCTCTTGTTCGAAACAGATGTTCTTTTGTCGGTGCACCTATGCACCTTTGATACTAGTACCGAGATTTGTAACGTACTTTAATTCCTTGATATACCTCGTGCCTCTTCTGGCCTCTGGATGAACTTGATATTTATCTGGTTTTTGAGCTTATTCTCGATATCCGACTTTCCTTATGGTTCCTTTTGTGAGACTCGGTTTCCGAGCATCGTGGGTTCTGACAGGCGGACTTTTCTCTAAGTCCCCAAGTCCCCCAGACTCGGATGTTAGGATTTTTCGAGTTTAGTAACAACTTGTTTCTGTTTCAAAATCCCCAGTCCCCAAGGCCCGAATTTCCGAGTCTGGGATATGTGGTCTTTTCAAAGAGAACAAATTTGTTGTTGCTAAGCCCAAACCCGGAGCTGTTTCACATAGGTAATGAAGTTATGCTTGATAAACGTTGAGTTTCCGGCTATTAGCCTTGTACTCTGCATAACTTGTGGTTTAGATGACCCTTTTGACTATCTTGTATTGTAAGCCGGCTTTCGCGTGGATACCATGTTGTTACATCTATACGAAAACAGGGTCAGGCAAGTCCCATTGGGCTTCATGGCTGATTGTAATCGTAAGCGAGCAAATCATGCCACTTTAGTGCGAGTCACATCAAGCTTAAGTAAGAAAAGTCAAGAAAATTTGGCTCCTTTGTCCGGTTATAAGATTGCAGCCGTACTCGTTTGCGAGTAGTCGGCCCTTATAACTCATAGGCATCAAGGCCGGGTCTTTGGGTTTGTAACTGTGCTATTCAAGCAATCAGCCCCCAAGACCTATATATATGCAACATACTTGATGATACTGATGTACTGATAGCAATAAATAATACTTACCTGTAACCGAAGTAAAGATCATAACAAAATAAGACTTGATAACCATCTCTTTATTGATACGAGAAAGTTTGGGTCAGCAGGCCGCCTCATTAAAAACCTTCCAGTCCCCTTAGGTACCCTGGATAGGAAAAGAGTGCGTCTGAAACCTGCTGCCCGTTACATTGTTTAGTTCTTCTTGGGAATCTGTCCGGAACTGACGTAATCGATACATATTCTCCACTTGTTGGTCTTTGTTATTATGAGTACCGGGTTTGCTAGCCAATCCGGGTGAGGTGTTTCCATGACGCGGCTGGCTGTGAACGGTCGTGCAATTTCTTCTCCTGTGGCAGATTGTTTGGGAGGATCATGCTTGATGAAAGCCACCATCTTGGTGTCTTGTGCTGCCTTGAGCTTTGCTCTTTCATCTTCAGTACTCGGCTTTTTCGATGCTGTTCTGTCATCCGGGTCTGTTTGAGACCGGTAATATTTGAGTTCCTCTTTTCTACAAGCTTGTTCAGCCATTGCTGCATCTCCTTCATCGCACTCAGCCGCTATGTCCCGGCTTCCATGTATGGTGATGGTCTGTTTAGGACCCGGGATTTTTAGCTGTAGATACACATAACACGGCCTAGCCATGAATTTAGCATAAGCCGGCCTTCCGAATAGCGCGTGATAAGGACTGCGCAATTTGACCACCTCGAAAGTGAGCCACTCAACTCGATAATTATCCTTTGATTCCCCGAAAGCTACCTCCAAAGCGATTTTTCCCTCGGGGCACGCTGAGTGACCCGGCACTATCCCATGAAAAATTGTTGAACTTTTCTGTAACTGAGACTCCTTAAGGCCCATGCGTAGAAAGGTTTCCCAATACAGGATATTGATGCTACTTCCGCCGTCCATCAGGACCTTTTTCAGCTCGTACCCATTGACCTGTGGTGCAACTACCAATGCTAAGACTCCCGGGTGTTCTATTCTTTCCGGGTGATCTCTTCTGCTCCACGTTACATCCTGTTCTGACCACCTCAGGTATCTCGGAACAGCTGAGGAGACCGAGTTTACCGCTTGCTTTAGTATCTTTCTGTCCTTGTTAGAACTTCCTGTAGTATGCACGTGATATTGGCCCAACTGCTTGGGGTTAGCCTGGAAACCTCCGGCTCCCCCTTGGTTGTTACCTTGATTTCCTGCTGCCGGATTACCGGCCGGGGGTGGGCCGTTGCCCGGGTTTCCGCCCGGACCCGGTCCTCCTCCCCGACCTGCACCTCGCATGGCTCTATTCACTTCCTCGTTCTTCCATCTCTGTAGGTCGGCGCACTGCTCCAAGGAGTGGTTGGCCGGCCTACCGTTCCTGCTGTGCTTCGGGCACGCCATTCTGAAGATGTCCCAATTGTTATTTGGCCTTGGTGGCCCTTGGTAGTTTCCTCCATTGTGATTTCCAGTATTGAAATTTCCTTCTGCCCTAGGTCTTGAAGATCCGGCTTCAGTGTTGGCGACAAACTCGGAGCCTCACTCAAACGGGCGCTTGTTCTGGCTGTTTCCGTTGTTACCCGGCGCTGATCCATTGCCGGTTCTTCCATTATTACTTGTGTTTGCTTTTGCTTTTTTATCGTCAGTTTCCTCTTCCGTAGTGTCCGTTGCCGCGTGTTTGTTGCATGCATCCATCAGTTCTCCCATCGTAACCTCTGAAGCATTCCGACTAGATTTCATGCGAGTTAACTTTTGTACTAAAGGTGTGTACTTGCAGGTCTTTGCCATAGCTTGCAGCGCATCCTTGGGCTGAATATCTGTAGATGAATGACGTATTTCCATAACCCGGCGCACCCAGCTGCGCGCCGATTCTCCCTTCTTCTGAACACATCGCTCTAGGTCATCAATAGTGAATAACTTTCTGCACGCCCCGTGAAAGTGCTTGATAAACGCAGTTTTCAATTCTCCCCATGACTTGATAGATCCTTCCGGTAGATTGGTAAACCATAACTTTGCTGCTCCCTCTGACATCATTAGATACATGAATTTGGCTTGAAGATTCTCGGACGCATTGCGAATCGACATGGCCATCTCATAACTGCTCAACCATGTTTCCGGATCCATAGTCGGCTCATAATTCACTACTTTACCTGGTTCTTTGAACTTTTCGGGGTAAGGTTCAGCCCTGATGCTATCCGAAAGACACTTAGGTCCTGCAAGAATGGTCGAAGCTGGTCTTACTCGGGAAACGTGTGATCCTGCAGGGGGTACAGCTGGACGCGGTACTGCTGGTGGCCCATGTACCGCAGACCCGGCCACTGCTCTCCTGGTTCTGGAACTGTCCACGATGGCCTGTGCTGCTGATGCTGCTGGTACTGCCTGAATGTGTGGAGGAGGCGGCATTTGCTGCTGCTCTTCCCTCCACCGTGCCGAACTTGTCTAGATATTGCCGGCATTACCTCGCTGTTGGCTGACATATGGTGTCCCATGCATTCCACTTCTATGATCCGGGTAATTAACTTGTTGTGCCACCGCAGTGCGCAGCATATCTATTGCCCGCCGGGTCTCCTCTGCGTGGGGTGACTCTCTCACGGGGATTTGATTCAGTGCAAGTGTTGCCGCATACACGTTGTCCATGGGATTGTTGTAATGACCCGCTGGTGTGCGAAAACGTGCTGGTGGTGGTGGTGGTGGTACAGTATTGTCGGTAGTAACTCCAGTCTGTGGTACAGGTAACCCGGCCTGCGTGTCTACCGGTTGTACTCCTCCGGTTGTTGGCTGAGAGGCGGTTCCTTGATTTGCCGCTGGGATCGGCTGATCCTGAGGCGTGATAAATAGCGCAGCCGGGTTTATGACTCCCCCCAATGCTGGCAATCTGGTTTGGTGCCTTTGATGTATTCTAGTCGTTTCCTCTCGGAGCCGGGTTTTCAGTGCATCCAGCTCGCGTTGTCGTGTGGCCATCCCTTGTCTTTCTGCTTCTACTTGCCTTCTCTGCTGCTCCAATGCACGACGGGCTACAACCAAATCCCTAACACGTTCCGCCGCGTTCTCTGGAGTGATAACTGTGGCAAGAACTGTCGGATCTAGGATCAGATTGTTGTCGAACAGGGCCGGATGTTGTGGATTGGAAGGACCCGCTCCTGGTGTCCGGTTTGCTAGGAATCCAAACGTGTTCGCGTGTAACTCGTTTTCCGCCGCTTGACTGGTAACCGATGCCGACTCTCCGTCAACCTGGGCCAAAACCGGGTTTCCGTCAGCCGGTCCCTGCTGCCGGGTCAATGCTTGTGCGGCCCCGGCTGCGGCCGCGGTTACGTTCTCCTGGTTGAGATTGGTCGCGGGAGCCGTGTAAACCGCCACCCGGCGCACAATGCTTGGCGCGAATTCATACTGTTCCTCTTCGCTGCTATTTTCCTCGTACCGGTTCTCCAGCAGGCGCAGGATAGACTCGGTATCACCTTCTTTCTCGACCCGGCCACGCGGGGTCCATGCCGGCTCCTCCGACTGTTCCCTCTTCGTGGTGGGTTCTTCCATTGGATCCGTTGTCCCAACTGATTCTTCTCCATCTGATTGGATATAGGTGTTCTTCCCTGACACAGAATCAAACCC
The DNA here is from genome assembly GCA_028641055.1 of Alopecurus myosuroides. NCBI lineage: Eukaryota > Viridiplantae > Streptophyta > Magnoliopsida > Poales > Poaceae > Alopecurus > Alopecurus myosuroides. Next base: position 38,365,690 of record CM054059.1, on the reverse strand, counting down.
AAAGTCGTCAGGGATCGAACCGGAAGTACGTACCATACCGATGAAGACGCTGATCTGGCCGATTGTCATGATAGATCCGGATTCGAGGTGATCCGACTCTGGTCCCCAGCCGGAGTCATCCACCATCTTCTCTCCTTCGTGGTCGATGTAGATCTCGCCGATGACTAGATTCTCCAAGTTCTTCCGAGCTTCTCCCGTGATGTAAACGCCTTTGGACGCAGGCCCCACTGTGGGCGCCAACTGTCGTGAGATAATCACGGCAGACGTTACCGGGGGTAACTTATCTTGGGGCAAGACGACACAGGCGTTTGGGAGAGGTTTTAGCTCAGAGGAAAACATGATGATACTCGATCTGGTAGCCGGCAATCAAGTCGCCGAGTCTCCGATCTCGATATATTAACTCAACTCTCGTGTTACACTGGATGTTCGATATCCGGCGATATTGCTAGAACTCTTGGGTCTCTAAACTAGACCGAGGGGCCGGTTTATAAAGCACCCGGACCCCCTGGCTTGCCCTCCAAGGCGCACCCTGAACCCTACCCGGACACCGCAAACGAAAAACCCTAACTTTCCTTACCGTAACCCACAATCCGGGTTACGACGCCTACGAACTTGGGCCTTCCAGAAGCTCCTTTATCCTTAGCCGGATCTTGCGCAGCGTCCATTGGGCCGAGTTACACCTTGGTGTTCGCCTACCGGGTTATCATCCCTCCATCAGATTTGCTTCCGATCTTTTCCGGATATCGCGCGGGGGCACTTAACGCATATCCCAAAATTTCCGGGCGGGTATCCCTTTCCAAAAATTTCGGATCCCGCCCTTTAGTCTAGGTTTCCCCACCCGCACCTATAAATAGGTGCCCTAGGGGGTGACCTAAACCTAACGGCTCATTTCCACTTCTCCTCTCTCACCCATCTCACCTTCAACCTCCAGTGACGCCCCCTTGCTCGAGCTTGCCGTTGTGCCGCCACGGAGCCCACCGGAGAGCAACCGGAAGCGAGCCGCCGTCTACGCTCCGCCACCGCGCCCGCAAGCTGCCTGCCGGGAGTTCCAAAGGGGCACCACAGCTGCGCCATCTGCCGCCGTCGCGCCATCCTTCAATCTGCACCAGTGAGCTTCCTATCTCCATTAATTTCAACTTCAAACTTCCCGTTCGATTTAGATTGGATCTAGGTTTGCCCGCGGGCTAATTTCTTGCTCCATACCGAATTAGATTACTCAACTTCATCCTTGCTTGCTTAATCGCTCAACAATAGATCTAATTACACTCTCCTATTATTCGCAATCATAAATTTCTCCGCGAATTTCTCTGGAAAATTTCCCAATCTAGATGTAGTCCGTCTAAGATTTCCGCAGTTGTTCTTCGATACCCGGACAATCCTCTATTTCCGGATCTCCTATTTTCACTAGTTAACCAGACAATCAACTCCTTTTCATAGTTGCTCATCGATACTTTAGATAACTCACAGCTTCCGTACTGCTTACTGATACTCGGATAACTCGTGGATTCCATACTATTTATTGATACTCGGATAACCGGTATTTTCCGGGTCTTTGTTACTCATGTTTTGTACTCTTTACCTTGTGCTTCGCAGACCGAACAAATGGCTCCAAAGAACAAGGGCAAACAGCCGGCAAAGCCAAGGTCAACCCAATCCATCTCCGCCAACTGGGCACGGTCTACCGTGACCCAGGCCAAGCTAGAAGAGCTCGCCGAGTCAGGCGTTCTCCCTCCTCAGAAGGAGATCCATTGGAGAGTACCGGGTGACGAGACCCGGCCTACCCCCAACCCCAACGAGGTAATCTGCTTCGTTGAGCACGTGATCCGGGGGTTTCGCCCCCCGGGTCACTCTTTTTTCCGTGAAGTCCTCAGCCATTACGGCCTCCGGGTATTCGACATAGGGCCTAACTCTATGTTGAACATCACCCATTTCATAGTCCTTTGTGAATCCTACTTGTGCATCGCACCAAATCTGGCTTTATTTATTGAACTATTCCAATGCAAACCGTGCCACGAAAGCGGTGACGGGGCCCTCTTGGCCTGCGGCGGAGTTTCTATCCAACGCCGTAAAAATTCGCCCTGCCGACTCTAAGTCTTAACTCACATGTTAAGCATTGGCAACAATCTTTCTTCTATTGCCGGGACACCTCCCCACCCGGCGAAAGGAAATTTCCGGGTTACTCGGAGGGTCTCCTTGACCTTTCCGACACTTTCAACGCCTTTGCCTCAGATTCGGACAGAGAGTCCATTCAGCCCCTCCGAGCTAAGATAGCCGTCCTTTCCGCCCACAGTCTTCTTGGGCTCAACCTAATTAAAACCTGGGTAGATTTCCGGATTCAGCCCAACTCCATTCGCTCAAAGCTGATGTGCGAATACTCGGGACACGTCACGGACGCGCTCCGCTATTCCTCGAAGAATTATCCGGCTGGCGATACCAACAAGACCATCAAAAGCTTCCTAACTGAGAAGATGGAGGTGATCAAAAATATAGCCGGGTTACAGCCGTTTACTCGGGACAACCCGGCTCCAGCGGTAAAATCCGACTCTTATTCACTTACTCTTGCACTTTTACTTGATACAACTACTAACTCTCACTTTTATGCCTTTATCTCAGGCTGATAATGCTTTCTGGAACATCGAGACCCCTCCCAACTCCAGGAACCCGGAGGAAGAAGAAGAACCGGATGACACTGATGAAGGTATCACCCGGGTTTTAATCACCTTAACCTCTGTTACTTTGCTTTCCCATTTTTTCTCTTTTTCCGACTATGTATTTGTGCCTTTCAGGGATGGATGATAAGGATGACAAGGATGATCAGGGAGACCCGGAAGAAACTGAGAGCGACAAAAGCGAGGCTGAGCCGGAAGTTGAGGTCGGAGCCAAGAGGAAAACCCGTGGGGTCGTCTTCAAGGTTCCCTACTCTTCCATGTCCTCCAAACCCTATTCTTTTGATAATATGCGCGAACTTAACCGACAGTTATCCAATTCACCACACTTGAAGGATCCGCCTCCGACCAAGCGCAGGGTAACCCGGAATTCCCCGGGTGATGATCCCCTCAAACCGGGTATTCCCACGTCCCCAGCTCGCCGCACTGGTACTCCTCCATCTCATCCCTGCAACTCACCTCAAAGACACCCTTCCCCCAATCATCCATTAGCCGGACAGTTCCGTCTCACTGTCGGATTCTGTAACAGCCTCATCCGCATCCAGCAGCGAACTCCCGACGGTTTTCGTGGTGAACGCCGGGTAAGCTACATTTCCTGCTACGCGATATACTAGTCCTTTTGATAACCTTCACTTTCTGCTACTAACCACTTCTCTTTTCTTTCCTTAACGCCCAGGTCTCGATCAGTGACCCGGATAACACGGACATGGATAACCGGGAGACTGAAGGGCCGGTTGATGATATGGACGCCGCAACTGGCGGTGCTGGTGAAGAAAATCAAGAACAAGACCCCCTGACAGACTCGGCCCGGCAGGAAGCCGGGTCTCCCAAGCTATCTGAAGAAGCTGAGGACGACGACGTCGAGATCCTGGACACAAGGATGGGCACTCCCAATCCTGACACCCAGGCAACCCGGGTCTCGACCCCAAAGTCGGAGAAGGTTCGTCCTCTGAGTGATCAGGCCGCCGGCTCTTCCGGTATCAAGCCCGAGGATATGACTTTTACCCAGATGCTTGACGCCCTACACACCTTGAGGGCTGACGAAGAAAATGTCCTAGAAGGCTTGATAGCCAAACATGAGGTAAATCCGAGTAATATTGCATGTATACTTGTCTAGTCCCCAAGTTCCAAGTGAACTTATTGATAATTTGCTTGGAACTTTCATAGTGTACCCAACTGATAGCTTGCTTTTTATCCGGCGAACCCTTCCTTGTGTTTCCACGCAGGCCTTCGTGACCCACTCTGAGAAAGCATTGGCGAAGGCCACCAAACTCCTCGAGAAGGAGGCGACTCTGTGTGAGTCGGCTGAAGCTGATGCCAAGAGGACAGGAAAACTCGCAAGGAAATATAGAAAGAGGGCTCATGCAGCAGAAGATGAACTGACCAAGCTTTCCGTTCAGATTGCCGACACATATCGTGCTTTGACTGGTAACTATTCTTAACTTAATAACTATAACCCGGATTCTCATTCTGATAAATAGTCGGATTTCCTTACTCAAAGCTTTTTTCTATTTTCTTCAGGTCCGGATGATGTAACTCCGGATGAAGATGATATCGCAAAACTGAAAACCATAAAGAGCATGATCCGGCAGCTCTGTGCCGGAACCAAATGGATTCTTCAGGATCTGAAGTGGCCGGGTGTTGGGCATGGTAGCTTGAAGACGCTTCTTGACGCGTGCTCCACTATCCCCGAGTGGATTGAGCACTAGAAACGCTCGTCCTGCCGGGTTGGAGTAACCCGGGGGCTTGCGCTGGATAAGGAATATTTGCCAAAACTTGAGCCGGCCAAGCTCGTAGGCGGGTTTCCAGAGTTGAACCATGACGGCTCCAGGTTCTCAGTAAAGAACTTCAAGGCTATTCAGAAGGAGGTTCGTCACCCGGCTAGCATAATTGCCGATAGTCTGGACGTCAGTTCAATCGTCCCACCATATGATGCTGATTGACAAGGCAGTTAAGTCGGATCTTCCCAAGCCATATGATATGCTGGCCCGATGGAAGGCGGAGGCTGCTCAGGCGAGAGAAGAGGCCGCGAAGAAGAAGGCTGAGGTCGATTCTGCGCCTGCTACCTCCACGCCGGTCGTTCCTCCTCCCGCACGGGCCGGCACTACTGCTGACCCGGGTGCTGCTGCCACCAAGACTGCTGAAGAACAAGGCAAGGAACAAGACCCGGCTGCCAAGGGCAAGGGCAAGATGGACGACTCGGCCCAAGAGGCCGAGTGAACTCTTTATCGGCAACCGTCTCAAGCACTTTATTCGGCCAATGGGCCTTTTTAAAACAATTATTCTTTTGATAGCACGCCTGTGCGCTTTATGATACTACTATCCTGGTTTGTAATACGTTTTAAGACCTTAATATATTTTGTGGCCCTTCTGGCCTTTTGCCTGAACTTGATATTTCTTGACTTTGAGCTTTTTCATCCCTGATTTTCCGACTTACTGCTATGGTTCCTTTTGTGAGACTCGGTTTTCGGGTCTCGTGGGTTTTGACTAGTGTACTTTTTTCTAAGTCCCCAAGTCCCCAAGACTCGGATTTTTGGGTTTTTGAGCTGAATAGCTAGATAATTTGTTTCTTTTTTCAAATTCCCAAGTCCCCAAGGCCCGAAATTCCGAGTCTAGGGTGTTGGGTCTTTCAAAAGGAACAAATTGTTACTGCTAAGCCCAAAACCTAGAGCCGTTTCACATAGGATTTGAAGTTATGCTTGATATACCTTGAGTTTCCAGCTATTAACCTTGTACTCTGCATAACTTGTGGTTTAGATGACCCTTTTGACCTTCTTCTACTGTAAGCCGGCTTTCGCGTGGATAATCAATGTTGCTACAGCTGTACGAAGACAGGGTCAGGCAAGTCCCATTGGGCATCATGGCTGATTGTAATCATACGCTAGCAAAGCATGCCACTTAGTGCGAGTCACATCAAGCTTAAGCAAGAAAAGTCAAGAAAGTTTGGCTCCTTTGTCCGGCTATAAGCTTGCAGCCGTACTTATTACAAGTAATCGGCCCTTCTAACTCAATGGAATCGTGGCTGGGTCTCTGAGTTTGCAACTGTGCTATTCAAGCAATCAGCCCCCAAGACCTAGATATATGCAATTTACTAGAGAAACTAATATACTAAAAGCAATAAATAATACTTACCTGGAATAAAAATAAGAACACAACAGAAATATAAAAGACTTGATAAGAAACGCACAAAAAAGGAACAATAAATTGTTTAACCATCTCTTTATTGATATGAGAAAAGTTAGGTCAGCAAGCCGCCTCATTAAAACCCTCCAGTCCCCTTAGGTACCCTGGATAGGAAAAGAGTGCGTCCGAAACCTGCTGCCTGTTACATCGTGTAATTCCACTTGTGAATCTAGCCTAAACTAGGTATAGTAGGGACGCAGCTGAGCTACGTTCCATGGTCTTTCTCTTTCTTGCATAGATGAAGTGGTATGAGCGGTGTCATTAACAGTAGCCGACTCTTCCCTTGCATCTACCAAGTAATATGATCCGTTGTGCAGATTCCGGCTTATGATGAACGGTCCCTCCCATGGCGGGGATAATTTGCGTTTTCCTTCCTTTGACTGTACCAGGCGCAGAACCAGGTCTCCTTCCTAGAAGACCCGGGTTTTGACTCTCCGGCTGTGATATCTCCTCAGGTCCTGCTGGTATATGGCTGATCTCTCCAAAGCTTGTTCCATGTGTTCTTCTAACATATCCATGGCGTCCTGCCGGGTCTTCTCGTTCTCCACCTCAACGTAAGCCGATACTCGAGGCGAGTCATGGATGATATCACTCGGCAGCACCGCTTCTGCACCATAAACCATAAAAAACGGTGTCATCTGAGTAGATCTGTTAGGTGTAGTGTTGATACCCCAAACCACTGAAGGTAACTCCTCAACCCATGCTCCAGCAGCTCTGATACATGGGACTCGCAATCGTGGCTTTAATCCACGAAGTAACTCCTGATTTGCCCTCTCCACTTGTCCATTGGCTTGTGGATGAGCTACGGAAGCTATGTCAAGCCGGATTCCGTTGTTACCACAGAATTTCTCCATCTCACCAAGGGACATGTTGGTTCCATTGTCGGTAATTATGCTATGAGGATACCCGAACCGGTAGATAATCCTTTTCAGGAACTTGACTGCTGTAATTGCTTCACAATTGGTAACTGGCATAACTTCAACCCATTTGGTAAACTTATCAATAACCACCAGGAGATGTGTCTTTTTGCAAGGTGACATGTGAAAGGGGCCAACCATGTCCATACCCCAAACGGCAAACGGCCAGGTCAAAGGAATTGTTTGCAACTCCATAGCCGGCACATGGATTTGGCGGGCATATCTTTGACATCCATCGCACCTTGCCACCAAGCGTTCCGCATCTGCTAAGGCTGTGAGCCAGAAGAAACCGTGCCTGTATGTTTTGGCCACAAGGGACCTTGTGGATGCGTGATGCCCACAGTCACCTTCATGGATCTCTTTCAGGATTTGCCGGCCTTCTTCTGGTGCCACACAGCGCAAAAATACTCCTGCAGCACTCCTTTTATATAACTCCCCATTGATGATGGAATAACCTTTTGCTCGCCTCAGAATTTGCCTTGCTAGTACCTCTTGCTGTGGTAACTCGCCCTGTGATAGGTAAGCCAGAAACGGTTCTGTCCACTCGGGAACAGTGCGTATTGTGGCCACGAGCTCCAAATCCGGGTCTTTGTTAGCCACTTCCTCCTCAGACTCGGTTTTAACTGATGGTCGCCATAGCTCGTCCAGGAACACATTGGGTGGAACCGGCTCTCTGCGCGAGCCGAGTCTGGCGAGTGCATCTGCTGCCTCGTTTTTTCTTCTATCTATATGCTCCACCTCATACCCGGAAAAACACCCGGCAACCCTGTCCACCTCTCTGCGGTATGCTGCCATGGTTGCATCTTTTCTATCCCAAGTTCCCGAGACCTGCTGTACCACAAGGTCCGAGTCTCCATAGCTTCATATCCTCTTAATGTTCATCTCCTTGGCTATCTTCAATCCATGCAATAATGCCTCATACTCGGCCACGTTGTTGGAGCAATCAAAGTGAATCTGCAACACGTAGCTCAACTTGTCTCCTTTGGGTGATGTGAGCACCACTCCGGCTCCTGATCCCTCGTATTGCTTGGAACCATCAAAGTGCATTATCCAAGACTCGGAACTTGGAGTCATTCTGGGCATGCCTGTGTGAGTCCAATCATTAATGAAGTCAACTAGAGCTTGAGATTTGATTGCTGACCTGGGCTCGTAGTTGATGTGATAATCTCCCATCTCGATCGCCCACTTGGCTATTCTACTTGCTGCATCCGAGTTTCTGATGATGTCCGACATTGGTATAGAGCTAACCACTGTTATGGGGTGTTCCTGAAAATACGGCTTCAATTTCCGGCTGGCCATGCAGACCCCGAAAACCAGCTTCTGCCAGTGTGGGTAGCGCTGCTTTGCTTCTGATAATACCTCGCTGACATAATAAACCGGCCTCTGAACCGGGTGATCTTTCCCATCCTCCTTACGCTCAACAACAACCACCGCGCTAACCGCCCGGGGCCCGGCTGCAACGTATAATAACATGGGCTCTTTAGGACCCGAGGCTGCTAGCACTGGCGCCTCAGATAGCTGTTTCTTTAGTACCTCGAATGCCTCATCCGCCTCTTGGTCCCAAATGAATTTATCAGATTTCCTCAAGAGCCGGTACAAGTGTATTGCCTTCTCTCCGAGTCTTGATATAAACCGGCTCAGCGCTGCTACGCACCCCGTGAGCTTCTGAACACGCTTCAGGTTTTCCGGCTTTTTCAGACTCTGGATAGCTTTGATTTTATCCGGGTTTGCCTCAATCCCTCTCTCCGACACAATAAAACCGAGTAATTTCCCTGCTGGAACTCCAAATACACACTTTGTTGGGTTAAGCTTCATCTGATATCTTCTCAAGTTTTTGAATGTCTCCTTTAGATCGTCAATGAATGTTTCCGCTTTCCTGGTCTTGATCACCACATCATCTACATAAGCATGAACATTGCACCCAATTTGATCCTCGAAGCACTTCTGAATGCACTGCTGATAGGTTGCGCCAGCGTTCTTCAATCCAAAAGTCATGGTTTTGTAACAAAAGGCCCCAAAAGGGGTTATGAACGATGTTTTCTCCCGATCTTCCTTCTTGAGCTTGATCTGATGATACCCGGAATATGCGTCCAGGAAACATAATAGGCCACTTCCAGCCACTGCGTCTATGATTTGATCTATCCTTGGAAGTGCAAACGGATCCTTGGGGCAGTGCTTGTTGAGACTCGTATAATCGATGCACATCCTCCACTCGTTAGTCTTTTTCATCACGAGAACCGGATTTGCCAACCAGTCCGGGTGAAATACTTCCATGATAAAGCCGGCTGTCAACATCCGAGCGATTTCTTCTCCTATAGCTCTTCTTCTTTCCTCATTCATCTTTCTTAGGCCCTGCTTCACAGGCCTGGATTTGGGGTCAACATGGAAGTTGTGCTCTGCCAACTTTGTGGGGATACCCGGCATATCGCTAGGCGTCCAAGCAAACACGTCCTGATTCGAACGAATAAACTCCACAAGTGCTTTTTCCTGCTCATCGTCCAAGTTAGATCCTATAGCAAATTGCTTAGAGGGATCACCCTCGACAAAGGCCACCATCTTGGTATCTTGTGCTGCTTTGAATTTTGCTCTCTCATCCTCCGTATTTGGCCTCTTCAGCGCTGTCCTATCATCTGGGTCTACTTGAGACCGATAATACTTGAGCTCCTCCTTTCTACAGGCTTGTTCTGCCATTGCCGCATCTCCTTCGTCACACTCAGCCGCTATATCCCGGCTCCCATGTATGGTGATGGTCTGCTTAGGACCCAGGATTTTTAGCTGTAGGTACACGTAACACGGCCTGGCCATGAAGCGTAAGCCGGCCTCCCAAATAGCGCGTGATAAGGGCTGCGTAACTTCACCACCTCGAACGTGAGCCACTCCACCCGGAAATTATCCTTTGACTCTCCAAAAGCAACCTCCAAGGTAATCTTTCCTTCAGGGCACGCCGAGTGGCCCGGCACGATCCCGTGAAAAACTGTTGAACTCTTCTGTAGCTGAGACTCCTTGAGACCCATACGTAAGAAGGTTTCGCAATATAGGATGTTGATGCTGCTTCCACCGTCCATTAAGACCTTTTTCAGCTCATAACCATTAACATGTGGCGCAACCACCAATGCTAGGACTCCCGGATGTTCTATCCTTTCCGGGTGATCTCTTCTGCTCCATGTTACATCTTGTTCCGACCACCTCAGGTATCTCGGGACAGCCGAGGAAACCGAGTTTACTGCCTTTTTTAGTATCTTTCTATCCTTTTTAGAAGTTCCTGTGGTGTGAACGTGGTACTGGCCCAATTGCTTGGGGTTGGCTTGGAAGCCTCCAGCTCCTCCCTGGTTATTACCCGGATTTCCAACTCCCGGGTTGCCTGCTGGGGGTGGGACGTTGCCCGGGTTTCCACCCGGACCCGGTCCTCTTCCCCAGCCTGCCCCTCGCATAGCCTTGTTTACTTCCTCGTTCTTCCATCTCTGCAAATCCGCACACTGCTCCAATGAGTGGTTAGCCGGCCTTCCGTTCCTGCTGTGTTTCGGGCACGCCATTCTGAAGATATCCCAGTTGTTACCCGGCCTTGGTGGCCCTTGATAATTTCCTCCGTTATGATTTCCTGCGTTGAAATTTCCTTCTACTCTGGGCCTCGAAGACCCGGCTTCTGTGCTGGTGACAAACTCGGAATTCCCCTTGAACGGGCGCTTGTTCTGGTTGTTCCCATTGTTGCCTCCATGGTTACCCGGCGTAGATCCGTTGCCGGCTCTTCCATTATTGCTCGTGTTTGCCTCTGTTTTCTTGTCATCAACGTCCTCTTCTGTGGTATCCGTAGCAGCGTGTTTGTTGCATGCATCCATTAGCTCTCCCATTGTAACCTCTGAAGCATTCCGACTAGATTTTATGCGAGTTAACTTCTGCACTAAAGGCGTGTACTTGCATGTCTTGGCCATAGCTTGCAACACGTCCTTTGGCTGAATATCTGTAGATGAATGCAGTATCTCCATAACCCGGCGCACCCAGCTGCTCGCCGACTCTCCCTTCTTTTGCACACACCGTTCTAGAACGTCGATAGTAAACAACTTCCTACATGTTCCGTGAAAGTGCTTGATAAACACAGTTTTCAATTCACTCCATGATTTAATAGATCCTTCCGGCAAATTGTTGAACCACAACTTTGCTGCTCCTTCCGACATCATTAAGTACATGAACTTGGCTTGAAGATTTTCAGATGCGTTGCGAATCGACATAGCCATCTCATAACTGCTCAACCATGTTTCTGGGTCCATAGTCGGCTCATAATTTACTACTTTACCCGGTTCCTTGAATTTATCCGGGTAAGGCTCAGCCCTGATGTTATCCGTCAGACACTTGGGCCCAGCGAGATTAGTCGGTACTGGCCTTTCCCGGGAAACATGCGACCCTGCGGGTGGTACGGCTGGACGTGGCGCTACTGCTGGTCCTTGCACCGCAGACCCGGCCGCGGCTCTCCTGGCTCTGGAACTATCCACAATAGCTTGTGCTGCTGATACTGCTGGTGCTGCTTGAACGCGGGGAGGAGGCGGCATTTGCTGCTGCTCTGCCCTCCGCCGCGCTGAACTTGTTTGAATATTGCCGGCATTGCCATGTTGCTGGCTGATATAAGGTGTTCCATGCATTCCACTCCTATTATCCGGGTAATTAACCTGCTGAGCCACTGCCGTATGCAGCAAATCGATCGCCCGCCGGGTCTGCTCCGCATGGCGTGACTCTCTTACGGGGATCTGATTCAATGCTAACGTTGCGGCATATACGTTATCCATGGGGTTATTGAAGTGACCTGGTGGCGTACGAAATCGTGATGGTGGTGGTGGTGGTCCTGTGTTGCCGACAGTGACCCCAGTCTGTAATGTGGGTAACCCGGCCTGCACGTTTGCCGGCTGTCCTGCTCCAGTTGCCGGTTGATGTACAGTTTCCTGATTCACAGCCGGAATTGGCTGATCCTGGGGTGTGATGAATAGTGCGTTCGGGTTTATGACTCCACCCATCGCCGGTAATCTTGTCTGGTATCTTTGATGCATCCTACTTGTCTCAGCCCGGAGCCGGTTCTCCAGCGCGTCCAGTTCGCGTTGGCGCGTGGCTACCCCTTGCTTTTCTGCTTCCACATCCCTTCTTTGTTGCTCCAGCGCGTGGCGTGCTACCTCCAAGTCCCTGGCACGTGCCGCGGTGTTTTCCGGGGTTATCACAGTAGCTAACACTGTCGGGTCCAAGACCATATTGTTACTGAACAGGGCCGGGTGTTGTGGATTTAAAGGACCCGCCCCTGGAGTCCTGTTAGCCAGGAACCCAAACATATTTGCCTGCAGCTCGCTATCCGCCGCTCGGCTGGTGACTGAAGCCGACTCTCCGTCCACCCGGGTCAGAACCGGATTTCCGTCAGCCGGATTTTGTTGCTGGGCCAATGCTTGCGCCGCTGTGACCGCGGCCATAGTCACGTTCCCCTGATTGAGATTGGTTGCAAGGGCCGTGTAGACCGCGACCTGGTGCGCAATGCTTGGCGAAGACTCATATTCCTCCTCATCATAGATATCTTCCTCGTACCGGTCCTCCAGCAGGTGCAAGATAGACTCGGTATCATCTTCTCTCATGACCCGACCACGCGGGGTCCATGCCGGCTCCTCCGGCTGTTCCCTCTTCGTGGTGGGCTCTTCTATCGGATCCACCGTCCAGACTGATTCTTCTCCGTCCGACTGAACGTGGGTGGCTTCTCCTGACACAGAATCAAATCCAAAATCGTCAGGGATTGAACCGAACGCATGTACCATGCCGACGAAGACGTTGACCCGGCCGATTGTGATGACAGATCCGGATTCGAGCAGATCCGACTCTGGCCCCCAGCCAAAATCGTCCACCATCTTCTCTCCTTCGGGGTTGGTGTAGATCTCGCCGACGACGAGGTTCTTCATGTTCTCCCAAGCTTCTCCCGTGATGTAAACACCCTTGGACGTAGGCCCCACGGTGGGCACCAACTGTCGTGGGATAATCACGGCAGACGTTACCGGGGGTAACTTGTCTTGGGGCAATTCGACTCTGGTGTTTGGGAGAGGGTTTAGCTCAAGGGAAACCATGGTGATATACGATCTGGTAGCCGGCAATCAAGTCGCCGAGTCTCCGATCTGAATATATTATCTCAACTCTCGTGTTACAAATGATACTCGAATATCTCGCGATTGTGTGATTCCTCGTCGATCTAACCCTAGGGGCCGGCTTATATAATATCCGGACCCCCTGGTTTACCGTCCAAGGCATACTCGGAATCCTACCTGGACACTGCTTACAAACCCTAAGTTTCCCTACCGGAACCCACAAACCGGGTTACGAGGCCTACACTCTTGGGCCTTCTAGAAACTCCTTTTCCCTAAGCCGGATCTTGCGCAGCGCCCTTTGGGCCGAGTTACACCTTGGCGTTAGCCTACCGGGTTATCATCCCTCCATGAGTACTTCCCAAGTGAACTTATAGATAGAGCTATGCTCCACGGCAACGACAACATAAAATAGTCTTGATGACCAACAAGTGTAAGCGATCACAACAGTCTTCGCGGGTAAGTGTAACCCAATTTATTGATTTGACACAATGGGAGCCAAAGAATAGTTGTAAGCCTTAGCAGCTGAGTTGTCAATTCAGTGGTACCTGAGAAACACTTCGTAAAAGATGTTAGTAACACAACATGCAAGAAAACAATGGATGGAGTGGTGTTGTGATGTTTCTCTTGCGTCCTCAACACACCTAATACAATGGAAATTGTATAGATGCAATAGTTCAGCAAAAAGATAGTTAATGTTGTGGAATACAGAGTTAAACAAGTGATATTTGTAATCTATAATAAACTGACCAGTAAGGAAACAAGTAGTAAAAGCATGTAAAAATAGTAGTAATAATAGTAAAACATGGACCGGGGTTCATAGGTTCCCTAGCTGTAACTCTCCAAACAATAGAACAAGTGTTGGGTAAACAAATTATACCTAGGAAATTGACAAATCATGGGGCATAACAATGCTATTCTGATGAGATATAGTTCACGGGTTCTAACAAGGTAGGCATTAAATCAATACATGTAGACCACTATCCAGCATGCATCTATATATAATAGTCCACCTCAAGAAAGCTATCCAGCAAATCTTTCGGGTATTAAGTTGCAGCAACGAAGTGATTGCTTTGTGTGCAACAGACAATTGCATTAACTAAAGTATGTAATGTTGATACCCGATGACGTAGTTACATGCGTCAAAATAATATGGGTTAGGTTGAGAATCCATGTGCAGAGTGTATAGTATAGGAAATACTGTTTTCCCCACGAGGGATGACTCGAGGGTTTATATCAAACTCTCGGGGAACCAGTAGTGAAAATTTTATCTTCTTATCCTTGTCTTGAAAACCTACAAAACAAAGTAAATTGTTTTGTGCCCTCAACCTCACCAAGTGGTAGTCAAGCACAAGGTGTGAGTATGATATCAAAAGGTAATAAATGTAAAACAATAAATAAATATGAAAGGATGGTGGAAACAATGCTGGATGATATTTTTGGGTTTTGTATTGTGAATGCAAGATGTAAAAGTGTTTTTGTATTTTTGTATTTTTAAATGGCAGAAAATGGAAGATGCTTAAAAGTTCTTGGAAAGGTGTTTCTTATGATTAAAATTGGACCGGGGTTCATGGTTTCACAAATGCACTCTCTCTTTAATAAAGTGGTAGATAATGGAACACTAGAATTGACATATTAGATTGCAAAAAAAAAGTTTCATGACAAGTTACTAATTATATAGGCATCACGTCCTAACATAGAGATCTTTTGTTTATTAATCTCTCTTATAGTCCACTAGGATGGGAATTAAATCGATTCATCCTAGTACTAAGATAAATCAGAGTATAGCATTAAGTTCTATGACATGAAGTTAAAATAAAAACATGCTAGGTCTAGTCATGGAGAAGTGGCAAGGTCACCCTCACATCTCCGGTAGTAAGGTATTTTTCTTTATCCCTAGTGAGGCAACAAAGTAAGGTAAAGTACCCAAGTGGATCGTGAAACTTCTGTCACCTTCACCGCACTAGCCACCCACCGGTTACTCCATCTAATGTACACGTTCCACCTCACATGCTCGCATACACAAGTCTGATCAAAACAAGTAAACCAGAATGGGGTACATAATATGCATCTACTTTCATAACTTAAATAAAACTATTGCAATCTCAAACATATATTAACTCATGTCGGCGGGTTACCCCCGACTAGGGTAAAGGCAAGTGCCAAGGACAAGATCATAAAAGGATGTTTGGCCGAGTAGCTGGCTACCCGGTATTTGCTACCCGGTCGACTGCTACTCGGTCCTACACATAGATGGCCAGAAGGACGAATCAAGGAAGTTACGTTCCTCCGAGTAGAAGAGTTGGCCCGAGTAGAAATGGCGGGATCCTACTCGGGCCAGAAGTCAAAGGAGCCGTTCTGACACAGAATCCCGCGTATCCCGGGTCCGTACTTTGGCACTGTTCACGGCACTGTTCATCTGAGGACGGCGTGCCTGACAGCGTTAGTGTGGCAGCAGGGCGTCGCAGGATAGGGGGGACCTACTCTGTGTTCGTGGCAGTGATAACAGATCGGTTACTTGGTTTTGCCCAACGACTTTCCGCACCGGACAAACTTAGAAGCCAAAGCTGTCAACGGGAGCTCGAAAGAAGGACGGTGTGCACACTATGTCGACATCTGTTTGTGTTTGGCTGTATCCGGCTGGGCACCGAGTATATAAGGTGCCCTGCCCCCTCCTGCGCGAGGGATCCCAGAACCGGTTCACATTCTTGACCTAGTTCTTCACGTAGAGAGAAGAGTGGCTACTCGGTAGCAAGAACATTTGTACTGTGGCTACTCGGTGAGGCACTAATATACAGAGAGAAAGGCAGGAGTAGGGGTTTTACCTCCTCACGAGGGCCCTGAACCTGGGTAGATCGTGTTATTTGCGGTGCTTGTTCCATACTTCACGCGGCTACTCGTCGCGTGATCCCTCCCCGAGCGCCTCCAGCGTCCATCGTCCCCACAAATTTAGCCATCCTATGGCATCTGCCGTGACACCACCACGACAGTTGGCGCCCACCGTGGGGCTGCCAGCGGCGCTGGCTGGAGTTTCCGTACGGACGGGATCGATTTCTGCTACCGGAGAGCGCGTGGTTTGCGGCCTCGTCCACAGATTCGGCTCCTTCGACTTCGTCACCGACAACGCTGGCGATTTCGGCGGCAGGGCCATGCCGGAGGGCGGCTCGGTGTTTTCTTTCGGCACGCACCTCGTCTACGTCGCCACCGTCATCGACCGCGAGTACCCCGAGCTGGTGCATGTCGCGGAGGATCCCCCCGCCGTCATCGCTGCACGCGGGAGGCCTATGGGCCGCTCTGCGAACGTCGCGGAGGTGATGATGACCGGCCCTGTTTCCGACGCCGGGAAGGGCACGGCTGCTGCCGCTGCGGGCATCATCAAGGATCTCGCTTGCCCGAGTGCTGGCGGGAAGACGCACAAGCCTTACGAGAAGGACGGCAACCTCGCTCCCTCCACTACTCCGACAATACCCGCTTCCGCCGTGCGGACGGGTATGCCGCCTCCCACTGATCTTGAGCTCTTGTCCATGAAGGCTCAGCTCGACCGGCAGCGCCAGGAGCTGCTCGCCGAGCAGGCGGAGTTGGAGAAGATTAGGCTAGAGCTTAGTCTAGATCAGATCGAGTACAACAAGGCTCACGGTTTTACACCAGTTGTTAGGAGAGCTAGCAAAGTAGGTGCTACGCGTCGCAACCTAGGCGTCGAGATGGCAACGGTTGTAGAGGCTCCCAGTCAGTCCGCCACCGCAAACACCTCCAATAGACCCAGATACAGCACACCCGCCAAAACACTTAGAGCTGCTGAGGCCGTAGCTGCCGAGTTGCCGCATCTAGCTGGCGACGCGCGCGTTAGGCAGCAGGAGAGGCTAAACGAGCTGGTGCTAGAGGCTGCTAGGCAGAAGGAGGAGTTCCGGAAAGCCAACCCGGGTGCTGGAGCTTCTCAGGTGGTGCACTCGCACGTGGCTAGATCTAACGATCAGGCTTCATCACCGCATCCTAGACGTGAGAGAAGCCGGAGTGGGCATTCCGGCAAGGGTAGGCAGATGCAGGTGTACGACCCGGCTGTTGCCGCGACAGTCCGGTCAGAAACACAACACTGCAGGAGCAGGCTTTCAAGCCCATAAAGCTCAAAGCCAGGCCCGAGATGGAGAGCGCCCAGGCCCTTCTCAGCATCCAGTTGCTCAGCCTACTCGGCAGAGGCAGCAGCCGCGTGCGGTGGCGCCAGCCGCCAACCCGGTGGAGCAGCCTGCAGCTGTGCAGGTGGACAGATATGATGATGGCTATTCGGCCATGGGATTGGCAGGCTATGACATCCTGGATCGTGTGGGCGAGCGCGTGCTGGCGCCTGGAGATGCAAGGCACCAGCTGGACCGGATCAGCTTGTCGGCACTACTCGAGAACACGGGACCTCCTGGCCCTGAGTGCTTTGGCCCGCGCATCATGAACGAGCCTTCCGTGAAGAACTTCTAGCTCGCAAGGGGCACCAAGAGCTACAATGGTAGCACCAAGCCGGAGGATTGGCTCAATGACTAGGTCACCGCGGTTCATATCGCGAACGGCAACCGGAGATGGGCGGTGCGGTATGTTCCGCAGATGCTAGAGGGTCCAGCTCGCACTTGGCTCAACAACTTGCCCAAGAACAGCATCAATTGCTGGCTGGACTTCTTGGAGGCCTTAATCAGCAATTTCACCAGCACCTACAAGAGGCCGAATAGGCCACAGCAGCTGTCCTCTTGCAGGCAGCGGGAAGACGAGACGGACCGCGAGTACCTTACTCGGTGGAGTACACTGCGGAACACCTGTGAAGGTGTGAATGAAGCCCAGGCCATCACTTGGTTTGCGCAGGGTTGCAGACATGGCAGTATGCTGTGGCAAAGGTTGCAGAGGGAGATGCCAAACACTCTGGCGGAGACCATCAAGATTGCGGATCAGTACGCACTCGGTGACCCTACTCAGCCCCTGATGGATTCTTCCAAGCCGAGAAGAAACTTCAACGGCAACAAGCGCAACGAGTTCCGCAACAAGCGCAGGGGTGACCGAATAGATACTCGGTATGACCCTGAGGAGGTGAATGCAGTGGCTGTTGGAGCTGGGAGCAGCCAAAGGAAAAAACCTGCTGGAGCCTACGGGCAGAACCAGAACCAGGGCCAAGGCAACAAGAAACCATACCGCGCTCCTCAGTCGGGTAGCGGCAACTCGGAACCGACAAGGAAGTTCGTCTTCGACGACATGAGGGATGGCCCATGCAGTTTCCATACTCAGCACCCCTCGAGGCCTGCTAATTACACTACCCGGCAATGCGAGTGGTGGGATCTGATAAGGAATGAAGGCTTGCCTCCTCCTCCTCCTCTGCCAGCTGCAAATGCCAATGTGCAGCCTGCTCGCGCACCCGCAGCTCGGCCTCCAGTGTTTCCGAGAAGAGAAAACGTGAACCAGGTGGCTTTAGGAGCCAATCGCCACTTCAACAATGAGGGCTACCGCAACAACAACAACAACCACAACCGCAACAACAACAGAGGCAACAACAACTACCAGGGAAACAACAACGGCAACAATGAGGGCGGAGGCCGCAACCAGTACCAAGAACACCACGAGAGCTACATGATCTTCACTTCTGAGCCTGTCGACAAGCAATCACAGCACAGGCGTGCCATGGAGGTCAATACCGTGATCCCTGCTGTTCCTCACTATATGCATTGGTGCAACCAAGAGATCACGTGGTCCCGAGTAGATCATCCCAAGGTGATGTCCAACCCGGGAAGCTACGCCTTGGTGCTGGATCCAACCTAGCAAGACCACTTTCCATGGCATTGTGCCGGGAGTCTCGTGCAACCCAATTGGCCGAGTGTGGATAGATGTGCTATTCGGCACCAGGGAGAACTGCCGCACAGAGAGCCTGCAGTTCGAGGTGGTTGATCACCATAGCCCCTACCATGCCCTACTCGGCAGGCCTGCTCTGAGCAAGTTCATGGCCTCTACCCACACGGCATATCTGAAGATGAAGATCCCTGGTCCCAATGGCGTGATTACCATCTCTGGTGATTACAAGAAGTCCATGGAGTGTGCCTCAGCTGGTTCTCAATTGGCGGAGTCCATGGTAATTGCTGCCGAGAAGAAAAAGATGTACGAGGTGGTGGCTATGGCGCAATCCGCGCAAGCTGGTGCGCAGGGCGTGCCGGGTACCCAGCACGGGACCGCATTCCAGGCATCTCAAGAGACAAAGAAGGTCCAGGTCGACCCTGAGTTCCCCGAACGCGTAGCCATCATTGGCTCCGGGTTGGCGGAGAAATAGGAAAGCGAGCTCATCCACTTCCTCCGTGAGAATCGGGACGTGTTCGCCTGGTCCAATGAAGATTTACCAGGAGTCCCGAGGGAGTTGGTTGAGCACTCGTTACATGTGCGTCCTGATGCCAAACCAGTGAAGCAGGCTATGCGCCGTTTCGGAGATGAGAGAAGGAAGGCCATTGGTGACCAGATCACCAAGCTGCTGATAAGCAATTTCATCATGGAGGTGCTGCATCCGGATTGGCTAGCCAACCCGGTTATGGTCGAGAAGAAGAAGGAGGACCCCAAGGCTGCTACTGCATGGCGCATGTGTGTCGACTACACCGACTTGAACAAAGCATGCCCCAAGGATCCTTTTCCGCTACCTCGCATCGATCAGGTGATCGATTCCACTGCTGGTTGTGAACTGCTGTCTTTCATAGATGCCTACTCTGGTTTTCACCAGATAGCTCTTAATCCTGCTGATCAAATAAAGACTGCCTTCATTACCCCGTACGGGGCTTATTGCTATCGTGTCATGTGTTTCGGGTTGCGAAATGCGGGTGCTACTTATCAGCGGTGCATGCAAAAATGCTTGCACAACCAGCTCGGCAAGAATGTGCAGGTGTACGTAGATGACATTGTCATCAAAACGAATAAAACACAAACTCTGCTTGCCGATCTTGAGGAAACCTTCGCTAACTTGCGCAAGTATAAAATGAAGATGAACCCGAGTAAATGCACCTTTGGCGTCCCGGCTGGCAAGCTACTCGGCTTCCTGGTGTCTAGTCGGGGCATTGAAGCCAATCCTTCAAAGATAAAAGCTATTGAGAGCATGTCTTTGCCGAGATCCCTGAAGGATGTGCAACAATTCCCTGGTTGCTTGCCATCTCTGAGCCGTTTCCTGGGCCGAATGGGCGAGAAGGCCCTGCCTCTGTACTAGCTGATGAAGAAAAGTGACAAGTTCGTCTGGACTCCGCAAGCGGATGTGGCATTCAATGAGCTGAAGGCAATGCTGGGTAGCGCTCCCATCTTGGCTAGTCCGCTACCCAAGGAGCCAATGCTGCTGTACATTGCTGCTACCAACCGAGTGGTCAGTGTGGTGATTGTGGTGGAGCGAGAAGAAGAAGGCAAAAGTGTGCAGCGTCCATTATAGTACCTCAGTGAAGTGCTATCCAGCTCCAAGCAAAACTACCCGCATTACCAGAAGATGACCTACGGCGTGTACCTGGGCGCCAAGAAGCTGAAGCATTATTTCCAAGAGCATCCTATCACTGTTGTGAGCTCTGCTCCCATCTCGGATATCATGGGCAACAAGGAGACGAGTGGTAGAGTAGCCAAGTGGGCAATTGAGCTGGCCGCGTACGCTCCCGCGTATGCGAGAAGAGAAGCCATCAAGTCTCAAATCCTGGCAGAATTTCTGGTGGACTGGGCTGAGGTGCAGTATGAACCTCCTGCTCCAGTTTCCAATTACTGGAAGATGCACTTTGATGGCTCGAAGGTGAAGGAAGGCCTTCGTGCTGGCGTGGTGCTTACATCACCCAAGCGAGATCAACTCAAGTACGTGCTGCAGATCCATTTCAAGGCGTCCAACAATGTTGCAGAGTACGAGGCCGTAGTGCACGGCTTGCGAGTAGCCAAGGAGGTTGGCGTGCAGCGCATTATATGCTATGGCGATTCAGATCTGGTGGTGCAGCAAGTCTCTGGCACTTGGGATGCTTTGGACGCCAACATGGCATCATACCGCTTCCTGGTACAATCTATGACTGGATTCTTCGAAGGCTGCGAGTTCCAGCATATTCACCGAGCAGAGAATGAAGCAGCAGACGAGCTGTCCAAGTTGTGGTCTTCTCGGCAGTCCATCCCGGCGGGGATTGCATTGGAACATTTGAGGAAGCCATCCATCAAGCCATCTCCCAACTCGGAATCCATATTTGTTCCTTCTCTGCCAAGTGAAGAATCCGTTCCCATGGATATTGACTGGGAGAATGCAACAGAGAACTCGTGGACTGCCACTCCTTACTCGGGGACTGCCACTCCTTACTCGGGGACTGCCACTCCTTACTCGGGGACTGCCACTCCTTACTCGGGGACTTCCACTCCCTACTCGGGGACTGCCACTCCTTACTCGGGGACTGCCACTCCATACTCGGGGACTGCTGTCCTCAACCCGGGGACTGTCGCATTCATTGAGGAGGTTCTTGCCAATCGTTCAGGGCTCCAGAGAAGTGCTCCCAACCCTAAAGAGCAGCCAGAGGTGCTTATCCCGATGGAAGTGGACGAACCAGTGTTTTCTACACGGGAGACGCCGAGTTGGGCCATGCCCATATTTTCCTTTCTAAAGGACGACACTCTGCCAGAAGATGAGGTGATCGCAAGGCAGATTCAGAGAAGATCCAAGGGCTACACCATATTCAGAGATGTGCTGCACAAGAGAAGTGCCACCGGCGTGCTGCAACGCTGTGTGGACCCAGAAGAAGGAGGAGAAATTCTGTTGGAGATACACCAAGGAGAATGCGGGCACCACGCCTCTTCTCGGGCATTGGTCAAGAAGGCTTTTCGGCATGGCTTCTACTGGCTCACAGCTCTGCAGCAAGCTGAAGACATCGTGAGGAAGTGCAACGGCTGCCAGATGTTTGCGAGTAAGATCCACATGCCTGCCTCCGAGTTGAAAACCATTCCCGTTACTTGGCCATTTGCTGTTTGGACATGGTTGGTCCCTTCAAGCCGGCTAGAGGCAACATGACTCACATCTTAGTCATGGTGGATAAGTTCACCAAGTGGATTGAAGTGAAGCCTATTCGGAAGTGCGATGGAGCTACGACTGTGAAATTCTTAAAGGATGTGATCCTGAGATACGGATATCCGCACAGCATCATCACGGATAACGGTACAAATTTTGCTGAAGGAGCAATGGTGCGGTTATGCAGAGATAAGCACATCCGACTAGATGTCGCATCCGTTGCGCATCCCGCCTCCAATGGGCAAGTGGAAAGAGCAAACGACATGGTGCTAGCAGGCATAAAGCCAAGGCTGATTGAGCCGTTGCTGAAAACACCTGGGTGTTGGCTAGACGAGTTGCCAGCAGTGTTGTGGAGTCTAAGGACTACCCCTAACCGGTCAACCGGCTACACGCCATTCTTCTTGGTATACGGGGCTGAGGCCGTGTTGCCAATAGACCTAGAGCATGACTCCCCCCGAGTAACCCTCTACACTGAGGTGGAGGCGAGAGAAGCTCGAGAAGATGACGTTGACCTGCTCGAAGAAGCAAGAGAGCTTACTCTGTCACGTTCAGCTATCTATCAGCAAAACCTGCGGCGTTATCATAGCCGAAAGGTGAACCCAAGGGTCTTCCGAGAAGGAGACATGGTCCTTAGGCTTGTGCAACGCATAGCCGGGATGCACAAGTTGTCTCCTCCATGGGAAGGGCCTTTCATTGTGAGCAAAGCGCTGCACAATGATGCCTATTATCTCGTGGACGTGCGTCCATCACAGAAGAACAGGGCAGATAAAGTTGGAGAGGAATCTAAGCGCCCCTGGAATGTAGCCCTACTTCGTCTCTTTCATTCGTGAGCAAAGATGTGTATGTACTCTCTTATCCGAGTTAAAATTCTACTCTGCAATATGAAATTGAGCTCGGGGACTACCCTCGTCCAAAATTACTCTGTGTGTTTCTACCCGGCTTCCCTTTCGTCCACTCGGTTGCTCTGCTTAAAATTTCACGAGTACATTTAGTATTGTGTTTAAACCTACATGCCAACTCTTCGACTCTGCTGCTGTCCGAAACCCGGCTTCATGGCAAGCAAGAGAACAAGCAAAAGGTCAATGAGCACAAGAAAAATTACTAAGGAAAGAAAAAGTGTAGGAACCGAGTAGGGAGTCTTTTACTATTGTTTTTTGTTAACTCCTTTTCGGCTAAGTGATGGGCTGCGTTACTATGAGTGTTTCTAAGTGGCTAAGTATTTGCAACTCCAACTTTGAATTCTTGTGACTCGAATACCAAAAAAGCAACAAGTTGCGGGTAAGAGCTGAGATAAAAAGGAAGAGCGAATAAGAAATGCAACTCGGGGACTTGCATGATAACGCAACCCGGCATCGAGCCAAGGCTGCTCAAATTGACTAAGTTAAATACCAAAGGTGAATAAAACTGAGTAGCAAGCGACAAACATAATTGTTTCGATACATCTGCACCCGGCATCCCGGGGATCTGATAAAAGTTTTAAGGACAAAGTTACAGGAAGTGATCAGGTGGAGGTAGCAGCATCCTCGATGTTGGCCTTGGCGACATCAGCTTCGGTGTTGGTCCTGGCGGCATCAGACTCGGAGGTGGACTTGGCAGTGTCAGCTTCCGAGTTGGTGGCGTCAGTCTTCACCGCATCAGCTTCTGGGTTGGTGGCAGCCTGATCAGAGGTGGCCGTGGCCACCGAGATGAGGTCCGTCGCCGAGGTGGAGGCAGCAGTTTGGGTGCGGAGTAGCGCCGTGTCGTCGAGGGCAGCACCTGATGAGGTGCCGAATTCGAGCGTCGCGGTGTCGATAGTCATCTTCTCGCTCTTGGCCTCATCTTCGCTATCCGCGACGACCGCGGCCTTCCCCTTCCCGCTCTTGCTGTTAGCACTGTCGAAGCAGCTCAGGCCTTCGGACTCGGTGGCCTCCTCGTCGTCATCCTCATCCTCGTCGTCGCCCTCGCCCTCCACATCCGTGTCGGGCTCGGTGACGCCTTCGATGTAGCCCGCG
The DNA here is from genome assembly GCA_028641055.1 of Alopecurus myosuroides. NCBI lineage: Eukaryota > Viridiplantae > Streptophyta > Magnoliopsida > Poales > Poaceae > Alopecurus > Alopecurus myosuroides. The sequence goes on along the minus strand of CM054059.1, from coordinate 38,341,834 downwards.
GTATCCGCGTAGGATGCGATCTCGTACGCAACCAACTGGCGGCGAGCCACGCAGTCGGTATCCTTCTCCCACCTCGAATCCTGGCGCATCTCGAGGATGAGGTTGAGATCAAGATTGTCGTACCAGCTGCAGACGAAGAGGAGCAGCATATCAGCGCCTGCCCGAGCTCCGGATGCTCGCCACTTCTTCAGCTCGGCCTTAACGCCATTCAGCTTCTCGGCAAGTCCGCGGATGGTTGCTGGCGCAGAGTCTCGAGGCCAGAACAAGTCATGGAGCTTGAAGGCAGTGCGCACCAGATCGGGGCCCACGCCCCTTAGACGTTGGAGCTGCCCCTGAATGTTCGTGAAGCAGTCTTCAATTGAAGCTTTAGTATCCATCGGCCGCCCCTTCTCGGTGCGAGCTACTTGGGCCTTTGAAAGAGCAGGCTTGCAGGCCGAGCAAAGGTCGGGGAAGATTTCTGAAAAAGCTATCAAAAAGATTAGAAACAGAGACAGAGAGAGAGAAGAGAAGCGAATCAGGCAGCAGAGAAGCAAAAGGAACAGCGAAGCGCAGGGAAGCGGGTACTTACTGTTCAGCTCGCAGAGTAGCGACTGCAGCGTCTTCTCCCATGACTCCTCGTCGGCAACATGCCTTTCTTCCACCCGCCGGAACTGGGCCAGCTGGAGCATGAGATCCGAGTTGCTTTTCCTCAGCGTATCGCACTCCAGCTCGAGAGCCCTTTTCTCAGCCTTGGCAGCCGCTTCAAACTTTTTCTTCTCGGCTACTATTTTGTTCTTCTCGGCAGCTATATCAACGGCTTTTTGGAGAGCGGTTCGCAGTTGGAGTTGGAGAGGTTCCAACTCGGTGGTGTATTCCTTCTTCAGCTCCACAGCCTGGCTCGCCAACTGCTGCTGCACCTCGGCGGGTTTGAGGCAGTCGAGATGCTCCTCGACAAATTTCTTGTGGTCTTCTGTGAAGAGAAAAACACGGTCAGCAGCGTAGCAAAGATGGGAGGAAGGAAAACAAGCCGAGAAAAACACCAACTCACCTTCCAGCCTTTTAATCGTAGTCTGACCGCTCTCAATAAAAGCACGGCAGTTCGCATGCTCTTCTGCCAAGGTCTTAAACTTGCCTACAGGAAGGAATCGATTAGAGCAGAAAGCAAAAGCGGGCGTAAACACAAAACACAGGAACCGCGTAGCTAAAAGCTTACTTTCGATCTCGGAGATCTGGAGGGTGCGGTCCATGACCTCCTTTTCCGTCGCTTCATCAGTCTTGCGCTCCATTTCGAGGGCCTCAAGGCGCCTCCTAGCGATGCTGTGGTTCCAGAGCAATCGCCGGAACAAGTTTGTTCTCTTCAAGAGGCTATTCTGAGAAGCAGAAAGAAAACGAATCAGACACAAATCGTGAAGATTCAACCCGAGAAGACGGCAACTCGGTTGAGTATCCATCTACTCGGCCAGAATCTCGGGGACTGGGTGATGGATAAGAAGAAGGAGAAGAGTAGAAGAGAAGAAAAATGCAACTCAAATTGGGTGAGCGAAACTTACTGCATAAGCTTGTTCGATGTCCTCTGCGGCCTTGCGGTGGACGAACAGCTTGGCGGCAAGCGTGCTGGTCTTGGACGAGATGGTCATGGGATTGTAGCCCATGTCCGCCTTGTTCCAGTCAATGCGCATATGATCCAGATCGCTCAAAGCCAAGCCGTGCCAGGTTTTGTTGCTAAGGATGTCCCTGTTCCATTCGCCGTCGATGAAGCCTACCCGGTCAATCATCTCCTCAAGCCCCCTGGACGTCACCTCGGCCTCCTGGACCTCGCGCGAGTAAATTGGGAGGGATCTGTCCTTGTTCCTGGCTGGCGGCTTGGAGTCCACAGCCGTGGCCCGTTTGCCTTTCCTGATAGCAAGTTTCTTCTCAGCCGCGGTTAGCGGGATGCTGTGCTGTTTGCTCATCTTCACCAAGTAAGGCGGGTAGGAAGGCGGGTCTGGCAAACTTGATCCAGCGGCTGCGTCAGCGGCCGCGCCGGAATCGCCAATGATGAGCTGCCCGGCCTTGGCAACAGGTTTTACAGTTGGTTGGGGCGGCGGCATCGTGGCAGAGTCTTGCGCAGCGCCATGAGGAGGATTCCTGCGGACGTTGGCGTCAGGCTGGCCAGTTTGCTTCTCAGAGGCCTACTTCTCGGAAGCCTTCTTCTCAACGGTTTTCGTGTCGGCGGCCTTCTTCTCGGCAGCCTCCTTCTTGGCTGGAGGGCTCGCTGCAATCTTGGTCTTCTTCACCGGCGGGGAGCTCGGTGCGGTAGATGAAGTGCCCTGCTGGGTAGGCGGCACCAAGGGCTCGCTACCCGGTGCAGCATCCGGCTGCGCGTGGCTCTGCAGGTCCTGCTCCATCTCGTTAACTATCTCAGCCCGCTGCTCGGCAGCGGGACCTTGCTGTGTTTCTTGTGGTCTCTCTACCCGCGGCTGCGCCGCGGGGTCAGTTTGGTCAGCAGCCCCTGTTGCTGGCTGCTCTTGGTTCTCCTCCTGCCGCTCAAGGGCGGCCTGGTCGTGCTGCTCGGGGTCTTGTTCTGAATTCTCCCCGGCTGTGGCAGCTGGGGGAGAAAGTGGTCTCTCGTTGCGAGCAGCATCCTGCGCTTCTCGTTCTGCGCGGGCCTGCTGCTCCTGCTCGGTGTCATGGGCATCAGTGTACATGTACTGGAACTCGTCCTCATCTTCTCCTTTCACAGGAGAGGGCGCACGCGCCCTGTCCCGTGCCGCAATATCATCCTCGTCAGAAAGCTCGATGAGCGCATCTACATCGATGGCGGATCTCTTCTTGGACTTGGACTTGATGGGTGCGGCAGCAGCGTTAGCATCCAAGGGGGCGCTGAAGAGAAGAGAAAATTTAGAAAAAGAAGAAAGGCAGAAGGAACCAAAAAGCAGCAACAGCGATGCGCAACTCGGGAGAAAGTTACTTACCCTGCACGGGAAGGCGGTAGCCGTCTCCCCTGTCTAACCTTCTTCACGGCCTGCTTGGGTTTCTTGCTGGGGGGCTCCTGAGCACCGCTACCTGCCCTCTTGCGAGTGGCGGGAGCAGCGACTGCAAGCGGATCGACGGTAAGGGCGTCCTCGTCCTCACCCTCGTCCTCGCCCTCCTCTTCAGCATCAGCATCATCTGTAAAGTTGAGAAGAAGAAAACAATTAGGAAACAGGAGGAAATTGGGTTGCGCTACTCGCGACCGAAAGAGGTGAACTTAATCACCTTCGTCGTCGTCTTCGGACCAGTCCCGAATGGACGTGTCGACGTGGTGCTTACCCGGCTGGACGGCATGAGGGATGCAGAGGCTATCCGCGGTGTCGAAGGAGACCTCGTCGTCCTCCTTTCGGTCCTCTTCCCAGTTAGCCTCGAAGAGGTCCTGGCTTTCAGCGATCTGGCGAGCAAGGACCTGGAAAATAGGCAAGCACCACAAATCAGTCGAGTAGCATAACGGCATCATACGCGGCAGGGCGTGCAAACACAAAGCACATGAAGCCTAAGCAAAACTGCTAAGTGTGCTACTCGGCAGGGCGTGCAAACACAAAGCACATGAAGCCTAAGCAAAACTGCTAAGTGTGCTACTCGGCAGGGCGTGCAAACACAAAGCACATGAAGGCTAAGCAAAACTGCTGAGTGTTCTACTCGGCACAGAGTGCGGATACTAGGCACAACAAGTTAAGAAGGCTATCTAATCAGAATTTGTCCACAGGAAACGAGAAGAGGGATACTAACCCGCTGGATGGGCTTCGTGCGGCTGTACGGCACGAAGCCGTACTGCCAGTGGTCGTGGAGGCCGGTGCTCATGATGGAGCGCGCCCAGACGGCCACGTCCGCGTTGTTGAGCTCGAACGTGGTCGTCCGAGTGCAATCTCGGTGGCCGCCCATGTAGCACATGAGATGTGCGCGACGCTGCAGCGGGAGCACCCGCCTGGAGATCCAGCAGGCGATGGGGTCGTCACTCTTGAGCCCCTCCTCGATCAGCTTGGCAAGGCGCTCGTCCATCTGCTTGATGTCGGAATTCACTAGCGGCTTGGTCCTCCAGTTCTGCCCGGTGGGAGCGGTGTTGGTCCACCGGGGCAAATTGATCTGATCCACCACGTTGGCTCCCTTCTCGACAGGGATGTTCTTCACGTAAAGGAAGGTTCTCTGCCACTTGCGGACAGAGTCCAAATCTTTGATCCGCGGGTGGTTGGTCCCGTCGCGCTGCACCATCATGGCGCTGCCAGTCTCCGTCATCCCGCGGCTGCTCTCCGCGCCATCTTTCCTGGCCTTGCTTTGCTTCCTAAAGAAGAAGTACCGAGACCAGGTCGTCGAGGTGGGCCGTACGCCCAGGAATGCCTCGCATACCACGGCATGGTATGAGAGCATGACGATGGCGTTTGGCGGGAGGTGGTGCGACTGGAGGCCGTAGTGGTTGAGAACGGCGCGGAAGAAATCTGAGACTGGGAGCCCGAATCCTCGCGCGAAGTGCGTGAGGAAGACGACGTGCTCGCCCTCCTGCGGAGTGGGGACGAGCTCGCTGCCAGGATGCCGGCAGCGAACACCGGGAGGAACTCGCTGGGTGTTCACCAGCCATTGGCACTCCTCGGCGGTGACCTCAGATCCGGCCCAGCCGGCGCGGGCATCGTCGTCACGAGCCATCACGGTGGAGGAGGAATTAGCTGAGAGATTGGTGGTTTTGGGTGGAGAAACTCGCAGCAGCGCGGTGAGATGCGCGACGGCGAGGTGCTCTGCGGCGGCGGAGAAACGAGGAGGCGAGGGGAAAGTGAAAGCAGAAGAGGAAGAAGGAGTTACCGATGGGGTATTTATACCGCCCCTCGGGTTGCCGTTACGAGTGGAGCAAGTGGGATCAATCGTGGCAGAAATCGTGCGGTGTGGGATCTGTGGGCCGGTTAGAAACGCACACAGCGCGGAACGTGCGCGTAACGGCCGCATTTGATCCCACGACGCGATCGTGGGCAATTACTGCGCTTGATGGGACATAACGGGCTAATGGGCCCACTCCGTAAAAACTGGGCGCGTAGCCTGTCAGACCCCGGGCACCGAGGCGTCGGAGTCGTGGCTGTGTGACACGTGCCCAGTTGCAGTGCGGAAAGCCGGATTGTGCTCTGCCACGCAAAGATTCTGGGTGGAAATTTCACCAAGTCATCTTACTCGGATACAGAGAAGAGAATTGGTTCTATTCGGAAAAGAAGAAACTCAAGACAAAATCAAGGGCTACTCGGAGGTTTTGCTCGGCACCCCAAGGTTCAAAGGCGATACTGTCAAGGTTGGTTTTAAGCTGGCAGGGCCCAGTGAACAAGTTCGCAGGACTCTACCAGCTTCGGGGACTGCTGTCGGGGGGTTACCCCCGAGTAGGGTAAAGGCAAGTGCCAAGGACAAGATCAGAAAAGGATGTTTGGCCGAGTAGCCGGCTACCCGGTATTTGCTACCCGGTCGACTGCTACTCGGTCCTACACATAGATGGCCAGAAGGACGAATCAAGGAAGTTACGTTCCTCCGAGTAGAAGAGTTGGCCCGAGTAGAAATGGCGGGATCCTACTCGGGCCAGAAGTCAAAAGAGCCGTTCTGACACAGAATCCCGCGTATCCCGGGTTCGTACTTTGGCACTGTTCACGGCACTTTTCATCTGAGGACGGCGTGCCTGACAGCGACAGTGTGGCAGCAGGGCGTCGCAGGATAGGGGGGACCTACTCTGTGTTCGTGGCAGTGATAACAGATCGGTTACTTGGTTTTGCGCAACGACTTTCCGCACCGGACAAACTTAGAAGCCAAAGCTGTCAGCGGGAGCTCGGAAGAAGGACGGTGTGCACACTATGTCGACATCTGTTTGTGTTTGGCTGTATCCGGCTGGGCACCGAGTATATAAGGTGCCCTGCCCCCTCCTGCGCGAGGGATCCCAGAACCGGTTCACATTCTTGACCTAGTTCTTCACGTAGAGAGAAGAGTGGCTACTCGGTAGCAAGAACATTTGTACTGTGGCTACTCGGTGAGGCACTAATATACAGAGAGAAAGGCAGGAGTAGGGGTTTTACCTCCTCATGAGGGCCCTGAACCTGGGTAGATCGTGTTGTTTGCGGTGCTTGTTCCATACTTCACGCGGCTACTCGTCGCGTGATCCCTCCCCGAGCGCCTCCAGCGTCCATCGTCCCCACAACTTTAGCCATCCTATGGCATCTGCTGTGACACCACCACGACAACTCATAAAAATATCCACCACAAAGGTATTACATAGATGACCGTAATCATGTTCAGCAGCTCATACGGTGCTAATTAGTGAAGCTCAAAGAGAGGAGAGATACATAAGTTACTTCCACAAACCCATAGTCCAGGGGTGGACTACTCCTTCTTTATCATGGAGACGGTGGAGAAGTCATTGGAGAAGATAGAGACCACGCCGGTAGCTGATGGTGCAGATCTTGCACTCGTTGGGATACCCCAAGAGGAAGGTATGATGAGTACAGCAGCAGTTTTCCCTCAGCAAGAAACCAATGTTTAATCGACCAGTAGGAGGAAGGAGTAACTTTAGAAGGTTGAAGCAGCTAAGATGGCAGGGCGCACTACCGGTTCAGAAACAACGTCGAACCTACACAACACAATCAAATCACTTTTCCCCCAACAAAGCAGTGAGGTTGTCAATGTCACCGGTTTTACTGAACACAAAGAGGTTAAACGTATTGTGTGTAAAATAGTAAGAGAACGGTATGAAAGAAGTAGCAGCAGTATGAAAACAGTGGAAGCAGTAGAAAAGCAGTGTGTGTATTATCAGAATGAGAAAATGGACCGGGGTCCACAGTTCACTAGTGGTGACCCTCCGTGAAAGATAAATAATATGCCTGGTGAACAAATTACAGCTAGGCAATTGACAAAAATGAAGGCTGCACCGTAGTGCATATACAAGACATAAAGATTACTATGTGATTCATGCGGGCATTAAAACAAAATACATAGACCGTCATCCAACTTCATCTATGACTAATAATCCACCCTCCGAATATCATTCGAACAAACGTTGGGTTTAAGTTGTAAGCAACAGATTATCGCAGTAAGCAAAGTGTGTAATGTAAACTAAGTAAACGCCGTTGTTTCCTCCCTAATGCCAACAGCACATCCTCCATGCGTCACGTTTCTGTCACTCGAGCGCAGATGGAAAGGAGACATGAACCCACTATCGAGCATAAATACTCCCTCTTGGAGTTACTAGCATCTACTAATAACGGAGAGCATGCAAGATCATAAATAACATATGCATGAAGATAACATGATAGATTGATAATAAGAAGACATAGCATTCAACATTCATTAGATCCCAGCAAACACAACATGTAGCATTACATAAATATGATCTCGATCAAGTAGGGCAGCTCACGAGATCTAAACATGAGGTACAAAGTGGATAATACAACCATCTAGCTACTTCTATGGACCCGTAATCCAGGGATGAACTACTCACGCATCACTTCGGAGGAGGGCATGGTGGTGTAGACCCCTCCGGTGATGAATTCCCCTCCCAGCAGGGTGCCAAAGAGAGCTCCAGAACCCTCCCGATCTCGGGATGACGATGACGGTGGCCTCGAGTGTTTCTGGGGACGAAGTGTTATATTTTTAGGGTTAAAATATCGGGGGTATAAATAGGCGAAAGGGTGATGGCGGTGGAGGCCCGAGTGGCCCACACCACCCCCCCCCCCCCCGCGCGGCTAGGGGGCGCGCCGTCCTATGGTGTCGCCCCTCTGTGCCCCCCCCCCTCCGGGCCTCTTCAGGATTCCGTGGAACCTTCGGGAATTCTAAGACTTCTAGACTTTAAATTTTCCAATTCCGAGAATATTTCCAGAATAACTTTTCTGAAACTAAAAACTGCAGAAAACAGGGAACTGGCTCTTTGGCATCTTGTCAATAGGTTAGTCCAGAAAATCGATAAAAACGACATAAAGTGTATAGCAAACATGTAGGAAACAATATGGAACATCAGAAATTAAGGATACGTTTATGACGTATCAGCAGCGCCCCCTCCAATCTGCAGCTCCAGGTCTCTGTTTCATGGTTTTGTGTTTCTGCGGAGCTCCCTTCCAAAAGCCGTCATGGGACTATCGTTTTTAGGTCAAGACAAAGGCACGGAGATGAAAACGAACGACACCGGAGTAAGGAGGGGGAGAGAGGTTCTCTCGCGCGGCTAGGCAATCTGGTCGCGACAGACCCCCCCCCCCCCCCCAAACTCCTCCTTGGACTTCCTTTTGTGCCCTTACTTGGCTCCTATGCTTTGTTCCTTCCAAAAAATGGTCCCCGTAAAATATTAGGTGTTTTGGATGTCATTTGGGTCCCTGAAACATCAAAATATAAAAATAGGGTTTTCTGCCACTGTAGGGTTGATTCCAGAAAAATAGGTAAACTGTGAAATATTCCCAAAATCAATATAAAACAATGATATAACCCTTATATGATGCAACTATGATTGAAATATAAGTAATACAATGCAAAGTTAATGTATGAAATTTACATGCATCGAATGTAAGCAATGGTTTTCATCCGTAGACAAGAGCACCGCTGTTTTCTCCCTAGTGGCAACAACACATCCCTCGCCCGTCATGTTTCTGTCACTCGAGCATAGGTGTAAGGGAGGCATAAAACCACTATCTAGCATAAAACTCCCTCTTGGAGATGCATACAACTATGTGATCAAGATAATCATACACTTCGGAGAGCATGCAAGAACACATTAAAACACTCTAAGGATATAAGTGAAGATTCTCATACAATGACATGAACAAAATAATCATATTTCCATGGTTCATTGGATCCTAGCAAACACAACACATAGCATTACATTAGATGGATCTATATCATGTGAGGCAGCTCAAGAGACCGTGGTATTGAACATCAAGGGGGAGAGAGTATCAACTAGCTACTGCTATGAACCCATAGTCCACGGGGAAACTACTCAAGAAGCATCATGGAGGAAGAACGGTCGATGGAGATGGCACCGGGGCACTTCCCCGTCCCGACAGGGTGTCAGAACAGTTACTTATGTTCCTCGAATTAGGGTTTTCAATGGCCGCGGAGCTCAGATGCGTTTTTGAAAAAATCGTCAAGTGTTCCTCTATTTTAGGTCTAATGTGAATTTATAAGCGAAGGAGCGACACGAGGCGGTGTCGGGGTCACCGAAGTGCCTCCCAAGCGCGGGCTAGGCCTGACCATGGCTGGTTCCCCTGGGGGCCGTGGGCCCCACCTTGGGCTGCGCTGCTGGCTCCTAGAGTTATCGGGGTATAAAAAATCCACAAAAAATATCAGCTCATTCTGGGCACTTTGATTTTTGACCTATTTCTGAAATTCAAAGAAAATATAGACAGAAACTAGCACTGGGCATCTTGTTAATAGGTCGGTCCAATAAATGATACTCCCCCCGTTCCATTATGTAACATGTTTTAGGTGTTCTACATGTTGTCTAGATTCGGACTAAAGTAAGTGAACACATATACTTAAATGTGTCTATATACATGTGTATGTATATGAATGTGGAATCTGTCTAAAACATCTTATATTGTAGAACGGAGGGAGTAGAAAACAAGGAAAACATGTAGAAAACTAGCATGGAGCATCAAAAATTATAGACACAATTAATGTACAGAATCCAGAATGTAGAATAATGTGAAACAAAAATACTAGTCTATGATGTAGATTATTGTGGAATGGAGGGAGCATGTGTACTGAATTTCTATCTGAATCCAAACTAAAATTTTAATTAGTATTTGTGAAATATCCACAATATTTTTTAACATGAAAAATACCAGGCTACTGACAAAGCTTTGACTGGCGGGATGATCTTGTCAGAGATTTTGTATGCTGATCTCATCAAAACCTGGTGCTATATCGCTTGGCGCGCATGGCGAAGCATTGTAAGCTAGGTTCACTTGTTATTCGTTGCCATGTGCTTTCTCAACAACCTCTCAGCAAAGGCATGACCAAAGTTTCCCCCAAATACCAGATTCTACAGGTCCGTGCCTCATGTCTCCTTTCTAGAGAGCTTTGCTCGGCAAACTCGTCTATGTACTCATTTTCAATACATTTTCGCTGTAGTCAAAGTATCACGTACAAGACACATCACATGTAAGCAAGATAATATCACAAACATAATCACATCACAAGATTATTTACAACAAAAACAATAAGTTCAAAGTTTCCAAAATCACATGTGTAGTGAGTTGTACATAAAAAGTGTGCCAAAATGAGATACATTCAGAGTATGTACAACCACCATCACACATATCGACGCAACGTATGCATAGATCATTAAGATAACTAGATCCCACTTGCCGAAATAGTTATGCCACACAAAATAGAACATATTTGTAGAGGTTAAAATCCATTGTGCAATCGGCTTTTGTTATCAATGGATAGGGAGTAAGAAAAGCACAACAGGAACAAAACTTGTTGCGGAAAACATGAAAGGAAATACTACAGAACCCATATATCTGAGCCAAATAATTTACCACAATAGCAATAATATATCAACGAAATAGAAAGTTTTCCAGCTTCAACAAGAAATTTTCCCATATGTGTACTCTAACAATATTTGTGTCGCTTCATGTTCGAAGCCGATATCACCAAAATCTTGCACTTATACCACTGTATGCATTGTGAAAATGAATATGTTTTCTTAGTGAGAATCACATATATGGCATATTAACATATAAATTTGTCCTAGTGAACTTAGCTCAGTCTCTGTTAATGTTAATGCACAGTTGATACTTGAAAATAGTTTTCTTGCAAAATCAAAGAGCAATGCCAGATCCTCTCTCTTTGAGTCAAGGGTTGGTCGCACGTGAAGTTTCTCATTTTTTTGGACTTGATGTCGTTTTCACCCATATTTCTTTTCCCTTTCCATAAAGGTATATATATATGTGAGGACACTCAGTTCAGAGAGTTGAAGGGGTATTTTAAAACATTTGCACTTTTGCATTGCATGCATTTGGGTTTTTACGTCAATTTTTGCTATTTTGTGCAAAGTGGGAAGTGAGGTCAATTCTCAAAGTGTCATAGGACTTGGAGACAGGTCGCAGACAATGGTCAAGAGGGGAATTGATTTCACCTTTCACTCAGGGTTTTGATTTCAAACCTAACCCTGGTGTTTGACTTGATGTCATGCATTAGAGGTTTACTTATTGCCTTATCTTTTATAAAGTTAACAAGTGTGTTAAGAAGCAAGATTTGAATTCAACGTGAAATTTGTATTTGAGCTCTTAAAAATCATTCTACACAAACTCTAAATAATTCAAACAGAAATTAAAATACATAAGGTAGAAGCTGAATTTGAATTCAAACATTATTGTATGTCATGTTACAAGGGATATTACAATGAAGTAAAATTAGAAAAGAAATAGAAAAATTGCTAAACATGTCTATTCTTAAAGACTTGGACCTTTGAAGAGTTTTAGTACGTGCACACAAACAAAGACAAGGAATTTCATGACCGTTAGAATGTTGCCAGCACGCTAGGGTGCGGTGACCCAACACACCACTACATGTGTAGTGCACAAGTCGTTGACATAATACTCATAGAAGGACTCATCCGTTAATATTACATCCCTCAGAGTGGTAAAACAGAAACATAGCAGGTCCAAGTAAAAATATAGGATACAACTATATTCATTATAAAATCTCGAGAACCCTTTTCATATATCAAAGGAGGTCTCCTGCAAATGAAACATCATAAGATGCAAATCATATCTCTAAACTGGATAATAACACTAGCTCTAGACCTAATCCACTATGGCTGTGATCACATCTCTAATCTATTGCTTCTAAGTATCTAAGTCAAGGAATGGACTCCTCCTCCAACTAGCTATATTCTCCTTCACCGGTATTGTTGACATTGTTGCTTCATCGGCTAAATAGCATATGAATCCTTCTAGCATCATCAGGTAGCTTTGGCTTCATGTTGAAGACCTCCTCATCATCGTGTTGGCTATCTGAAATCTCCCTTAACAGCCTCAAATCTAAGCAGGGGATCAAAAGGGAACAAATGAGTAACAAGCGTTACTCAACAAGTTCATTATGCACGATGGGTAGTTTGATGCACTAACTACATCTTTAGACTCTAAGGAGTCACATGCTAATGCAAGATTTTTGCAAACATTTCTTCAAGAGATTGTTTTTATATTGAAAATTATGCCCATCAAAACTTCACAAGTTCTAGAACTTCATGGAGTTCCTTTCCTGCAACGTTCGCAGCTCCTTCTTGGAACAGGGAGTAACATGTCATATTGTTTTACACTCTGCAGAGGCGCGTTACTTTACCCATAAGCGATCAAGACCATGTTGCACAACCAGGCGTACTTTCCTGTCCACACTTCTTTGGTGTGGGGCCCAGTTGTTGATCTAAACCATTCACCGTGCTTCTCCACCACCCCACATGTCCACCCAATTCATGCATCGCAGATTTACCCCTGATATTCTACCCCACAGGGTAGAACTACCTAGGTTCCCCGTGCAGACCATCATATACACCAGGGTCTGTGGGCATTAAGGGATCCCACCTACGTGCATGTAGTCTCGCAAGACCTACTGCGTATGGCTTTGGCTCCCCGTTGACATGCGAACGGAAGAAGATCACAGATGGTTTCCTCGCCCATACAATTCCTATGGTTAACTCGTTATTTATGACGCAAGAACTCCGATGACATTGGTTATTATGTCCTAGGTAATACCTTCCCATGCAAATGGAACCTCCACAAAACATATCTTGCCATGATTCCCTTTGCCAGCCATAACAAAATATCACCACACGGGTAGATATTCAATTAGTCATATCATTAAAAAAAATAAGGTTCATGCTTTCTTTTGGAATAAGGTGGTAGTACGATAGGGTTTTGCAAATAATTCTTAGAAAATATTCGAAAGAATATGAGCAAGTGATGAACTTTCCTGAGGTAGAGATAAGAGTTCATGTCCTTCGGGGTTCGAGGGTTTGCGTGAGAATACCGAAATCTGAAAAATAGCAAGTAGTCCCAATAAGGACTACTTAAAACACTAGCAAGATGATATAATGCATAGTAATGAAATGCATCACGAAATACCATGAAATTACCCCATCTCACAAGTGTAGGCTTCGTTTTATACGATATTTTGATTACATTTGGTTTAAGTGACTTATGTTTGTTTCATTACTTGTGGTGATGACTTTGTTCACTTAAAGAGTTAATAACATTAAGGTTTTGAAGTTTGAAATATTTTACTTAATTATCTTAATTTGTTACTTCTTTGAGACTTAAGTGTGTTTCACTTTTATTTAGCAAATCAATTATTATCATGTTAAAGAGTGTCGCACCCGGACTTCTAGAGGATACTCATCGTACGAACTGAACATTATTTTGATTGGATTACGGGGCTTACCGGCACCCGCATCTCTTACGAGTAGGCTAACACTTATGTGTGACGACCAATCTTTACTATTCACCGTCGATGTAAACTATCCCGTAGAAATCAGGACACTACCATTGACGTACTTCATACCATACACACATGGTACTCAACGGCTTTGAACAAGATGATAACATAACATATCTCTAAGACACAAAAGATTGAAATAAGTTGCAACTGGCCCTCACTAGGGCAGAGAATAGCAAATACAATCATCCAGAGGACACATGTCCCAACATAACATCATTACATCTCAGCGGAAGCATTCAAAGGGTCTGAGTACAGACAAATCCAAATAGGCTTAAGAAGCCGGGAATGAAAAGAAAACGGAGCCCATCCACGATGTCTCGGATCCTGCCCGGGTCCGCTACCTACTCGTCAGCAGCCTCGTCAAACTCCACGTAGTAGCCGTCACGGGGATCCTCGTAAGTGTAGTCTGCGGAAACCACAGCCCCAAAGCGGTCAGTACATAAACGTACCGGCAAGCAAGACTCACAGTTCACCAAAGTGTAGCCCGTCAACACCAAGCACAGATGCCTTGGGTTCAACGGAAGAAAGGGATATAAAAGATGCTGCAACTGGCTGCACTAACCCACTACAGAACATACTACAACTTCCGGCTATCAGAAGGGATAAGATAGCGTATCGTAACCAACTATAACTAACCACCAAACAAACCCATCCTGGATCTCGCCCCTTATCCAAAGAAGCAATCCGAGGATAACTCACACAGTTGGATTAATGATGGTTCCAGTTGTTGTGTCAATAGGCCTATTACTAGTCAAGTTATCATTAGTTAGGTGTAAGTTGTTCTGAGTACTTGTTAGCCAGTACTTTCACCAAGTCAACCATAACCGCGGAAAACACGGCTTCTCGAGAAGATTTATCCCTGCAGGGGTGCACCAATTTGGCCGTACACGTAAGAATAACCCGCCAGATGGGAAGGCCTTTCCCACCAAGCGGGGCACTCAACACAACTCAACTCTTCTTCGCATCAAGCCCAAAGCACCACGTGCTGTGCGTGCGCGGCTAATCGAGCCCCACGAAGAAAAGGGGACCCTCATAGCACTGGAAGACCACGCCGCCCTAAATGCCGACTACAAAAGTTCCACCCTGGCCTCGGGTTTGTACCTGCATATGCGTGCATCAAATGGAAAGCCCGAACTAAGTGTGGTGATTTGGACGAGATGCGGATCGAGTCAAATTGAGGGGGCTCCCATACACGCTTCCCACATGCGGATAGTGCGCTCATCATGGATCAGTAGACAAGACCCTTTTCCTATTAGGGTCGACACTAGCAGGCCTCAAAACCACGCCGGGCCTCCTGCCGGTGCCTTATCAGCAAATTATTATTACCTCAAATTAACAGGTTGTTGTTTAACATCGAGCCCTAGAATATAAACAGATATGATAACAGGAAGTAACTGATAACAGACTCGAGCAAAAACAACCCTAAGCATGCTAGTAAGACACGGGCCCAAGCAACGGGGTTATAGGACTGGAGGTGAGGCAATATCAGGGTTCAGGGTATCATGTGATAGGTTCGTAACAGAAGCAACGATACATATGGCTAGCAGAAATAGACAACGGAAAGTATCGGTAACCAATGTTGAAAGGAACACAATGGTTCATGTGAGTGATAACTTGCCTGCAAACTCAGCAGCCGGGTACTGAGCTAGATCCTCAGAAGTTGTGTCGTAAAGATCGTCGGTCTCAACGTCGTCGTCTATCCGAGAAGAAGCAAACAAACAATACAGGAAAATAAACAATCAATACCATGGCATAGTGCACAATCATGGGATGATGCATGTCAAGTTAATAGATGCATTGAAATAAACTAATTGACATGGTAACACAATTTAAATGGACACATATGCAATTTTGAGTTGCATATGAAAAGCCCATGGATTTTGGTTAGATTATTTGTTTTCCAGTTAACCAACAGGTGAAAGTGGTTTAGTATGATGCATGCATGAGGAAAACAACAAAATAACAACAATAGAACCAATTTGAAATGAGGTTTAGCAATTTAGAATTTTATTTATTAAGTTAAGGAATTTTTGGGTTCCTTAAAGGTGACACACAAGTATTTGTTGTTTTCAGCCAATTAACTTGTGCAAAATAAATAACAAAATTCATATTTGAAAAGATCATGAAATTTTGGGTGGATTACATGTTTCAAATATTGAAAAAGGAGTTTGGATGAATTTATTATGACTTAAACAAAATTAAGCAAGTTTTGAATGAATTTAAAACAATCATGAATTGTATTTGAATTTTTATTTGTTCAAAACATAAATTCAAACTCATATTTGAAAAGTTTATAATTTGGTGGTTTGAAAACATATTTTGCATGTTCAAAATAATTTAAATTGGGCAAGTTATGATTTTAGCAATTTTAAATGATTTAAATAAGGTTTAAATTATTTAAGCAATTTAAATTATTCAAACCATGAAACAAAATTTATATTTGAATAGGTTATTTGAAATAGCATTGAAAACATATTTTATTTGCATGATTTGGATTTATTATGATTTAGTTATGCAATTTAGCAAATTACAATTGAATTATTTGAATTCAAATTTGAATTGCATTTTGAAAATTCAAAACAGGAAACAAATGGCATAGTTGGATAGACAATTTAATTTAGAACAACGAACATATTTAGAGTTTATTATTTGGAATTATATTTTAAAAGTTATTAAGGTTTTTGTTTTAGGGATCAATCTGCAATTTTAAATGGATTAGTTTTTGAAACAGAAAAGTTTTAAAACGTTTGTTACCGCACAGCTAGCTAGCCACAGCCACTGCGCGTGGGCCTGGGGCCAGCGTGGCGCTGCGCGTGCTCGCGTGGCCACAAGGGTCGCAGGCATGCGGGCCCTGCCTGTCAGCCAGCGGAGGAAAAAGGTTTGGATTAAATCGCATCCGCGAGGGATCGAACCTACGCCCTCGCGCGCGCGACAGAGCAGTGCTACCACTGCGCTGTGGTTTCAGTTTTGTCAGTAACGAGGGCGAGTGCAAGGTATTGTTCAGATCCAACGCCTAACTAAAAATCGACGCGCGCGCTTGACTGCAACCTGACAGAAACATGGTCACCGGCGGCGATCACCGCGGTGGATGGAAGCGATCTGGTGGTGCGTGCGTGTGCTGGAGGATGCAGTGAAGATGCGCACGGGTGCGGTGGTGATTGTGAACAACAGAGAGGGAGGAGGCACGTTGGAAGCTCACCGTGGGGGCAGCAGGTTGCCGGCGGCGAGGTGGAAACCGCGGCAGTCAGCGGACGGCGGCGAGGCCACAGCGGATCCCCGAGGTGGTGCTGGTGTCCAAACGGGAGAGGGGACCGTGGGGGTTCGAGTTCTGAAGCTAGGTGGGTGAGTGGGGCTGCGAGGTGGTTGATGCCATGGCGGATTCAGAGCGCTCGTCTCCGGCGAGGGGTGACAGAGAGTGGGAGGTGGCCGAGAGAGAGGGAGCGGCGGCGGAGCTCGAGGGGAACAGGCGCCTAGGGTTTAGGGTAGGGCCGCGGGGCTCCTAGGGGTAGACATAGGGCTCGGGATCGCCTCCTGGCCGTCGGGTGGCGCGTCTGCCGCCGTGGCACGGCTGGATGGGCGCCGTACACGGAGGGGACGACTGATTAGATAGGGAAAAAAACGAATCGTTTTTCTGAGTACGTAGCGGGCTGGGCTGCGCGCGGAAAGAAAACGAGGTGGGTTGGGCGCAGCCCACTCCCTTTTGGCGCCAAAATTCGTTTTAAATTTTTATTTCTCCTCTTTTTTTTCTGAAAAAGGAAATGGAAGAGTTTGATAGGTTTTAAATTAGTAAAAAATTTGGAAAAATTAGGGTAACCTCTCTTTAGGTCAAAAGCAAACAGATGTTAAGTTCTATTTTCAAATAGTTTGACATTTTCTTGCTGTTTGAATTTAAACCACATTTGGGTGAATTTTATTATTAAATGATCATTAACAAAAACAAACTTTTAAATAGGGTGACCCCTATGTTAATTATAAACCATTGATTAAAATTGTTGTATAATTTGCATGAATTCAACTTGGTTGATATTTGATGCTTTAATTTGAATTTTAAATGTGATTTGGAATTTAAATGATTGATTAAAACCATCAATTTAATAAGTGATCACTATGGGATAAAGTGAAACCAATTGGTTGTTATTACTTGTAATTTTTATCTAAAATACTGTAACAGAGCAAGTATGAAACAATTGTTTGAATAAAGTTTAAATTTGAATTGTGAAAACAGGGAAAAACAGATGCATCAAATAAGAAACAAATGCAAACAAAATGAAAACAATATGACGACATGATGCAATACTTTAATAAACATGAAACAAACATTCTAAGGGGAGTTTTTCATACTTGGGATGTTACAAAACGCCCCCCCTTGAAGGAATCGCGCCCCGAGATTCCTACTGAGAAATGAAAAGGTCCGGATACTTCTTGCGAAGATCCTCTTCGGTCTCCCACGTTGCCTCTTTATCGGAATGATGCGACCACTACACTTTCAAGAACTTTGTGCTCTTGTTGCGAGTCTTACGCTCGGTCTCATCGAGAATACGAACAGGGTGCTCCTCATAAGATAGATCATCTTGCAGTTCAATGGAATCATGATCAACTGCACGATCTGGATCTTTGAAACACTTCTTGAGCTGTGACACATGGAATACATCGTGCACCTTGGATAGTTTTTCTGGAAGTTCAAGACGATAGGCATTTTCTGCCCGCCTTGAGAGAATGTTGAAAGGACCAATGTATCTTGGTGCAAGCTTTCCTTTCACACCGAAACGACGAGTGCCTCTGAGGGGAGTTACACGGAGATATGCCTTATCACCAGGTGCATAGATCATATCCCTGTGCTTGCTGTCATAGTAGCTTTTCTGACGAGACTGAGCAATCTTGAGATTGTCACGAATGATACGAACTTTCTCCTCGGCTTCCTTAACAATGTCAGGGCCTAAGAGTGAACGTTCACCAGCTCCAGACCAATTGATTGGACTCCTGCATCTGCGGCCATAGAGTGCTTCAAATGGTGCCATGCCTAGGCTTGCCTGGTAGCTGTTGTTGTAGGAGAATTCAGTATATGGAAGGCAATCCTCCCATTTCATGCCAAAGGAGAGACCACATGCTCTGAGCATATCCTCGAGAATCTGATTGACTCTTTCGACTTGCCCCTGAGACTGAGGGTGATAAGCTGTGCTGAACAGAAGTTTGGTGCCCAATGCTTCTTGAAAGCTTTTCCAGAAATGAGAAGTGAATATGCTTCCACGGTCTGAGCTTATTTCGAATGGAACACCATGAAGAGGAACAATCTTTGCTGTGTAGAGTTCTGCTAACTGGCTAGCTGAGATAGTTTCCTTGACAGCAAAGAAGTGAGCTACTTTAGTGAGACGATCAATAACAACGAAGATTGCATCGTTGCCCTTCTTGGACTTTGGAAAAACAGTGACGAAGTCCATTTCAATCATGTCCCACTTCCACTCAGGAATTTTCAGAGGTTGGAGTAGACCGGCTGTTTTCTGATGGACTGCCTTAACACGTTGACAAACGTCGCATTCAGAAACGTATTGAGAAATTTCACGTTTCATGCCAGGCCACCAATACAGTGTCTTAAGATCCGTGTACATCTTTGTACTTCCAGGGTGAATGGAAAGAGGAGTTTCATGAGCCTCCTTGAGAATGATATCTTTTAGAATTTGAACTTGAGGAACTGCAATGCGTCATTCGAAGAACACAGTTCCTTTGTCATCAATTGAGAAGGACTTAAATTTCTCCTTGCCCTCTTTGATGTGCTCAACCATCTTCTTGATTTCAGCGTCACGAAGTTGTTCAGAACGAATCTTGTCCTCGAGAGTTGGACTGGCTGTCAAGCTAGCAAGGTAGCCTTGAGGAACAAGACCAAGGTTCAGCTTCTGGAATTCTTCATGAAGTGGAGGTTGGCTTTCCATGATCATGAGATTATTGCAATAGGACTTGCGACTGAGAGCATCGGCCATAACATTAGCCTTGCCTGGAGTGTAAGAAATGGTGAGATCAAAGTCCTTAATCTTTTCAATCCATCTCCTTTGCCTGAGGTTTAGATCTGGCTGAGTGAAGATGTATTTCAGACTCTTGTGATCGGAAAAGATTTCAGTGCGGTTACCCAACAAGTATTGTCTCCATTTCTTGAGGGCAAACACAACTGCTGCAAGTTCAAGGTCATGTGTGGGATAGTTTTGCTCATGTGGGTTCAACTGACGTGAAGCATAAGCCACAACTTTACGTTCTTGCATAAGAACTGCACCTAGACCTTGGAGAGATGCATCGCAGAATATCTTGAAAGGTTTGGTAGTATCTGGGCCAACCAGGACTGGGGTAGAAGTGAGTTTAGTCTTCAAGAGATTGAAACTCTCATCACACTGTGTAGTCCAAACGAACTTCTTGTCCTTCTTTGTGAGATCAGTGAGAGGTTTGGCAATCTTGGAAAAGTTTTGGACGAAACGACGGCAATAGCTAGCCAAGCCAAGAAAGCTTCTTACTTGCTTCACCGTCTTTGGAGGTTTCCAATCAACAATTGCCTTAACCTTTTCTGGGTCAATGGCTATGCCCTTGGCAGAGATGATATGACCAAGGTAAGCAACTTCTGGAATCCAGAATTCACATTTGGAAAACTTGGCATATAGACGATGCTCGCGAAGCTTCATGAGAGTGAGACGAAGGTGTTCTCCATGCTCTTCCTCAGATTTTGAGTAGACTAGAATGTCATCAAGATATACCACAACGAACTTGTCGAGGTATTCATGGAAGACAGAATTCATGAGTCTTGAGAATGTCGCCGGTGCATTGGTGAGACCAAAGGACATGACGGTGTATTCATATAGACCGTAACGAGTGGTGAAAGTTGTTTTTGGAATATCTTCCTTTCTGATCTTTATTTGATGGTAACCCATCCTCAAGTCCAACTTTGAGAATATTGAGGCTCCCGCAAATTGATCAAAAAGATCATCGATACGAGGAATTGGATACTTGTTTTTGATGGTTTTCTCATTGAGAGGACGATAGTCAACCACGAGTCTTTTTGTTTGATCATTCTTGGCAACGAACAGAGTTGGGCAACCCCAAGCGGAGGAACTAGGTTGAATGTAACCTTTCTCCATGTACATATCGATTTGCTCCTTCAACAATTTCAGTTCAGGAGGAGCTATCTTGTATGGATGTTTAGAGATTGGAGTTGTACCTGGTTCAAGCTCGATCACGAACTCAACTACTCTGTCCGGAGGCATCCCTGGCAAGTCTTCTAGAAAGACGTCAGGGAATTCACAAACCACCGGAACATTTTCAAGCAGAGGTAGAGGTTTAGCATCCAGGGTGTACAGCTGAACAGAACTTGATTCACTTGGAGAATAGACTATCTGGCCAGAAGGGTGGAACAGAGTTATCGACTTCTGAGCACAATCAATCGTAGCTTTATTGGCCTTCAACCAATCCATGCCAAGAATGACATCAATGTCAGAATTGCCAAGCAGAATGAGGGAAGCAAGGAATATATGACCTCCAATTAGAATCTGATTCTCATGACTGATCTTGGAAGTTTGCATAGTTGCTCCCGGGGAGTTTACTACTAGCGGGGAACCCAAACCAACAAAAGGTAGTTTAACTGCTGTTGCAAAGATCTTTGACACGAAAGAATGCGATGCTCCGGTATCAAACAACACTTTAGCTGGGTTAGAGTTAACGGGGAATGTACCGAGAACGACGTCAGCAGCTTCCTCAGCTTTGTCGGCCTTGATATGATTCACCCTCGCAGTCCTCCCGACAGGCCTGTTGTTGGAGTTGAAGGCTTTAGCCGGGAGAGCACGAACCATTGCCTGGTTGGTGTTGGGGCGAGGAGGTGGTGGAGGTAGCTGCCTCTGAGTGCACTTATCAGCATAGTGCCCTGTCTGCTTGCATTTGTAGCAAGTGACGATACGAGGTGCATCTGGCCTTGGCGGCCCCATTGAGAACCTCTGAGCCTGCATCTGAGCTGGGTTGGGTGGGCGGGAAGCGAAGCCTTGAGAAGCTTGGGCATATGGAGCCCTAGTGACAGCACCATTTGGCACCCAGATGCGGCGCTTCTGCGGAGGGGTGGTCATATTGGAGGAGGAACCACCCTCACGTGAGTGCTTGCGGGACTTCTCGAACGCCTTGCGCCCATTTTCCTCATTGAGCGCGGTGTTCACGAGCTCCTCGAAGTCCTTGCACTTGATGTTGGTGAGAGCGTACTTCAGTTCCGGGTTAAAACCTCGGCGGAACCTTGCCATCTTCTTGGCCTCAGTGGACACCTCATCACCAGCATAACGAGCGAGGCGATTGAACTCATTCTGGTAGCCAATGACGTCCAGCTTGCCCTGCTTAAGAGAGCAGAACTCTTCACGCATCCTTTCCATGAGACCATCTAGGATGTGGTGCTTCAGGAAGGCATCCTTGAAACAACCCCAGGTGATTGGGTATCCAGCTCTCATGGTCTGGTAGTTCTCCCACCAGGTAGCTGCCTGACCCTTCAGTAGGTAGGTGGCATACTTGACTTTGTCTTCCTCAGCAACGTGAGCAATGTCAAGAGCCCTGGCCATCTCCCTGATCCAGTCATCAGCATCCAGAGGCTCACGTGTTGCCACGAAAGCTCTGGGACCCAGACTCAGAAACTCCTTGATGCTGACTCGCGGAGCATTCTGGTTGTTGTGCTGGTTAGCCTGGATCTGGGCCATCTGCGTCACGACCTGAGTCATCTGAGTCAACAGCTCCGTGATCGAAGGTGGCTCAGGCGGGTTGCTCCTTGTTGGCGGCATCCTGGATAGACATGCATTTTAGCACAACAATAGAAAAGGATAGAGTTGGTAACCGAAAGAGAGATTATTCCGACGCATGAATAGATAACCAACAAGTACATCATCACATGTTCAAATACATCAGAATATCCAACACACCATTACATGGTTCCAATGTCAAAGGATAACTAAACATAGCTATGAATGGATACATCGGTACTCCCATGCTCATCACGCTGGACGGCGGTGAGTAGTACGACGAGGGGTACGATGAGGAGGAGGCCCACGAAAGTAGGTAGAACAACGATCCACATAGATCTGACGTGGCCTGAGAGCGACTCTAGGTGTGGTGAAGTACATAGCGTCAGCTCCCTGTGCTCCAAAGCGTGGAATCCCAGTGTAACCAGCTCCGAGGTTGAGAAGTGGACCTCTGATCGGCTCGTAACCTCCAGCATCTGGCAGACGACGACCCACTGGCTGATCGAAACGTGCAAAGCGCTCATCTCCAGCAAAGTCTGTGGTGTACGTCGCCAGACGAGTCAAAGCAAGGTAGAGCTGCTCTCTGACTGAAGCCAACTCCTGAGAAAGTGTGGTGGCAACTGCGTCACTGTGCCTCACAAACTGAGCAGTGGTGTGCAGCCTGGTGTTATCATGCTCGTAGACATCCAGGTTGTCGTAGAGAGTGAAGTGATCTCCCTTCGAAGTGATGTAACCACGGGGGATGTGGCGATAGATAGAATCGTCAAATCCCCAGTAGTCAGCACGAAGGACGGTGAGACTCACGTAAGCTGCCTGCTGCACGGCCATATCCACTGTGGAACCTACTGCCTCGTAGTGGTGGACAACGCTCATGCCATCATCTGACAGAATGTAGACGATAGCCTGGTAGTAGGTCTGGTCAAACTCTCGCTGCTGCTCGTAGACCTGGTACTCTGGTGCGCAACGGAACCCCAGATAAGTGACCATGTCTCTCAGCATCTCCGGATAACCGGCAGTGCTCTCGCAACGAGTCATCCGAACCACCTGCGGGAAGAACCTGAGATCCATCTGCAGATGATCGGGGAAGTTTTGATTAGACGCCGGTAGAAGAACTGAAGTGGAAAGCAACAACAAGGTTCAACGGACGAAAAAGATGTTGAGAAGAACAGGATATCGAAGCAACAACGGGAAACACGAGACCAAAAACTCCTGAGGTACTACGGAAAACCCCATCCGGGCTTCTGAAGGATCAATATCTACTGCTTAAGGGATAGAGGATTTGCTTCCGGGGCTTACACGCCTCCGTTCTCAATCATGAGTAGGCAACATGATAAATCATGTCACAACCACCTCCATTCCTATGGACTAGTAGATATAACTATCCTAGAGAAACCAGGATCCGTGAAACCCTAACTTGAAAGTTTAGGTGAGAAGGGAAAACAACGTTGCACTTCCTTACCAGAAAAGGGTGGGTGGGTGGGGAAAGAAGAAAAATGGCAGAATTCCTACTCTCACGTTTCATTTTTCCTATATAGCTACAAAAATAGTTTCTAGACTCAACTGCGACCAGTAAAAGGGATCCTACAGGCAGACAGGCTCTGATACCATTTGTCGCACCCGGACTTCTAGAGGATACTCATCGTACGAACTGAACAGTATTTTGATTGGATTACGGGGCTTACCGGCACCCGCATCTCTTACGAGTAGGCCAACACTTATGTGTGACAACCAATCTTTACTATTCACCGTCGATGTAAACTATCCCGTAGAAATCAGGACACTACCATTGACGTACTTCATACCATACACACATGGTACGTCAACGGCTTTGAACAAGATGATAACATAACATATCTCTAAGACACAAAAGATTGGAATAAGTTGCAACTGGCCCTCACTAGGGCAGAGAATAGCAAATACAATCATCCAGAGGACACATGTCCCAACATAACATCATTACATCTCAGCGGAAGCATTCAAAGGGTCTGAGTACAGACAAATCCAAATAGGCTTAAGAAGCCGGGAATGAAAAGAAAACGGAGCCCATCCACGATGTCTCGGATCCTGCCCGGGTCCGCTACCTACTCGTTAGCAGCCTCGTCAAACTCCACGTAGTAGCCGTCACGGGGATCCTCGTAAGCGTAGTCTGCGGAAACCACAGCCCCAAAGGGGTCAGTACATAAACGTACCGGCAAGCAAGACTCACAGTTCACCAAAGTGTAGCCCGTCAACACCAAGCACAGATGCCTTGGGTTCAACGGAAGAAAGGGATATAAAAGATGCTGCAACTGGCTGCACTAACCCACTACAGAACATACTACAACTTCCTGCTATCAGAAGGGATAAGATAGCGTATCGTAACCAACTATAACTAACCACCAAACAAACCCATCCTGGATCTCGCCCCTTATCCAAAGAAGCAATCCGAGGATAACTCACACAGTTGGATTAATGATGGTTCCAGTTGTTGTGTCAATAGGCCTATTACTAGTCAAGTTATCATTAGTTAGGTGTAAGTTGTTCTGAGTACTTGTTAGCCAGTACTTTCACCAAGTCAACCATAACCGCGGAAAACACGGCTTCTCGAGAAGATTTATCCCTGCAGGGGTGCACCAATTTGGTCGTACACGTAAGAATAACCCGCCAGATGGGAAGGCCTTTCCCACCAAGCGGGGCACTCAACACAACTCAACTCTTCTTCGCATCAAGCCCAAAGCACCACGTGTTGTGCGTGCGCGGCTAATCGAGCCCCACGAAGAAAAGGGGACCCTCATAGCACTGGAAGACCACGCCGCCCTAAATGCCGACTACAAAAGTTCCACCCTGGCCTCGGGTTCGTACCTGCATATGCGTGCATCAAATGGAAAGCCCGAACTAAGTGTGGTTATTTGGACGAGATGCGGATCGAGTCAAATTGAGGGGGCGCCCATACACGCTTCCCACATACGGATAGTGCGCTCATCATGGATCAGTAGACAAGACCATTTTCCTATTAGGGTCGACACTAGCAGGCCTCAAAACCACGCCGGGCCTCCTGCCGGTGCCTTATCAGCAAATTATTATTACCTCAAATTAACAGGTTGTTGTTTAACATCGGGCCCTAGAATATAAACAGATATGATAACAGGAAGTAACTGATAACAGACTCGAGCAAAAACAACCCTAAGCATGCTAGTAAGACACGGGCCCAAGCAACGGGGTTATAGGACTGGAGGTGAGGCAATATCAGGGTTCAGGGTATCATGTGATAGGTTCGTAACAGAAGCAACGATACATATGGCTAGCAGAAATAGACAACGGAAAGTATCGGTAACCAATGTTGAAAGGAACACAATGGTTCATGTGAGTGATAACTTGCCTGCAAACTCAGCAGCCGGGTACTGAGCTAGATCCTCAGAAGTTGTGTCGTAAAGATCGTCGGTCTCAACGTCGTCGTCTATCCGAGAAGAAGCAAACAAACAATACAGGAAAATAAACAATCAATACCATGGCATAGTGCACAATCATGGGATGATGCATGTCAAGTTAATAGATGCATTGAAATAAACTAATTGACATGGTAACACAATTTAAATGGACACATATGCAATTTTGAGTTGCATATGAAAAGCCCATGGATTTTGGTTAGATTATTTGTTTTCCAGTTAACCAACAGGTGAAAGTGGTTTAGTATGATGCATGCATGAGGAAAACAACAAAATAACAACAATAGAACCAATTTGAAATGAGGTTCAGCAATTTAGAATTTTATTTATTAAGTTAAGGAATTTTTGGGTTCCTTAAAGGTGACACACAAGTATTTGTTGTTTTCAGCCAATTAACTTGTGCAAAATAAATAACAAAATTCATATTTGAAAAGATCATGAAATTTTGGGTGGATTACATGTTTCAAATATTGAAAAAGGAGTTTGGATGAATTTATTATGACTTAAACAAAATTAAGCAAGTTTTGAATGAATTTAAAACAATCATGAATTGTATTTGAATTTTTATTTGTTCAAAACATAAATTCAAACTCATATTTGAAAATTTTATAATTTGGTGGTTTGAAAACATATTTTGCATGTTCAAAATAATTTAAATTGGGCAAGTTATGATTTTAGCAATTTTAAATGATTTAAATAAGGTTTAAATTATTTAAGCAATTTAAATTATTCAAACCATGAAAAAAAATTATATTTGAATAGGTTATTTGAAATAGCATTGAAAACATATTTTATTTGCATGATTTGGATTTATTATGATTTAGTTATGCAATTTAGCAAATTACAATTGAATTATTTGAATTCAAATTTGAATTGCATTTTGAAAATTCAAAACAGGAAACAAATGGCATAGTTGGATAGACAATTTAATTTAGAACAACAAACATATTTAGAGTTTATTATTTGGAATTATATTTTAAAAGTTATTAAGGTTTTTGTTTTAGGGATCAATCTGCAATTTTAAAAGGATTAGTTTTTGAAACAGAAAAGTTTTAAAACGTTTGTTACCGCACAGCTAGCTAGCCACAGCCACTGCGCGTGGGCCTCGGGCCAGCGTGGCGCTGCGCGTGCTCGCGTGGCCACAAGGGTCGCAGACATGCGGGCCCTGCCTGTCAGCCAGCGGAGGAAAAATGTTTGGATTAAATCGCATCCGCGAGGGATCGAACCCACGCCCTCGCGCGCGCGACAGAGCAGTGCTACCACTGCGCTGTGGTTTCAGTTTTGTCAGTAACGAGGGCGAGTGCAAGGTATTGTTCAGATCCAACGCCTCACTGAAAATCGACGCGCGCGCTTGACTGCAACCTGACAGAAACATGGTCACCGGCGGCGATCACCGCGGTGGATGGAAGCGATCTGGTGGTGTGTGCGTGTGCTGGAGGATGCAGTGAATATGCGCACGGGTGCGGTGGTGATTGTGAACAACAGAGAGGGAGGAGGCACGTTGGAAGCTCACCGTGGGGGCAGCAGGTTGCCGGCGGCGAGGTGGAAACCGCGGCAGTCAGCGGACGGCGGCGAGGCCACAGCGGATCCCCGAGGTGGTGCTGGTGTCCAAACGGGAGAGGGGACCGTGGGGGTTCGAGTTCTGAAGCTAGGTGGGTGAGTGGGGCTGCGAGGTGGTTGATGCCATGGCGGATTCAGAGCGCTCGTCTCCGGCGAGGGGTGACAGAGAGTGGGAGGTGGCCGAGAGAGAGGGAGTGGCGGCGGAGCTCGAGGGGAACATGCGCCTAGGGTTTAGGGTAGGGCTGCGGGGCTCCTAGGGGTAGATATAGGGCTCGGGATCGCCTCCTGGCCGTCGGGTGGCGCGTCTGCCGCCGTGGCACGGCCGGATGGGCGCCGTATACGGAGGGGACGACTGATGAGATAGGGAAAAAAACGAATCGTTTTTCTGAGTACGTAGCGGGCTGGGCTGCGCGCGGAAAGAAAACGAGGTGGGTTGGGCGCAGCCCACTCCCTTTTGGCGCCAAAATTCGTTTTAAATTTTTATTTCTCCTCTTTTTTTCTGAAAAAGGAAATGGAAGAGTTTGATAGGTTTTAAATTAGTAAAAAATTTGGAAAAATTAGGGTAACCCCTTTAGGTCAAAAGCAAACAGATGTTAAGTTCTAGTTTCAAAAAGTTTGACATTTGCTTGTTGTTTGAATTTAAACCACATTTGGGTGAATTTTATTATTAAATGATCATTAACAAAAACAAACTTTTAAATAGGGTGACCCCTATGTTAATTATAAACCATTGATTAAAATTGTTGTATAATTTGCATGAATTCAACTTGGTTGCTGTTTGATGCTTTAATTTGAATTTTAAATGTGATTTGGAATTTAAATGATTGATTAAAACCATCAATTTAATAAGTGATCACTATGGGATAAAGTGAAACCAATTGGTTGTTATTACTTGTGATTTTTATCTAAAATATTGTAACAGAGCAAGTATGAAACAATTGTTTGAATAAAGTTTAAATTTGAATTGTGAAAACAGGGAAAAACAGATGCATCAAATAAGAAACAAATGCAAACAAAATGAAAACAATATGATGACATGATGCAATACTTTAATAAACATGAAACAAACATTCTAAGGGGAGTTTTTCATACTTGGGATGTTACAAAGAGTGAAACTTATGTGATGTAGAATTGTTTTAAATACTAAAATAAGGTTGTTTGTATAACACCAATTAAAAGGGAAATAAAAAAATTAACATCCTAGAATTTCAATTATTAGAGGTAATAATAACTGTGATCATCTATAGAGCAATATGTGTGCATGATAGCTTTAATTGTCCTGAAATACGACCCTACTAATGTTCGAAGGTTTACTAGGGTTTGCATGGCAATTATGCATTTTTGAATCAAAATTAGCCCCGAGATTGACTTGAAGGGGGCTTTTCGGGTCATTCTGAAGTTGTGTTAATGTTAAATTGCTCAAATGAGTTTGAAAACATTACGAAAGTGTTGGCTTTATCTTTGTGAACATTTCCATATATAACTTGCAACTTTCTAAATTTATTAAATAAATTGTTATTTTCTTAAATTTCAAATAATGTTCAAAAATTTGAACTTTACCAAACATATTTGAAAAGTTGATATTCATTTAGTTTACATTTTTCCAAATATTTCCATATATTCTTTATATTTTCCTGATAAAAAACATAGAAGATATTGCATTTCCAAATTTTAATTCATTTATGAATTTAAAAACTTAGAAGATATTGCATTTCCTGATAAGTGCTGCCTGTTAGAGTTTTCCTCTTTTATTTTTAATTTTATTTTTGAATTAGAATTATCTATCAAACGGGGCCCGAGATGACGTCATGCTGAAGTCAGCGAACCTCCAGAATGGCTCTTTCGTTGATGCCGGTGGCCAAAAGAGGGGTCCAGGCCGACCCAAAGGTAGCGGCTCCCTAAGCAAATGGTCGCGGGAGTGCCTGCGGTGAACAATGGCGTGGTGGCGGATGGCGGTGCGCGGCGTTGGATGATGCAGCGGGAAGGAGGCGAGGGAAGGGTGCCAGCGTGATCGTGGACTCACCCTGAGTGGGTTGGTGATGTTGGATAAGCGAGGCGGGGATTGAATAAATGGCGGTTGACGTGGGGATGACTTCCAGGCCTATCGGATGAGCCTACCCGGTCTAAGGCCCAATACTAAAGCCCAGCATGAGAGGACACCTCGTGGTTCTAGAAGTCCAGCCATGGCCCACCCGCAAGACCTGCGGATCAAGATGAAAAGGTTCCACTGACTAGAGCTAGGGTTTGTAACCTTCCACAGGTACGGGTTTGAGACCCAGCCACCTATATAAGGGTTGGGAGAACCACCCGATGGGGACATCCAATCTAAGGTTTACACCAAAGAATCCACACCTCGAGATCCAATCTCTCGACCTGCGCATCTGCCATTGTAACCAAACATTATAATACTGAGACAGACATGCCGGAGTAAGGGTACTACCTCTACGAGGGCCCCGAACCTGGGTAAAATCGTGCCCCCTGTTAGCCGTCGAGTCTAACAGCGCCTACATTGTTCCTCTACTCGAAACCCTACCGGCTCACCAGAGGGGTTTGTTGATATGAGTCATCAACAATTGGCACCGTCTGTGGGAACGACAGGCGTCGCGGGAGTGCCTGCGGTGACCAATGGCGTGGTGGCGGATGGCGGTGCGCGGCGTTGGGATGATGCAGCAGGAAGGAGGCGAGGGAAGGGTGCCAGCGTGATCGTGGACTCACCCTGAGTGGGTTGGTGATGTTGGATAAGCGAGGCGGGGATTGAATAAATGGCGGTTGACGTGGGGATGACTTCCAGGCCTATCGGATGAGCCTACCCGGTCTAAGGCCCAATACTAAAGCCCAACATGAGAGGACACCTCGTGGTTCTAGAAGTCCAGCCATGGCCCACCCGCAAGACCTGCGGATCAAGATGGAAAGGTTCCACTGACTAGAGCTAGGGTTTGTAACCTTCCACAGGTACGGGTTTGAGACCCAGCCACCTATATAAGGGCTGGGAGAACCACCCGATGGGGACATCCAATCTAAGGTTTACACCAAAGAATCCACACCTCGAGATCCAATCTCTCGACCTGCGCATCTGCCATTGTAACCAAACATTATAATACTGAGACAGACATGCCGGAGTAAGGGTACTACCTCTACGAGGGCCCCGAACCTGGGTAAAATCGTGCCCCCTGTTAGCCGTCGAGTCTAACAGCGCCTACATTGTTCCTCTACTCGAAACCCTACCGGCTCACCAGAGGGGTTTGTTGATATCAGTCATCAACAATTGGCACCGTCTGTGGGAACGACAGGCGCTGGATCCACGACCTCGCTGGCTTCATCTGCACCGAGCTTCGGTTGGAGCTCGGAACCTTCGGGTCGTTCGTCTACATGCCCCACTCGCCGGCATCTCGCCCAGCGTTCAGTGGTCTACAGGAGGGCGTCAACATGACGTTCGGCGACTTCCACTTCCGCTCCAGCAAGGAGGGGATCCTGCGCTTCCCCGACTCTACTACGCTTGACGAATCTGACACCGAGTCTGTCTCAGGCACAACGACCCAAGAATCACCGCTCAACAACGCCGACCGCAACTCGGAATCCAGCGACGGCTCCGTTCGCTGCAACAAGCTCGACTTCCACACTATCGCGACTGAAGAACCCACCGATCTCGGCGAGAACTACTGGCTTGCGTCAAGGACTTACGAGCCGAATATGGCCCATGTATGCATGGCCGACTTAGTCGAGGAACCCGATAAAATGGAGGCAAGGCAGCAGATCCACGTCTCGCGAGCCACCTGGAACAAGGCGAAAACGGCGGTGCAGAAGAGCCAACCGCTGGCAGCCGGAGCCACGTAAGAAGACTTGACAGCGTATCATTACTTCCTATCGCTTAAAAGTCAAGAGATGAAAAACACCCGCAAAGAACTCGACACGCGCTAGCGTGCGGCTGAAGCTTCGAGTCCGTCACGGGCGGCACTCTCCAAAACTCGCGACTCAACGTGAGAACAACCTCTCAGGAAAGGAAAGCATGCCTCCAGGACTGCTTGCATGAACCAAGAATCTCTCAACGAGATTTTCAGGACCATAGAGACCTCATTCATGCACGTCGAAGAGGAGGGCAACGTGCACCCGACAACTCCTACCGCCTCGCAGACGCGAGAGCACGATGCCCAAAAGAGGAGACAAAGAATCGATCCATCGTCACAGGGGCAAGGAGGCACGGCGCCGCGGCGACAGCCCGCGTAGCGACAACGATAATCAGCGGCACCGCGACGATAGCCCGCGACATCGCGGCAGCCGCTCGCGACATCGCGACGAAGAACCATGCAGTGGCTGTCACTCACGACACCGCAGCAGAGAGCCACGGCGCGGAAACAGTTGCGACCGAGCCTCTTGCGACGCAGGAGATGATATGACCCAAAACAAGGTTGACAGGTCCCACGCACGTAAAAACCGCACCCGTTCGCCATCCACCTCCTCTGACGAGGAAGCTTGCGGCGCGATGTGCTTCAGCAGCAGCATTCGCGAGGCACCAATGCCCAAGAGATTCAAGCTAACTTCGGAGGTCCTGAAGTATGATGGCTCGCAAGAACCTGGGACCTGGCTCTCGGACTACCTGACTGCGGTAAAGTGACAACACGGAAATATAGTGACGGCCATGCAGTACTTAAACCTGCACCTTGTCGGAGCCGCTCGAAGCTGGCTTGAAGGTAGGCCACGCGCGTGTTACAGATCCTGGGACGATCTCACCCGCGATTTCGAGAAGTACTTTCAGGCGATGTCCAAAAGGCCTGCATCTGTCGAAGAGTTGCGAGCCTGCAGACAGAAGAGCGGTGAATCGACTCGCGAATATATCCAGAGATGGACCATGCTCAGAAACACAGCTGGAAACATATCGGAGGAAATAGGGTTGAAGCTTTCACCAAGGGCGCGCGACACGCAGCCTTCCAAGAAGAACTGTGACGATGCGCGCCCAAAACTTCCGGAGAACTGATGGTGCTAGCCGACAAATGGGCGAAGGGTGAAGAATCCATGCGTAATGAGAAACCCTCCTCACCCGCGCATGACGATGATCGCAACGGCGACCCCCGAAGGAGAAAGAGACGACACTACGATCAGGATGATCAGTCAGAGTTTGTGGCAGCTGAATTCACTAGAAACCGCGACGGCGGGTCTTGTGGGAATCGCGAGTGGAAGCCAAAACCAGACGACAAAACACCTGAGGAAGACCTCAACGGATACTGCTCCCTGCATCTGTTCACAGATAAGCACACGGGAAAGCTCAAGGCCACCCATCGCCTCAAAGAGTGCCGCAAGTTCAAAGACTGCCGAAAGTTCAAAGACATCCACGAGGCGTACACGAAGAAACATCGGATAGCCACCAATCAAGGGTACCCACAACTACAGGGAGGACACGCAGTCGCACCACCACCGCCCCCACCTCCACCTACAGGACAAAAAAACATGGCGTTAGTCGCAAACCCAGCACCAGCAAACCCAACCACAGTAAAACAAGGAGCCAACAGATACCCGAACCCCCAAGGGATAATAGGCATGATACAGAAGGTCTGCCCATCCCGAAGAATCCAGCAGACCAACACCCGCCACGTCAACATGGCAATACAAGCTCCACCGTCCAAAACCGAGTACGTGAAGATGTATGAGCACCCGATCACCTTCTCCAGAGAGGACCACCCGCCACGGGTGTATCGACCAGGGCACGCAACACTTGTCATCCAGGCGCAAATAGGTAACTACGACCTAGTCAGAGTATCCATGGTTGGACGCAGCGGTATAAACATCATATACGTGGAAACACTCCGCAAGATGAACGGGAACCTGGAGGGACTCGCAGAGTCAGAAACATTCTTCCACGGGATAGTACCGGGAAAAGCTGTCCGGCCAGTCGGAACAATCAACCTGGAAGTCATACTCGGGGACCCAAGCAACTACAGGCGGGAGTTCCTCGGCTTTGAGGTAGTCGGCTGGCCATCACAGTACCACGCCATTCCCGGCCGAACATCGTTCGCGAGGTTTATGGCAGTGCCTAATTACGCCTACCTTAAGCTGAAAGTGCCAGGAGAATACGGCACAATCACCGTGAACGGCGACTTCCAGAAATCTGACAAGTGTGACAACGACTTCCACGAGATCGCAAAATATTTCAGGGTGTGGGAGCAGTGGCGAATCTAGCCCACTTTCTTAGGGTGGGGCAAGCTTCTATTAGGCTGGGAGTTTTTTTTATTTCTGTCTCTAATTTATATAGGTTATATATGGGATGGGCCAAATTTTAGGGTGGGGTAGGCCCCACCCTTCCACCCTGTTGGCTCCGCCACTATGTGGGAGGAGCTGGAAGAGCTGGCGAACACCACGGACAACTCCGTGATGCCGCTAACTAAAAGAAACGCTCTAGACCTCGAGTTTAGCCCAGGCAGTGACACTCGAAAGCATCAAGTCCACACGACAGAATCTGCAAAGACGGAGATGGTGTCAACCACCCTTTCACCCGTCATGAGTACTGGGAAATTTTTGCCTGGCAGCCATCGGATATGCCAGGAATTCCTAGGGAGTTCGCCGAGCACTCACTCAAAGTGTTCAAAGATGCAAAACCAGTCAAGCAAACCACTCGATGCTTTTCCGAGCCGAAGCAGCATGCACTCGGAGAAGAAGTGAACCGACTACTAGCCGCAAAGTTCATTAGGGAGATCAAGATTTCCACCTGGTTAGCAAGCCCGGTGCTGGTCCGGAAGAAAAACATAGACATCCTTCGTGTATGCATCGACACGTCGCTGAACAAACACTGCCCCAAGGATAACTTCCTGCTCCCGCGGATCGACCAGATCATCGACTCCACTGCAGGTTGTCAACGTCTCTTCTTCCTTGACGCCTACTCAGGCTATAACCAGATCAGGATGAAGCATGAAGACAAAGAAAAAATAGCATTCATCACACCACACAGTGTATACTGCTACACGACCATGCCCTTCGGGCTCAAGAACGCACGCGCCACATATCAGCATTGCATGCAAAAATGCCTCGCCAAGCTCATTGGCAAGAACGTACAAGTGTACGTTGACGACATCGTCATCAAGACTTGAGTGGAGGACACACTCCTCGAGGACATAAACGGAACTTTCGACCCTCTCAATGCGTATAAAATCAAGCTCTACCCAGAAAAATGCGTCTTCGGCGTACCCGCATGCCAACTGCTCGGCTATTTGGTCTCAGCCCGAGGAATAAAGGCCAACCCGGAGAAAATTCAGGTCCTTCTGGCAATGAAGGAACCGACAAATATCCGTGGCATGCAACAGCTTGCAGGGCCACAGGCAGCCCTCAGCAGATTCATCGCAAGATTAGGCGAGCAAGCCCTCCCTTTCTACAAATTGTTGAAGAAAACACATAGGTTCGAGTGGACCGCAGAAGCAAAGAAGGCGTTCGTTTATCTGAAAAGAGCGTTACAGAGCAGAAGAGTATTGGCTACACCTCAAGAAGGAGAACCTTTGTACCTATATCTAGTTGCAACTAATCAAGTGGTCAGTACAGTAATTATGGTCGAGCTACCAGAGGAAGGGAAAATGCAGGGCGTGCAGAGACCAATCTACTACCTCGGCGAGGTACTCTCACCGTGCAAACAACGATACCCCCATTACCAGAAGCTCGCATGTGGAGTGGTCTTTATAGCTCGAAAACTCAAGCATTACTTCCAGGAACATACCGTCACGGTGCTAAACGACGCATCACTCGGTATAATCATGAACAACCCTATGGCATCCGGAAGAATCGCCAAGTGGAGCATCGAGCTAGGCGCCTGGGACATAGTGTATACAGGGCGAAACGCCCTCAAGTCACAGATAGTCGCAGACTTCCTCTCGGAATAGACGGAACTGCAAACTTCAGGACCTCCAGAATACTCAAGTTCTTGGATCAGGTACTTCGACGAGTCGAAGAGGAACAAAGAAGCAGGTGCCAGTGTTATCCTCATATCACCAATAGGCGATAAGCTCCAGTACGTCCTACGACTCGACTTCCCCCTCGACGACCCAGCATCAACCAACGACGCCGAGTACGAGGCACTCCTGCACGACATGAAGATGGAATTTCCCAGCGGTGCCACTCAATTGATGATCTATGGAGACTCTGAACGGTATGTTGCATAGAAAACAAAAAATTTCCTACGCGAGATAAACCTGAAGGGCCAAGATCTAATCTAGGAGATGAAGAGCAATGGGGAGAAAGAGTCTTAGGAAACATACCCTCGTAGACTCTAAGCATTACGATATTGAATATTTTTGTTGGCGTAGTAGTACTCACGCCGATCCCGAGAGTGAGAAGATGTGCACCGCAATCTGGCGGTGCCTCTGTGATCGGTCACACCTTCAGCTCGATGAAGACCTCCATTCCCTTGATCCAGCGGGGCATCAGAAGTAGAGGATCCCCCGGAACTCCAGCAGCACGACGGCGTGGTGTGGTGAAGAATCCCACGGTCAGCGCTTCGCCAAGCGGGAGACCATGGAATGGAGCAGCGGGTGGAGAGAAAAGGAGGTGGGACAAGTGTGTGAGGAGGAGGAGCCCTCGCCCTCCTTTTATAGGGAGACGGAGGCAGCCCAGGGGGTGCGGCCAGCCATGATGGTGCCGCCACCTCTTCCCTCTTCATGTGAGTGGAAGCCCCACTCACACCCACTCATGCTCCCTTAAAACCCCACTTAGAAAATCCAAAGGTTTTTCTTTAATAAATAAATAAAACATTTTTATTTCTTTATTATAATATTTGTTAATTCCATTAACAAACATTAGCATATAGCACCTTCAAATCATTTGTTAATTCTATTAACAACCATTCGACAAAAAACCCTTGAACTATTTCAATTTTACCCGAAACAATTTCGGTGTTGTCCAAAACATTCTTCGATATTCAATATCCTCTCAAATGCGCCATCGAGCCTTAAGTGTGTCACCCTACGGTTCGCGAATAACATAGACATGATCGAGACTCCTCTCCGATCAAAAATCAACAGCGGGATCTAGAGAACCGTGAGGACTCCTATATATTCAACGATGAATCTCGTGATCGTGTGAACCATCAACGCAGTAACTAATTCCCTTTGTCTCGCGATATTTTACTTGTCCAAGATCCGATCATTGGTATCAACCATACCTAGTTCGATCTCGTTACTGACAAGTACTCTTTTACTCGTTTCGTGATATGACATCCTTGTGACCTAGTCACGCGCTTGCAAGCGGTGTCGATGTGATATCACCGAGAGGGCTCAGAGTATATCTCTCTGTCATTTGGATGGACAAATCCCACTCTTGATCCATGAGCCTCAACTAACACTTTCTGAATACCCAACGGCACCTTTATAGTCACCCTGTTACGGCTTTAAGTTTGATGACATCAAAGTACCCTTCTGGTATCAGTGATTGACATGATCTCATGGTCTAAGGAATGAGGTTACTTCGTATGTAAGACATAACAACATAAACTAAATGACTTGATCGTATTGTTATACTTAGTTTGGGTTTATGTTCACCACATAATTCTCCTAATGACATGACCTTGTTATTAACAACATCCAATGTTCATGATCAAGAAACCTTGATCATCGGTTAATCAATGTGACGCCCCGGGATCGGGCACTATGCAGATTTCGGCATTTCCACCCAAATCCGCATAATAACCGATTTCAGGTTGCCACTTGTGATAACATTACAACAGTTCACGAATAATCCACAACAACAACAGAGGAGGTATATACAAGACGACTCAAACGAGTCAAGGATACAACTGATACAATACAAAGATCCAAATGACAGCGGAAGAAACAACATAGTGTCCGACTACGGACAAGATACAAATTGGACTAAGAGTCCTGAAGATAACCGATGGCGTCCAATCCCTGCCCAGGCCAAGCCGGAGGGATTCTCAAGCTAACGTCTTCCGACTTCAAACCTGTTGACTGCAATGTGGAATATGCAGCCACGAAATGGATTCGTGGGTCAGTACTATTAAGTACTGGCAAGTGGATAAACCATACTCACAAGATACCAGCGTAACCAATCATCACAAGATACAAATACTTTGGCTAGAACGGAAGGAAGGGATTATTGCAAAGAAGCGGCAGCGGGCTGCACTAACTAACTACAGAGACGCGCTACAACATCCGGCTAAAAGAAAGGGATAAGATAGCGCGACAAAACCAACTATAACTACTCACCAAACAATACCCATCTAGTGTTACCCCCTACTAAGGAAGCTACCCAAGGAAACTCACACTGTTGATTAAGGTGACATTCATTTTCATGGTGGAGGTAATCTATATTACTAGTCAACTTATCATCGTTAAGTGTAAGTTGTCTGAGTACTTGTTAGCCAGCACTTTCACCAAGTCATCCATAACCGCGGACAACACGGCTTCTCGAGAAGATTAACCCTGCAGGGATGCACCAATTTGGCCGTACACGTAAGAATGACCCGCCAGATGGAAATGCACTTCCACCAAGCGAGGCACTCAACACAACCCAACTCTTCTTCGCATCAAGCCCAAAGAACCACGTGCAATTGAGCGCACGACTAATCAAGCCCCACGAAGAAAAGGGGACCCTCATAGCACTCTAAGAACGTGTCTCCCTAGATGCCGACTACAAAAGTTCCACCCTAGCGCCAAGGGTTCGCACCTGCATATGCATGCGGCAAATGGAAAACCCGAACTAAGTGTGGCGATTTGGACGAGATGCGAATCGAATCAAAGTTGCGGGGGGCGCCCATAAACGCTTCCCACGTGCGGTTAGCGCGCTCATCATGGATCGGAGGACAAGACCCTTTTCCTAATTAAGTTCGACACTATCAGGCCTCAAAACCACGTCGGGCCTCCTGCCGGTGCCTTATCATCAAATTATTATTACCCCAAACATTAACATGTTGTTGATTGAATTGAAACCCAACTATCAAACTAGACAGGTGATACGACAAAGGACAACAAGACTCGGGCGCAAACAAACCTAAAAGCATGCTAGTACGACACAGGCCAACAAACAACAGGGTTATAGGTGTGGAGGTAAGGCAATATCGTGACAGCAGGGTAAACATGTGATGGGATCGGAACACAAGCATCGAAAATACTAGGCTAGCATAAAGACAACGGAAAGAATCGGTAACAAGTGAGGAAAGGCAACATAG
Organism: Alopecurus myosuroides; assembly: GCA_028641055.1. Lineage (NCBI taxonomy): Eukaryota > Viridiplantae > Streptophyta > Magnoliopsida > Poales > Poaceae > Alopecurus > Alopecurus myosuroides. The sequence goes on along the minus strand of CM054059.1, from coordinate 38,303,519 downwards.
GTAGCAAGTGAGTATACTTGCCTGGAATCCAGCAAGTAGAGGTACATCCGTAGAACTTGTCGGTGCTCACATCATCTCAACGTCCTATCCGCGAAGAAGCAGCGAACTAGAACAAACACCGGATGCAACAATTACTACTACGGCAAAAGATCCAGCATGATCCTATTTTATATGCATGACATGCGAGATGCAACGCAAAATGCAATTTAGACAATTTAATCGGAACCGGAGTCCGGACAAAATAATTATTGGTTCAAGTTGTTTATTTAACCATCATATTAAATGTTGATTAACATGCAAAACAATTCATAGGTGAGCTACACAATATTAAATGGAATAGGGCACGATTTAGATTAAATACCCAACACATTCCATATTTAGTTATTTAGGTGCACATACATAACACTAGTAAAATGCAAGATAAAAGATGCAAACATGAGCATGGATGGCATATTAATATTCCTTGCATTTTTCTGATAAAAATAGACATAAAGTTTGTGTTAATTGGAATTATGGAACAAGAGTTATGCATTTAGCAAGTTTTAATTGAGTATAGAAAGCATTTAATATTTGACACATGTTACATTGTTTAAAACAGGGGACATGTTGCATATTAAAGGAGATCCCATTTTTATGATACAGATTCATATTTTGTTTGTCCAAAAGGGGAAGGAACTGATCAGTTATGGCATTGCTGTAAAACAGCAACTCAAACAAAAAGAATGGCACATTGCTGCCGTGAGGGCTCGAACCTGGAATCTCTTGGTTGGAATATCAGGTAGATAGCCACTGGGCTACTAACGTGTTGGTGACAGAGTATGAAGCTCAGCCTAGAAGATATATGGTTTCGGTGTTATCTGAAACTGGAATACCAAGGTTCAGAGTTGAGATCCATGCTTGAACAGAAAGCAAAATAAATGTAGAAGGATTTAGCCCCGGATGGGATTTGATCCAGCGACCTCCAGGGGTGCGGATCGGGCTCCTAACCACTAGGCTGTCTGCGTGCTCGTGAAAGGATACAGAGCTAAAACAACCTAAAGTGTAAAGTCGGGGTGTTATCCTGACGAAACTGAATGTGTGCAGTTGTTTCCTGCAAACAATGGACGGAAATCACGGACGGCGGCGACCTGCAGCGGGTGGCGCTCGAAGGCGCCACTCCCAGAGCAAGGGAAGAGAGGGGAACAGGTCCCTGAGGTTTGCTCACCGTGGGAGAAGGTTGGTGGCGGCCGGAGGTAGTCGGAGACGGACCGAAGCGTTGATGGAGTCGAGCAGACCGCGTAGACGTACATTAGACAGAGGAGGAAGATGACCATGGCGGGGATGACCTGGGCAGCCTCGGTTCGTTGTCTTCAGCGTAGACGAAGGAGACGACGCGGCGGTTCCATTCCCATCGCCGCTTGTCCTTCACGGCGACCACGGCACCGGCTCCGCGAGCTCCCATCTCAAGCCATGGACAGAGGAGGTGGTGGGGTGGAAGACGGGACAGAGGAGGGAGGAGAAGAAGCTTGTGGCGGCGGGGAGGGAAAAGAGGAGGGTGGCTAGGGTTTGGGGAGCCTCTCCCGGGTAGATAAAGGAGGAGAGAAGGTGGAGATCGATGGTGGTGGTGGGGGTTTGGGTGAGGTGAAAGTGACAGCAGGGAGGGGAGGCTCACGCTCACCTCGTGCATCCGTACGGAGAAGAACATGAGGTGGGCTGGTTTGGTGAGCTGGGCTTGGACCTGGCCTGCTGGTTTGGTTGTCTCCACTTATTTTTGTTTGTTCTTTTTTTTATTATTAATTTCCAGGAATTAGAAAGATGGTTTTAAGTAGGAAAACAATGCTGGTAAAATCGTTTTTGATAAAATAGTGACTTATTTTGAAAGCATCAAATATTTTGAGTTGACAATTAAAAATAGGTTTGAGAGGAAATAATTTTAAGGCTCAACAACATAAAATGCAATGCATGCAGGATGCCATGATGATGCAAAAAAAAGAAGAAAAACACACAAACTAATTGGGGAAAATCCCCGGGTGTTACAGCCGACACCACTAACAAGGGATTGCGCCCTCGCAATCCGCTCACAACCACGGGAGAGGGAAGAAGTCAGATCTATCGAGTCTTCGGTCACCTTGTTGATCTCCTCGACACCACTAACAAAACTTCTCGACACCACTAACAAGGAGTTCTTACTCATGTTGATGACGATGCTCTTCCACTGAGAACCTTCCGAAGTTCGAACCTATTAGGTTAAAAGGCTAAGAGAACGTCCAACCCACGTAGGATCCTAAAACTTTGAAAGATTGAGAGGAAGAGAGACTCCAAAACAAATAAGATGAGAGGGGAAATAGAATAGAGATAAGGAGAAAACAAGAATCCTATCGAGAGGTTTCCAAAACAGGTTTGGCACAAATAGTTTTTGACACTCTAGAAACACGACCGTTAGCGAGGTTATCCTACAGGCTTTGCGGACCCGTTGCTTCGATAACCATTCGTATCGAAACAACAATTTGGAATCGGAAACCATGCTCTGATACCATTTGTGACGCCCCGGGATCGGGCACTATGCAAATTTCGGCATTTCCACCCAAATCCGCATAATAACCGATTTCAGGTTGCCACTTGTGATAACATTACAACAGTTCACGAATAATCCACAACAACAACAGAGGGGGTATATACAAGACGACTCAAACGAGTCAAGGATACAACTGATACAATACAAAGATCCAAATGACAGCGGAAGAAACAACATAGTGTCCGACTACGGACAAGATACAAATTGGACTAAGAGTCCTGAAGATAACCGATGGCGTCCAATCCTGCCCAGGCCAAGCCGGAGGGATTCCCAAGCTAACGTCTTCCGACTTCAAACCTGTTGACTGCAATGTGGAATATGCAGCCACGAAATGGATTCGTGGGTCAGTACTATTAAGTACTGGCAAGTGGATAAACCATACTCACAAGATACCAGCGTAACCAATCATCACAAGATACAAATACTTTGGGTAGAACGGAAGGAAGGGATTATTGCAAAGAAGCGGCAGCGGGCTGCACTAACTAACTACAGAGACGCGCTACAACATCCGTCTAAAAGAAAGGGATAAGATAGCGCGACAAAACCAACTATAACTACTCACCAAACAATACCCATCCAGTGTTACCCCCTACTAAGGAAGCAACCCAAGGAAACTCACACTGTTGATTAAGGTGACATTCATTTTCATGGTGGAGGTAATCTATATTACTAGTCAAGTTATTATCGTTAAGTGTAAGTTGTCTGAGTACTTGTTAGCCAGCACTTTCACCAAGTCATCCATAACCGCAGACAACACGGCTTCTCGAGAAGATTAACCCTGCAGGGATGCACCAATTTGGCCGTACACGTAAGAATGACCCGCCAGATGGAAATGCACTTCCACCAAGCGAGGCACACAACACAACCCAACTCTTCTTCGCATCAAGCCCAAAGAACCACGTGCAATTGAGCGCACGACTAATCAAGCCCCACGAAGAAAAGGGGACCCTCATAGCACTCTAAGAACGTGTCTCCCTAGATGCCGACTACAAAAGTTCCACCCTGGCGCCACGGGTTCGCACCTGCATATTGTGACGCCCCGAGATCGGGCACTATGCAAATTTAGGCATTTCCGCCAAAATCCACATAATAACCGATTCCAGGTTGCCACTTGTGATAACATTACAACAGTTCACAAATAATCCACAACAACAACAGAAAAGATATATACAAGATGACTCAAACGAGCCAGGGATACAACTGATACAATACAAAGATCCAAATAACAGCGGAAGAAAGAACATATCGTCCGTCTACGGACAAGATACAAATTGGACTAAGAGTCCTGAAGATAACCGAGAGCGTCCAATCCCTGCCCAGGCCAAGCCGGAGGGATTCCCAAGCTAACGTCGTCAGACTTCAAACCTGTTGACTGCAATGTTGAATATGCAGCCACGAAAAAGATTCGTGGGTCAGTACGGTTAAGTACTGGCAAGTGGATAAACCATACTCACAAGATACCGGCGTAGCCAGTCATCACAAGATACAAATACTTTGGGTACAACGGAAAGGAAGGGATTATTGCAAAGAAGCGGCAACGGGCTGCACTAACCAACTACAGAATAACTACAACTTCCGGCTATCAGAAAGAAGATAAGATCGAGTATCGTAACCAACTGCAAGATAACTTCAAACAAACCCATCCTGGATCTCGCCCCTTATCCGAAAAAACAATCCGAGGATAACTCACACAGCTGGATTATTGATGGTTCAGATTATTGTGTCAATAAGCCTATTACTAGTCAAGTTGTTAATCATTGGGTGTAAGATTGTTAATCATTAGGTTTAAGTTGTCCTGAGTACTTGTTAGCCAATACTTTCACCAAGTAATCCATAACCGCGGAAAACACGGCTTCTCGAGAAGATTATCCCTGCAGGGTTGCACCAATTTGGCCGTACACGTAAGAATAATCCGCCAGATGGGGGATCAACCCACCAAGCGAGGTACTCAACACAACTCAACTCTTCTTCGCATCAAGCCCAAAGCACCTTGGGCGCACGGCTAATCGAGCCCAGAAGAAAATGGACCCTCATAGCACTCTAAGACCGTGTCCCCCTATATGCCGACTACGAAAGTTCCACCCGGGTACCAAGGGCTCGCAAGATCATGCATGCAGCAAATGGAAAACTCGAACTAAATGAGGCGATTTGGACGAGATGCGAATCGAGTCAAATTGAGGGGGGCGCCCATACTCGCTTCCCACATGCGGGTAGTGCGCTCATCATGAATTTTGGCAATTTAAATTGAATTAAATAAGAGGTGAAACAATTATTCAAATTAATTGTTGCAAACCAGAAAACAAAGTGGATATTCAAGTGTGGCATGTGATTTTGGATGAAATTCATGTTTTGAGTAATTAATTTGGAACAACCATTTGAAAGTTATTAATTATGCCATTTAATTAACCAATTTAAGGATTATTAAATAACAGTAATTTTAATTGCCCAAAATGCAAAACAAAGTTGATAAACAGAAAGTACATTGAATTTGGACTGAAAACCATATTTTATTTGTGTTATTTGAATTAGGTATGAATTAATTATGGAATTAACCAAAATTAAGAGGATTTGTTTGAATTTGAAATTTGGATGTATTTGAAATAATCAAAACAGAAAACAAAAAGCATATTTGAAAAGTTCATGAAATTTTGATTGGGATACATATTTTATTTTTTGAATTTGGAGTTTAAATGGATTTATTAGATGCATTTGAATGGCAGGGACCGAATTGTGATTTGTTAGGGACCTGGATGAAGGAAAACAGTGGGGACTGGGCCATCTGTGAAAACTGCGCCCCAAAAATGTGTCATACACCAGCCACAGCGACCCAGGGCCGCTGCCAAGCGGGCCCAGGCCACGCTGGAGTACGCACAGCGCGGGTGGAAACGGTGCTGGCCTCCACGGTCGCTGACCAGTGGGGCCAGCTGCCAAGCGCGCGGAAAGAGCAAAAAGATTGGGGCTTTTTGCCTCACCAGGACTCGAACCCAAGACCGGCAGTAGTGCGTGCAAGGGACTGCACCACTGGGCTGCTGCGGAGTTGCTGTTGGTATGGGATACGAAAACAGGAAATAGCTACCAGTGGCCACTAACTGAATTTCTCAGCAAAAATTCAGGCATTACAGTTCAGAGACGGAACTGCTGCGGCTGCTGGAGATCACACCGCGATCGGTGCGACCTCGAAGTGTAGCAAGGACATCTAGGCGTGCTGGAGTTGTGGTTGTGCGTGCTGCTGTTGGTGTGTGCGTTTCTGCATCGTGTGCGAGCGAGCTTGAGGTGTACTCCGTGCGTGGCGTTACTGAACCCACAAGACCTGCAGTTCTCTGACGAAAAATAAACGGCGGCGAGGCAGCAACGGACCGCGGCGAGCGACGGGTTGGTGATATGCAGGGGTGGGTGCTGGTGAGTGGCGATGGGAGCAGGAGGAGGGGAAGGGGATGACTCACCGTGGGGCTCGTCGTCGTACAGCAACTGAAGCGGAAACGGGGTGGGGTGGTTGCAGACGTCGAAGAGGCCGACGGTGGAGGAGAGGGAGGTCGACGCCGCGGCCTCCCTGGGGGCTCCCATCGCCCGGCGAGGAGGCGCGGGGGTGGAAGGAACCACCACGGTTCCATCCCCGTGGGTGGCTCGGCCTGAGGAGGACTGTGGTGGCCGTGGCGTCGTTTCTCTGACGGCGGTTAGGTGGGTGGTCGAGGTTCAGAAGAACAGAAGGGAGAGGAGAAACTGGCGGCGCTAGGCTAGGGGTCTAGGGTTAGGGCTAGGCTGAGGGGATCGGTGGCTGTTTTATGGGGCAGAGGAGCTAGGTACGGCAGGCCATTGGAGTGGGGGGGATGATCGAGCGGTGGCGAGGAACTGACAGCGACAGCAGTCGCTTCCGTACGAGGAAGAAGACCACGGGAAAGGGTATGGGCCAGAAGAAAAAAAAAAGAATGGGCTTGGGGGGAAAAGAGGATGGGGTGGGCTGGCCCGTTCTCTCAGCTCACCCTTCTCCTTCTATTTTTTTCTTTTTGTTTTTCCTTATGAACACATTTTTTTTGTAAAGGATGGAAGAGGAAAGGGAGAGAATTTGGAGGGTTTATTCTATTAAATATTTTTATTACTTTTCAAACAGAAAATGAAAGCAAAGGTTAGCAGTATTTTTCACAAGTTTGAAAGTTTGAATTTGATTTAAAATGGTTAGTTGAATTTTTCAATTAGGGTTTGAGGTTGTTTGTTTGATAATTAAATTTTATTAAATTGCAAAACAGCAACAACAAGGTAGCTTAAAATTACTTTCAACAGTTTGAACTATTAATGTGATATTAAATTGTTAGGTGATTCTCAAATAGGGTTTGGGTTGGAATTTTGGAAATAAACAAATTTTATTTAACAAGTTCAAGCAATCATACAAACATTATTTAATTTAATTTGTTTGCCAAATTTTTAATCTTTAAACCCATATTGAAATATGATGAGTAGGATTGATTTGATTTGGATTTGGTTATTTGAATTTTACCATTAGGGTTTTTAACAAAAGGGAAATTGTTATTGACAAGCAATTTGATTAAAACAAATGCAAACTATTTGAAAACAATTGAGTTGTTGTAGTTTGCAATTTTCAAATTGGAAAGTTTTAGACTTGTGTGAAAGTTTAAATTGTTTTGAATTGTTCAGTTGTGATGCAAACGTGGTGCAATGCAATATGATGCATGTAATGCAAAACAAAAGAAAACAAACGACTTCCTATCTAGGGTAACACCCCAGGTGTTACAGACGACACCACTAACAAGGGATTGCGCCCTCGCAATCCACCTACTAACCCGGGAGGGGAAAGAAGTTCGACTATCGATTCTTCGTGCTTCCAGTTGATCTCCTCGACACCACTAACAAGGGATTCTTGCTCGGAGTGACGACGATGTTCTTCCACCAGGAATCTTCCGATGATCGAACCTATTAGGTTAAAGGCTCAGAAAACGTCCACCCACGTAGGATCCTAACACTTGAAGGATAGACAAGGGGGGAAACTCCAAAACAAATAAGATGGGAGGGGAAATAGAATAGAGATAAGGAGAAAACAAGAATCCTATTGAGATGTTTTTCCAAAATAGTTTAGCAGAAATAGTTTTTGACACTCTAGAAACAACGACCGTTAGCGAGGTTATCCTACAGGCTTTGCGGACCCGTTGCTTCGATAACCATTCGTATCGAATCAATCTCGGGAATCGGGAACCAAGGCTCTGATACCATTTGTGACGCCCCGAGATCGGACACTATGCAAATTTCAGCATTTCCGCCAAAATCCACATAATAACCGATTCCAGGTTGCCACTTGTGATAACATTACAACAGTTCACGAATAATCCACAACAACAACAGAAAAGATATATACAAGATGACTCAAACGAGCCAGGGATACAACTGATACAATACAAAGATCCAAATAACAGCGGAAGAAACAACATATCGTCCGTCTACGGACAAGATAAAAATTGGACTAAGAGTCCTGAAGATAACCGAGAGCGTCCAATCCCTGCCCAGGCCAAGCCGGAGGGATTCCTAAGCTAACGTCGTCAGACTTCAAACCTGTTGACTGCAATGTTGAATATGCAGCCACGAAAATGAATTCGTGGGTCAGTACGGTTAAGTACTGGCAAGTGGATAAACCATACTCACAAGATACCGGCATAGCCAGTCATCACAAGATACAAATACTTTGGGTACAACGGAAAGGAAGGGGTTATTGCAAATAAGCGACAGCGGGCTGCACTAACCAACTATAGAGACAACTACCACTTCGGCTAACAGAAAGAAGATAAGATCGAGTATCGTAACCAACTGCAAGATAACTTCAAACAAACCCATCCTGGATATCGCCCCTTATCCGAAGAAGCAATCCGAGGATAACTCACACAGTTGGATTAATGATGGTTCAGATTATTGTGTCAATAAGCCTATTACTAGTCAAGTTGTTAATCATTGGGTGTAAGATTGTTAATCATTAGGTTTAAGTTGTCCTGAGTACTTGTTAGCCAGTACTTTCACCAAGTAATCCATAACCGCGGAAAACACGGCTTCTCGAGAAGATTATCCCTGCAGGGTTGCACCAATTTGGCCGTACACGTAAGAATAACCCGCCAGACGGGGGATCAACCCACCAAGCGAGGTACTCAACACAACTCAACTCTTCTTCGCATCAAGCCCAAAGCACCTTGGGCGCACGGCTAATCGAGCCCAGAAGAAAATGGACCCTCATAGCACTCTAAGACCGTGTCCCCCTATATGCCGACTACGAAAGTTCCACCCGGGTTCCAAGGGCTCGCAAGATCATGCATGCAGCAAATGGAAACCCCGAACTAAATGAGGCGATTTGGACGAGATGCGAATCGAGTCAAATTGAGGGGGGCGCCCATACTCGTTTCCCACATGCGGGTAGTGCGCTCATCATGGATCAATAGACAAGACCCTTTTTCCTATTAGGGTCGACACTAGCAGGCCTCAAAACCACTTAGGGCCTCCTGCCGGTGCCTTGTCATCAAATTATTATTACCATTAGCATTAACAGGATTGATTGATTAACATCGAGCCCCCAGAACGATAATAAAAGATAGTAAAAGAAGTAACCGACAACAGACTCGAGCAAAGCAGCCCTAAGCATGCAGCTACGACACGAAGGCCAACGAGGTAAACAATCAACAGTTAATAGGAAGTGGAAGGAAAGGCTATATCATGGCTGCAAGGTAAACAATATGATAGGATCGAGACACAAGCATCGTATCCACAGGCTAGATTAAGAACAACGGAAAGAATCGGTAACAAGTGATGAAAGGCAGCCATTTGGCAGCAAGTGAGTATACTTGCCTGGGATCCAGCAAGTAGAGGTACATCCACAACACTTGTCGTTGCTCACATCATCTCAACGTCCTATCCGGGAAGAAGCAACGAACCTCGAACAAACACCGGATGCAACAATTACTACTACGGCAAAAGATCCAGCATGATCCTATTTTATATGCATGACATGGCAAGATGCAACAAGGGAAACAACTTAAGCAATTTAATCGAAACCGGAGTCCGGAGAAATAGGAATTGGTTCAAGTTGTTTATCTAACCATCAAGTTAAATGTTGTTTAGCATGGAAAACAATAAGGTAGATGAGTTAGGCAATTTAAATGGAATGGGGCAACAGTTGGAATTAATTAGCCCACACATTCCATATGTTGTCATATAGATGAACATGCATAACTAAAGCTAAAATGCACAAGGCAAGATGCAAACAGGAATATGAATGGCATGAACATGTTAAAGACATGAAACTGATTGGAAAACATATTTTATTTGTTTGATTTGGAATTAAAATGAATTAGTTATGAATTTTGGCAATTTAAATTGCATTAAATAAGAGGTGAAACAATTATTCAAATTAATTGTTGCAAACCAGAAAACAAAGTGGATATTCAAGTGTGGCATGTGATTTTGGATGAAATTCATGTTTTGAGTAATTAATTTGGAACAACCATTTGAAAGTTATTAATTATGCCATTTAATTAACCAATTTAAGGATTATTAAATAACAGTAATTTTAATTGCCCAAAATGCAAAACAAAGTTGATAAACAGAAAGTACATTGAATTTGGACTGAAAACCATATTTGATTTGTGTTATTTGAATTAGGTATGAATTAATTATGAAATTAACCAAAATTAAGAGGATTTGTTTGAATTTGAAATTTGGATGTATTTGAAATAATCAAAACAGAAAACAAAAAGCATATTTGAAAAGTTCATGAAATTTTGATTGGGATACATATTTTATTTTTTGAATTTGGAGTTTAAATGGATTTATTAGATGCATTTGAATGGCAGGGACCGAATTGTGATTTGTTAGGGACCTGGATGAAGGAAAACAGTGGGGACTGGGCCATCTGTGAAAACTGCGCCCCAAAAATGTGTCATACACCAGCCACAGCGACCCAGGGCCGCTGCCAAGCGGGCCCAGGCCACGCTGGAGTACGCACAGCGCGGGTGGAAACGGTGCTGGCCTCCACGGTCGCTGACCAGTGGGGCCAGCTGCCAAGCGCGCGGAAAGAGCAAAAAGATTGGGGCTTTTTGCCTCACCAGGACTCGAACCCAAGACCGGCAGTGGTGCGCGCAAGGGACTGCACCACTGGGCTGCTGCGGAGTTGCTGTTGGTATGGGATACGAAAACAGGAAATAGCTACCAGTGGCCACTAACTGAATTTCTCAGCAAAAATTCAGGCATTACAGTTCAGAGACGGAACTGCTGCGGCTGCTGGAGATCACACCGCGATCGGTGCGACCTCGAAGTGTAGCAAGGACATCTAGGCGTGCTGGAGTTGTGGTTGTGCGTGCTGCTGTTGGTGTGTGCGTTTCTGCATCGTGTGCGAGCGAGCTTGAGGTGTACTCCGTGCGTGGCGTTACTCAACCCACAAGACCTGCAGTTCTCTGACGAAAAATAAACGGCGGCGAGGCAGCAACGGACCGCGGCGAGTGACGGGTTGGTGATATGCAGGGGTGGGTGCTGGTGAGTGGCGATGGGAGCAGGAGGAGGGGAAGGGGATGGCTCACCGTGGGGCTCGTCGTCGTACAGCAACTGAAGCGGAAACGGGGTGGGGTGGTCGCAGACGTCGAAGAGGCCGACGGTGGAGGAGAGGGAGGTCGACGCCGCGGCCTCCCTGGGGGCTCCCATCGCCCGGCGAGGAAGCGCGGGGATGGAAGGAACCACCACGGTTCCATCCCCGTGGGTGGCTCGGCCTGAGGAGGACTGTGGTGGCCGTGGCGCCGTTTCTCTGACGGCGGTTCGGTGGGTGGTCGAGGTTCAGAAGAACAGAAGGTAGGTGGAAGGGAGAGGAGAAACTGGCGGCGCTAGGCTAGGGGTCTAGGGTTAGGGCTAGGCTGAGGGGATCGGTGGCTGTTTTATGGGGCAGAGGAGCTAGGTACGGCAGGCCATCGGAGTGGGGGGGATGATCGAGCGGTGGCGAGGAACTGACAGCGACAGCAGTCGCTTCCGTACGAGGAAGAAGACCACAGGAAAGGGTATGGGCCAGAAGAAAAAAAAAGAATGGGCTTGGGGGGAAAAGAGGATGGGGTGGGCTGGCCCGTTCTCTCAGCTCACCCTTCTCCTTCTATTTTTTCTTTTTGTTTTTCCTTATGAACACATTTTTTTTGTAAAGGATGGAAGAGGAAAGGGAGAGAATTTGGAGGGTTTATTCTATTAAATATTTTTATTACTTTTCAAACAGAAAATGAAAGCAAAGGTTAGCAGTATTTTTCACAAGTTTGAAAGTTTGAATTTGATTTAAAATGGTTAGTTGAATTTTTCAATTAGGGTTTGAGGTTGTTTGTTTGATAATTAAATTTTATTAAATTGCAAAACAGCAACAACAAGGTAGCTTAAAATTACTTTCAACGGTTTGAACTATTAATGTGATATTAAATTGTTAGGTGATTCTCAAATAGGGTTTGGGTTGGAATTTTGGAAATAAACAAATTTTATTTAACAAGTTCAAGCAATCATACAAACATTATTTAATTTAATTTGTTTGCCAAATTTTTAATCTTTAAACCCATATTGAAATATGATGAGTAGGATTGATTTGATTTGGATTTGGTTATTTGAATTTTACCATCAGGGTTTTTAACAAAAGGGAAATTGTTATTGACAAGCAATTTGATTAAAACAACTGCAAACTATTTGAAAACAATTGAGTTGTTGTAGTTTGCAATTTTTAAATTGGAAAGTTTTAGACTTGTGTGAAAGTTTAAATTGTTTTGAATTGTTCAGTTGTGATGCAAACATGGTGCAATGCAATATGATGCATGTAATGCAAAACAAAAGAAAACAAACAACTTCCTATCTAGGGTAACACCCCAGGTGTTACACATATGCATGCGGCAAATGGAAAACCCGAACTAAGTGTGGCGATTTGGACGAGATGTGAATCGAATCAAAGTTGCGGGGGGCGCCCATACACGCTTCCCACGTGCGGTTAGCGCGCTCATCATGGATCGGAGGACAAGACCCTTTTCCTAATTAAGTTCGACACTAGCAGGCCTCAAAACCACGCCGGGCCTCCTGCCGGTGCCTTATCATCAAATTATTATTACCCCAAACATTAACATGTTGTTGATTGAATTGAAACCCAACTATCAAACTAGACAGGTGATACGACAAAGGACAACAAGACTCGGGCGCAAACAAACCTAAGCATGCTAGTACGACACAGGCCAACAAACAACAGGGTTATAGGTGTGGAGGTAAGGCAATATCGTGACAGCAGGGTAAACATGTGATGGGATCGGAACACAAGCATCAAAAATACTAGGCTAGCATAAAGACAACGGAAAGAATCGGTAACAAGTGAGGAAAGGCAACATAGGTAGCAAGTGAGTATACTTGCATGGAATCCAGCAAGTAGAGGTACATCCGTAGAACTTGTCGGTGCTCACATCATCTCAACGTCCTATCCGCGAAGAAGCAGTGAACTAGAACAAACACCGGATGCAACAATTACTACTACGGCAAAAGATCCAGCATGATCCTATTTTATATGCATGACATGCGAGATGCAACGCAAAATGCAATTTAGACAATTTAATCGGAACCGGAGTCCGGACAAAATAATTATTGGTTCAAGTTGTTTATTTAACCATCATATTAAATGTTGATTAACATGCAAAACAATTCATAGGTGAGCTACACAATATTAAATGGAATAGGGCACGATTTAGATTAAATACCCAACACATTCCATATTTAGTTATTTAGGTGCACATACATAACACTAGTAAAATGCAAGATAAAAGATGCAAACATGAGCATGGATGGCATATTAATATTCCTTGCATTTTTCTAATAAAAATAGACATAAAGTTTGTGTTAATTGGAATTATGGAACAAGAGTTATGCATTTAGCAAGTTTTAATTGAGTATAGAAAGCATTTAATATTTGACACATGTTACATTGTTTAAAACAGGGGACATGTTGCATATTAAAGGAGATCCCATTTTTATGATACAGATTCATATTTTGTTTGTCCAAAAGGGGAAGGAACTGATCAGTTATGGCATTGTTGTAAAACAGCAACTCAAACAAAAAGAATGGCACATTGCTGCCGTGAGGGCTCGAACCTGGAATCTCTTGGTTGGAATATCAGGTAGATAGCCACTGGGCTACTAACGTGTTGGTGACAGAGTATGAAGCTCAGCCTAGAAGATATATGGTTTCGGTGTTATCTGAAACTGGAATACCAAGGTTCAGAGTTGAGATCCATGCTTGAACAGAAAGCAAAATAAATGTAGAAGGATTTAGCCTCGGATGGGATTTGATCCAGCGACCTCCAGGGGTGCGGATCGGGATCCTAACCACTAGGCTGTCTGCGTGCTCGTGAAAGGATACAGAGCTGAAACAACCTAAAGTGTAAAGTCGGGGTGTTATCCTGACGAAACTGAATGTGTGCAGTTGTTTCCTGCAAACAACGGACGGAAATCACGGACGGCGGCGACCTGCAGCGGGTGGCGCTCGAAGGCGCCACTCCCAGAGCAAGGGAAGAGAGGTGAACAGGTCCCTGAGGTTTGCTCACCGTGGGAGAAGGTTGGTAGCGGCCGGAGGTAGTCGGAGACGGACCGAAGCGTCGATGGAGTCGAGCAGACCGCGTAGACGTACATTAGACAGAGGAGAAAGATGACCATGGCGGGGATGACCTGGGCAGCCTCGGTTCGTTGTCTTCAGCGTAGACGAAGGCGACGACGCGGCGGTTCCGTTCCCATCGCCGCTTGTCCTTCACGGCGACCATGGCACCGGCCCCGCGAGCTCCCATCTCCGGCCATGGACAGAGGAGGTGGTGGGGTGGAAGAAGGGACAGAGGAGGGAGGAGAAGAAGCTTGTGGCGGCGGGGAGGGAAAAGAGGAGGGTGGCTAGGGTTTGGGGAGCCTCTCCCGGGTAGATAAAGGAGGAGAGCAGGTGGAGATCGATGGTGGTGGTGGGGGTTTGGGTGAGGTGAAAGTGACAGCAGGGAGGGGAGGCTCACGCTCACCTCGTGCGTCCGTACGGAGAAGAACATGAGGTGGGCTGGTTTGGTGAGCTGGGCTTGGACCTGGCCTGCTGGTTTGGTTGTCTCCACTTATTTTTGTTTGTTCTTTTTTTTATCATTATTAATTTCCAGGAATTTGAAAGATGGTTTTAAGTAGGAAAACAATGCTGGTAAAATTGTTTTTGATAAAATAGTGACTTATTTTGAAAGCATCAAATATTTTGAGTTGACAATTAAAAATAGATTTGAGAGGAAATAATTTTAAGGCTCAACAACATAAAATGCAATGCATGCAGGATGCCATGATGATGCAAAAAAAAGAAGAAAAACACACAAACTAATTGGGGAAAATCCCCGGGTGTTACAGCCGACACCACTAACAAGGGATTGCGCCCTCGCAATCCGCTCACAACCACGGGAGAGGGAAGAAGTCAGATCTATCGAGTCTTCAGTCACCTTGTTGATCTCCTCGACACCACTAACAAGGAGTTCTTCCTCATGTTGATGACGATGCTCTTCCACTGAGAACCTTCCGAAGTTCGAACCTATTAGGTTAAAAGGCTAAGAGAACGTCCAACCCACGTAGGATCCTAAAACTTTGAAAGATTGAGAGGAAGAGAGACTCAAAACAAATAAGATGAGAGGGGAAATAGAATAGAGATAAGGAGAAAACAAGAATCCTATCGAGAGGTTTCCAAAACAGGTTTGGCACAAATAGTTTTTGACACTCTAGAAACACGACCGTTAGCGAGGTTATCCTACAGGCTTTGCGGACCCATTGCTTCGATAACCATTCGTATCGAAACAACAATTGGGAATCGGAAACCATGCTCTGATACCATTTGTGACGCCCCGGGATCGGGCACTATGCAGATTTCGGCATTTCCACCCGAATCCGCATAATAACCGATTTCAGGTTGCCACTTGTGATAACATTACAACAGTTCACGAATAATCCACAACAACAACAGAGGAAGTATATACAAGACGACTCAAACGAGTCAAGGATACAACTGATACAATACAAAGATCCAAATGACAGCGGAAGAAACAACATAGTGTCCGACTACGGACAAGATACAAATTGGACTAAGAGTCCTGAAGATAACCGATGGCGTCCAATCCCTGCCCAGGCCAAGCCGGAGGGATTCCCAAGCTAACGTCGTCAGACTTCAAACCTGTTGACTGCAATGTGGAATATGCAGCCACGAAATGGATTCGTGGGTCAGTACTATTAAGTACTGGCATGTGGATAAACCATACTCACAAGATACCAGCGTAACCAATCATCACAAGATACAAATACTTTGGGTAGAACGGAAGGAAGGGATTATTGCAAAGAAGCGGCAGCGGGCTGCACTAACTAACTATAGAGACGCGCTACAACATCCGGCTAAAAGAAAGGGATAAGATAGCGCGACAAAACCAACTATAACTACTCACCAAACAATACCCATCCAGTGTTACCCCCTACTAAGGAAGCAACCCAAGGAAACTCACACTGTTGATTAAGGTGACATTCATTTTCATGGTGGAGGTAATCTATATTACTATTCAAGTTATCATCGTTAAGTGTAAGTTGTCTGAGTATTTGTTAGCCAGCACTTTCACCAAGTCATCCATACCCGCGGACAACACGGCTTCTCGAGAAGATTAACCCTGCAGGGATGCACCAATTTGGCCGTACACGTAAGAATGACACGCCAGATGGAAATGCACTTCCACCAAGCGAGGCACTCAACACAACCCAACTCTTCTTCGCATCAAGCCCAAAGAACCACGTGCAATTGAGCGCACGACTAATCAAGCCCCACGAAGAAAAGGGGACCCTCATAGCACTCTAAGTTCGTGTCTCCCTAGATGCCGACTACAAAAGTTCCACCCTGGCGCCAAGGGTTCGCACCTGCATATGCATGCGGCAAATGGAAAACCCGAACTAAGTGTGGCGATTTGGACGAGATGCGAATCGAATCAAAGTTGCGGGGGGCGCCCATACATGCTTCCCACGTGCGGTTAGCGCGCTCATCATGGATCGGAGGTCAAGAACCTTTTCCTAATTAAGTTCGACACTAGCAGGCCTCAAAACCACGCCGGGCCTCCTGCCGGTGCCTTATCATCAAATTATTATTACCCCAAACATTAACATGTTTTTGATTGACTTGAAACCCAACTATCAAACTAGACAGGTGATACGACAAAGGACAACAAGACTCGGGAGCAAACAAACCTAAGCATGCTAGTACGACACAGGCCAACAAACAACAGGGTTATAGGTGTGGAGGTAAGACAATATCGTGACAGCAGGGTAAACATGTGATGGGATCGGAACACAAGCATCGAAAATACTAGGCTAGCATAAAGACAACGGAAAGAATCGGTAACAAGTGAGGAAAGGCAACATAGGTAGCAAGTGAGTATACTTGCCTGGAATCCAGCAAGTAGAGGTACATCCGTAGAACTTGTCGGTGCTCACATCATCTCAACGTCCTATCCGCGAATAAGCAGCGAACTAGAACAAACACCGGATGCAACAATTACTACTACGGCAAAAGATCCAGCATGATCCTATTTTATATGCATGACATGCGAGATGCAACTCAAAATGCAATTTAGACAATTTAATCAGAACCGGAGTCCGGACAAAATAATTATTGGTTCAAGTTGTTTATTTAACCATCATATTAAATGTTGATTAACATGCAAAACAATTCATAGGTGAGCTACACAATATTAAATGGAATAGGGCACGATTTAGATTAAATACCCAACACATTCCATATTTAGTTATTTAGGTGCACATACATAACACTAGTAAAATGCAAGATAAAAGATGCAAACATGAGCATGGATGGCATATTAATATTCCTTGCATTTTTCTGATAAAAATAGACATAAAGTTTGTGTTAATTGGAATTATGGAACAAGAGTTATGCATTTAGCAAGTTTTTATTGAGTATAGAAAGCATTTAATATTTGACACATGTTACATTGTTTAAAACAGGGGACATGTTGCATATTAAAGGAGATCCCATTTTTATGATACAGATTCA
The DNA here is from genome assembly GCA_028641055.1 of Alopecurus myosuroides. Classification (NCBI taxonomy): domain Eukaryota; kingdom Viridiplantae; phylum Streptophyta; class Magnoliopsida; order Poales; family Poaceae; genus Alopecurus; species Alopecurus myosuroides. Next base: position 38,285,889 of record CM054059.1, on the reverse strand, counting down.
TATTTTGTTTGTCCAAAAGGGGAAGGAACTGATCAGTTATGGCATTGCTGTAAAACAGCAACTCAAACAAAAAGAATGGCACATTGCTGCCGTGAGGGCTCGAACCTGGAATCTCTTGGTTGGAATATCAGGTAGATAGCCACTGGGCTACTAACGTGTTGGTGACAGAGTATGAAGCTCAGCCTAGAAGATATATGGTTTCGGTGTTATCTGAAACTGGAATACCAAGGTTCAGAGTTGAGATCCATGCTTGAACAGAAAGCAAAATAAATGTAGAAGGATTTAGCCTCGGATGGGATTTGATCCAGCGACCTCCAGGGGTGCGGATCGGGCTCCTAACCACTAGGCTGTCTGCGTGCTCGTGAAAGGATACAGAGCTAAAACAACCTAAAGTGTAAAGTCGGGGTGTTATCCTGACGAAACTGAATGTGTGCAGTTGTTTCCTGCAAACAACGGACGGAAATCACGGACGGCGGCGACCTGCAGCGGGTGGCGCTCGAAGGCGCCACTCCCAGAGCAAGGGAAGAGAGGGGAACAGGTCCCTGAGGTTTGCTCACCGTGGGAGAAGGTTGGTGGCGGCCGGAGGTAGTCGGAGACGGACCGAAGCGTTGATGGAGTCGAGCAGACCGCGTAGACGTACATTAGACAGAGGAGGAAGATGACCATGGCGGGGATGACCTGGGCAGCCTCGGTTCGTTGTCTTCAGCTAGACGAAGGAGACGACGCGGCGGTTCCATTCCCATCGCCGCTTGTCCTTCACGGCGACCACGGCACCGGCTCCGCGAGCTCCCATCTCAGGCCATGGACAGAGGAGGTGGTGGGGTGGAAGAAGGGACAGAGGAGGGAGGAGAAGAAGCTTGGGGCGGCGGGGAGGGAAAAGAGGAGGGTGGCTAGGGTTTGGGGAGACTCTCCCGGGTAGATAAAGGAGGAGAGCAGGTGGAGATCGATGGTGGTGGTGGGGGTTTGGGTGAGGTGAAAGTGACAGCGGGGAGGGGAGGCTCACGCTCACCTCGTGCGTCCGTACGGAGAAGAACATGAGGTGGGCTGGTTTGGTGAGCTGGGCTTGGACCTGGCCTGCTGGTTTGGTTGTCTCCACTTATTTTTGTTTGTTCTTTTTTTATTATTATTAATTTCCAGGAATTAGAAAGATGGTTTTAAGTAGGAAAACAATGCTGGTAAAATCGTTTTTGATAATATAGTGACTTATTTTGAAAGCATCAAATATTTTGAGTTGACAATTAAAAATAGGTTTGAGAGGAAATAATTTTAAGGCTCAACAACATAAAATGCAATGCACGCAGGATGCCATGATGATGCAAAAAAAAACACACAAACTAATTGGGGAAAATCCCCGGGTGTTACAATCAACAAGCTAGTTAAAGAGAGGCTTTACTAGGAACGATTGTTTGTTTATTAAACACACATGTATCAACGTTTCCGGTTAATACAATTCTAGCACGAGAAATAAACATCTATCATAAACAAGGAATAACATAATAAACACTTTATTGTTGCATCTCGGGCAAATTCCCTTCAGTCTCCCACTTGCACTAGAGTCAATATTCTATTATGTAAGCACTTAACACATATGATGTTCCAGTGTTATTACCATGTTTCGCATGTGGTAAACATCATCAAAAGATCTGACATGTTCAGGTCCTATTGTATTTGTATGTTCTTTGTGTCTACACGCATCACGCATTCTCTAATGAGATGGCTTTGTATATATTTGGTCAACCGGTGAGGCCTTAATTCCTCAGCTTAAACCAATGTTACTAACATTGTGAAAATGTAGCTTCATAGTGTCAACATTCTTGGAAATTCACCAAGTTCAATAAAAAACTCCTTGACACAAAATACTCCTATTATTTGTTGTCAACACAACGATATACTTAGCCTTTATTGTAGTATCCGTCACAATACTTTAATTTTGAAACTCATTCAAATCTAGCATGAAACTTTCTTCCAGCCTATTGTGGTACCTTTCATCACATGTTTTAATTGAGATAAAATTACTTGAATAAATGACAAGACTATTAGTGTAACATATTACAACGAATATTTTGTCATTACTACATAGCAAAAACATATCCTTAGCATTTCTAAAATGACATAAGGATCTCTCCCACTTTTGTCTAATCATCATATAAATTATCCTACTATAACATTCCATAGCATAGGACTCGTCTGGTTGTGTACATAGCATGGAACACATGACTTAGAAATCTCAATTTCATTATGCTCATCATGTGTCAAAACACTTGAATATTGCTCAATTCTTTTCCATGTGGCAAGAACTCCTTGTTGTCATTTAGATATTGACTTACTTCAATACTTCATCTATGTAATTTCGCTCAACCATATCAGGCCCTTCGATCCATCTCTTATAGATATTGATGCCCAGTATCTCCTAAGCCTTTCATCAATATGAAAATCTTAACCGTGTTAATTTAAAATACATATTTTCCAATCAACCATATGTCATCTACATAAAGAATTTGAAATATGTCATAGCGCTCCCACTTAATTTCTTGTAACTCTACAATCATCTTTATCGTTCATGATGGAATCAAAACTCTTTTGATAACTTCATTAAGATAAAGATTCCAACTTCATTATGCTCACGTCAACCATTGAAGTGTTCATACCTTTCCAGCAACCTTTTGAATTTTACCAAACTCTCAGACTGTGTCAAGTACACATCCTTGATCAAACTTCCTTGAGAGGAAAGTTGGTTTTTGTTATTCAACTATCATATCATAATATGTAACTTTTGCTAGAACTATCTGCAAAGACTAAAGCATCACTACGGAAGGTCAAAATCTTGTAGTAGTCAACTCTTTGAACTTCTTCGAGAACATCTTTTCGACAAGAACAACTTTCAAAGGATGTAAAAATCCATGTCTTTGTCGCTATATAGACCCGTTTGCTATCGTTAGGCATCATGCCTTTCGAAAAGACTACCAAGTCACATACTTGATATTCATACAGGAATACTATCACGGATATAATGACTCATAGCCAATTTTACGAAGTCAAGGCCCATCATTTGCTTCTTTTATAAGTTCCAGGTCCTTTGTTGTCAAAACAACACTTTACACTTAAACCACAAGTTGGTCTAAGTACAAAGTTTTAGGACTTTTGTGGTTCAGTTCACAAACTCATTCGAAGTATCTACAACACATGTAGTGTCTTCTACTTGGTCAAAATAGGAAACCCAGGAACAACTTCCAGTGCTGCACTGCTCTTGACATGATAACAAAGATTCTCTAATCTCGTTGAGTTTGTACTATCCTCCCACTCAGTTGTTTCGCAAGAACTACTTTCTCGAGAAATCAACCTTTTCTGGCAAACAACATTTGTCTTTTGGTTCGGTGATAGGAGAAATACCCAATAGATTCGTTGGGATAACCTTATAAACATATATGTATCCTATTTTGGTTGTAAACATTTTACACATGCTATGCATACCAAAACTTAAAAAAAAGACAATTCGGATCCCTACCCAAACCATAACTCATATGGTGTCAATTTCAACGGATCATGATGGCGCTCTTTTCAGTGTAAAAGAGGTTGTCTCTAATGTATAAACTACAAAATTATAATGTCAATTTTATTAATCTTACCATGTCCAACAAGGTTTGATTTTGTCTCTTGAATACTTCAAACTAATATGGGGTATTCGAGAAGTATAAGTTGTAGAACAATTCTGCAACTCCTCAGATGTTTTGCTAAACTTGTAACTCAAACTTTATCCTTTATGATCCAATCATAAATACTTGATTATCTTGTTACGATGATTTTTACTTCATACTAACAATAATTTGAACCAATTCAAAAAATGTCAAACTCCGTTCTTTTTAAATAGATATACTCATATATCTACTCAATTCATCGATGGAATTTTATGAAGGAAAATAAATCCACCACACATGACTACACATAATGGACTATATACATAAATATGTATAATCTCCACTAAATTAGTCGTCCATTCTACTTTGGTCTATGAATGGAATTCTAGTCATCTTTTGGAAGAGGTCTCACAAGCGTCAATTTATTCAAAACAAAATGACTCCGGAAGTCCATTAACATGGAGTTCCTTCATGTTTTCCTTTCCTATATGAACTAAAATGGTGGTGTCACAATTTAAGTAAAATTCTTTTATGTCTTACAACGTTTAGCATTTAGTCTTATAGATGTTTACTTCACCAACACGATTTATATTAACTCATCCATGAATTATGGAGTATGGTCATAGTTTGAACAATCTTATTTGTTCTCACAAAAGACCGGAACAAAATAACAACTTATTAAGTTCTTAAAATAAATCTTGAATGTTTGGTTCGATACAACGATGAACACAATAACACTTTATTTATGTTCTTGTCATGATCGATTCCACACCTACTACTAGTTCCTTTTAGGCCCTTGTATTTCTTGCATTGTGTTGCTTTGTATGACAACTCATACCAACCAATCTGATATCAAAATACCCAAAAAATACTTTGTTAACTAGTAATACATCTATAACTTGTATATCAAGCATATACACCTGAGATGGACTTTTCAATTATCTTCTTTTCTGCCATATACCTTTTTGTAATTCTATTTTCAATATTCCCTATTCTTTACAGAAGAATCATTCAACATCAAACAATGCTAGTCATACTAGCACATTTTCCTTGGCATGTTAGTCATATACTATCACCCATTGAGTCATACTTTGAGTTTGATTGTTATACTAATATCACCATATTAATAGCATTCTTCCGGAGTCCACTCTTAGAAATCTCCAAGCAAGGTAAACGATTTTTACCCATACTTTTAATCCATCCCATCATAACAATTTTGTGATTAAGCTACTATAGCTCGAAGCAAGGAATTTAGAGGATAAATTTCAGCGCCCAACTTCTTGGAAGATTCAAACGCCTAGCATCTTCAATCATTGCATATATTCAAATAATATAAGCACACATTGTCACGCTAAATTATACTCAGCCATGTTGCCACAAATAAGTTTCTAGATATCAATATATCTTTCACTTGATTGTTTCTGAAAACAATTTTTTCGGTTCCTAAAATACCTTGATCAACAAAACATTCTTTTGAAGATAAAGTATTATAGAAGAAAGCATGACACTGGATTCTAAGTAGGAATTATTTGCGCTCTAGATCAATCAATCATTAACCATATGGAGCTAGGTGGGAAATACCAAAAATCTACAATAGGACTCAATTTTAAATTTCACTAATACGGTACCAATCTTAAATGGTTTTAACAGACCATAATAGTTATATCTCAATTAACAATCTAAGTGTTTTGTGGATGCCAATGAATACTACAATTTGTGCAAATTCACTTTGATTAGTTGTTCATGATAAAATAAGTTCAAGCTGATTCAAAATTACTACGTGAACTCCCAGTCAAAAATGACATCCCTCTAGTCATTTTAGTGATTACACAAACCAAATTCACTACACCAAAACCAATCATCATGTGAGATGATGTAGCTACAAAGGCGAACCCCGACATGTTCATCAAAATCATTCATATGACTCATGCTTTACCTTTCGGTTACGAGTTCCGAGGCCATGTATGTACATGCTAGGATCGCCAAGTAGAACCGTAGTATTGTGTGTGTTCCGAGGCCATGTCTGTACATGCTAGGCTCGTTCGCACCCGTTGTATGCGAACGTTGAGTCTGTCACACCCGATCATCACGTGGTGTCTCGAAACGATGAACTTTCTTAACGGTGCATACTAAGGAAGAACACACTATTATGTTGATATTAAGTGAGAGGGATCATCTAATAATGCTACCGTCGCGATCTAAGAAAAAAAAGATGCATAAAAGGATTAACATCACATGCATGGATAATTTGATATGATATGGTCCTTCTTGCACTTGATCTCCATCTTGTGCATCATGGTATGATCTCCATCATTCCACCGGCGTGGCACCAAGGTCCGTACTGCCTCCATCTTGATTGTCCATCAAAATTACAATATATCACATTGATATGATATACAGCATGCATGCCATAAATATTAAGACAACCATATGGCTCCTACCGGTATGTCAATAATTTACAAAATCGATCATCTCATACATCAAATTTGTAACATTGACCATATCATATCACATGGCCTGCAAAAACAAGTTAGACGTCTCGAATTTATTTTTGCATATATTACGTGGCTTGGGCTTACGAGGATAGAACCGTTCATACCTACGAACATGAGCCACAATGTTGATAAAACATATTCTTAGCAACCCTTCGTAGATTAGATCTTAACTATAGTAGGAGAAACGGACACCCCCTCAGCCACAAGTGAGACAGGTCTCGCGTACAGAGTACACGTAAAGTTAGTCTAGGGAAGCTTCATCCTACTATGCCACTAAGATCATAAAATACTCAAGGAGGTAAAAACATGATCATCAAAGCCCACATACACCTATGTGTTCTACCCGTACAAATCATCTACGCATAAACCTGGCTCTGATACCACTGAAGGGTACGTTGCATAGAAGAAAAAAATCCTACGCGAGATAAACCCGAAGGGCCAAGATCTAATCTAGGAGATGAAGAGCAACAGGGATAAAGAGTCTTAGGAAACATACCCTCGTAGACTCTAAGCATTACGAGATTGAATCTCGTTGTTGGCGTAGTCGTACTCACGCTGATCCCGAGAGCGAGAAGATGTGCACCGCAATCCGGCGGTGCCTACGTGATCGGTCACACGTTCAGCTCGATGAAGACCTCCGTTCCCTTGATCCAGCGGCGCAGCGGAAGTAGAGGATCCCCCGGAACTCCAGCAGCACAACAGCGTTGTGTGGTGAAGAATCCCACGGTCAGCGCTTCGCCAAGCGGGAGACCATGGAATGGAGCAGCGGGTGGAGAGAAAAGGAGGTGCGACAAGTGTGTGAGGAGGAGGAGCCCTCGCCCTCCTTTTATAGGGAGAGAGAGGCAGCCCGAGGGGGGGGGTGCGGCCAGCCATGGTGGTGCCCCCACCTCTTCCCTCTTCATGTGAGTGGAAGCCCCACTCACACCCACTCATGCTCCCTTAATAACCCCACTTAGAAAATCCAAAGGTTTTTCTTTAATAAATAAAACATTTTTATTCTTTATTTTAATATTTTTTAATTCCATTAACAAACATTTGCATATAGCTCCTCAAATCATTTGTTAATTCTATTAACAACCATTCGACAAAAAACCCCTTGAACTATTTCAATTTTGCCCGAAACTATCTCGGTGATGTCCAAAACATTCATTGATATTCCGTATCCTCTCAAATGCGTCATCGAACCATAAGTGTGTCACCCTATGGTTCGCGATAACATAGACATGATCGAGACTCCTCTCCGATCAATAATCAACAACGGGTTCTGGAGATCCGTGATGACTCCTATATATTCAACGATAAATCTCGTGATCGTGTGAACCATCAACGTCGTAACTAATTCCCTTTGTCTCGCGATATTTTACTTGTCCGAGATCCGATCATTGGTATCAACCATACCTAGTTCGATCTCATTACTGACAAGTACTCTTTTACTCGTTCCGTGATATGACATCCTTGTGACCTAGTCACGTGCTTGCAAGCGGTGTCGATGTGAGATCACCAAGAGGGCCCAGAGTATATCTCTCCGTCATTTGGATGGACAAATCCCACTCTTCATCCATGAGACTCAACTAACACTTTCGGAATACCCAACGACACCTTTATAGTCACCCTGTTATAGTGTGACGTTTGATGACATCAAAGCACCCTTCCGGTATCAGTGATTGACATGATCTAATGGTCTAAGGAATGAGGTTACTTCGTATGTAAGACATAACAACATAAACTAAATGACTTGATCGTATTATTATACTTATTTTTGGTTTATGTTCATCACATCATTCTCCTAATGACATGACCTTATTATTAACAACATCCAATGTTCATGATCAGGAAACCTCGATCATCGGTTAATCAATGAGCTAGTTAAAAGAGAGGCTTTACTAGGAACGATTGTTTGCTTATTAAACACTCATGTATCAACATTTTCGGTTAATACAATTCTAGCATGAGAAATAAACATCTATCATAAACAAGGAATAACATAATAAACACTTTATTATTACCTCTCGGGCATATTCCCTTCAGACTCCAACCTCATTGTGCAGCAAACAATGAAGGAATGTGATGTAGTCGCGGATGACATGATCAATTATCACGACATGTCTAACCTGCTCGAGGGAAGCTTCAAAGGATGCGAGATGAGGCACATTGCATGCTCGAGTAACCAAGAGGCTGACAGACTGGCAAATATCGGGACAACAAATTCCCCAGTCCCGCCAGGAATTTACTTCGAAAAAATCAACAAGAGGTCAATCAATCTCAAGAAGCCTATAGAGGTACCTGCAGCAGCAGAGACGGAGGCCAGTCAACAAAGCACCCTCATCACCCTCGTCCATCACATCTCGCAAAAAGTCTTCCTGGTCGGGCCAGTCTGGACGCACAAGTATCTCGACTACTTGCTCAGAAAGCAGCTCCCGGGAGACGTCTCTGAAGCAAGGCAGATAGTACAGCACTGTAAATCCTTTTGGGTGATAAAAGGCGAGATCTACAAGCGAAGCATATCGGGCGTCCTTTAGAGGTGCATCGCACCCGAAGACGGAAAAGAGTTACTCCGAGACATACACCAAGGCGACTGTGGACATCACGCAAGTTGGAGAGCCGTTCTGGGCAAGGCCTTTCGAGCAGGATTCTACTTGGCCACAGCGGCCCGGCACTGGTAAAAAATAGGCCTATAGTCCCGGTTCGCCAGGGCCAGTAGTCCCGGCCGCGCAACCGGGACTAGCTATGCGCGACTAAAGACCCCCCCCCCTATAGTCCCGCCGCTTACGGACCGGGACTAAAGGCCCGTCCCCGTGGGCGCCAGGAGTCCGTCGCGGCGGAGGACCTTTAGTCCCGGTTCTTGTGGCTAACCGGGACTGAAAACCTGCGCAGGTTTAGGGTTTTAGGCCCCCTAAACCTGGTTTCTTTTTAATTTGTTTTGTTTTATTTCCTTTATATTTTATTTTGTGTTTTATTTTAATTTTGATGAAGTTTCAGTACACATATATATATATATTACGCTACTATATACATGCATATATATATATGAAATTTCAAACAAGGAGAATTCAATAGGAATATATAATATATATTCAATATCGGGTGACCATATACAACCTCGAACAAGTTTCCATATTACACAATTAAGATGGATGACCATACACAAATTCGAACAAGTTTCAAAGTACTCGGGGCTGCAGATGCGTATAATAGTCATCGTCGGTGGACGTATGGTGTTCTCCTTTGGAATCCATGACATGCCTAAGGAAAAATCCTGCTATTTCCTCTTGAATTGGTCGGAAGCGAGCTTCTGGAGTAAGCGCCCTCCGCAAGTTATTGAGACTCCTCCGCGTGGTCTCATCCTTCTTCCTCTCAGAGATTTCTTTCCGTATGTTCTCACAGACATAGTATCCACATAGACCGGTCCCCGGTGGCTGCTTATCCACACCTTTGACCACATTTTTAAATTGTAGCTGATCTTTGAATCCACCGACATGTTCATGTGAGAACCGTCTCCAAACTCTACATTGCAAAAAAAATTAAATGAACAAGGGAGTTATTAGCTACTGCATATTAGGAAATGAACAAAAGAGACCGATCGATATAGAGCGGAAATGATTGAAAATAATTACCTTTGCATCATTTTTCTCATGTCGACCTAAAGATTTGTATCTGAATTCATAGAGTCAATGATAAAAACTGTGGAGGTGTCAAGTTCAATTTTTAGCAGAATCCAGTGGAACCTGCGGACACGTTACATGCACATTCATGCATAACTTATCGATTAGACATACCATGCATGGAGTAAACAAAAGAGAATGGGAACATGAGAGAAACACTCACCCAAAATGGTAAGGAAATAGAATATAACTTTTGATTTCATGCTTTCTAAGAAAATTGTACAAGTCTTTCTCCACGTCTTCGGGGTGACGTTCTAACATAGTTCCATTAATGATTTGTGGGTCAATGAACCCAACAATATGGATGAGTCTTATTTTGCATTCCCAAATCTTCAATCTGCATAATAGTGTACGCAACAAATATATATATATATATACATATATATAGTGTAGGCAATGAAGAACGAGATGAGGTAGAAATAAATCACTTACAGAACGTAGCAACTCAGGATAGATTTGTCGAACTCGCGCAGATTGAGCAGCTGGAACAATTCACTCATCTCAACTTGTACAGTGTACTTTTTGGTGTGATGCTCCTCTGTAACATCCACATACACAAATTCTTTGTCGGTCCATGATATGAATTGTTTGTACCAACGTAGCATACTTTGCATTAGTGGTGGTAGATCCTTTTCCTGCGTAGGCTCGACGAGAGGCCCTTTCTTCTCATATTGTAATGCTACCTCAGCCATTGGCGCATCGTCCAGGCCTAAAAAGAGACGAAGAGACATACCGGCCTCGGACGCATTTTCCATGGCAGTAGCTACAGTCAATCCCATTGCTGCCACAGCTCTTATGACCTCGGGGTCCTGTTCCGGACCGGCTTTCACTATGAGCGGGGGGGTCGATTGTTTACTCTGCATCCCGAGTTGGTCAACTTGTTTCCCGCTTTTTTTTCTTTTTGCTTTCTCCTCCTCCAATATTTTTGCTTGTTTACGAAGTTCAATATCATAGTCTTTAGGCAAATTCTTTTCGGCTTGGGACGGTGTCGACAAGAAACCCGTAGCCCACTTGTCTACACTCGGAGGGAATACTTCCTTGGGCTCAGGCTCCTTTAGCGCCTTCTGACGGGCCTTCCATTTCTCAACGTCAGCCTTCACGGCCAATTTGGTTTCAGCATCACTAAGTTCCCAAGGCCTTGGGGGGATAGGCTTCAGTGATGGCTTCGGTACCCGTGTGGTCTTAGGTACATAAGCCTCCGGGTTAATAGTCCAAGAGCGGGTTCCCTTGCTGTCCGCCTGCTTCTGTTTCTTCGCTGGAGGAGGAATGGGGGGCGACGTCTGCTTATCCTCCGGAGGAGGAATGGGGGGCGACGACTGCTTATCCTCCGGAGGAGGAATGGGGGGCGACGGCTGCTTAACCGCCGGAGGAGGAATGGGGGGCGGCGGCTGCTTACCCGCTGGAGATTGTGGATCGGGGGACGGCGTCGAATGGCGTGAAGGAGGCGTAGGTGAACCAGCACCAGCACCAGCACCACCACCAGCACCTGCACCATCGGAGGGGGGTGGACTTGTTAGCCTTGGCGTCTCGCCTGGAAACACTATGTACTTTTTTTCCATAGAATGAACTGGCGCTTGACATCTCCAAGTCTTCTCTCCCCTTCGGGTGTAGCTATGTCAATCTCCAGGTCCTCAAACCCTTGGACTATGTCTTCCACCGTGACACGAGCATAGCCATATGGAATGGGGTTGTTGTGATGGAGTGCTCCAGGTGTATAGGGTAAAGCACTTCCTGTAGCTGCCTTCATGGAAATGTTCCCTACGGGATAATGCAGATCACATTCTTTCATCTCCTTTACATCATCCACGGGGTAGTGAGGCTCCGGTGCACGACTCTCGGTCATCGGTGCATTAGCACCTGCAGGCGGGGCCTCCGTGGAAGCCACGCTGCTTCTCCACTGATCCGCTGCATGTTCTTCATGCGGCCCTGCAGCCGCCGCTGTTTCTTTCTCAAGTATTCCCGCCACGGTCTGCTTCAACTCACTAACTTCCGTTGCAAGCTTCGACAGAAGATCTGCAGCTTCGACAGCAACCCGGTCCATATTTCTCTTACGGCTTCTGTAACAGTACGGGTCACCCTCCTGGGAAAACCCTACTTTCCACGGCAATATGCCTTTGCCTCGTATATGTCCTCCGTATTCAGGATTCCCGAGGGCATGGGTCAGTTGGTCTCTCTCTCTGTTGAACGTGATCCAGCCCTGTTGAGCTTTGGTCATTGCGTCAACAAGGTTTTTTGTGGGAGCAAACGTGTTCTGCCGATGAACACACTCCCCTGTTTCTGGGTCTAGCGATCCCCCATGCCCGTACCACCACATTTTGGCTCTTTCGTCCCATCCCTCTGTACCTAGAGGGATTCCTCTTGCCCTCAGGCCGTCCTCCATCGCCTGCCACTTAGGCGCCGAAACGCGGTATCCTCGTGGCCCCATAACATGATGGTACTGTTTCTTATCCGCATTAGCCTTATTTTTTTCGACATTTCCTTGAAATGCTCCGATTTCTTCTGCATCACAAATTCTGTCCAATCATCTCTCAGTTTCTCATATTGTCAAGTGAAAAGCGGAGTCTTGCCCTTGCTGACATATTCACGGAACAATTTTTTCTTGAAGTTCCGGAATGCTTCGGCCATCTTCTGAAGAGCGAACTCTTTGACTAGCCTCCTCCTCTGACGTCCACCCGGAACCTCCACACCGAATTCATCTTTTTTGTGGTATTCCGGAGGTAGAATGAAATGTACCATAAGCTTTCTGAACATCTCCTTTTTCGTTCTCTTGTGGACATAACTGAAACCAAGACGTGCTTTCTTTGGCTCCTTCCATTCCTGGACGGTGATCGGGACATTGTCTCTAACAATGACTCCGCATTGGTTGATAAACTTCGTGGTGTGCTGTAGGGGCCTGCCGGTTACACCGACTAATTCGATGGTATATGTTTCGGAATCTTTCATCGCCTTGGATTTGCCACGCGTTGTCGTACTCGATCCGGAGGGCTAAAATAAGAAAGAGAGTCGCGCGCGTTAGTGCATATGTATTCACATTTCAGTAAGTTTGTATCACGAGAGGCTCAATGTATATATATATGTATACACCTCGCCGGAGGTGGTTGTTCTTTGCAATTGGAGATCGTCGTTTGTCGACGGTTGACCTCCGTCATCAATGTCCATTCCTTCACCTCCTTGATAATCCACAATGTCTGTTCCTTCTTCACCTCCTTGATCATCGACAATGTCTGTTCCTCCTTCACCTTCTTGATCCTCAAGGTTCAGATAAGAAGAGATTACATCATGTTCTCCGGCTATGATATCTAATATATAACCTTCAGCCTCCTATTCCGCCGTCGGGTCTCTATTGTCCGCCATATGTCACTCCTGCAGACATGCATGTAGTAAAAATTATTTAAGTATATAGGAGACTTAGCAAATATTGTCGTAGAAGGAGGGAAAACAGATTGCTAGGGTTTTGGGTGGAAGAACGATAACCACCGGAGGGGGAAAACCATACTTTAGAGGTGTGTCCAAGATTAGTTTCTCAAATGACTTGGAGAACCCCATAGCTAGGTTGCATTTGCTTTCCTGGTCATTTTGGTATATTACACTTAATATTCTGAATTTATTGAATTAAAACTTATTTTCATCATTAGTTTAATGAATTTAATACAAATTCAAATATGGTCTCATTTTGAACTTTGTCAAACATGATTGAAAATGATATAAACAGATAGCTTACATTTTTCTGAACATTTTGCATATTTTTCCATAATTTTTGGAATTATAAATTAAAAGTTATTTTATTTAGAAGATTAATTATGTTCTGTAATTCCATATAAAGTGGGCCCCACGTGTCACGATGACGTCATCAAAAAAAAACCTCGCCAACAGTGGCCAGGTGACGTCATCATGACGTCACCCCTGGCGTCACACGGTGGCCGGCGGTTGCAGTTTAAGCTCTCGGGTCTCCGGCGATTCCGGCCACGGTGGAGGGAACGGAGATGGGGAGGAGGCCACGGCCACTGTTCGATGGCGCCATTCGATGGCGTTGGTTCGAGGGCGACGGCGACGGCCCGCGGGGAACCTACCGGAGAGACGGCGACGGGGCGGGGGCGGAGCAGGGTGGAGGCGGTGGAGAGAAGGGCGCGCCGACGGCGACGGCGACGGCGACGGCGCGGTCCTCTGCGCGGGCGACGGCGACGGCGACGAGGCAGAAGACGAGCGGGCGACGGCGACAGCGACGAGGCAGAAGACGAGCGGGCGCCGGCGCGAGGGTTTGGGACTTAGAATTTTGGGGCAGGAAGGCACCGCGCATATATAGGTCCAGCCTTTAGTCCCGGTTCGTGACAGCAACCGGGACTAAAGGTCCCCCGGGGTACCCTCCGCGGGCCTTTAGTCCCGGTTGGTGTCACGAACCGGGACTAAAGGTGCAATTTTTCGCGGCGTTTTCGTTCCCGCGCAGAACGAGCCTTTAGTCCCGGTTCGTGACACGAACCGCGACTAAAGGTGGTTATTCAAATACTTTTCCTTTTCCCAAACTTAAAAATACAAATAATATATCAGAAAATTCAGAAAAATAAAACTAATTCTTTTTAAAATCTTAAAAATACAAATAATATATCAGAAAATTCAGAAAAATAAAACTAATCATAAAGATTCACACACATCTTGAATATATATATAGATAAAAAAGGCAGTACATAATGGCTAGAGTGGATCTAAACCTAAACGGAGAGCATAGATGCATGATCTGATATCTGCTAGTCATACTCCTGCCTAGGCCTATAGTACATGTACTCGTAGTCGTCGTAGTCGCCGCCGCCGTCGTCGTCACTATCGTCTGACGGTGCTCTGCACTCCCTCGGAGGATCACGACTCCAGGACTGGGCCTGAGGGTAGCGCAGGCGGGGGATATCGCCGGCCCTGATGTAGTCCATGACGCTCTGTAGAGTCCGGCCGGACCACCATAGCCGACGACCGGCCTCGTGAAAGTTCCCAGGAGGCAGGCCGTCCTCCTCATACCTGGCGAGCGCCCTCTCACGCCGATTGATGAAGAAGGCATCCCAAGTATGCTGGTTATCGGGATGCCAACTGGGATTCCTCCGCTGCTCCGGCGTGAGCTCGTGATAGTAGTGGTTCGTGATGGCCGCCCGACGCGCCACACCTTGAGGAAGAGGAGGGACCGGCACTCCTCCGGCGCTCAGCATCCAACCGGCGGGAACGTTGTAGCCGCACGGGCAGGGGTAGTTCGAGGCGGAAAGTGCCTCCGCTGGATGAATGTTAGAGTGGGTACGGTAGAAGCCATGAGAGAGTGGTGAGTTTGTATGTGTTTATGCCAATGGTGTGGCAATGCATACATATATATAGCGAGAAGAAAACATCCCTTTAGTCCCGGTTGGGGACACCAACCGGGACTAAATGGGTTAGGGTTTCGTTTGGACCAATCAGATAGAATCACACGGATCGTGTGTTTCTTTAAAGCGCTTGTGAGTCGTTGGATCTGGGGTGTGTTTCTTTCGAGCTGTTGTGAGCCGTTCGATCAGGGCTACGGTGTGTTTCTTTCGAGTTGTTGTGAGCCGTTGGATGAGGTGGTTTCTTAACCGTTGGATCAAAACCCTAGCACAACACTTTGTGAGCCAGAGGACCCTATATATAGCCCACCTTCATACACCGGTCAGTTCATCGAGCAAATACAAAACATCCGGATTCGCCATCATACGTCCTGCCGTGCATTTGGTATGCATATTGCACCCAGTAGCCACGGTGGGGCTGTATGATGGCGATACCGATTGTTTTGTTCTACATCCACCTTTAAGGTTTGATACATCATATATTCAGTTTATCGAGCAAATACAAAACATCCGGATTCGCCATCATACGTCCTACCGTGCATTTGGTATGCATATTGCACCGAGTAGCCACGGTAGGGCTGTATGATGGTGATACCGATTGTTTTGTTCTACACCCCCCCCCCTTTAACACATCCATCCATGCTTGGGTCAGTGTTCACTTTGAGCTCGGGTAGTAATGTGAAAATATTTGCTTGGTTGTGTTAGGGTGGCGCGTGGCGCGGGAGTTGTGACGCGTGGCGCGGGAGTTGCGACGCGTGGCGCGGGAGTTGTGACGCGTGGCGAGGAGGGCGCGGTATAAACTGTCGCGCCTCGAGCGCGTCTTCTCCTCTCCACGCACCGTCGCGCTTCCACCATGCCTCCGAGGAGGAACAGCACCACCGGCTTCCGCGGCGTCCGAGCACGGCAAAACGGAATGTTCAGCGCAGATATCCGCTGGGGGGACGACCGCATCCCCCTCGGCTCCTTTGCGACGGCGGCGGAGGCCGCCCGCGCCTGGGACGCGGCGGCCTGGCGCCTCAACCGCCCGCGGTCGCTGATGAACTTCAACGACTGCCACACAGTCTGGGAAGCGGAGGCCAGGGCGCCGAAGCCGCAGATCGTCACTGCCGCCGACCACCTCCACCTCCGTCACCACGCGTTTCAGGGCCTAGTCGACGCCAGGGAAGAACGCGTCGTCCGCGAGTATTACCGGAACAACCCGGGGGAGGAGAGCGCCGACGAGGAGCTCTGGCAGACCCGCGCGGCTGAGCGGGCAGAGCGCCGCCTCGAACGCCACCTCGCGTTAGATGCCGCTCGGGAGGCGAGGACGAGGGCGCTGCAAGAGCTTCGTCGGGCCGACCGCGCCGGCGAAGTCTGGGCCTCCGACGATCCGAGGTGGGGGCCTATCTCGGACATACCATCATGCACCTCCGACGACGACGAGGAGGTCACCGACGAGTTCGCCGACGACGATGACCCGGAGGAGGTCACCGACGAGTTCCCCGACGACGACGAGGAGGAGTAGTGTTCATATGTTCTCTCTTTTTAATAAAAGAATTTGTATTCCGGCGACACTGCGGCGCGCTAGCGCGTCTATTTTCTGTTTTTAATAAAAGTTATGAAATCAGATATTTTATCTCACAAGGTTTTGAGACATTTAAGTAACCTTCTGTTTTCCATGCTTTCCACTCGTTTTCTCAAATATTTTGCAAAGGAGTTAGTCTTAAACACATCAGAGATAATATAATTCACATCATCCATTCAAAAAAGTTTGGTACACAATAAATTATTACACATCAATTCTTCCCTTGTGTCCCTGCTTTCTTACGATTTGGCAGTATCCATGGAGCATCCTCATCATTTAACTTAATGCTTGGGTCAGTGTTGACTTTGAAGGGCGGAATTTCACCAAACATATTATAATCTTCTGACATGTCTGTCTTGTCCTCCACTCCCACGATGTTTCTTTTCCCTGAAAGAACAATGTGGCGCTTTGGATCATCGCATGATGTACTGATCGTTTTCTTATCTTTCCGTTTCCTCGGTTTGCTACTCATGTCCTTCAAATAGAAAACCTGAGCGACATCTTTGGCTAGGACGAATGGTTCGTCAAGGTAACCAAGATTGTCGAAATCCACCATTGTCATTCCGTATTTCTCGTCCACCTTTACCCCACCTCCTGTTAGCTTGAACCATTTGCACCGGAACAAAGGGACCTTAAAGGAGGGTCCATAGTCAAGTTCCCATATCTCCTCTATGTAACCATAATATGTGACCTTTTGCCCAATCTCGGTTGCTGCATCAAAGCGGACACCACTGTTTTGGTTGGTGCTCTTTTTATCTTGGGAGATCGTGTAAAATGTATTCCCATTAATCTCGTACCCTTGGTAAGTCGTTATAGTCGAAGATGGTGTCTTGGCCAACATGTACAGCTGATCTCCAACATCATTGTCATTCATTAAATGTTTTCGCAACCAACTGCCGAAAGTATCCATGTGGGCCTTTCTTATCCATGATTCAGGCTTCCCCGGGTTGTCCGAGCGTAAAATATTCTTGTGTTGCTCGAAGTACGGAGCCACCAAGCTCGAATTTTGCAGAACTGTGTGGTGTGCTTCAGTCATAGAATGACCGTCCATACATATCGTTGATTTCCTTCCGATCGTGCCTTTTCCACTTAGTCTCCCCTCGTGCCGCGATTGAGAAATACCAATCGGCTTAAGGTCAGGAACATAGTCAATGCAGAACTCAATTACCTCCTCATTTCCATAGCCCTTTACGATGCTTCCTTCTGGCCTAGCACGGTTACGAACATATTTCTTTAATACTCCCATAAACCTCTCGAAGGGGAACATATTGTGTAGAAATACAGGACCGAGAATGGAAATCTCTTCGACTAGGTGGACCAGGAGGTGCGTCATGATATTGAAGAAGGATGGTGGAAACACCAACTCGAAACTGACAAGACATTGGACCACATCGTTCTGTAACCGTGGTAGATCTTCTGGACTGATTACCTTCTGAGAGATTGCATTGAGGAATGCACATAGCTTCACAATGGCTACTCGAACATTTTCCGGTAGGAGCCCCCTCAAAGCAATCGGAAGCAATTGCGTCATAATCACGTGGCAGTCGTGAGACTTCAGGTTTTGGAACTTTTTGACCGCCATGTTTATTATTCCCTTTATATTCGACGAGAAGTCAGACGGGACCTTCATACTGCTCAGGCATTCAAAAAAATGACCTTCTCTTCTGAAAGTACAAGGATGCCGCCTAGAGGGGGGGTGAATAGGCGGTTTAAAATAATTACGGTCTAGGCTTGAATAAATGCGGAATAAAACTAGCGTTTAATTTATCAAGCACAAAACCTATACAAGCTAGGATTACCTATGAGCACCAACACCTTATGCTAAGCAAGATATACAACTATGTGATAGCAAGAAAGATGACTTCAAGCACGATAGCTATCACAAAGGTAAATGCATAAATAACGAGCTAGAGTATAGAAATAACCGAAGCACAAGGAGACACCGATGTGATTACCGAAGTTCCTTCCCAAGGGAAGTACGTCTTCGTTGGAGACGTGGGGAGCCACCTAGGCGCTCCTCAATAGCACGGATGTGCACACCTTATTCTCCTTGAGCTTCTCTGGTGAGGGAGATTCTCGTTTCCACTATGAGGTTATCTTGAAGGCGGTGACCAAACCTTACACGAGGTTGAGGCTATCTCCACAAGTAAGTTGGAGGCTCTCAACGAAGCTTCTTGCAACAAGGTGGAAGCCCCAAGCACTAACCGTCTAGGGTGCTCAATACACCCAAGAGGAACAATCTCTCCGGTGAACAAGCACCCAAGAGTAACAAACTCACGAACTTCTCTTTCACGAATCCCGTGGGGAACTCAAACCGATGCACCTAATGCAATGGCAAGAACACACAAAGTGAACAAGTCCTTCTCTCCCAAATCCCACCAAAGCAACTAATGCTATGGAGAGAGGAAGGAGGAAGAACAAGGAAAACAACAAATGAATCCCAAGATCTAGATCCAATGGATTCCCCTCACTAAGAGGAGATATTGATTGGTGGAATAGTAGATCTAGATCTCCTCTCTCTTTTCCCTAAAAATGGGCAAGAATCATTGGAGGGATTGAGAGAAACCCAAGCTTTTGAAGGTCAACAATGGAGGAGAGAGGAAATGGGTTGGGCAGCCTCATCTTGAGGAAGAAGAAGGCTATTTATAGCTTCCCACGAAATATGGCCGTTAGGGCCGTCCGGGATGGAAAATTTTCACTTACACCGGAAATTTCCGGCCTCCCGGGGCGGAAATTTCCGGCCCCCGGGGCGGATATTTCAACCCCGGAAATTTCCGGACGACCCAGGACCCCCTGGAGCGCGAGTCCCCGCTCACAGATGCCGGGCCGGATTTTTGCCCCGGAATATTCCGGCCTGGCCGGAAATTTCCGGCCTTAGACCAGAATTTCCGCCCCCCTGAAAACTGCGAAAACATTGATACGAAAACAGTCATATCTTTTGCATCCGGACTCCGTTTTCGACGTTCTTGGGCTCGTTGAAATCGCAGCGACGAGCACTACAAGAATATGCAGTGAAACATCATAGTCCAACAAGGGAGAATAAAACCAAATGGGCAAATCCTAGACCTCTCTATAAGATAGGAACCGGCAAAACCTCCAATAACAAAAACGCAATAAGTTTTCTATACGAAATCCGTTTTTGATAAACTTGAGCTTGACATGAAGAAAAAGACAAGCTCTAAAACCACACATGGAGAAAACCAAAATAAGAACCAAGAAAGATGATGCCAAAGATGCAAAGGTTTGAGCTCTCTACGAACGATACGATCAAGCAACTCATTCGAGAGCCCCTCTTGATAGAATGGTTATCTATCCTATAACCCGGTCTCCCTACTAACCTCATGAGACCGGTAAAATAGAAATCCTATCAATGTCACCTTTGTCTTGCGCATTCCAATTGAGATACATGATGACGATCTTAATCACCTCAAGTTGGAGCACCTTTCTTGATTGCGCTTCGCTTTTTGAAGACTTGTAAATTGCTCCCCCATAAGATAATATGGGAGAGCTTATCACATGTCCATCTTCACTTGATAATAATCTCCATATGGGTGGAAAGCATCAAACATTTGAACTCTTCTTGATGCTCATCTTGAACTTGAACTTCAACTTGATCAACTAAGTATCTTCTCTTTATTCATGATGATGATGTCTTGAAGGTAAACATGAATGTTCACACAATCTCCTTCTTCAAGACATACTTGCAACATGATCAATAATATCATGGCAATTCTTCTTCTTGATCATATCAAATATATTCATTATAAGCAATGATCTTGATGGCATCCAACCTTGAATCCAACACATGGAGTTCAAGTGGTGCCAACGGACAAACCTACAAGGATATCTCAATGAAACTATTAGTCCATAAGGATTGTCATTAATTACCAAAACCACACGTGGGGCACCATGCACTTTCAATCTCCCCCATTTTGGTAATTGATGACAATCCTTTTTACGAGGGTTTATATAATGAATTAAGCAAACACGCAAAGCAATAAACATGGATGCATGACAATGGATGGCAAAAATACTTAAGAACAAAAACAAAACATTTAAACCAAATTCCCTTAAACCCTCTAAACTTCTCCCCCATTGGCATCCATTTCCAAAATGGGCGGAAAAATGTAGAAGGTCAATATAGTAAGATCTCCCCTACAATTTTTGCATTTTCATAATATGAGTGAAAACAAATGCATATTCAATGACGAATAGATGGGGGGGATCAAACTATATTGAGGGTCCAAAGATTGAAAATAATATTATATTCGTTTAAAACTTCTTCCAAGAGGAGGAGCACAAACAAAGGATCCGAAAAGCCAATGGAACCAAAGATTTTATGATTTTAGCAAAATAGTGTTCTAATGAAAATCATGAAGCTCCCCAATGTTCATGCACTACTTAGAGTTTTTGCATTTGAATACAAAGTGCACAAAGATGGGATCATCACTCCCCCAATATCCTCTAAAACACACAAAAAAATGCAAGAAATCATAAAAGGCAAACTAGGAATAGCACTTGAAGAAAATAAATGAATGATTGAGCAAAAAGATACCAAATGAACGGAACATCACGAGACAAGGCTCAACCATACATAAGGAAACCAACATGCCCACCAAGGTAAGAATGAGAGACAAAAAAACTCAAAAACTAATGAGTGAACAAGATGAAATAATATAAGACAAGCACTCATAAGGACAATACTTTGCGGAGTCACCAAAAATGAAAAGGGTATAAGAAGGGTGGACTCCAAAGGAATAGGATACCAAAAAGAGATGTAACTCCTCTCATGTGTATAAGTTTCTAAGTGGACAAAAATCATGATAATATGTATCCACAAAGAAGCATGTACACAAAAAATAGTTACAAAAGTGAAGAACATGATATCCAAGAGAAAGTCATAAATACACCAATAAGATTTTTTTTTAATTGAAAGCATAGAACATAGCTCAATTTTATCTTAAATGGGGATAAATGAATTTCCAAGACAAACACACCAAAGAAATCACAAATAACAATAAGGAAAAAATAGATAGTTGCAATGTTTTGGAAGAATCAAGTATCACAAATGGAGAATAATTTTACAAATAAAGAATTTTTGTGCCAAGATGCAACCTACACAAGGTTGAATACAAGAATAGTATGCATGAGAGATACTTGTTACCAAGATCGCATTGGAGATGTTGTTGTGGATAAGAGTTAATCCATCATCCTAGCTTGACTCCGATAAGATCATGGTGACAACACCTTCCTTGAGAATGAGGCAAGCATCCAATGCATCTCAAATGTACCTAAAACACATTTAAGCACAAAATGGTCCCCAAACACATTGGGTCCAAAGTAGTTAGACAAACTAGAATACATAGGATAAGCTCCACATAAATATGTGCATATAGATATAAATTGAATTTCATGCACATCTTAGCCTATTTAGGATTCGGTGGAGTTTACCCTATATATTGCATCAAATAAAGTAAGCATGCCATAACAAATACTTTAGTAAATATGCATGCAAAGATTTTCAAGAACCAAAAGACAAGTGAAAACGAGATCACAAAGAACCAATTGACACTTCAAAGAAACCAATTAAAAGTTACAACAAGATATGAGATATTGAACTCCCAAAATAGATATCAAAAGAAAGATTCATTAACAAAAAGAAGTCCAATATCCAAAATAGATCAATTTGAAAAATAAAGCAATGAGTAAGATAACCAACTCCCCAAAAGAGCAAGGTTCCAACAACTAAACCAAACCCTCTACACTTTTCATGATGGCACAAAGTACCAAGATGAAAAGGTTTGTCTTCCCTAAAGACACGTCATCGGGATTAAATACCAATCGAGAAAGATCTCAAGAAAAGAGAATAAAACTAGTGTTATAAATAATATAGGAAAGCTCCCCAATGATTTGTGCATTATTCATAATTTTGAATTTTAATACAATATGCACACAAATGGGATCCTTGATTTAGCTTTAGCAATTAGAACACCAAACAAATACGAGTAAGACAAAGGGATTCTCAATAGGCAAGGAAGACAACGGGAGTGAGCACAAAGCAATTTCTTGGCAATAAATATGAAAACTAAAAGTAATAGCACAAGTAAAATATGATCAATAAATTCTACCAAAAATAATATTATCACTTGTCAAGGACAAGGAGTACGGAGTTATTTCTCGGTGGTATGTTGCATAGATATTCATGATCATATACACAAAATAAAAGCATATGAAAAGGATATGAATTAAAACACCATGCTTAAATAGATATTCTTGGTGGCTTCAATAGTCGAACGATCATGCAAAGCAATGATTAATATAATATGAAGCAACCGGTTTCCGAGATAATGCATACTAGTACACATTTGAGGAAAACCGCACCAAGAAACTCTCTCACAAACAAGATCCAAAAATATGAGCAAATAAAAGCATTTAAGAAAATTGAAACTTGTTTTAGAACACATGCCACATAGGAACAAGATAATTGACAATATCAATTCTAGGTGGCAAA
The DNA here is from genome assembly GCA_028641055.1 of Alopecurus myosuroides. NCBI lineage: Eukaryota > Viridiplantae > Streptophyta > Magnoliopsida > Poales > Poaceae > Alopecurus > Alopecurus myosuroides. The sequence goes on along the minus strand of CM054059.1, from coordinate 38,262,689 downwards.
ACCTCAAATGTTCACATTCTTTAGGTTTGTAATATGCACAAAGGATATTACTCCCCCATAATGTGATAATACTTATCTTTTTAACAAGAGGCAAATAAAGAACAACTAGAGATGATTAATAGACATTATAGAATTGAATTTCTCATGAGCATGACATACCACATAGATGCTAGACAATATTGAAATATCAACACTAAATGGTATTGCTCATGTACATACATTTTAGGATCGTGAAGTGCCAAGGCATATCATTCCCCAAAAATAGGAAAGTCCATTAATCACTCAAAAGAGCCAAATAAGATACAAGCAAGATACAATAAGGCTCAATGAAAACTCACACATACATGTTGTGCGAACCGACAAACACATACTTGATTACTCAAGGATAAGTAAGTGGTAAGCACAACATATACAAAATAAAAGCAAGGTACAAAACCAACACATGCAAAGGGGCAAGCAACTTTCAATGTATATATAAAATGTAAATACAAGTTACCGCAAGAAGGAGCATGGAATATGAGATAGAGACATGATAATCCAAATGACTTGGCTTGAGGAAAATATAAGTGATGAAGATCCCTTAATTCTTCATGATATAGCCAAGTCTCCAATGCCCTCCAATAACACCTATTGATCAAGTTTGAGCTTGTTGGTCCCCAACCAAGTTGGGTCCTAAGAGGTTAGTCACAATAGGCTTGGCAACCCAAATGGTTCTTTTCTTGACACCACTTTGATTACCAACATATTTGGCAAACACATTGCCCACATTATCCTTACGAATGGAATACACATCATCACTTATGATAGGGTTGAATAATGTACCGTTAGTGCACGAAGAAGCAAGATGGCCCTTTTTCACGGCATAAATAGCAACACCGACTCCTTCCATTCTTCTTAGTTGATTTCTCCACTTGAGAAGAACTAGCTTGAGTCTTATTAGGAAGAGGCCTTTCTTCAACTTGAAGTTGAGATTGATGTTGACCTTGTGGCCGCTTTCCTTGTTGCTTCTCAATAAGTTGCTTCTTCTTCAAATGGCATGATCTAACATGATGCCCTTCAACCTTGCACTTGAAGCAAACAATCTTGGAAAAATTCTTGACTTGTTCATGGCCCTTATTCTTGTATACCTTGGACTTGTTCTGGTAATTGGAAATGAATCCAAGTCCTCTCTTGTCATTGGGGGATTTTTGGACACTCAACAAATTGTCAAGTGTGGACTTCCCTTTATGACACTTCTCCAAGTCTTTCTTCAAGGAAGTGACTTGGGCCTTGAGCTCTTTGATTCCCTCTACATGGTTAGTATCAACACAAGAGCTAGAGGAAGTAGATGCATCATTATTAGAGCAACAAGCCAATGAAAGCAATTCATCACAAGATGTGGACACATTATGAGAGGATGAATTACTAGGACTAGCAAAAGGCAATATAGAATTTAGAGTAGAAGTTGTGTCTTTGTCCACATGAGGCTCACAAGATGTTACCTTAGTTAAAATAGCCTCATGAGCTAATTTTAGCCTCTCATGGGAGACTAGAATATTCTCATGAGAGCTTGAGAGCTTTTCATGAGCTTCTTCCAATTTCCCATAATTACTAGTTAGCAACTCAAGTTGAGCCCGTAGCTCAACATTCTCCTTTAATATGGATGCTTCACAAGAAATAGAGTTAGTAGCACAAGCATCATAATTTTTAGTTTTGAGGCCATTAGCAAGAGCAAGAGATAATTCATTGTCCCTTCTAAGCTTAGAAACACTAATAGCATAGGTTTCTTCTAGACTATATAGTTTCTCTTCAAGAGAAGATCTAAGGGAATGCTCTTTCTCAAAAGCCTTTTCAAGCTCTTTTTCCTTGATATAATGACCACCATTATGACTTTCCAAAGTAATGATGATATCCTCCTTTTCATCTATAAGAGAGATAGCCTCATCAAGTTGTTCTAGAAGAGCATTCACATTTTTCTTGGTCTCACCATCAAGGCTAGCTAACCACAAAGCTATCCACTCATCTCTGTCATCATGAGATATATTGGGGTTCAAAGTAGAAGATACCTTTGAATCCTTGGCCATGAGGCAAAAGGTGGTAGATGATGATATATCATTACTTGAGGCACCACTCAAGTCCAAATCTTGTTCCATAGAGAGTTGGGTTTCCTTTACATTGTTAGCCACACAAAGACTAGGGGAAACACAATTATTTTTATCATGGGAACAAGATAAAGCAAGCATGTCATCATGAGATTTAGACACACAATGTTGACATGATATGCAAGGACTATCAACACAAGAATGTAAAATATTTTTGGTGCTAGTTGTGTTTAAGTCCAAAGATGAGGCATGGCAATAAGATAGAGATGGAGGATCATCAATAATAAGCTCACTATCATTATTGCAAAGCCTATCACTACTCACCATCTCATTAGTTTGTGGCTTACCACATGTTGGTGAAGTATAAGAAGTTGAGAACTCATCACGAACGGAAACGGATGAAGAACAATCACCGTCTTCAATATTGGACACTCCATATTTATCTTGAAGCTTTGTCCATACCTCATGAGCATTCCGGATAGGAAAGAGTGGCTTAATAACTACAAGGCTCACAAGAAGGAAAAACGCATTAATAGCAAGAGCATCGAGAGATAAGTTTTTCTCTTCCTCTAAAGTTGGATTTTGAGGATCCTTTGGCGGAGAAAAACCCATCTCTACAATTTTCTCCATATGTGGGTCCATGACCCGGAAATAAATGAGCATACGAAATTTCCAAACATCATAGTTTGTGCCATCAAAATGAAATGTGGGATTGTGCACTAATTCACTAAGCGACATCATTACTCTCAAGGCGGTGAAGCCTATCAATGAGAGCCCTCGCTCTGATACCAATTGAAAGTACAAGGATGCCGCCTAGAGGGGGGGTGAATAGGCGGTTTAAAATAATTACGGTCTAGGCTTGAATAAATGCGGAATAAAACTAGCGTTTAATTTATCAAGCACAAAACCTATACAAGCTAGGTTTACCTATGAGCACCAACACCTTATGCTAAGCAAGATATACAACTATGTGATAGCAAGAAAGATGACTTCAAGCACGATAGCTATCACAAAGGTAAATGCATAAATAACGAGCTAGAGTATAGAAATAACCGAAGCACAAGGAGACACCGATGTGATTACCGAAGTTCCTTCCCAAGGGAAGTACGTCTTCGTTGGAGACGTGGGGAGCCACCTAGGCGCTCCTCAATAGCACGGATGTGCACACCTTATTCTCCTTGAGCTTCTCCGGTGAGGGAGATTCTCGTTTCCACTATGAGGTTGTCTTGAAGGCGGTGACCAAACCTTACACGAGGTTGAGGCTATCTCCACAAGTAAGTTGGAGGCTCTCAACGAAGCTTCTTGCAACAAGGTGGAAGCCCCAAGCACTAACCGTCTAGGGTGCTCAATACACCCAAGAGGAACAATCTCTCCGGTGAACAAGCACCCAAGAGTAACAAACTCACGAACTTCTCTTTCACGAATCCCGTGGGGAACTCAAACCGATGCACCTAATGCAATGGCAAGAACACACAAAGTGAACAAGTCCTTCTCTCCCAAATCCCACCAAAGCAACTAATGCTATGGAGAGAGGAAGGAGGAAGAACAAGGAAAACAACAAATGAATCCCAAGATCTAGATCCAATGGATTCCCCTCACTAAGAGGAGATATTGATTGGTGGAATAGTAGATCTAGATCTCCTCTCTCTTTTTCCTAAAAATGGGCAAGAATCATTGGAGGGATTGAGAGAAACCCAAGCTTTTGAAGGTCAACAATGGAGGAGAGAGGAAATGGGTTGGGCAGCCTCATCTTGAGGAAGAAGAAGGCTATTTATAGCTTCCCACGAAATATGGCCGTTAGGGCCGTCCGGGATGGAAAATTTTCACTTACACCGGAAATTTCCGGCCTCCCGGGGCGGAAATTTCCGGCCCCCGGAGCGGATATTTCAACCCCGGAAATTTCCGGACGACCCAGGACCCCCTAGAGCGCGAGTGCCCGCTCACAGATGCCGGGCCGGATTTTTGCCCCGGAATATTCCGGCCTGGCCGGAAATTTCCGGCCTTAGACCAGAATTTCCGCCCCCCTGAAAACTGCGAAAACATTGATACGAAAACGGTCATATCTTTTGCATCCGGACTCCGTTTTCGACGTTCTTGGGCTCGTTGAAATCGCAGCGACGAGCACTACAAGAATATGCAGTGAAACATCATAGTCCGACAAGGGAGAATAAAACCAAATGGGCAAATCCTAGACCTCTCTATAAGATAGGAACCGGCAAAACCTCCAATAACAAAAACGCAATAAGTTTTCTATACGAAATCCGTTTTTGATAAACTTGAGCTTGACATGAAGAACAAGACAAGCTCTAAAACCACACATGGAGAAAACCAAAATAAGAACCAAGAAAGATGATGCCAAAGATGCAAAGGTTTGAGCTCTCTACAAACGATACGATCAAGCAACTCATTCGAGAGCCCCTCTTGATAGAATGGTTATCTATCCTATAACCCGGTCTCCCTACTAACCTCATGAGACCGGTAAAATAGAAATCCTATCAATGTCACCTTTGTCTTGCGCATTCCAATTGAGATACATGATGACGATCTTAATCACCTCAAGTTGGAGCACCTTTCTTGATTGCGCTTCGCTTTGTGAAGACTTGTAAATTGCTCCCCCATAAGATAATATGGGAGAGCTTATCACATGTCCATCTTCACTTGATAATAATCTCCATATGGGTGGCAAGCATCAAACATTTGAACTCTTCTTGATGCTCATCTTGAACTTGCACTTCAACTTGATCAACTAAGTATCTTCTCTTTATTCATGATGATGATGTCTTGAAGGTAAACATGAATGTTCACACAATCTCCTTCTTCAAGACATACTTGCAACATGATCAATAATATCATGGCAATTCTTCTTCTTGATCATATCAAATATATTCATTATAAGCAATGATCTTGATGGCATCCAACCTTGAATCCAACACATGGAGTTCAAGTGGTGCCAACGGACAAACCTACAAGGATATCTCAATGAAACTATTAGTCCATAAGGATTGTCATTAATTACCAAAACCACACGTGGGGCACCATGCACTTTCATCTTCTTTGGTAAGAGCGTAGCTGGCACGACCTTGAAACCATTCCGGATGCCGGTCATCTGGGTCTTTCAAAAGTTGCTGGTCCTGCCGTGCTTCCTTTGTATCATTTGTCTTCCCATACACGCCCAAGAAGCTTAGCAGGTTCACGCAAATATTCTTCATAACATGCATCACGTCGATTGCAGAGCGGACATCTAGGACTTTCCAATACTGTAGCTCCCAAAATATCGATTTCTTTTTCCACATGGGTACGTGCCCGTCAACTCCCAGCGGAACTGATTGCCCGCCAGGACCCTTTCCAAAGATTACTTTCAAATCCTTGACCATATCAAATATCTCAGCTCCAGTACGTTCTGCAGGCTTTGGCCGGTGATCTGTCTTGCCGTTGAAATGCTTGCCTTTCTTTCTTACGTTATGATTTTGGGGAAGAAATCGACGATGACCCAGGTACACGTTCTTCCTACAATTATCCAAAAATACACTTTCAGTCTCATGTAAGCAGTGCGTGCATGCTTTGTATCCCTTATTTGACTGTCCCGAAAGGTTACTGAGAGCAGGCCAATCGTTGATGGTTACAAAACGCAACGCTCGTAGGTTAAATTCCTCTTCTTTAAGCTCATCCCACACAGGTACACCAGGTCTGCCCCACAACTGTAAAAGTTCATCAACTAATGGCCTTAGGTACACATCGATGTCGTTGCCGGGTTGCTTCGGACCTTGGATGAGCACTGGCATCATAATGAACTTCCGCTTCATGCACAACCAAGGAGGAAGGTTGTAGATGCATAGAGTCACGGGCGAGGTGCTATGGCTGGAGCTCTGCTCGCCAAAAGGATTCATGCCATCAGTACTTAGACCAAATCTTATGTTCCTTGCGTCAGCTGCAAAATCTTTGAACTCTCTGTCGATCTTTCTCCATTGCGTTCCATCAGCGGGGTGTCTCAACTCCCCGTCGGACTTACGGTCCTCTTTGTGCCATCGCAACAACTTGGCATGCTCTTTGTTCATGAACAAGCGTTTCAGCCGAGGTATTATAGGAGCATACCACATCACCTTGGCGGGAACCCTCTTCCTGGGTTTCTCGCCCTCAACATCGTCACCAGGGTCATCGCCTCTGATCTTATAACGCAATGCAGTGCATACAGGGCATTCATCCAAATTCTCGTATGCACCGCGGTAGAGGATGCAGTCGTTAATGCATGCATGTATCTTCAGAACCTCTAAACCTAGAGGGCAGACAACCTTCTTTGCTTCGTACGTACTGGCGGGAAACTCGTTATTCTTCGGAAACATATTCTTCAACATTTTCAGCAAATTTTCAAATGATAAGTCAGCTACACCTTCCCGTGCCTTCCATTTCAGCAAATCCAGTGTGCAGCCCAGCTTTTTCAGACTATTGTCGCATCCTGGGTACAGCGACTTCGTGTGATCCTCTAACATGCGATCCAAATTCTCCCTCTCCTTGTCAGTTTCACAGCGTCTCCGTGCATCAGCAATGGTCCGACCAAGATCATCAGCGGGCTCATCATGTGCCTCTTCTTCACCTTCACCAAACCCTTCCCCACCTTCGGCATCATCCTCCATGAAAGTATCACCGAAAGCGTCATGATAGTTGAAATCGATATCATCCTCTTCTTCATCTTCTTCCATTCTAACCCCTTTTTCTCCATTCTTGGTCCAAAAAATATAGCTTGGCATGAAACCGTGCCGAAGGAGGTGCATGTGAACGACTTTTGAGGAGGAGTGACCCTTCTCATTCTTACATTCAGCACATGGACAGATAATAAAACCTCGCTGCTTGTTCGCATTTGCCACTACGAGGAAATCTTTCAAACCCGTAGTGAACTCGCCGGAGAGTCGGTTACTGTACATCCACTGCCGATTCATCTGCATTATTATTATATAAAGTATATAATTAACCATCATGCATTTGTTAAACTAACTAGCTGGAAATAATAAATGAAAGGTTCAAGTTGCTAACCGCGATCGCGGAGGTAAAATAAATGAAAACGCTCAAGTGCGGCTCGGACACTTCATATCATGTGTGTTTCATGCTCTCGGGCATTTCATCAAACACCTTGTGTGCATAGGAGGAGCAAAAAGCAAACCCACCACCCCTTGTGAATATTGTGAGTAGAAGTGACACCAAATGTGGCTAAGTGCAGCCACCTGAGCCCTATATATAGGGATGGGCCTTTAGTCCCGGTTGGCCTGGACAACCGCGACTAAAGGCCTTGGGGACCTATTAGTCCCGGTTGGCCTGGCCAACCGGGACTAAAGCCCCTCCCGTCCGCCAGCTGTGGACCGAGCGCGCTGGGCCCAGACTGTTGGCCGCGGGTGTCCTCCCGAACCGCGACTAGATACCCCTATAGTCGCGGGTCGAAACTTTTGGGGACTAATGGGGGCGTATGGAAGGCCTATTTTCTACCAGTGCGGGATGCCAAGGATCTGGTCGAATGATGCAATGCTTCCTAGCGATTCGCACCCAAGCCGCACGCACCAGCCACAGAGCTTCATATGATCCCGCTATCCTGGCCCTTTGCTCAATGGGGGCTAGACATGGTGGGACCACTCCGTAAAGCAACACTCGGAGGATATACCCATCTGCCGGTCGTAGTCGATAAGATTACCAAATGGATAGAGACCGTACCAGTCACATCTCAGCACGCAAAGTGCGCTGTCAAGTCTCTCGACTCCATTGTTTGCAGATTTGGTGTCCCCACAACATTATTACGAACAACGGAACCAATTTCACAGCCAAGGAAACTCAAGATTTCTGCAAAGAGAAGGGGATAACTCTCAGTTTCCCCTCGGTGGCACACCCCCAGACCAACGGCCAAGTCGAACTATCCAACGGATTAGTTTTGACTGGCCTAAAGAAGAGACTACTCGCCAGACTAGATGTAGCAGCCGGGCATTGGGCCGAAGAGTTTCCGTCCGTCCTGTGGAGCCTGAGAACAACTCCAAACAGGTCAACAGAATATACGCCATTCTTCATGGTTTATGGCGCAGAGGCGGTCCTACCCGAAGATGTTCGATTCAGTGCGCCATGAGTCGTCGCCTACAGCGAAGAAGCCTCCAATGAAGCACTCGCCAATGACATGAACGCGGATGAATCTAGGGACGTCGCACTCGCAAGATCCACCGTCTACCAGCAAGCGCTACGCAACCACCACAGTCGCCGCATCCACAGCAGATCCTTTGTGGTAGGCGACCTAGTATTGCGGCTCAAGCAAGACAGTTATCACAAGCTCGACCCAGCATGGGAAGGACCCTTCATCATACACGAAGTTATCCCAGGAGGCGCCTATCACTTGAAGAACCCAACAACAGGAGGCATCTACTCCAACCCGTGGAACGTAGCGCGCCTGCGAAAATTCTATCCTTATGAAAATATTCTACTCGCAAATAAGGCTGCCCCAGCCACGATGTAATTCGAGCAAACACATGGCTTCTCAGCCATAGCAATAAATATTTCTTCGACTGCATACTCCAATTATCGACCAATCAAGTACATGATAAAAAAGATCACACCCCAATGCACGGGGGCTACGCCAAACTAGCATAAAAATCACAAGCGCAACTACAAATAAACAAATCACAAGGTCACAAGAGACTACACACCTTAACACACCTTCAACAAATCACAACAATACAAGGTACATACACCTTCCAATCAAACTACTGTCGACTAGCACCTTTCCGGAGCAATCGCTCTATCTCGGAAACAGTTAGCCGAACAAGGCGCTCAGCAGCTGGGCGCACCACGTTGTAATCAGGAACAAAATCTACAGGAGCCTCTCGGGTAACAGGTAGCTGTGCTACAAAATTAAAGTTCACATATGGATGCCATACCCGCACAAACGCAAGACCAACCTGAGCTCCACGGACAAGTTGTTGATGCACGCACTCGCGAACATCTTCCACTCGACGGAAGGTCCTCAGCAGCGCGTTCAGTCGATCAGGTACAGTCCCAAGAGGATAAAAGGTCCGATGAACTGAAGAAAGAGCTTCTCGGCACAACTCAACAAAATCCTGCACTTGACGCACCCGATACTGTAATATCGCCAAGATGAAGCCTCTGCTTCGATCAGACCAGAAGTTGCAGGCATGAGGATTCGAACTACTGGACTCGCAAGCTATTTTATTGTTCACTCAATGACCTTCAGATGCTGCATCAGGCTCCACAACTGTACAAGCATGGAAAATGTAAGCACACAACTACTTACACCGAACCGAATCGGGGGCTTCTGGAACTTACACAACAAACTCCTCGCAACACTGGCCAATTCCTCAATGATGAACTACTCACGCTCAGCAGCAAGTTTTTGCTTCGACTTGGCAACATCTGCCACACCTTGCAAGACCTTCGGCTTACGTTCGTCATCCGCAACACGGCCACGAAGAGACGCGAGCATACTCGCATCTGTCGACAACGGCACGGCCGGAAGTATAGGAGCACTCGACGATCCATCGTCAGAATCGACAACCTGCACAACACGAAGAACAAGCAAGGAGTTGAGTCACATAGCTGAGGGCCACTCGACGTATACATCAAGAATATACTTTCGAGTGCCCGGCGGCTACTCCCATCGGGAGAATGCGATGTAAAGCAAAGAGAAATTTCTGCCAAACACTTCAAACCCGAGCATTCAGAAAACAAACAAAATATTCCAGGCACAATTTAAGGTTCATTACAAGATTGCAAAACAAAGCAACACTGTTGTCCACTCTAAGGGACAACAGATTTTCCAGAAGCAGCCTCGCTCGCAAAAGTTCTGGCACCACGGCCGCGAGAGACTAACTCCTACAGCATCTTGGCCAGCTTCTCAGCGCGACCGGCAAAAGGTTTGAGTGCTACCTTTTTGCCCGCGTCGTCCTAGGGAGGCACCGAGTATGCCTTCCCCAGATCGCCTTGGACGTTATTCGCCAAGGCATATTGGATGGAAATCTTCACGCCACACTCGGTATGAGCAAGGGTATAGTTGCGGAGAGGATCCCCTTCGCCGTGGAAATCTTGGCCAAGAACTTCTGGAGTCGAGGGAACAAGCTTCCCCATGAACATTCGTTGGTGCAGCAGGGACAGCACCTATGAAGCATCGCGAGCGACAGAGGCGGCCTTCATCTTGTGTCCCTACAGTTGGTGGCAAGCGTCCATCACCGCATCGATCCTAACTTGGCCGGGAATCGCCAGGGCAGCTCCGAGCGCGCCTACAACAAATCAAAGAAGTCACGAAAAGGGAAAAAGAAAGTCAACACCATGGCAAAATTTGGCGAGTGGCATACCAGACAAGGCCTCAGCCAAAGGTCAAAGAGTACCAATCAACTCATTATCATGAGCCGTGCCCGCGGCTTCCAGCTTCTCAAGGTCCTCCTTGGACTTTGTGAGTCGGTCCGCGGTGTCCTTTTGGGTAGACTCCAGCTCCTTCTTGAGATCTTTGTCCCACTCGTAAGCTGTCGCTTTCTCGGCATTGGCGCGGGCAGCTTCATCTAGAAAACAAGGCAGAACATATTAAGGAAGAGAGCTTCACTCGAGAAAAAAAAAACCCAAGAAACTAACCTCTTGAAGACTAAAGATTCTAAAGGAGATGGTCATTCTCCTGACGAAGAGCGACGCACTCCGCCTCAGAGACTACGAGACGAAGTCCAAAAACGGCCAAGGACTCGAAGACAGCCTACAAGAAGAAAGGGTGGAAATCAACTCAACGCTACTTGAGTCTGTGACTGATTGAAAACAGTCAAACACAGACTCGGGGGCTACTCTCATCGAAAGCACTGTCGTGCACCCGATAAAATCAAGCTAAAAGATAACAAAGGACCAAAAAAAACTACCACTTGAGTCTGTGACTGACTGCAAACAGTCAAACACAGACTCGGGGGCTACTCCCATCGGGAGCACTGACGTGCACCCGATAAACAAAAACAAAACATGGCGACTATTCGAGGAAAAACTCTTACCTTGCCACTCGGAGTCGACAGAGCGTCGGGTGAGCTACCCGAAACCTTGATAGCAGGCGGTCCAGCGTCTCTCGGCTGGTCAATCGCGAAGTTGGGCATCACGTATTCGGAAGTATCAGCCGCCTTCGCAGGACTTGGGGTCGTCGAGAAGCACTCGAGGCTCCGGTCGTCTCCGCAACAACTCCCTTCTACTTCGCAGATTAGGCCGATGAAGCGAACTAATCCCTGCTGAGCACTCGAAGTCTAAAAAAGTGTTAAAGAGGAATAAAACAGCTAATCAACAACGGTAAAAGCAGAAGACTTACTCGTCATCCTGGTCCTCGTCAAAGAAATCCATGTTCCATGCCGTCGGAACATTCGGCTCTGAAACCCGGGGGAAAGCACAGTCAAAGGAGTAGCTCGGATAACCAGAGGCTCGATCTCCTCGACTGTCTCCTGGCTTATGGAGGCGCCCTTCAAAGTCACCTCGTCCTCCTCGCATCTGCAGTGCTTGTGGTGGTGGAGTTGAGGATCTTCGTCTTCCTCCTCCTCCTCTGCATCCTCCTGCTCTTCACTCGACTCTGCATTCGCGACGCTAGTGTCGGGAGGGGCGTCGAAGTTACTCGCAAGCAAGTCCAAGCTTCCTTCATCCACGGAAAGCGGCGGGTAGCTCTTCACCACGTCCTGGTTCTGTGAAGAGGATAAAGGAAAGAGAAAAAGAGATTCAATCGAGAGAAACTCAAAACAACAGAAGTACAAGAAAAGAAGAAGGAAAAACTTACCTCACTCGGGGATCTTTGGAGTCAAAGGGTACAAATGGACAAGGCGAGTAGTCTTCTCCCTTCTTCAAGCTAGTGATAGCAGTAATCTTCTTCTCGAACTTAATGTTCGAAAGAATATCGTCACACGTACGACTCGGGTCGCTGACGCCCGAGAACTCCCAAAAGGTGGTGGGCCTATCTTGCAGCGGCTGCACCCTCCGGCGCAAGAAGACACTCGCCAGGTGGATCCCGTTCAGCAGAGGCCCCTGGTCCTTCCGTCAAAGCCGCGCAACATGTGCGAGTAGCGGCGCGACTATTTTAGTTTCTTTGGGTGACGGCTTGTCAGCCCAAGATTTCCTCCGCTCCAGAATCGCAAATGGCTTGAACTCATGGACTCCGTTTTCGTCTGTATCATGGACGTCGAACCACTTCCTGTGCCACCCTTGAGCCGACTCGACGAAATTCATCTCAAAATAGGGGAACTCGTTGGTCACCTGGATTCCAAAACCTCCATTCACCAACGGCTCCCCAATCTTCTCACCCGCAGGCGCCTTCTCCCGGTGAATTTTCGCCGAGAAGATGCTCTTCCACAACACCCAATGTGGGCGAATGCCCAAGAAGCATTCGCACAGAACGATGAAGCACGAGATGTGCTGCAACGCATTGGGGGGGGGAGATCGCGAAGCTATATACTTTAAACATACAGCAACCCGAGGAGAAAGGTATGAAGAGGAAAATACAGACCTCGGGCGATATGCTCCAAGAAGGCGACGCGTTCGTTGACGCGCGGGCAAGGCACCACCTCCCCCTTCACCGGCATCCGCACGTGTCCGGAGTCTTCTGGAGGAAGCTGCCCTTCCCTCTGCATCGCGGTGATGATTTTCTTTGTCACGATCGACATGCGCCATTCGCCCGTCGTCTTCACTGGAGCAGCCGAAGAACCGTCGACCACATCCTTGTCCGAGGCCGCGGCCGCAGCGCGCTTGCTGTTTCCTCCAGCCAGGGAGCTTGCTTTCGCAGAAAATGGTGGAGGCGCTAGAGGAAGAAGATGAGGAAAAGAGCCGGGGGGGAGTAATTTTCCCTAAGGACCGCACTTTATACTGTTACTGGGCTACTACGAGCCGTGGATCTCCACAGAAGAAGCGTACGTGGCACGCATCCAAGCTACCGCGTGCCGAACGGAAACGAAGCGCCAGGGGGGCAGTTACCCCGCACGATCTTTAAAGCAAGATCGTGCGTAATTAACTGCATGTCCAGCGGGAAAATCGGCGCACGGCGGCCCGTCTCCGGTCAAAAAACTTACAAGGTGGGGGCTACACGCCTTGTCCCACTGCGTCACGTCCCATCGGGAGCAGACGAGTGCGGAGTGACGTCATCGCACACCTCAGAACACGAAATTTCTTTCGTATGGACTCAGAAGAAAAATCCACCTCGCTCGGGGATTATAAAATGGAAACAATGGCACACGCCATTAATCGAGACAAAAAGCAGGACTCGCTGCGCGATAAGGAGGAAATCGCGGGTGCGTAATCCCCGCAAACGCCATAACTCGTTATTACGATGTATAAACACATCACTTGATAAACCCCGGGTCGTTTGGCCATCACGGCACATCCGGATGACGTATTCTTCGAGTACGAAGGTAAGACCCAAAGATCTGTCCTGTGGGCCTGGAATCGCACTCGAGCTGCGTCTTCCAGTAAATTTTCCGTGTCGGCAACACGAAGAAAAATTCTAGAGGACGCGCCGGGAACCCCTTTTAAGGTTAAGTTCGACTCGATAAGACCTCCACGACCTAGTTGCAATGATCACCTAACCGAATTCGAGTCAGAGGTCTCGACTTCGCGTAGACCTAAACTGTTTTTGCCTGAGAGCAATTAATTGGCCCTGATCCGTCGGGTGAGCCAAGTAACTGAGTTGCACCCTTATGTGAAAAAAGCCGATGCATGGTGCATTTATCGCTCGATACTCGAGTATCACCAGTACAGGGTTTACATCCTTCGAGTAAGAGCCTGTCTGCTCAGTCGCAAGATCTTGAAACAAGTGTTAAGTGTTTACTCGACTATTTACAGTCAAACAAACACTCGGGGGTTACTGACGTGGGGATGACTTCCAGGCCTATCGGATGAGCCTACCCGGTCTAAGGCCCAATACTAAATCCCAACATGAGAGTCTACCTCGTGGTTCTAGAAGGTCCAGCCATGGCCCAGCCGCAAGACTTGTGGATCAAGATGAAAAGGTTCCACCGACTAGAGCTAGGGTTTGTAACCACCCCGGGTACGGTTTTGAGACCCAGCCACCTATATAAGGGATGAGAGAACCACCCGAGGGGGGACGTTCAATCTAAGGTTTACACCATAGAAGCCGCACCTGGAGATCCAATCTCTCGACCTACGCATCTGCCATTGTAACCAAACATCATAATACTGAGACAGACAAGCAGGAGTAAGGGTATTACCTCTACGAGGGCCCCGAATCTGGGTAAAATCGTGCCCCCTGTTAGTCGTCGAGTCTACCAGCGTCTACATCGTTCCTCTACACGAAACCCTACCGGCTCACCCGGGGATTTGTTGATATGAGTCATCAACATCCGCATGGCGATATCGATGGCGGCCCTGGTGGTTGACGACGACGGAATTGCACCGACTTCGGTCGTTCCTGCTTCCGCCCGAGCTCGAGGAAAAGGAGTAGGGGATGGTGAAGACGAATAGGTGCCTGACAAGGCACGAAAGCGACCAGATCGCCGACATTGAGCGGTGGCCGTCTCTTCTAGGGTTAGGGTTTCGGGTAGGGTTCATCTCCGCAATAGAGGGAGGCAAAGAGAAAAGAGAGGCAGCGAGTGAGGGAGGCGAGGTTGATGGAGACGTCTCCTAGCCCTCTTATCCGCGCGGAGAAGACAAGCAGGAGGTAGCACGGCGCTCCGACGAGCTTCCTGCATGCCTGGCCGCGCGTGGAAGACGACTAGCAGGGTCATCTTCTAAAAAAAACCTCAGCTTTCGATTTTTGCAATTAGGCCCTTCTGCTGCTACTAAAGAGTGAGAGATTTGAATGTTTGGGGTATTTTTTGCAAACAGAAAAATTAGCAAAATTTTGTTTCAGAATCCTTATTGAAAATTCAATCTCACCATGTGCTCCTTTGGTGAAATTGAACAAGGATTGAAACTCAAATTTGCATATTCATTTTAAGTGGATTTTATTTCTTATTTAGCACCTCTATTTTTGTTGTACATTAATTTTTGCAACATGAAAATATATTGCCCTTATCTTTATTTTTGAATACTTGTAGTTTTAAAATGCTAAAGATATTTTCTTTCTTGAGTTCATTATTATAAATAGATATAGATATTCAAATTTGTGATTTAAGAGCTTTATTAACTCCTGGGCAACACCAAGTTGTTGTCCAACAATATTTACCTAATTTGCTCCCTGTGATGACTACAAAGGGTAATCAAATTGTTTTAATTCAACTACATGCCAAGCATGATACATTGTCACAATGGCTTTGATTTGTGGTACCTGACAACTAAATCATGTGAAAACATGATCAGATGTCTGTGGATGAATGATTTACAAATGTCCTTCCTGTGATCAGGTCTTATGGGAAGATAGTTGAGTAAAATAATTTAGTGTGTGGAAGCAACTAGTTAGAACAACTCATTCTGAATATAAAAAATTTATGTAATCCTCCTTGACAAAACATGATACTTTAGTGTGTGGAAGCAACTAGTTAGAACAACTGCTGACTAAGTATTCCATGTAGTTTCATTATCCACATGACCAAATTTCTCTCCTCTTGAAGAAGAACTCGGGAGCAAGCCAAATGGCCTCATTCACAAGATTAACTTGTGGACTGCTCTCTTATTGAACTTGTTCACTCACAAGAATGTTAGGGTTCATTCATGTCATTCTAGTTGTGGGGTGATTATGTGGAATTTGTCATCTCCAGAATTGAGACTCTTATTAATTTTGGTTGACATTTCAATTAAGTGAACACAACCTGTTTGATATTTAGATACTTGATCAATTGACAATCATGAGTGGCTTAGGTTCCTATTGATGCTCAATACCAACAAAGACTATTTATTTTCTTTCCAATATAGGTTCCAAGTATGAGCTATTATTCTATGTTGGTATTAGAGATAGGTAATCAACTTCTTGGTTATTCAGAGATGAATTTTAATTAACCTTCATTTCTCTTATGTATGAGAAGGATCTGGTTAACAAGGTATCTATGCTTGTTACCATCTACCTTTTCATATCGCAAGACATTGTTTCTTATTAGATAATTAATTCCATTAAAGAGATTAATATGTGACCCTTATCTTTAATGAACTTGACTTGGATTAGAGGTTCTAGGTTGCCTAATGGTACTCTGGATAGTTGCTCATGCCATACTACCTTAGTGAGTCAGTGTTGCTTCTTGTTGACTTCTATTGCCTGTAATGTACTTATCTCCAGTTGCCACTTGTACTTTGATATTACCTTTGTCATTTGTAAGTAAGATCATATCTTGGACTATCATATGTGTTTACTCTCCCTTGCTTGTCTATTGTCTTTAGAAATTCACAACTAGAGCCTTTAAGGTATCTGTTATAGTTCCTATACACTAGCTCCAATAGCAAATTTGCATCTCGTGGTGAAATGGATTCATTTGATTCAATAACCAATTCATTCTCATGTTGTATTCGATTATAATTTAGATTAGCTTACAGAAACTCAATTATTTAGTGCCTACAGAAATAATCTTGATCAAACCTTGTAGCCAAATTATTCTTGTATAACATCAAACACTTGGATTTCAACATATTACTAGTTGTCTTCCCTATCTTGGTTTCCTTTTTTATTTCTTCTTTTATAGTCTTGGTCATGTAGGATTGCAGACATAGAGGTTTGGGAAGATCACATGTAATGATCAGGGTTGAGTACTAGTTTAGAAAGATTTATTTCTTCCTTTAGACACTTCCGTTCTTGTCGATGAGATATGTACATATTCCATAAATATTTTAATATCAATTATTATGTCATTTCCCACTGGTAGGGTTTGAACTAATACTTGTTTGTATCAGTTGTGTTCTATTGAACCTTGGACATTCACTTCTAAAAGTGCATTTAATAGTTATGAGATTATTTATAAAGGTGATATATGAATGGGTTGATAACTTAAAGAGTTCCTGTTTTAAAAGACATAGAATCTCTACTGATGAGATTATTCAATTGTGCAGTACTAATTTGTGGAAGTATGCTAATCAGTTATGTGGTTTGGATGCTCACCCGTCTTTGAGCTCTATGTACCTAGTTGAATACTTCCAAGTCACTTGTGTTGAGAGTTAGTGCTGGTCATATCTAAATCTAGTTTGTCGAATCCAATGATGTGGTTCTAAGCTACTTGTTATAAAGATCACTCCAAAACATACTCTTGACCAGATGATCTAAACCTAACTCATCATGTCAAGAGAAACATTGGTCACTTTACTTCGTTTAAATTTTTGCGCCAAAATTTCCCGTATTTTTATATGCATGCTTTACAAATTCACAAATTATATTTCGATCCTTAACAACTCTCTAAACACTAGGGTATTACATTGTGTGTGGAATTTGCTTTTTGAATAGCATTGGACCTGATCAACACTTTTTTGATTAAGTTTAGTGGCTTGAGTCTCAAAAACTTAAAGTTCCAAAGACATTTCGTGAAAGCCAGCGATACAAAGTTGAAAGTCACAATGCAATACAAGTGAGACATTAGAAAATTCAGCGTATAGCTAACATCAGAAGCAATGCATAGAAAAAAATACAAATACAAGTGTCCAGAGGCCAGAGTATCAAGTATTTCACGGATCCATGATTAAATTGCATAAGGAACAAGACAGAGAGACAATGCAACACAAATACAAAGGAAACTTTGCCAGATGAGCTACTAGGCGAGAATTAGCTCAAATACAAGATACGTTGAGTAGATAGCAACAGAAATTCAACAAGTAAGCCAGTACCAGCTATGCATCAGGAATTGACTAGGAAATAAGAATAGAAAAGTATTTAGAGAGCCTCCATCTAGCCATTGAGTGCAAGGAAAAATACAAATGGAAGTATAAGGATCAATTTAAAGCACTAACAGGCCAAAGGCCAAAACCTGCAAGTATCAGGACATATTTCATAGATTACAAGTATTTAGGGACTCAATGTAAGCTCAGGTCCAGTACAACAAGTTCCTAGTGCAGGAAGAGAGATATTTTCTCTCACAGATGCATTGCATCCATAGAGACAACCATATGAGAACATGGCGCAGTCAAAGATGGAGGCAACTGACTCCAAAGATTGAAACTAGCGCCAAGGGTCCCAGTTGACAGCATCTTAGTCAATACATGCAATTTATCCTAGTGCTAAAGCCAGAATCAGCGTGGAAACCCTATATATAGGGAATCACAGGCGCCAGGCAAGGATCACACACACATACACACACACACACACACATTGCTATGCACACATCACACTTCACACCCACAGTTGTTGTTAGATTTAGGAAATATGTCAAGCAAGAAGGAGGAGCAAACTATCCACAAGAAGAAGGTTTACGAGAGCTAGAAGACCAAGCTACACTTCAAGCAACATGTTATTTCTTAGACAGGTAAGGATAGAAATCATGCATCATCTAGGTTACTTCTTTACAGTAGCGATCCATAGCTTGGGCATTACAGAGAGGTGAGATGGAGGGGAGGGGATCAGATTTGAGGGCTATGCTATCCAGCCAAGCCCTATCATGTTCATCACTTGCTTAATATTTTTCTTAAGGGACAAAGCCCTATCATGTTTATGCATGTGTAACTCTACCAGGAGGCATCATCATGCATATCCGTAATTGCATGCATTCTAGCACATCATCCTAGAACACAAGGAACATGGAGTGAGCAAAGACATGATTATTGCAAAGCTTCACAAGGAAGAAAGTTACATGATTTTATATTACAAAGAAGAGGCACACAGATGGAAAGAAAAATAAATCATTCATAGTTTCAAATGCTAAGCACACTAGGGAACTTTCAGGAACCCTGGAGGAATGAAGGACAACCAAGGTGGTCACAAAAAAGTGTAGAACTGACCTACACCATTCAGCTGCACAGTTGACTAAAGAGAGTATTTCAATTCCGCTCAATAGACATTGCAAGTGAATATTAGGGCTATCCCAACTTTATTAGGCCATTGAAGTAACCTATAAAGATAATACACTAGAATTACACTAGGAAGATTTAGTCAAGTTCGGTTATAGAGATGTTCACTGACAGAACTAGATAGTGAAGCCAAGCAAGAACAAGACTGGGAATTCTCCTATCACTAAGATCCTTGCTACACTACAGCAAGCACCTACAACACTAGAATCTAGGTGAGCCTGTTATAGAAGAAAAATCAGTAAGTTACGAGAAGAAAAATAAAGAAACTGAAGAACATCCAAACCTAGATTTTTTAGATCCTAAACCTAAGCCAATTCAAGCCTAAAATGCTACGGAATCAAGCCAGAGAACCACAAGTTCAGAAGATTCAAATGACAGGAACCCTAGCTCCAAATAAGATGGGAATTCAGAGGAAGAGAGAGGGAGAAGGAGAAGAACCTTACCGTTCCTCCATGATCGTTGATCCAGAGACGATAGGGTAGGGCATGTGCACCCCTAGAGGGGATCCATGGAGGTCGAGGACCGTAGCAACACAACAGCCATGGCGGCACAATCAAGAGCCCGCACCTTCCACGACCAAGACGAAGGAATACACTAGCACCAACCCTCAGCCAAGCCCAGAAAAAGCCATAGCACAGCGGAGCCATGAACCGCGGCAAGCACTGAAACCCTAGGGCGGGGATTAAGGTTGTGTGAGATCACATCTGGGGAAGAAACCTAGATCGATTTGGACAATAAGGAAGATGCAAGAGAGGTGAGTTGTTTGCACCTTACGGCAGAGGCCAAGGCGGCCGGAGCACACCCGAGGACGGTGGCAATAGTGTCGGTGATTTCTCCTCATGAGAGCGGTGGGGAATTGGGGGTAAGCGAGAGAGGGAGAGAGGATGACAAGTCGGGCAAGGGTCTGTTGACCAGAGCTAGTCCACTTAAGTAGTGGCCCACCTCTCAGGAAGGGTATTTTGGTAATTTAGTAATTACCAATTAAATCCAATAATACTTAAACTTCAAATATTAATTCTGAAAAATCTATACACCCAAAATTCAAGTAAAAATATTCCACAAACTCCAAGTGGTGATCCTTCACCCATTGATGATCAAGGCCAAGTTCAAGATGGACATGACTCCGATGAAGAAGGTAATGCTCAAGCTATATCCTAGGAAACTTTAGAGGAGATGCTAGCTTATAGAGCAAAGATAAGGCTAGAAAGTCTCGAGCATGCGGGTCACACGGAAGACAAGATTCTTGGGCAAGTTCGAGGAATAGTTGTCACTAGAAAGCAATTGGTGGATTTTAGCAAAGCCCGTGCTTTTTTCTCTTTCATTGAGCCCAAGAAAGTATATGAAGCTCTCCAAGATCAAGATTGTCTTAAAGCCATGCATGATGAACTCAACAACTTTGAGCGCAACAAGGTCTGGAAGTTAGTGTCAAGACCCAAGGATTGCAAGAATGTTATTGGCACTAGGTGGGTGTTCAAGAACAAGCAAGACAAATATGGCATCATCATTCGCAACAAGGCGAGATTGGTGGCTCAAGGGTTTTCTCAAGTCGAATGTGTTGATTTCGGTGAAACCTTTGCTCCTATAGCTCGTCTTGAATCTATTCGTATCTTGCTTGCATATCCATGTCATCATAATTTCAAGCTACAACAAATGGATGTCAAAAGTGCTTTCCTAAATAGTCTCATTAATGAGTTAGTATATGTCAAGCAACCTCCGGGTTTCGAATATCCCAACCACCCGACCATGGATGTAAGCTCGATAAGGCTCTCTATGGACTTAAACAAGCTCCATGTGTGTGGTACGAGCACCTTAAAGATTTTTTAGTAGATCGCGGGTTTAATGTTGGTTTGATAAATCTCACCCTCTTTACCAACACGGTTGGAGGTGACTTGCTCATATGCCAACTCTACGTGGATGACATCATTTGTGGGTCTACTAACACCTTGTTCAATGAAGAGTTTTGCAAGCTTATGACCGATAGGTTTGAGATGTCCATGATGGGAGAATTGGAGTATTTCCTTGGCTTTAAAATCAAGAAATATCCCGAAGGAACCTTCATCAAGCAAGCTAAATACACCCAAGACAAGCTCAAGAGATTCAACATGCATGAAGCCAAGCCTATGAAGACTCCAATGTGCACAACACTTGAATTGAAACCCGATCCGGATGTAAAGACATAGATCAAAAGGTATACTGCTCCATGATTTGCTCTTTGTTTTATCTTTGTGCATCTAGACCGGATATCATGTATAGTGTTGGTTAGTGTGCAAGGTTTCAAGCCTCTCCGGGGCAATGTCATTTTGAAGCGGTTAAACAAATATTTCGATATTTAGTTCATACCCCAATTTTGGTCCCAACCGTTCGCAGCATGGACTTGATCATGACCGTGATACTTGTCACGGATGATTAGCTTGTGTAGATCACCCGTGATGTGGTCGGTTGCACCAGTGTCCACAATCCATGGGTTTGAGTCGGCGCCGTAGGGGTAGGAGGTAGTCACTGATCCGACGCTCTTCTCCTCCACGGGTATGAAGTCTGGGTTGAAGCCCTCCCAACACTTGCCGACGGTGTGGCCAGCCTTGCCGCACAGCTTGCATCGCGGCTTGCCGCTCTTGTTGTTGTTGCGCGGGTTGCCACCATCGTAGTTGTGGTTGTTCCCGCCACCGTAGTCGTCGTTGGCATTGCCACCATGTCCGTAGTTGCCACTTCCACCATGGCCACCATAATAGCCTGTGTGGCCTCCATAGCCTCCGTTGCTATAGTTCCCGTTGCCTCCGTAGCCGCCGTAGCCTCCATTGCCACAGCCTTGAGGAGCAGGACCTCCACGGCCACCGCCGCGTCCAAAACCACCTCCGCGTCCGCCGAGCAGCGTGGCGTTGACAGATGATTGTTTTCCACCCCCTTGGAGTAGATCGAGTCTCGTCTCAAAGCTTAACAGCTGAGAGTACAGTTCAGATACCGACACGGGTTCTACCCGTGTTTCCGTTGATGTCATGATCGAGTTGTACGCGCCGTCGAGTCCGGCCAGGACATAGGAGACAATGTCCTCCTCGTCGAGCGGTTTACCGGCGGCCATCTCATCCGCCAGCCCGCGGATCTTGCTGAAGTACTCCGCGGTAGTCGTGTTCCCCTTATGGGAATTGGCAAGAGCAATCCGTGTATTCACGGTGTGTGCCCGTGTCCTTGACGCGAACATCTAATCGATCGCGGCCTAGAGCGCCGCTGAACTTGCGGCGGAGTGGACCTGAAGCAGGACTTCCCTCGACGGAGTGGTGAGGAGGAATCTCGGCAGCTGCTGATCTGCACTTATCCAGGGTCCGTATGCAGGGTTTGCCTCCTTCCCCGGCTTGACATCGACTGTCATGTCCCGCTCCTTGCTCGGGACGGCGTGTGTGGCGTCCAGGTACCCGTCCATCAGGGTGCCACGAATCCCCGGCAGCACCTGGGCTTTCCAGAGGATGTGATTCCACTTTGCTAGCTTATCGGTGATGTTGACTGCGGCGAAGGGCGAGGTAGGGTTGGATGAAGATGAGCTCGCCATGGATGCGGTAGAGAGGACAAGACCTCACTTTGATACCATATAGAAAACCGAGCTACTTTTGGATGAATGCGATGCAACCAGATAAGTATAATCGGTGATTACAACTTGAGAGTTAAGAAAACTATGTACTACGGTTTATATCTGCACCGTGTAGTTACAACAGATAGAAAGTTAAACAGAATACAAGCCTTATCGTTTAACAAAAAAAGCTTGTAGCCTACTATCCTTTTCTTCTCTAATCCGCGAGGAATTGGAGGCATCTGGTGCCCTCTCTGTCCGGCCCCACATATCATCCACTGTTGAGTGCATCCTTAGATTGGTCCGTCTGTCGGTCACTGGATTGCCTTGGACCCGCCTCTCGGTCGTTGGCTTGTTTGGTGCGTGTGTCTCTCTCGCGCATGCTCGCCACGTGGTTGCTCGAGGCGGTTTGCTCCGGGTTTGATTTTGTTCGCCTCTTTTTCCCTGGTCGCCTGACTCGTTTCCTCCTCCCTTGTGCTCTCCTTTCTGCCCGGGGTGCGAGGATTTCTGGCCTTCCTATCTCCTGTCGGTTCGTTCCTTCTATCATTGTTTCCTTTTTTTTGCTTTTGCAGGGCAGCTCTAATTTGTCTGCGATTTGGAAGATCGGCGGCGCTGTAAGAGCGCGGAGAGGCGGGTGCGCTGCCGTTCGGGGCTGCGGTTTGCAGGTTCTTAGTCGGTTGTGCCTGAAGTCGAGATGGGGATTGCCCTGCTTGTACAGAGCTACGCATGGTGCGCACAGTGGGGATTTGGGCGGCGTCCATGTCGTCATGTGTGTTGTTGCCGGGACAGTAGCTCTGTCGTGGGATAAACACGGCAGACGTTACCAGGGGTAACTTGTCTTGGGGCAAATCGACTCTAGTGTTTGGGAGAGAGTTTAGCTCAGGGAAAAACATGTTGATATATGATCTGGTAGCCGGCAATCAAGTCGCCGAGTCTCCGATCTAGATGTATTATCCCAACTCTCGTATTACACTGGATACTCGATACCTAGCGATCTTGTTCTAACTCTTGGATCTCTAAACCTAACCTAGGGGCCGGCTTATAAAGCATCCGGATCCCTGGCCTGTTCTCCAAGGCGTACTCTGAGCCCTACCCGGACACTGCTTACAAAACCCTAAACTTCCTTACCGGAACCCACAATCCGGGTTACCAGGCCTACGATCTTGGGCCTTCTAGAAGCTCCTTTATCCTTGGCCGGGTCTTTGCGCAGCGTCCTTTGGGCCGAGTTACACCTTGGCGTTGGGCTACCAGGTTATAATCCCTCCATCAGTAGTCCTCAGAATAGCTTGGGCTTCACGGGATCCTCCTTGAAGTGCTCGCTATTCCCTGCAAAAATATCAAACGTACAAGTCCATAGAGGCCGGGTTAAGGTGCCTTGATAAACAGCTAGGCCCAACTCCAAGGTGGCCATATAGTAACCCGGCTTTCTGTAGGCTCTTCTTCACTTTTCCCGGGTCAACACTCTGATAAGAATGTCAAAGATCCGATTTACTTTACTCGATAACCAATCCTGATATCGCGGAGAAGATTCGTTTCGCATCCATCCCGAATGTCTCACCCAACACTTAAAGCATATCTCGAAAAATCCGGGCAGGTATCCATTATCCCGAAATTCTCGGTTCCCACCTGTT
Source organism: Alopecurus myosuroides (assembly GCA_028641055.1). Classification (NCBI taxonomy): domain Eukaryota; kingdom Viridiplantae; phylum Streptophyta; class Magnoliopsida; order Poales; family Poaceae; genus Alopecurus; species Alopecurus myosuroides. Next base: position 38,238,510 of record CM054059.1, on the reverse strand, counting down.
GGACTAGGTTTATCCGCCCGTACCTTATAAATAAGTACCCAGGAGATAACCTAGCCCCCAACGGTCCATTCCAACTCCTTCTCCTTCCCCATCTCTCGCGCTTGCGCAATATCATCACGGAGACCCCGCGCGCATCACCGGAGCCAATCCGCCGCCGGCTACGCTCCGCCACGGTTTGTCCCGCGCCGCCGCCAAGATCCGTCGCCGCGCCCTCGACCTGCCCGCCGGGAATCGCAAAGGGGCACCAACACTGCCCTATTTGCCGCCGGCGAGCTTTACTTCAACCTGCTCCAGTAAGCCTTCTATTCCCATTGATCTATCTTTGCAATTTCTCGATTTACTCCCGATTGGATCTAGATCAATCCGCGGGTCGTTTTTTCTTGCCGTGCCGGATTAGGCCACTTAAACGCTTGCTAGCTCCTCCAACAGCTCAACAGATGATCACACACCACTCCCCTATCATCGTTAATCATTAATTTCTCCGTAGAATTGCCCGCAAACTTTTCGATCTAGATCCATTTCGCCCAAATTTTCCGCATTCCTCATTGACACCCGGAAAATCCTCTTCTTACGGTTCTTTTGCTTGCAGTAGATACATGGGAAACCATCCGTCTTCCTCAGACACTTTCCAACACGTAAATTCCCCATAATTTCTGTTCTGATTCTTGATACTCGGACAGTCCATGACTTTTTGCTCTTTTCAATGATACCCGGATAATTCTTGGTTTTTTTGTCTAGCTGATGCCGTTTGCCTATACTCGTATAACTCACGATTTCCGGGTCTCACCTCTTATACCTTTTATCTTGCGCTTTGCAGGTTGAACCCATGGCTCCCAAGAGGCAAGGGAAGCAGCCGGCCAAAACCCGGACGACCCAATCAATATCCGCCAACTGGGCGCGGTCAGCAGTCACCAAGGCCAAGCTGGAGGAACTGGCCGAGTTGGGGGTGCTCCCTCCTCAGAAGGATATCCACTGGAGGGTGCCGGGCGATGAGACCCGGCCCACTCTTGCCGCCAACGAGGTAATTTGCTTCGTTGAGCACGTGACCCGGGGGTTTCGCCCTCCGGGTCACCCTTTCTTCCGCGAAGTTCTGAGCCATTATGGCCTCCGGGTGTTCGACATAGGGCCTAACTCTATGTTGAACATAACCCATTTCATCGTTCTTTCCGAGTCATATTTGTGCACTCCGCCAAATTTGGCTCTCTTTATTGAACTTTTCCAGTGCAAACCGTGCCGCGAAAGCGGTGACGGGGCACTTCTTGCTTGCGGCGGAGTTTCTATCCAGCGCCGTAAGAATTCCCCAATGCCGACTCTTAACTTGAATTCCCACGTTAAGCATTGGCAACTCACCTATTTCTACTGCCGAGACACCTCTCCACCCGGCGAGAGGAGACTGCCGGGTTACTCGGAAGGGCTCCTTGATATCGCTGAGTCTTTCAATGCCTTCGCCCCTGACTCGGACAGGGAATCCATTCAACCTCTCTTAGCTAAGATAGCTGCTCTCTCGGCCCAAGGTCTCCTTGGGCTCAACTTGGTGAAAACTTGGGTCAACTTCCGGATCCAACCCAACTCTATCCGCTCCAAGCTAATGTGCGAGTACTCGGGGCACACCACAGATTCCCTCCGATACTCATCTAAAGATTACCCGGCCGGTGACACCAACAAGACCATCAAGGGATTCTTGACGGAGAAGTTGGAGGTAATCCGGAATATAGCCGGGTTAGAACCCTTTACACGCGAGAACCCAGCACCTGAGGTACAGATCCGGCTCTCATACTTCACCTCCATGCTTTTCTTCCTGATACAGTTGTTAACTCTCGTCTCCGTATTCTTATTTCAGGCTGATAACAACTTTTGGAGGATCGAAACTCCCCTGGCTCAGAAAGCCCATAGGAGGAAGAAAACGCGATTAACTCTGAAGAAGGTACACTCCGAGTCTCACTCGCTTTCCACAAGCTCATTGCTGCTCGTTCTGTAATTTTCCGACTATATGTCTTGATAACTTTCAGAACCAGAGGACAAGGGCGAAGAAGAAGAAGAAGCGGAATACCGGGTGGAATCAGCAAACGACGAAGAGGAAGCTGAGCCGACAGTCAAGGTCGGAGCAAAGAGGAAACCCCGAGGGGTCGTTTTTAAGGTTCCATACCGCCTCCTTACTTCCAAACCATTCTCCTTTGATAACATGCACAAGCTAAACCAAGAGTTATCCGACTGGCCGTACCTGAAGGATTCGCCCTTGACCAAGCGTAGAATGACTCGGAATTTTCCGGGTGAAGGCGCTCTTAACCCGGGTATTTCATCATCCTCAACACGACGCGCCGGTACTCATCTGATCCTTTCTTGAATATCAAAGTTTTTCCAGTTTACCCCTTAGTAGAATAGCTCCACGTCTTACTTGCTTTGGCATTTTCAGCTTCGTCTGGGTCTAGCAGTGAGCTCCCCTCGGATTACGTGGTGAATCCCGGGTAAGGTTCTTCTCCTGATGCTCTATCGCCTTTCCACAATCTTTCCCCAGTCGTATGCTAACTGCTTATCTATAATGTTCATAGAGTCACGGTCACTATCAGTGACCAAGAGAATGTGGAGACCGATGACCCAGGTAAGGATAACCCGACTGATGATACGACTACCGCAGCTGGCGGCGAAGAACAAGTGCCACCAACAAACTCGGCTGACCAAGAGGCTGAGTACCCAATAGCCTCGCACACACGCGAGGAGGAGGCCGCCGCCTTGGGCACGGGAGGCGCACCAGATTCCGATACTCGGACAGCTCGGGCGCCTTCCCCTACCGCGGAGAAAAATCCCTCGCCGAGCTACCAAGGTCCCGGGTCTTCCCACTCAGGCAACGACACCTTCGATCAAATGATGAGCGCTCTCCTTGCCATGAAGGCCTCAGAGAGCAGTATGTTAGAGCGTCTGGCAATGGAGCACCAGGTAATCGTTACTTGATATCTAATAATATCCATCTAGTCCCCAAGTTCCGAGTCTAATTTGTCAAAGTTACACTCGGTACTTCTTTCAATACTCGGCTGACTGCGATATCCGATTAGTTTTTAACTTTCCATATCTCTAGGCGCACGCATCTCGGTCCGGGGAGATTTTGGTCAAGACCAATCAACTCCTGGACACTGAGGTTAAGCTAAGAGAGGCGCTTGAAGCTGAGGTGGTAACCTTGAAAAAGGATGTCACAAAATACAAAGAGAAATACACCACCGTCCAAGCTACGCTGAAGGAGCTATCAGCTCAAATTTCCGACACTTATCGTGTCCTTGTTGGTGAGATTTTGCTTCTTACCGGTTCGTGTCTTGGTTTTTTGTTTCTTGATACGCGACACCCGGAATACTTTGAAGTAACCTTTGTGTTGTGTCCTGCAGATTCCAACCTTGCTCCCTCGGAAGAAAATGATATCCAAAAGATAATGAACTTGAGGAATGTCCTCCGGAGGTTCTATGCCGGCACTAAGTGGATCCTGGACGCCATTCAGTGGCCGACTGAATCGTATCCGGGTATGGAGACCCTAATCCATGCATGCTCCACTGTTCCTGTATGGATTGTGCTCTGGAAGCGCTCGTCATGCCGGATTGGCATGACCCGGGCCTTTATGCTGGCTAAAGCTTACTTTTCCAAACTTGAGCCGGCAAAGCTGATAGCCGGGTTTCCGGAGTTCAAAGCGGATGGCACAAGGTTTGGGGCCAAGGACTTCAAGGCCGTGCAAGCTGAGGTACGACATTCGGCGACTACTCTTGCCGACAGTATGGATTTGAATAAGTTTATGTCCCCATACGATGCTAAGGGCAAGGCTGTGATGGAAGACACGCCCGTGCCATTCGATATCCTGGAAAAATGGAACGCTGGCTCGGCCAGGCGAAGGGAGGAAGCTGCGAAGAAGGGGGCCGATTTGGAATCAGCACCAACTACTTCTACGCCAACCGTTCGTCCACCTGTTCGTCCTGATGCTGAAATTCCGGATGATGATGCCGCGAATGCTTCTAATGAGCAAACTCATGATCAAGACCCGGAGGACAAGGTTGGAGGTGTGAACCCCACCCGGGAGGCCGAGTAGATTATTATCTGATGTCATCTTGATACTTTGTTTGCCCGATGCCTTTGTAAAAGCAGATATTCTTTTGATAGTGCGTATGTGCCATTTTGATATTACCATCGCATTACATTGCGAAACTTTTAACGGCTTCAAAGCCCTTTGTGGCCTTTGGATGGACTTGATGCACGTCTGCCTTTAAGCTCGTTTATTCCCGACTTACTTTATGGTTCCGTATGTGAGACTCGGTTTCCGGGTCTCGTGGGTTTGACAGGTGGACTTTTCTCTAAGTCCCCAAGTCCCCAAGACCCGGATGTTTGGGTTTTTTGGGCTTAGTGACTAAGCAACTTTGTTTCTTTTTGCGAAATCCCCAGTCCCCAAAGCCCGAAATTCCGAGTCTGGGATACGTGGTCTTCCAGAGAGAACAAGTTGTCTTGCGCTAAGCCCGAACCTAGAGCCGTTTCACATAGGTATTGAAGTTATGCTTAATAAACGTTGAGTTTCCGGCTATTAGCCCTGTACTCTGCATAACTTGTGGTTTAGATGACCCTTTTGACTATCTTGTACTATAAGCCGGCTTTCGCGTGGATATCATGTTGTTACATCTATACGAAAACAGGGTCAGGCAAGTCCCATTGGGCTTCATGGCTGATTGTAATCGTAAGCGAGCAAATCATGCCACTTTAGTGCGAGTCACATCGAGCTTAAGTAAGAAAAGTCAAGAAATTTTGGCTCCTTTGTCCGGTTATAAGATTGCAGCCGTACTCGTTTGCGAGTAATCGGCCCTTATAACTCATAGGCATCAAGGCCGGGTCTTTGAGTTTGTAACTGTGCTATTCAAGCAATCAGCCCTCAAGACCTAGATACATGCAACATACTTAAGGAAACTGATGTACTGATAACAATAAACGATACTTACCTGTAAGAGAAGTAAAGATCATAACAAAATGAGACTTGATAACGCATGTGAAGAAGATATATTGCTTAACCATCTCTTTATTGATATGAGAAAGCTTGGGTCAGCAGGCCGCCTCATTAAAAACCCTCCAGTCCCCTTAGGTACCCTGGATAGGAAAAGAGTGCGTCTGAAACCTGCTGCCCGTTACATTGTTTAGTTCTTCTTGGGAATCTGTCTGGAACCAACGTAATCGATATACATTCTCCACTTGTTGGTCTTTTTTATTATGAGTGCCGGGTTTGCTAGCCAATCCGGGTGAGGCGTTTCTGTGACGCGGGTGGTTGTAAACGGCCGTGCGACTTCTTCTCCTATGGCAAATTGTTTGGAAGGATCATCCTCGATGAAAGCCACCATCTTGGTGTCTTGCGCTACCTTGAACTTTGCTCTTTCATCTTGAGTACTTGGTCTTTTTAGTGCTGTTCTGTCATCCGGGTCTACTTGAGACCGGTAATACTTGAGTTCCTCTTTTCTGCAAGCTTGCTCGGCCATTGCTGCATCTCCTTCATCGCACTCGGCCACTATGTCCCGGCTTCCATGTATTGTGATGGTCTGTTTAAGGCCCGGGATTTTTAGCTGTAGGTACACATAACACGGCCTAGCCATGAATTTAGCATAAGCCGGCCTTCCGAATAGCGCGTGATAAGGACTGCGCAACTTGACCACTTCGAAAGTGAGCCACTCAACTCGATAATTGTCTTTTGATTCTCCAAAAGCTACCTCCAATACAATCTTTCCCTCGGGGCACGCTGAGTGACCCGGCACTATCCCATGAAAAATTGTTGAACTTTTCTGCAGCTGAGACTCCTTGAGTCCCATGCGTAGGAAAGTTTCCCAATACAGGATATTGATGCTACTTCCCCCGTCCATCAGGACCTTTTTCAGCTCATAACCATTAACTTGTGGTGCGACTACCAATGCTAAGACTCATGGGTGTTCTATCCTTTCCGGGTGATCTCTTCTGCTCCATGTTACATCCTGCTCTGACCATCTCAGGTATCTCGGAAGAGCCGAAGAAACTGAGTTTACCGCTTGTTTCAGTATCTTTTTGTCCTTATTAGAAGTTCCTGTAGTATGCACGTGGTATTGACCCAACTGCTTGGGGTTAGCCTAGAAACCTCCAGCTCCCCCTTGGTTGTTACCCGGATTTCCGGCTGCCGGGTTACCGGCTGGGGGTGGGCCGTTGCCTGGGTTTCCACCCGGACCCGGTCCTCCTCCCCGACCTGCACCTCGCATGGCTCTGTTCACTTCCTCATTCTTCCATCTCTATAGGTCCGCGCACTGCTCCAATGAGTGGTTAGCCGGCCTACCATTCCTGCTATGCTTTGGACACGCCATTCTGAAGATGTCCCAATTGTTACTCGGCCTTGGTGGCCCTTGATAATTTCCTCCACTGTTATTTCCAGTATTGAAATTTCCTTCTGCCCTAGGTCTCGAAGACCCGGCTTCTGTGCTAGCAACAAACTCGGAGCCTCCCTCAAACGGACGCTTGTTCTGGTTGTTCCCATTGTTACCTCCATTGTGACTCGGCGTTGATCCATTGCCGGTTCTTCCACTGTTATTTGTGTTCGCTTTTGCTTTCTTGTCATCGACTTCCTCTTCTGTAGTATCCGTCGCGGCGTGCTTGTTGCAGGCGTCCATCAGCTCTCCCATCGTAACCTCCGAAGCATTCCGACTAGATTTCATGTGAGTTAACTTTTGTACTAAAGGTGTGTACTTGCACGTCTTTGCCATAGCTTGCAACGCATCTTTGGGCTGGATATCCGTAGACGAGTGAAGTATCTCCATAACTCGGCGCACCCAGCTGCGCGCTGATTCTCCTTTCTTTTGGACGCATCGTTCTAAGTCATCAATAGTAAACAGCTTTCTGCACGTCCCATTAAAGTGCTTGATAAACGCAGTTTTCAACTCCTCCCACGACTTGATAGATCCCTCTGGTAGAGTATTGAACCATAATTTTGCTGCTCCTTCTGACATCATTAGGTACATAAACTTGGCTTGAAGATTTTCCGTTGCGTTGCGAATCGACATTGCCATCTCATAACTGCCCAACCATGTTTCCGGATCCATAGTCGGCTCATAATTCACTACTTTACCCGGTTCCTTGAATTTATCCGGGTAAGGTTCAACCCTGATGTTATCCGACAGGCACTTAGGCCCAGCAAGAATAGTCGGGACCGGCCTTACTCGAGAAACGTGCGATCCTGCAGGGGGTGCGGCCTGACGCGGGACTGCTGGTGGCCCATGCACTGCAGACCCGACTGCGGCTCTCCTGGCTCTGGAATTGTCCACGATGGCTTGTGTTGCTGATGCTGCTGGTACTGCCTGAACACGGGGAGGAGGCGGCATTTGCTGCTGCTCTTCCCTCCATCGTGCCGAACTTGCCTGGATATTGCCGGTATTGCCTCGTTGCTGACTGACATATGGTGTTCCATGCATTCCATTTCTGTGATCCGGGTAATTAGCTTGCTGCGCCACCGCAGTGTGCAAGAAATCTATCGCCCGCCGGGTCTCCTCTGCATGGGGTGACTCTCTCACGGGTATTCGATTTAATGCGAGCGTTGCCGCGTACACGTTATCCATGGGGTTGTTGTAATGACCCGCTGGTGTGCGAAATCGTGATGGCGGTGGTGGTGGTGGTGGTAACGTATTGCCGACAGTGACTCCAGTCTGCAATGTGGGTAACCCGGCCTGTATGTTTGCCGGCTGTGCTCCTCCAGTTGCAGGTTGCTGTTCGGTTCCTTGGTTTGCCGCGGGGATCAGTTGATCCTGGGGCGTGATGAATAGCTTGGTCGGATTTATGACTCCACCCGTTGCTGGTAACATGGTCTGATGCCTTTGACGCACCCTGGTTGTCTCTTCTCGGAGCCGGGTTTCCAATGCGTCCAGCTCACGTTGGCGGGTGGCCATCCCCTGCTTTTCTGCTTCTACTTGCCTTCTCTGTTGCTCCAATGCACGGCGGGCTACGTCCAGGTCTCTGACGCGTTCCGCCGCGTTTTCCGGAGTAATAACTGTGGCTAAAACGGTTGGATCCAGAATCAAGTTGTTGTTGAATAGGGCCGGGTGTTGCGGATTGGAGGGACCCGCCCCTGGCGTCCGGTTTGCTAGAAATCCGAACGTGTTCGCGTGCAACTCGTTCTCCGCTGCTTGACTGGTAACCGATGCCGATTCTCCTTCAACCCGGACCAGGACCGGGTTTCCGTCAACCGGACCTTGCTGCTGGGCCACAGTTTGTGCTGCTCCAACTGCGGCCGCGGTCATGTTCCCCTGGTTAAGATTGGTCGCAGGAGCCGTGTAAACCGCAACCCGGCGCACAATGCTTGGTGCCAATTCATATTGTTCCTCTTCGCTGCTATTTTCCTCATACCGGTTCTCCAGCAGATGCAGGATAGACTCGGTATCATCTTCCCTCTCGACCCGGCCACGCGGGGTCTATGCCGGCTCCTCCGGCTGTTCCCTCTTCGTGGTGGGCTCTTATGTCGGATCCACCGTCCCAACCGATTCTTCTCCATCTGATTGAGCGTAGGTGGCTTCCCCTGACACAGAATCAAATCCAAAGTCGTCAGGGATCAAACCGGATGTACGTACCATACCGATGAAGACGTTGATCTGGCCGATCGTCACGACGGATCCGGATTCAAGCAGATCCGATTCTGGCCCCCAGCCGGAATCGTCCACCATCTTCTCTCCTTCGCGGTCGGTGTAGATCTCGCCGACGACGAAGTTCTCCATATTCTTCCGAGCTTCTCCCGTGATGTAAACACCCTTGGACGTAGGCCCCACGGTGGGCGCCAACTGTCGTGGGATAAACACGGCAGACGTTACCAGGGGTAACTTGTCTTGGGGAAAATCGACTCTGGTGTTTGGGAGAGGGTTTAGCTCAGGGAAAAACATGATGATATACGATCTGGTAGCCGGCAATCAAGTCGCCGAGTCTCCGATCTAGATGTATTATCCCAACTCTCGTATTACACTAGATACTCGATACCTAGCGATCTTGTTCTAACTCTTGGATCTCTAAACCTAACCTAGGGGCCGGCTTATAAAGCATCCGGATCCCTGGCCTGTTCTCCAAGGCGTACTCTGAGCCCTACCCGGACACTGCTTACAAAACCCTAAACTTCCTTACCGGAACCCACAATCCGGGTTACCAGGCCTACGATCTTGGGCCTTCTAGAAGCTCCTTTATCCTTGGCCGGGTCTTTGCGCAGCGTCCTTTGGGCCGAGTTACACCTTGGCGTTGGGCTACCGGGTTATCATCCCTCCATCAAGCTCCTTGTGCCATTCTCGGTCTCCGCCTTTATCCTTGTATTTACGTGGGCTGCGGCAGTAGCGCGTTTGGCGGCGGTCGTTCCTTGCGTCGTCGATGGGGTGCGGAGTGGGGTGCAGGGCGAGAACGGTGTCGTTTGTCTGCCGGCTGAGGGTGCCAGCTAGCCGGGTTTGGCGGCGCGTAGTTCCCATTCGCGGATGCCTGGTCATGGTGGATTCTGCATCCAAGGATCTCGCGATAGGCCAGGTTCGTGCGTCGCCCTCCTCTTCCTCCCTCAGTTTCTCGCGTTGAGAATAGATCTCCATTGAGAACGACCGGCGGCGGAAGTACAACAGAGATGAGGAACGGCCGCAAGGTACACTCCGCCTCTTCCAAACTTGTCCCAATTCATCGTGCGAGGTAGCAGATCGAGCTAAAGTGCCTCCCTCTTCATGTTATACCTATCTTGACCGGTATGCATTACCATAGTTTTCTTGATGTTCCTGGCCATAATCCACACGTCTTTGCACATACCTGAGAAATGGGTAACCAGTCTAATTTATTTTCTCCATCTGTTGTTTGCAAATTTATCCAAAAGTTGGTTCCTCCACTTTCTTTACTTACAGTGTGCACAAATTATTACCGAGGGAACAAATTAATACATATTACTTTCTATCAGTACTAAAATATCCAAGCTGCAAATTTCAAGTCCTGAATGCTTTAGGTTTTCGTTCCTTGTTCTGTAGTTTGACTTCGGAAACAACAAGTTATATTGGCATAGTGTCTCTTTTCTTTTTTGACATGCACTATAAAGATAATTTTTTCATTTACTTCCTATCTTTTACTTTCATATACAATTTTAATTTGTTACTACTTTTATTTTACAGAATCTTGAAAATGATATAACATGCCCTGGGATCTTGAAACAATGGCTAGTTTAAATGATTTCATCCGGACATATATCAGATATCTAAGATGATCCATTTCTTTGATAGGGACATAGATGGAAATGTTTTCCCTTTTCTTTAAAGAAATTAACATTATTTTGTAAATGCATCCTTAAAACCAATTTCTGCCCACTCATGGCATTTTCCAATAAATTAACAATGCACAATGGAAACCGGTTTAACTATAGAGAAATATACATTTAAATCAGATATAGATGCACTTCTTAGCTAGTGCTGATCATGGCCAAGTCAGAACTAGCAAATATATGGATGCAAAATTATTTGAAACCACTCTCTAAAATAGCAACCGTATAATAATTGCCTTCTGCTTTACTGAATAACAAGTGAGTAACGTTAGTAGAATGCGTTTTTGGACCATGAACTACAACAATGTCCAGCGTATGTAGCCCCCGCTAATTTTGAGTTGTTTTTAATACTAATATGACCATTATCCTTTATTATAATTGGAATAAACTGATACCTACTGGATATTGTCTGTCAAATTCTGCTGACATTTGTTCATCATTATTGCTACTAAAGTTGTATCAAGATACCATCTCTTTAATAATACTGCTGCTTATCAAATTGTTAGCTAAGGTTTGCCGCCTTCGTCCCGACCATCCAATTAAATCTAATCACTGATAAAATATTTGCAAAATTAATCTATGAAAAAATCTTTCTTACGGAGTTACAGATACTGCCTCTGAATTAATCCTCTCTTACTACATGCTTAAAGTACCACAGTCTTCACCTCTATTTATCTCTCTATGTTTGGAATATTCTGAAATCATGCCCCCTTCGTTGCATATAGGCATATATCTCCTTGATTTATTACACGTAATTATGTCTTGAAAAACATACAATGCAGCTGTGTGTGTCGCTACCAGTATGTTTTGAAAATTCAGTTCAACTACTTACAATTCAATTGTACTTCACAGAAAAATCCCATACCATTATAACTGGATGCAACATTTTGCAGGAGCCTGAGCCGTGAAGGTGTTTGCAAATAGACTCTCTTTACAAATGTGAACTAAAGGCAACATGCACTGGAACCAAAAATGGGTATAGTGGATTGCACAAGGCAGCTCGAGCCTAGGCACTTAACGGAATTCCAACCCCTAGACTAACTTGATGATAGCCTTATGGATGGGGATATAAATGGACTGTCCGCTCGGCTCTTATGCTGATGAACAAGGATGATAATTTCATTAGTATTCTTATATGTTGCGGAACGAGGTGGACGGACATATTCATTTACGATCTTAGGGAATACTAATTGTTTTTAGATCAAGGGAATACTACTGATATGCGTTAATCTTGCCCAGTGAGTAACTGGGTACGTGACTACATGCTACAAACTGGTAGCTGCTTTCGCATAGATATATGTAGGGTTAATTTGTTAGGTTACTTCTGATGTTACTCGTGGAAATTACCATTTCTCCTTGTTCTCGACGAAAGATTCTGAAGTTATTTTCGTTCCTGCAAAAATGCTTTGTTCGCATGTAACCACACAAATTTTAAGCCATTCCAACATGATAATTTTGGTAAATTTGCTCCATGTGATGTCCTCCTCCATGTTGTTGTACTACTTTGACAGTCTAAAATTGCTCAGAAGGTTCCAACGACAGCAACTCTGCGTGAATTTTCAAAAGGAGCATGAATTCATTTCATGGAAGCTCTAGGCAATTTGGTGGTGTGACCAGATTCACAAAGAACACACCTACACTTGGAGTGCTTCATTTTCCTTGAACCTCCGGTCTAAGCCTACTCCTGAGTAAAAAAATTTCAAGGATGATGATGATGTCGATTGTTCACTTTATCAGTGGCTTATAACAATTATGTGAGTTATAAAATAACAATTTGAGCACACACGGCAAATAGTGATCAACACAAAACTATATGTATCCAATGAGTCACTGACATCCGGGCGCGGCAAAGCGCGTCTAACCCTTCTAGTTATATTTACTCTAAACAACAACAACAGCCACAAAAAAAAGCATCATCGAGCTTATATCATCATGTCGTCCTTGGAGGGTAGACGACTGTACAAGTTGAAGAACATGTTGCTGCTCCGTAGCATCGGGGGCCTGAGGAAGTATAGCCCCGTCAGCGTGGCTACTACCCGGAACGGCGTGAAGTACAGTACGACGGCCATCACCAGCGAGAGCGCGATGTAGACGGGCGTCACCCTGGGGTCGTGCCACGTGACAAGCGACTGGGCGCGCTCCCCCTGGATGGCCAGGTCGCCAGTCACCCTCTGCACTTTACCAGCGATACTTCTCAGTCGGTCATACCTCCTCATCACAATGTCATCCGATCTCGAGGTCGGAATTGTGTCGAACTCTTCGTCCAGCTCGTCAGCGAGTGCTTGATCCGCGTACCACAACACCCAGTCTAGCACCGAGTCTGTGTTCGGTGGCGGCAACGTGTCCAACTCCTCCGCCTGGGATAGCACAGGATCAACGCACGGCGGCGTCTGGGGCCGCCGCCAATAGTTCCACGCGCCGATCATGATCATGCATAGGAACACCATGGGCAGTACCAGCTCCGGGTAGCACACAATGTACAGGAACATTATGTGCACAAGCATCGTCGCCCATGGGTTCTTCCATTGGCAGATGCCGTCGAACAATTTGGCGACGGCGACGACGCCAGAGAAGAGTGCGGTGAGCCGGAGGAAGTTGGCCTTGCTCCGGCGGAGGCTGAACATGTGCGAGTCCATGTCGAGCATGTACTCCACCACCTCCATCCGCAGCGGCGGCTCTGCCCTGCTTAAACGGGTGGCCACCGTTTGCATCGCGTGGAACCGGACGTAGTCCAGCTGCAGCTCGGGGATCGGGTTGGTGTAGTGCATCTTTGGGAACAGAGGACGGCCGTACTGTGCCAGCGTCTTGGCCCACGCCGTGCAGGTGAACCGGACGGCGAGGTGGATCTCACCGGTCTTGTTCAGACCCGATGGAGTCAGCGCCATCAGCGGGTAGTAGTGCGTGTACATCCTGTTGAATTCCAGTGACGCGAGACGGACACGCACCTTGCCGATCCTCTGGTCCTTCGCATCGCCATGGCCGTGGCCTTGATGGAGGGTGGCGTTGTCGAATACGGCGACGGCCATGACGGTGCTGAGGTCGAACACCTCCCAGGTGTGCTGCTCGTGCCACTGCGGCGCCGCCGTGGCCATCAGCGTCCGCGTGCGCACCCATTTGGCTCCGTACTTGGCCACGCAGCAGTACGGTTTCTTGTTGCCGCCCAAGCCAGTGGCGCCGAGGATGCCGACCTCGAGGATGCCGATGGCGCTCTTCCGCAGCGCTTTGGCCGCAGGCTGCAGGTCGCTCATGTAGTCCATCGACTCATCAAGCACGTGGTACGCCGTCTCCAGGCCCACCTTCATGTTGATCTTGCCGGCGAACTTGAAACTGGTCGTCGCGTCCGCCGCCACCTCCTTCCCGCGGGACAGGCTGAACCACTTGGACGGCGCAGATCTTTCCAGGTGATCACGCGGCGAATGGAAGGGGATTGTCACGCGGCCGATGGGCTCGTCCCTCCCGTCGGTGAGCTTCTTCTCCACGGTCACCACCAGCGGGTCCTCGAACGGCTCGGTTGCCAGGAACATGAACTCCTCGTTCCACACTGGGTTCGCCGTTCCCCCCTGGGGCCTCGTCAACTGGATCTGATCCCCCATCTGGATCTTGGTGATGGTGGCCACGAGCGGCTGGTCCTTCTCGGCGGTGATCAGCTCCTGCGCCGCGAGGACGGAGACCTTAAGGTAGGTGAGCTTGGGCGAGTAGTACACCTTGGCGCGTGAGTTGGTGAGCCCTTCCTGCGACAGAGAGTGCGTGTCCGAGAGCCACGCCTCCAGGAACGCCGGGTCGGCCTGTGTTCCCAGCCAGACTGAAAGCATGATCTCACCGATGCCGCGGTGACCGCCGGGGCGAATCTTTTTGCCATAGGCGTCGGTGAGGTGGTACCACTGTGGGGCCAGCGGGGAGTCAGGCGGGACGCGGAAGGGGATGTCGGGCATGTCAAAGACGACGCGGCCGACGTCGACGCGGAGCTCGTCCTTGTCACTGACGACGATGACCTCCAGCTGGCTGGACTAGAAGTGGGCGCCCGTGAAGGCGAATGTCTGCCGCCACACCGGGTTGTGGTTCTTCTTCAGGTGCTTCGTCACTCCCTTGAAGGAGCCCAGCTTCACCTCCACATACGGGTCGGGCGAGCCGGTGATGTCGATGGTCGGCAGGTCCCGCGCCTTCACCACTGTCACGTACAGGTACGACACCGGCTCCACCAACTGGTAGGCGGACGTCGTCTTTCCCGCCGATGAGCGTGGGATCAGCTTCGAAATGGGAGGCATCATCACCGGCTGCCCCGGCGGCGGGTGGGGTGCCGCCATGGCGTGCAGCGAGGCGCGCTGAGGTGAGGTGGAGACGCTTGGGCTTGGCATGACGATTGTCTGACCCACCAGCAGATGTGTGCCTCTCCCAGAGGACACCCTTGGGTCATCGTTGTCGCCCTCCTCCTTGGATTCGGTCACCGCCATCCCTGAAGAAGAGGCAGCCTCCGCCGTCTGCCCGTCGGCGGAGGTGGCACCATGCGTTAGTCTCAAAAGATCTTCAGCGCGAGTACACTGGTAAAAAAAATAGTGCTTATAAAAATTCAAATTTGTAAATATTCATGCCACTGAAAACGGTTTATTTTTTATTTTTTGACAATCACTGAAAACGGTTTCTTTTTTCTTACAGCGCGATGTAGCTTCGAGGTTCATTCACCAAGGAAAAGGATACCATACGGCCAATCGTCAGACTAGCCACAATGGGAGTAACATAGGTGGTATCATAAGTGCCACATAGGCCAAAAAGATGAGGTGGCACTCATTTAATGAGGAGAGAGGTGTTAGTGGTATCATAGGTAGATACCGTAACATAACGCTTTCCAAGACAAGATGAGTCTATAAGCTAATAAATATACTAGTATATGATACCACAAATATGTTACTATGCATTGTGGAGGTGGTAACATAGACTAGTATCATATGCATGATACTAGTATATGATACTCCCCATTGTGACCAGTCTCATTCCTGCTTGCACGCGACTATATATATTTGTTTCGCCGCCTCGTTTTTGCAAGCGCGCTCCACGGCTGCCACCTGACATCCCATATCCACGACGCGCATGCATCGTTGTTCCACTCAATAGTCTATCACAAGGTTAGCAATTTGTGATTTTTCAATGTTGAATACTATAATTTGGATATGTTGTTTAACTTAATTTTATTTACACAGATTTACTATGAACCTCATAGTTAGTACTAATAGCAAAGCTGCTCATCAAACAATGATGAGCCATATAAAAATAAGGTTATATTAAATATGCTAATCTCTTCAACACTAAAGGAAAAATTACATACATAAATTCCTAAACTTTTGTTAGTTTCATCAGGCAAGCGGACCATCTAATTCAAACTATAAGGTCTTTATGATATTGATTGCTCAAACTGAATTTCGTTACAAATACTGCTATCGTTAATAATACATGACTTACTCGAAAGTGTGCTACCATTTCTCCTTTTTTTTTTTTTACTTTGACCAATATAATTGTTATGGAAAACGGTTTTGCGTCTCCGATCCATACTAGTTGTTGCGAAATTGGATGCATCTAGACTTAAAACAAGTCTAAATACATCTGATTCCGCGACAATCAATATGGGTCGGACGAGTACTATTTTCATAATTTTACACTTGCATATTCATAGTGGTACGAAAGTTGTACGCTTTTGCATTTTCAAATGTAGGGGGAAAATTAATTAAAAATTATGAAAATGTATCTCATAATGGTTCTAATAATATTAATTTTGTGTTAGCTTTGTAGCTACTTAATTTTATATTGATGATCAAACCTACAAATATTTGATGGACATAACTTTTGAAACTACTAGTAATATGAACCAGAGGTAGTTTGTAAAAAAAAAAATTCTAGCGTCAAAAGAGGGATGTGCGAGTAATACAAATAGTGTCTCAAGATTCTTGGCCATGTTCCTCGAGCACCAAATGGTTCCCCAGTGAAGAGCAATATTTGTAACAAATCATAATGAACACAAGAAACACATAAAACATTGAATTTTAGACATACCGGGATACTTTCCATAACAGGAAGCCTATCAAGTATATCTTGTGCACTCTTTGGTCTCTTATTTGGATTGTTGTCTGTGCACTCTAAAGCTATCTCGTAACATACTCGTATTTGTTCACATAGTGTATCTCGTTCTGATCCCTCCACCCTATCACTCCAACTTTTAAGTACCTACAAAATGGCTGTGGTGAGTAGCTAAGAAATGGATTAAAAATCTTTATATATTGGAAACTCAAATATGTATAGTATATAACATACATTCAATGTTCAGTCTTATTATAAAAACGAATTTCTCTAAGGATTTGTTCAAAAAAAAAATGTCTAGAGAGTAAATTGTGTCCCAATATATTTAAGTCAGATATATCAACACAACACGTAAATTGTATTTTTCCTGTTCAAACAGAACAAGTAGTAATAAGAAGGTAAACTCCATGGAAAAACTAACTATTTGATTATATTTATTTGTATACCTTTCTAATTTCCGTATTTTCATGTACTCTCTCCTCCCGAAAACCAATCCGTCTAAGTTCTGTCTTCATTCAAACTTTCTTATTTTTTACCAAGTTTATATTTTTCATAAATACTAAAACTACCAAATAAACATGCTATGATTATATATTTAATCATTGGTCTACTATATTCATTTTATATGGTAGATAAACTTTGTCAAACTTTTTAAGACCAAACTTTTATGACTATTTTGGTGGAAGGAGGGCGTACCATTTTCAGCACCGCCAATCTTGGCTACATGTATACCATTCAAATTTCTATTTATTCCCCATGAGGACTAAGATCCCTTTGCAGTCAAACCGATATTTCCACTACATGATATTATGCAACATCTCAAACTAAAATGTAATGCAAATACGCTACTAGGCACAATTATTTCAAAGTCGTTCCTTTGTAGACAAAAATGAAATTGAACTTTAATACTATGAAAAATGTCGTACATTGTCCTTACATTCTCGGTATCTTGATACCCCTTCTGTCCGGTTAGCATTTCTATGATAATAACACCAAGACTATACAAGTCAGCTCTATATGAGATTTCGCCTTGATCGAGAAGTTCTTTTGCCATATATCCGCTGTAAAAAAAATATAAAAGGAATGATCTTTTACGATAGTGCAAAATTTAAACTACAAAACACGTAAGGCTGATATTTCAAAAGGAGTTACATAGCTTATAGTGTTCCTTGTATAATTTTGGTAATATCGCGGCTTTGATTTTCGTCGAAGCATCTCGATAGTCCAAAATCGGTAATTTTTGGTATCATGTTATTGTCGAGCAATATATTGGCGGGTTTCAAATCCAAGTGAATAACATGATGCTCATGAAGGTATTGCAGACCCTCACAAATGCCTCTGATTATTCTATAGCACAATCCCCACTCACGATGTGCATCTATAAAAGGGAGTAGAGAAATCGGGTTTATAATTTGAGATACTTGACGTATTGACTTTTGAACAATAGGTATTATTTGACACATCAGAAAATTTGTAGTATATGAATGAAAGAGAAAATAAAGATGTCATTTGCTCATACCGATGATATACTTGACAAGACTCCCTTTAGGTATATATTCAAAGCAAAGCAATCTTTCATGGATATCCGCCATGACAAGGTTTCCTTCGTAACTTTCCATACTTCCTTGTCTATCCGCGCAATATCCAAGAAATCTTACTACGTTTTTGTGCTTTACCTTCATCAGGCATTTAATTTCTCGGTGAAATTTTGTTTCATCCATACAAGCCTCTATCAACCTCTTCACGGCGACCGCTCTATCCTCAAGTATTCCCTGTCACTCACAGGTGTTAGCCTTGTTGAGTTTTCAAACCAAGTATGATTAAAGATTGAACATTCAGGCCATGCATCTATACCTTGTAAACCACTGCAAAACCACCATGTCCAATTTCCTGCTTATCAGAGAAACCACCTGTGATGTCCTCCAAAAGCGATAATGGCAGGGCCTTGGGCTTCGCGGATTCATCGTCTAACAGCTGCGCTAACACCTGCTGATGGTCAGTTCGGGATGTGCTAGCTTTGCATTCCATTTGCAACCGGTACTTGTCTATGAGCCTATTATATAGATAGACCCAAATCCCCAATTACTCGGGTAGATGATGAAGTAAAATATATACTACCAACCAAATTAAGATCACTGGCCCATTATGCACATAGAAAGCATCAATTTTGACTTTGAACCTCCTTGTGCACGTGCTTCCGCCACTCGCCCGGGACTGCGATAATGGTGAAACCCGCTGACCGCAGATCCCTGTAAGCAGCAGGACCTCAAATTGAAGCTAGTGGGAGGTGAGGATCATCAGCAAGAGCAAGTGAACCTACACCTCAGACAAGATCTTTCAACAAAACGAAATTACTACCTGGGCAAGCCTTGATGAAAACTGAAGGCGAGTGATCCAGCTTCAGATCTAGCTGCTTCAGATCTAGCAGGGGATCGGTGTGGTATCAGGTCAACGATACTTTGAGTTGAGAGAAGGGATGCAATGTACTATACACGATTTGCAATAATTGAGCTGCCAGTAGATGGAACATGTGTGTGCAAGGAAGGACTTAATTAATATGGCTTGCTCTGAACATTCACGAGCTGCTCTTCTATAAAGAACTTTCCCGAGCTTGGGGACGCGCTTAAGAGCAAAAGCAATAAGATAGTTGTCGCATAAAGCATTTTACCACGTCATTTATAGCTAACATTATAGCCAATATATACAATAGTTAGATATATATATACTACTCTCACATGCTGCCTAGGAGCGCTGTAGCCGTTAGATACATATATTCTCTCTCTTCCATCTTTGTAAAAATATGTTATTTAAATCTTTACAGCGTGCTGACTAGAAATTATTGTACTTTCTTTAAGAAAAGACCTCGACAAACTTAACTTCTGATCAGTCGCAGCTGTCAAAGTAGCGTAGCGGAAACCGTGCCTCGTTAGAGGGCCAGGGTGCGTGTTTATATGGGATGGGAAAAAACCCCATCGTAGTTTACATAGGATACGATACCAGGGCGGTATACTATACCGTGTCTGATACGTACACGCACGCATACATGTTAACACACCCCCTTAGTCTAAACTTGAAGCAAGGTTTAGATTACGTCTAAACTCATGAAGATTTCTAATAGGAAGCACTTTAGTAAAACCATCTGCAACTTGATCCTTACTGGAAATAAATCTGATGTCTAACCTTTTTTCAGCCACTCGTTCACGAACAAAGTGAAAATCAATCTCAATATGCTTTGTACGAGCATGAAACACTGGATTGGCTGATAAATATGTAGCACCCAAATTATCACACCATAAGCAAGGTTTCTCCTGTAGTTTTACTCCAAGCTCATTTAAGAGTGCCTCACCCCATATCAACTCTGCAGTGGCATTTGCTAATGCCTTATATTCAGCTTCTGTACTAGATCGTGATACTGTGGCTTGCTTTCTTGCACTCCAAGAGACAAGATTTGGCCCTACAAACACTGCAAAGCCACCTGTAGACCGTCTATCATCAAGACAACCAGCCCAATCTGCATCAGAGAAAGCACTCAAAAGCAAAGATGAAGATGGCTGAATTGTTATCCCAATCCTGATTGTTTCTTTAACATATCTCAATATCCTCTTAACAGCTGCCCAATGAACTGTAGTAGGAGCATGTAAATACTGGCACACTTTATTAACAGCAAAAGACAAATCAGGTCTTGTGAGAGTAAGGTATTGCAGAGCACCCACAATGCTACGATACCTTGTACTATCTTCAGAACCAAGAGGATCTCCTTCTGTGAGGGACAGAGGCTCGGATGTGGAGAGTGGTGTAGGAGTGGGCTTACAATCATGCATATTAACTTTGTCAAGAAGTTTTGCAGCATATTTTTCCTGTGTCAAAAGTAATCCACCATCTCTCTTCTTTACCTCAATTCCTAGAAAGAAGTGTAGCTCTCCGAGATCCTTAATAGCGAAATTCTCATTGAGATTTCGAAGAAGGGCTGTGATGGCATGATCTGAGGAACTTGTAACAATAATGTCATCAACATATATAAGAATATACATAACAACATCTGGCTTTTGCAAAAGGAACAGAGATGTGTCAGCTTTAGATGGCACAAAACCAAGATCAACCAATTTTGAGCTAAGCTGAGAATACCATGCCCTTGGAGCCTGTTTCAGACCATATAATGCTTTGTCAAGTTTGCAAATGTAACTGGGATTATTAGGATCCTCAAATCCTGGTGGTTGCTTCATATAAACCTCTTCTTCAAGAACACCATGTAAAAAGGCATTTTTAACATCCAATTGACGAAGTTTCCAACCTTTAGAGACTGATAGAGATAATACAGTTCTAATAGTAGCAGCTTTGACAACTGGACTGAACGTGTCCTCATAATCAATTCCATACCTTTGCTTGAAACCTTTTGCAACCAACCGAGCTTTGTATCTATCAATTGATCCATCTGCATGTTTCTTGATACGAAAAACCCACTTGCAGTCAATTAGATTTTTGTTACCACTAGGTGAAACAAGATGCCAGGTATTATTTTTGATTAGTGCTTCATATTCTTCTACCATTGCTTGTTTCCAATTGGGATCCCTAAGAGCATCCTCTAAAGTGTGAGGTTCATCTGGAGTTAACTTTGCAAGCATGCCCTGCTTTCTACAATAAATATCTGGTTGTTTTCCATATTTAATAGTACCATCCTCATAATTTTTGGGTTTAGTTATACCTTTCTTGAGCCTTGTAGAAATTCCAGGCACAAAATCATCATCAGGTGCAGAATGCGCAGAGGATCCGAGACCTGCTGTATTCTCCCCTGGATCCGAGACGGATGCGGCGCCAGTCTCGTTTTCCGTCGCTGTCGGCGACGTGGCAGAAGCAGAATGGGCGAGGCTGGCGCTGTCGTGAAGCATGTGCGCAGCAGAGGAGGATTCCGCGCGAATTAAATGCTCCGCATGCGTCCTGGACAGAGGAGACGCAGGGGACACGGGTATCGATGCCGTTGTCGGGGAGGATTCCCCCGTAGCTGTCCCCTGCACAGGGCTGGTCGTGGACGTGGCAGCCCCGGAGTGGCTCGACGCAGCAGGGCTGCGTGCAGACGCGGACTGCACGGTCTGCCGCGCAGAATCATCCTCGGGATCGGAGCTTTCAGGATCCGAGGCAGATACGTGATCAGCATCGGATCGGCCCCCTGTTTCGGCATTTTGTGCTGAATTTTGATTTTCTTCTCCTGAACTCATATCTGCATCATTTTCACCAGAATTTTCACCACTCGCATCATCATCTGAAGCACTATCATCTGCATCTGTTGTTTCCTCATCCTCCTGTGTATCATTAGTAACAATAGGTACAACCGGTATATGCATGAGATTATCATGTTGAACATCCCCACTAGTAAATGCATGTGATTGTGATGAAGGAAGTAATAGAATTTCATCTCTAAGACGCTTGCCAGCATTGGGATGTAATTCAGAGAAAGGAAAAACATTCTCATCGAAAACAACATCACGAGAAATATAGACACGTCCCGTAGAAACATCTAAACATTTTACTCCCTTGTGACGAGGACTATAACCAAGAAAGACACACCGTGTGGAACGGAAAGCGAGTTTTCTTTTGTTATAAGGACGAAGATTAGGCCAACATGCACACCCAAAAATGCGCAAGGAATCATAGTTGGGTTTTGTATTGAAGAGACGTTCAGTGGGGGTATCAAAATCAATAACCTTACTAGGAAGAAGATTGATTAAGAATGTAGCCGTAAGGAAAGCCTCATCCCAAAACTTGAGAGGCATGGAAGCATGAGCAAGGAGAGCCAATCCAACCTCAACTATGTGACGGTGTTTTCTCTCAGCCGAGCCATTCTGCTGATGAGCATGGGGACATGAAACATGGTGAGTAATGCCAATTTTCTGAAAGAAACTATTTAGCTTTTCATACTCACCTCCCCAATCTGTTTGCATAGTAATAATCTTCCTATCAAATTTGCGTTCAACAAGTGCTTGAAAATTGAGGAAGACTTGATAAACATCAGCACGACTCTTAAGTAAGTAGATCCATGTGAATTTACTGAAATCATCAATGAAACTTACATAATATAAGTGTTTTCCCACAGACACAGGAGCAGGACCCCACACATCAGAAAATATCTGTTCCAAAGGAACAGTAGAGACACTAGATGATACAGGGTATGGCAACTGATGACTCTTAGCTAACTGACAGGAATCACAAACATAAGGATTTATTTCTGGCTTGAATGAAAGTTGATTTTTCCTAAGAATTTGCTGCACCACAAACGAAGATGGATGACCTAAGCGACGATGCCACGTGGAGGAAGATGGCTTTATTGTGACGAGGGCTTGTTTGGAGGACTCTGACCATGTGGGCACTAGGGGGTAGAGACCATCATGACACGGCCCCTCAAACAGAATTCTTCGCGTGGCCTGATCCTTAATCAAAAAGAAGTGTGGATGAAACTCAATGAACACATCATTATCAAGAGTAAGCTTATGGACTGAAAGAAGATTTTTAGATGCATTTGGAACATGTAGAACATTATTGAGATGCAATGTACTATGGGGAGTTTGCAACATAGAATAACCAACATGACTTATCAACATACCGTTTCCATCAGCCGTGTGAACTCTATCATTGCCCTTGTACTTCTCTTGAGTAGTGAGCTTGTTTAACTGGCCTGTGATGTGATCTGTAGCCCCCGTGTCATTGTACCAGACTGGATCAACATTATATGCCGCCACATTTGCACTTTTCTTTGTCTCTCGGCCACCATCATCATTATCACCATAATTGCGACCATAGGTACGGTCACGGTCATCCTTGCGCCTCCACCAGCAATCCGAGGCAGAGTGCCCGTGGATTTTACAGATTTGGCAAGTTACGTCGACATATGGGGTGGGTATGCGACCATGCCCACGGCGGCGTCCATCATCTCTACCACGGCGATCATCATCTCTACCACGGCGGTCATCATCATCATAACGCCGCTCATTGTCATCTCTGCGGCGATCACCTCCCCAGCGACTGTCATCCTGGCGTCCCCTGCCGTCTTGGTAATCCCCTCGTCCACGGTGATCGCGGTCACCGCGGTCACCACGTTCTGGAGAGCGACGGCGATCACCGCGGTCACCGCGTTCTGGAGAACGGCGACCGTAGCTGGAGTAGCTGAGGGACCGATAGTCCCGCGTGTCGTCACGTCTGGTGTCACGTCCTCGATCTTGCTGATTGTATCCTCCAGGCTGACCACGGTACAGGGCATTAGCAGAAGAGATAAAACTGTGGCCTCCATTGCCTGAGTCAGCAAGCATCTCTTGTCTCATGTCATGAGCGCTGATCTGGGCATACAGGTCATCTAGAGACACCACATTATTACCATTGACTGCAGCAGCAACTGAATTATACGAAGCATCAAGCCCGTTTGTAATGTAGCCTACCATCTCGTTTTCTTCAACAGGTTTCCCCATGGCAGCGAGTTCAGAAGCATATGTTTTCATCTTAGCAAAATATTCGGCTGCAGAAAGACTACCTTTCTTGGTGCCATTGAGGGCTGCACGAAGCTGATTCACCTTGGTGCGAGAAGCAGTGCTGAACATGCCTGTGATAACAGCCCAAACCGCTGCAGTATTGTCGAGGCCGACGACGTGAGGAAGAATCTCGGGGGACAAGCTGTTAAGCAACCAACTCAGAACGGCTTGATCCCTTGTCAGCCAAGTGGTGTAGGCCGGATTGGATCTCCGGGTCTTGACCTTCTCTGCATCTTCCACTTCAACGAATTTGTCCGGAGCAGATTCAGATCCATCAAGGATTTCCAGAACTTGCGCACCACGGAGTGCAGGCATAACCAGAGTTTTCCAAAACAAGAAATTTGACCTGGTGAGTTTTTCTGACGGAGGGTTCCCGAGCGAGGTGATCAGCGGCGTTGAGGATCCAGAGGTCGCCATTGGAGCTTGAGGAGGGCTTGGTTTTTCCGATCTCGCGATCGTGGGTTGTGGGTTTTGGGTTTTTGATGTTTTCCGATCAGAGATCGTACGTAGAGGCTTGGGGCTTCCGATCAGGCGATCGTGAGTTTTTGGTGTTGGTTGTTCTGTGGCTTCCGATCACTGAAACGATGATCGTAGTTTGGCTTGTGGTTTTTTCGATCTCAGATGAGTTTTCCGGCGGCGGCAGCAACTAGGTCATGGAGCACGAGGCTCTGATACCATGTCAAAGTAGCGTAGCGGAAACCGTGCCTCGTTAGAGGGCCGGGGTGCGTGTTTATATGGGATGGGAAAAACCCCCCATCGTAGTTTACATAGGATACGATACCAGGACGGTATACTATACCGTGTCTGATACGTACACGCACGCATACATGTTAACAGCAGCTAGTGGTGTTGTCGAAGAAATTTGGGGTAGTTTATCTTTAATTTGGATGATGGCCACGAAAGACTTTTATGCCCTATGAGCACGCAGCCTCCGTCTCTGCTACAAATATAAGGCATGTGCCAATGCACTATTTCTTATCATATTATTATATGCGTAATAAAAATTTAAGAAACAACTAATGCATTGTATTTTATGGGTTGTATCCAAATTTAATGATTTTGGACTCATGTATGCATGCAATTGGGTTAACACCTTTTTTTTGGTAAATACTACCTATCCCAGTTCGATGGAAGGCAAAACATCGGACCAATCAATGCACCCCAAAAAAATGTATCCCGATAATTACGCATCTTCCTCGTAATTACCGTGGGGTAGCTCATCATAAAATAGATCTGATTATTAATCACGACTGGATTTCTTCTCCAAAATCGATGATGCAGCTGCTCTCACCATCGCTCCGCTCCTTTTCCCGCCTCACCGCCACCTACCACCATAGCTGATACTTGCAGCTCCACATGTTGAAGCCCCGCGCGCGCACGCATGCCGCTCCGCCGCAACAATTGTACATCGGGGCCCAGCCGACTCGATCCCATCATGGGCGCCAACCGGTTGGCGCATGTCCTTCACCTATGGAGACAACGACTTCCTATTCCACTCGGCGGCGGTGGTACATTGACAACTTCCATCACCGCAGGCGGCACCGCCATGTATACTCCCGACGTCCGTGTTCCAGTCGAATCGAGAAAAATCTTCTCGGCGTGGGAAGCCGTAGCAACAACAGCCAAACATGCCGGCCAGCCACAACACCATTCAGATCTCACATGATATATGCAGCCCCATCGTCCTCTGCCTTGTTGCCCATGTAATCGCCAATGGAATGGGGAGACACGTCGACAAGCAAGTCCTCCCGCGGGCACGCAGAACATTGTTGCCCTCCCCTATGCGGCCGGTTGACTGGCTAAACAAATGGTGCCTCTCCTCGTCATCTTACATACTTGGCTACTTCAGTAATTCAGTTTCTATGCATCTCTCGACTAACGGTATGCTTTCATGCTGCAACTTCTCTTTGGCCATGCCATTCTGATTCCTTATAACATTCAGCGGAGGTAGGAAGTACAACCACCATCTCAAGGAAGCACCACCACCATCTGTAGAAAGCAACACTACCATCCGTAGGAAGCAGCACCACCATCTGAACGAAGCACGATCACCATCCCTAATAAGCATGGTCGCCATTGCCCGGCCTGGTGGGGAGGGAGTATTTTGAAATGATCTTCACGACTTTACTGTTTATTCGGATTTTTCATATTTATGAACAAACTCTCTCTTAAATTACTAGCGCTCACTGAATTGCCTGAAGACAGTTTCACAGTTGACAATCTCTCTCACTACATGACGGACCAGGTAGCAGCGTGGGAGTACGAAAGTGAGCACTCTACCCTAACGTGGAACAAATTTCCACGTGGTGCTGCTCAAGAGTTTGCGCTGTCCGTGCCGACAGTATACAGACTGACAATTGCTGTGCGTGCCGACAGTATACCGACAGTATACAGACTGACAGTATAACTGACACAGAGGAGCATTACAGACACCACCTGTACATGGCCTTGCATTTGAATTGAGGGATTGCAGTCTTTTAACAAGTTTCTATGACGAATATTCAAACAGGCAACATTCAGTTCAGTACAAAGTAGGAAACCATTATTTGGTAGATATAATACTGGCAGCACACAAGCTCATCATAACAAGAACAAAAATAATTCAGAGGCTGGCTGAGAGAAAGGCACCATCAGTGCAAACTCCTGCCTTTATTACAAGCATAATTAAAGTGTGGCCATGGTCTCAGAGAGGCTACAAGCAACTCAATGAAACGGTGGATGATACAGAAAAATGAGAAGGAATCGGTAGCATGAAGCACAAATCGGTAGCTTAATCTTCCAGCAGTTCATCTCCAACTGTTGCCACGTATATTTGAGAGACATATTTCTTCTGCAGCATTCTCTTGCAGTTCTGACCCTGCTGTAGCACCCACTCCTTTCCCTGAAATATGCAGGCGTAAGAGTTCAGAAGAGCTACCTAATACTTCGTCTCTCACTTTAATTGAAGGAGAGAGGAAGATTTTGCACGTAACTGCTGCTTGCTGTTGAGCAGAAACAGATATCAGTCAAGCATTGAATACAAAGCGAGGATTGCCGGGATGCATGTCGACGGCACTTCTCATGGCAGACTCTATGCTTGCCTTGTCAGATTCCTCGGCACGGAACATGAATACAGAGAATTCTTCAAGACCTAACAAGTGCTCGAGGCCATCGGGTGCGATTCCATTCCCGCTCGTGCGATATGTTAAGCTATACTGACACGAGTCCAACGGTACATAGTTTAGGTGGTAAACTCTAACTGTAATCCCTAGTCTCTAGGCATACTTAGTCATGGTTGTTGCATGCACCTGCGTGTGCCTCTGCATCCGGTACACACGATCACCACCTCTCTGTATAAATGTAACACTCGGGAGCAATACATGTGTGTGCGAGAGTCATTCTGTTTAGCTTGGTATCAGAGCGAACCAGGTTCCCTCTCCCCCTGACCTCTCTCTTCTCCGATGAGCAATCCTCCAAACCCTCTCGCCATGACCTCCGCACCAGGCAACACTCTCGCTGTCATACCACCCCCAATCTCCATCCACAATCTCAACATCGAGAACTACATCGACTTCAAGCTCGACATGACCGGCAAGAAATTCCGTAAGTGGCGCAACACAATTCTGATCCTCCTTTCTCGTTACAATGCTCGCGATCATGTGGAGGAAGAAACCTCGCCTCACCTCGCCGACGAGGATTGGCGCAAGGTTGACTTCACTATCACCCTGTGGTTCCTTGCCACCCTTGCTGATGATCTCCAGGAGGTCGTTCTGTCGCCCGACACCTCCGCCTTCACCACCTGGAATGCGGTGCTCGCGTTCTTCACCGCGAACAAGGAGGGCCGAAGCATGCATCTGCGCCGAGAATTCCACGACCTCAAGCAGGGAGACATGGGGATCGGAGCCTACTGCAGCAAGCTGAAGTCCATTGCAGAGGCTCTGGCCGATGTTGATGATCCGATCGACGATCGGCAGCTCACCCTCCGTCTCCTCGACGGACTGAGCGATGCCTACTCGCTCCAGGCCGAACTTCTTCAGCGCCCTCTCGCCTCCTTCGCGGACGCCCAGGCCCGCCTCCTTCTCGCCGAGATCAAGGTTCAGAACAAAGCCTCCACAGCCGCCGCCCACGCCCTCGTCACCACCAATTCCACCTCCGGAGATCGCGGTGACCGCGGCGATCGCAACGATCGCGGCAACTCTGGATCGGGCAACGGACGCAACCAGGGCAACGGCGCCCCCCAGGGCGCTCCACATCACCAAGGCGGCGGCGGCTCTCAAGGCGGCCGTGGCTACGGCTACGGCAACCAGTACGGCTACAACAACCAAAACGGCTACGGCTACGGCAACGGTGGTCACCAGAACGGCTACGGCAACAATGGAGGCGCTCGTGGCCGCGGTCGCGGACGTGGACGCGGCTACGGAGGACGTGGCTATCCCCAGCAGCCCTTCTACCAGCAAGCGCCACCGTACCAACACGCGCCATACCAGCACGCCGCCCCCTTCCGGGCGCCCTTCATCCCCAACTCGACCAGCATCCTCGGCGCTCAGCCTGGTCACCATGCGCAGGTCTACACCGCGGGCTACCCGTACGCCCCACCGCCTGCCTATCAGTCGCCCCACCCTCCATCATGGGATCACGGACAGATGGTCCAGAACGCGCCCAGCTACGCTCAGCCCGAGTGGCACATGGACACAGGCGCCACCTCGCACATTGCCGGTTCGTCAGGTATACTCACCAAGTCTCTCCCTGTTGCAAAGCTCAATTCTCAACGCATCGTAGTCGGCAATGGTTCCTCTCTACCTGTCACCGCCACTGGCACCACTGTTTTTCCTTCACCTCACAAAACCTTCACTCTATCCAACGTCCTTGTCTCTCCCTCTATTATCAAAAATTTAATCTCTGTTCGTCAGTTTACTCGCGATAATTACTGCTCTATTGATTTTGACCCTTTCGGTTTTACAAGGAAGGCCGTAGTATGCACCTGCGCCGAGAATTCCATGATCTCAAGCAGGGGGACATGGGGATCGGAGCCTACTGCAGCAAGCTGGGGTAGATTATGGAGAGACATTCAGCCCTGTCGTCAAACCAGCCACTATCCGAGTTGTCCTTAGCCTTGCCACCTCCAATTCTTGGCCCATCCACCAACTTGACGTCAAAAACGCCTTCTTACATGGTCATCTCCAAGAGGTTGTCTACTGTCAACAACCCTCCGGATTCACACACACCACACTTCCCCATCATGTGTGCCGTCTCAACAAATCATTGTACGGCCTCAAACAAGCTCCAAGAACATGGTTTCATAGATTCACCACCTTCCTTCACACCATCGGCTTCACCACCTCCAAGTGTGATCCCTCTTTATTCATACTTCATCACGGCCCCTCCACAGCATATCTCCTCCTCTATGTTGACGATATTATACTCACTGCCAATACACCCGCTCTCCTTGATCGTGTCATCTCCTCTCTTAAACGAGAATTTTCCATGAGTGATCTCGGCGACCTTCATCAATTCTTGGGAGTCCATGTCCACCAAACAGCCACCGGCCTCTTCCTCTCCCAACACCAATACGCTCTGGATATTCTTGAACGTGCCAAGATGAGCAACTGCAACCCCATCTCTACGCCTATCGATACTCGTTCCAAAGTCTCTGCCACCGATGGATCGCCATTCTCGGATCCGTCTCTTTACAGGAGCCTCGCAGGGGCCCTTCAATACCTCACCATCACTCGCCCCGACCTAGCCTACGCTGTCCAGCAAATCTGCTTATTCATGCACGCGCCCCGTGATGCTCACTTTCAGTTGATCAAACGCGTTCTGCGTTATATCAAAGGAACAGCCCACTTTGGCCTGCAGATTTATCGCCGTTCTTCCACTGATCTCCTGGCATACTCGGATGCCGATTGGGCCGGCTGTCCGGACACACGGAAATCCACGTCCGGGTTCTGCATTTTCCTTGGCGATAATCTGGTGTCCTGGTCATCAAAGCGCCAGCCCACTGTCTCTCGCAGCAGCGCTGAAGCCGAGTATCGAGCAGTCGCAAATTGTGTCGCTGAATCTTGCTGGTTGCGCCAACTGCTCACCGAACTGCACCGTCCACCGCGTCGCGCCACCGTGGTCTTCTGCGACAACATCAGCGCTGTGTACCTGTCCTCCAATCCCATTCAGCATCAGCGCACGAAGCACATTGAAATCGATCTGCATTTCGTCAGGGATCGTGTCGCGCTTGGGGAAGCACGGGTGCTTCATGTACCAACACATCTCCAGTTTGCTGATGTCTTCACTAAGGGTCTCCCGAGCTCCGTCTTTGAAGATTTTCGTACCAGCCTTCACATCGTTCCCTACGATGTTCGGACTGCGGGGGGGTGTTAAGCTATACTGACACGAGTCCAACGGTACATAGTTTAGGTGGTAAACTCTAACTGTAATCCCTAGTCTCTAGGCATACTTAGTCATGGTTGTTGCATGCACCTGCGTGTGCCTCTGCATCCGGTACACACGATCACCACCTCTCTGTATAAATGTAACACTCGGGAGTAATACAAGTGTGTGCGAGAGTTATTCTGTCCAGCTCGATATGCTAGGTCGAGCCTCTGAAGCTTGGGCATTGCACCAGGCTGAAAAACCAGGCAGGAAGCCGTCCTCAAATGAAGTTTGAAACGCTTTAGCGCAGGGAATGCTTTCCCGGAGAAGAGAATGATTTCATTTATGCCATCTATGACTTGTATATCAAGGAAACTGAGGGCGGGCAGATCCGCAAGGACACCAACACCATCAGTTAGCAGCTTATCCACTTTGCATTGGAACTCAACGAGGTAACGGAGTTCCCCCATCCAGCTAGGGACCCTGGAAAACCAGCAGCCTTGTGACACGACAAGGGTCTGAAGGCGGTAGGGAGTTGGGGGAGGAGACAATGGAAGCAAGCCATCTATACAGCCCCATCTACCGATGATCAGGAGATCCTCAAGGCTAGTAAGACTTCCCAAAGAAGAGCATAAAGCATCCATACGTCCATCGGAGTCGTCCGGCTCAGAGCTGTATATGAGAACTAGATGTCTCAGATTGGCCAGCTCTCCAAGGCCCTTGATATTATCTACTGTATTTCCCAGAATGTCAAACCCGGTTAGATCCCGCAGGGATTTCATGTTGCCAATCCCATTGGGTAGCACTATTTCAAACCATGATAGGCTAAACTTATCTGATTGACGAGTGTAAGGTTGGTACAGATGAAGTGTTTCCAAGTGTTGCAGCACACTAATCTGTATTGGTAGCTTGTACCGGTGAATTCCACTCATATGTACATACCTCAGATGGTACAATTTACACAGTTCAGGGCAGTCGGCTATAAAACCCATGAGGACATCAGTGAAGAAAACTCGTAGAAACCTGAACTCTGATAGAAAAGCCGTGTTCCAATGGTTCCCAAACAACATAAATTATTGGACCATTGCCTTGACCATCAAATTTCATACGGATAGACAATCGACGGACCTTGTAATCCAGCCCTATCATGGATTGTTGGTCGTCCAATAATGTGAAAAAATTCTCTTCTGTGGACTTAATCAAGATAAGATCCAGCATCATATCATGTACTTTGCATGATGTCACTAATCCTCTATTGTCAAAATCTAGGTTGAACAAGGCTCCTATTCACCAACTCATTGAAATAACTTTTTGCAACCTTCTCCATATCCTGTCCATTTTCTTTACTAATAAAACCTTCAGCCATCCATTGGCGTTCCAGATTAGATCTGTCTATCTTGTAATCCTCTGGATACATGCCAAGATATAGTAAGCATGTTCTGAGATGAGCAGGAAGATCTTTGTAGCTAAGGTTTAAGATCTGCCTCACCCCTTCTAGTGTGAGGTTTGTTCGTGAGCCGAGAGAGTCCCTTACATGTTCCCACCTTTCCTTGTTGGAATCTTCACTTGCTAGCATGCTTGATATACTTATAATTGCAAGAGGCAAACCACCCTTTTTAGAATTTCAACGGATAAATCTCTAAACTGGTGAGGGCAAGCTTCTTCCGAGCCAAATATCCTATCGAGAAACAATCTTCTCGAGTCTTTGTTGCTAAGAGGCTTCATTTCGAAAATGTGATCACTACCATGCAAGCTACATGCCTTAGCCACATCCTGAATTCTGGTTGTTACAATCACTCTGCTGCCAAGATTATTTTCTGGGAAAGCACATTTAATAACACCCCATGCTTGTACATCCCATATATCATCTATTACAATCATGTACCTGCCAAATAATTTTATGATAGTGTTCAGTTAAAAATAATATAATTGAGAAATTCAAACAGAATATATATACTTTTACAAAGTGGAAGTACGTGGGAAATTACTTTACTCTGTCTAATATTAGTAGTGGCAGAAGAACAAAATAGCCACATTAGTACTGGTCCTTCTCTAGAAGAACAAAATATATCTTTAGAAATGCATGATATCTGACATGTAGTCCTGTTGTATGGATTTATCTGGTGCTTAATTTTATTCTCATAATCATAACAATGCTGCAGAGGCCCGAGACATCTCCTTTTCGAAAAGAGTTACTTATGCTTACAAGAGTACATACAAGATCAAGATCATTAGAGTCATTTGGAACAATCAGCATTTTTAATAACAAATTGTTCTTAAAATCTGGACCATTTCATCATCCTAGCTAGTGTAAATATGATTGACAACACACGGTGGAAATTAAATAACATGTATATAGAGGATACATATGGTTAAATAAGAAATAATCGTGCAAATAAAACACACTTCCCTCTTGTAATACCACATATGTTCTAGCCATAAATTAACACAGATGATCTTAGCCCGATATATATATAGGAATCTGGAATGAAAATAATAGCCTGACAAGTGACAACACATACTAATCATTTTTACCAAAAAAATGTATTATCACAGAATAAAAAGCTAGAAAACTATTAGAAGAGTAATTAGAGCAATCAGTAAATGCATTATGTGTTATGTTATGAGACATATCAAAGACACACAACAAACACAAAGAATAATAGGAACCTGCTATTTTGTAGACGTTCCCTGAGTTGGTCCAGAAGAACATTTAACTCTGAATCATGAGAAGATATTGTACCCCCAAGTTGAGACAGTAAACTAAGGAGAAATTTTGGGATGTTCGGCTTTTGAGACACCGGCACAAAAGCACATTGGTTAAATTTGCACTTTAGCCTACCATAGACCACATTGGCAAGTGTTGTTTTCCCTAGGCCACCAAATCCTACAATTGATACCATCTTCAGTTGCTTGTCCTCGTCAGCTAGCATGTCGACAAGCTCATTTGTTGGTGCATCCACACCAACAAGATTAGCTGCATTTTCATAGAGTGTGGTAACTCATGGATCGATGTCCACGTTGCTTGATGGGGCGATATCAATCTTGTACCTTTGACGTCTAGCACTTGTCTCAAGCACAAGTGCCTTGATCTCCTTGATTTGGCCAGCAATCTTATAACGAGCCCTCAAAGTTTTGAGGCGTCCAATAGTGTTGCTAACAAACCCAGTAGTTTTATGGCCAGCAATCTCGTGATGAATCCAGAGAGTTTTGGGGCATTGAGTAGTATTGTTGACAAACCCGAGTGTATCATTGCTCTCCCCAATGTTAACCATGAAGTCATCGATAATATCCTCAATGCCATAAGACATCTCCCTCACTATGTCTCT
Source organism: Alopecurus myosuroides (assembly GCA_028641055.1). Classification (NCBI taxonomy): domain Eukaryota; kingdom Viridiplantae; phylum Streptophyta; class Magnoliopsida; order Poales; family Poaceae; genus Alopecurus; species Alopecurus myosuroides. Next base: position 38,204,983 of record CM054059.1, on the reverse strand, counting down.
CCATCTCTTTGTTTGTGGATCTAGCTCGTCAAGATAAGAAAGCCCCTCAAGAGCGTCCTTCATGCCAGTAAGCTCATCGCTGATGAAATTGACCTCTTTTCGTAGGTTTTTCAACTTAGCAAACTCATCTCCCATAAGGGTGACCAGTTTACCTTGAAGTGAGTTCACCACGCCAGTAGAAACGCTCACCATTATTCCAGCCATGTCTTTATGGCCAGTAGTTTCTCTTGGCTCCTAGTTATGTATGGTCTGGAGTATGGACAGTATACAGGTCAGAACCTCCGCATTGATTTTCAGTTCCAAATTTCTGTGTTAGGTTAGGTAAGACCATTCTTATAAATGGAAGCATAATAATGCTCTTAGGGAAATCTTCTAAGATATAGATGGCAGCTTATTGGATCTAAATTAAGAAATGAAACAATCCTAAAGATATTATCTCGTTTGTACTAATATTTATTGATTTGAAAGCGCTCCTTTACTTCCTACGATTTGACAGCAAATTAAAGTGTAGCTTGGTGTAACAAAATAACTGAGCTTTGAGGGAGCAAATGAAAGCCTACATGAAACTTGCTTGCAGTAGATCCCTGCATGGGGTCGTGGAAGAGTCAGCTACTGGATGCCTGCCTGCCGGCCGGTGGTGGAAGCGGCTGGCCAGCGGTATGGCAGACAGCTCAGTGCGACCTAGGCAATCAAAGGATACTGCTCGGGATGACGATGGTGGAGGGAAGAGAGAGGAAAGTGGCACCTACAATAGTTCGGTCGCACTTGAAGGCTTGGAAGGAGAGAGTTAAATGGCACTGCAGTGCAGGGTGCAGACGACTGAAAGAAAGAAGCAGAAACGTATTACGATTCATTCTGTCACCGGTAATGGCTGGAAGGAATAAGTGGAGGAGGTGTCATGGTCTTCACATCTGGCTTCTATTATCCGGCCAATGATCACCACATATAACAAATACAATTTTCTGTAGATGCATAGAGCAGTTATACTCTACGTCAATGCAGAGGATCTGGGATGTGCATGTGTGTGGTAGAGCAAACAGATGTGCATGTGTGTGGTACTATTTTCCACGCGGTGGACCATCGAATTCACTCACACAATTCTGACCCGCTTGTATAGCATCAGGTCACTTTCAAGAAAATAAAAATCTTGGGGAAAAGTCTACGTCTCTAGAGGAAAAGTCTTCCTCTCCATTCTTATGACACCAGGTCATTTTCAGCGCCGGCCCTGTTGAGCATTGTTGATTTTTTTTATAAAGCAATATATTAATACCAACGATATCAATTACATCCGGCCTCTGCAACAACATAGTGTCAAGAGCAAGTCGAGACATTAATCCAATGGTGCGCCGCGCTGTGCAGGTGTTCCTTTGTTGACAGTGTTGCATCGAGCGTTTGCAGTGTGCGAGCAGAACAGCGGCGGAGGTGTGGTTGCTGTCGAACATGTTGGACGGAGAGGGGTGAATTAGGGCAAGTGGGGTGCATGACAAATACAATTTTCTGTAGATGCATAGAGCAGTTATACTCTACGTCAATGCAGAGGATCTGGGATGTGCATGTGTGTGGTAGAGCAAACAGATGTGCATGTGTGTGGAACTATTTTCCACACTCACACAATTCTGACCCGCTCGTATAGAATCAGGCAGGAACATGCACGAACTGGAAACTAAGCAATCACAAGGGATGGCATGCCAACACTACTCAATAACTTCTTTTACCCCTGATTACAAACGCAAGATCAGCTGGAACCAAAAGGAGACTACACGTCTATACAAATTAAAAGCCCAATGAAACGAACGAAGCAAGTCCATTACAAAGTTACATTGGAACGGACCGAATCTACAACACATTTCAATTGTCTTTTTAACAAGTTTTATCATCACTAATCTTCAAAACAGTGAACATTCAGTTCAACAGAAGAACACTAGGCACCAGATCAATCACGCGCGAAATAATATGTACGTCAGAGCTTCTTAGCTAGATAAACAGGCTGGGATTGAAGAAATCAAGAACATACTGAAACCTATCATTTTGGTCTGTGTACTGATTATCCATTTGATTTGGGAATTAGTTATGGATGTCAAAGCTCCTGAGATGGATTGTTAGCCAATAAACCGTGTCAGTCGTGTGTGTGTGTGTCAGGGCTCAAGCCGGAGGCCGGTGTGTGGCCGTGTCCAGCTGAGCGGGAGTAGCGGGGAGCCAGGCAATCAGTTGGAGCTGGCCGTGTAGTGCGCGTAGTGGCGCGCGGCCGGGCGAGCAGACCATGCATGCGCAGTGGAGCACGTGGTGGGCGTGCGTGGGCAGGAGTGGAGCGCGTCGTGCGTGCGTGCTCAGCTCCGCCTATATAACCATCCCGTGTGCTGCTTGTGTGATTGTGCCAACGAAAAAGAGAACAAGAGTAGGGTGTTCGTGCGCCCGTGGCGGCGTTCGTCGCCAGCAAAATTCTGTGTTGTCTCCTCCGGCATTTCTTCTACCTCTGTCAGGCGAGTGAGAGATAGAGAGCTAGCTAGGGCCCCCTATTGGCAATGACATTTGGTAGGTGTTCGTCGCCAGCAAAATTCTGTGTTGTCTCCTCCGGCCTTTCTTCTACCTCTGTCAGGCGAGTGAGAGATAGAGAGCTAGCTAGAGCCGCCTATTGGCAACGACATGGATAACATCTTGGGATTGAAGAAATTAAGAACTTAGGAAAAACCTATCATTTGTATTTGTGTTGTACTGTTGATTCATTTGATGGATGTACAAATAAAGGACGTCAGAGCTTCTGAGCTAGTAGATAACATGCTGGATTGAATATATTGAAGAAAATGGTAAAACCTACCATTTCCATACGTTTTCACAGCAAGTTATTCCAGTAAGTTGGAACCTGTGTTTGGACTTGGAGAAAACCAGAGGTTGGAGAGAGTACTACCAGCAAGTTGGAACCTGTGTTTAGAGTGGATCGAGTAGCCTCTGCTTGCATCAATGACCCTACACGAGTAAAGGCTGTGCGGCCTTGAAAGAAACCTCCTCCCAAAAAGTGATTGACCGAAAGGTAATGGTAGCAGATCCCTGCGTGAAAAATGCAGAATGGGTATATTAACAGAGATGGAGCTGTACTGTACTGAAGGGAGCCCTAGTAAGCAAGCACGGAGTTGACTATTAATATCTCGATGCTAGCTGAGAGGATTAAGTAATGGAGCAGACACGCAGCAGCTAAACCAAGCAAATATGCAAAGAACCTCACCCACATGCTGCTGCTCACCTCAGCTGGCGGCTCTAGCTGGATGGTCGTACGCGGGGCTGGGGCATTGTCGTTGCTCACCGCAGATCTGGGAGCCAGGAGCAAGGATCCACATAGAAAGTCATGGGGAAGGGAACAAGCCGAGAAAAAATTCAGTGAGCGAGTCACAGGAAAACAGTGAGCAGTAGGAGAGGAGAAGAAGGCATGCCTGCCTTGCCCCGTCATAGCTCGTCTTCATGAAAAGCTCTTTCTCTCCATTTCACATTGGCCCTTTGATGAGTGCATGCCCTTTCAGTCCGCCATTGCATCCATTTCCATCACCGCTAGCTGAATGAGACACTGTCGCGGTCCAGTGACTCCCGCGCGGACGCTGTCATTATGTCGAACAGCTGCCGTGCGTCGCGGAGCGGATGGATGCCCGGGTGGAGAAAAAGACTAGAGGAGGACCGCCAGAGGCGGGTTCGGCGTCCGCGGAGATGACGAGGGAAGACGAACGCCGACAAAGAGGCGCATGCATTGAACCGTGGCCGCCACTAGCTGTCGCGGCGCGGGCGGCATTCCATCGAACAGGTACCTCACGTCGCGGCCTGTGATGAGCGCAACGATCAAGCCTGTCGCGTTGGAATGTATTGAGCGGTGCTTGAAGGTGGAGCGGCCAGCCATGGTTAGTGGAGAGGAGGAGGGGCCGCCCCACCGGACTGGAGGAGGGTCGGCGGTGGTAGCCACAAGCCAGAAGCGGGCGCGGCGGGCAGGAGCAAAGCTGGCCAGATGGGCCCGTGCTAGCGTGCCGGCCCGCGAGCACGCAAGCACGGCCCGCCGTGGGCCTGGCACGGCACGCGGCTTGGTGGGCCTGGCACGGCACGCGGCCCGCCGTGGGCCGTGCTGGGGCCTGCAGGCCAAGCACGCGGGCCGGCACGGCACGGCCCGTTTAACCGGCCAGGCCAAATTTGAACGTGATTTTGGCCTGTTAGACGTATTTTAAGCGCGATTAGGCCAAATTTAAGCGCGATTAGTCTAAAAAATGACATTTTTCTATAAAAAGCACGCGGGCCAAATAGGCACGGTGGGCCTAATCGTGCCGCGGACCGACACGTTTAGTAAGGGGGCCGTGCCTGGGCCTGACTGCCAGGCCCGTGTGCCGGCACGGCACGGCACGTTTACTAAACGTGCCCACGCGGGCCGTGCCGTGCCAGGCACGATTAGCGCCAGGCGGGCCTGGGCCGTGCCGTGCCGGCCCGCTGGCCACGTTTGGGCAGGAGGGGTTATTTCGCTCGGCCCCGCTGTGTAAGAATTTCAAAGGAATATTTTTTTCTAGACAACCAATACCATGATACATTAATGTTAGAGATAGTACATGGTAGAGATACACGAGCTGATTATAACGATTACAAAATAAGGTCTAAGAAAAACGAACAAAGTTTCGAAATCTTCAAAATCTTTCTTCTTTCATGACACAATGTTACACTTTTCTGAAGTCAGCCGTAGAAGGTAAATACTAAACCATAAATCTGTAAATACCAACGCGGGTTCTCCCGTAATTTGAAAGGAATATATCAATAGCGCGTTAAAATAGTTTTGCACCAACAAGATATTGAAAGACATCACACAACAAAAGAGAGAAAAACAAAGACCCGTCGTGGTGATGAAAAGCTCGCAACGGTAACACTCCAACCACATCAAAGATAACACCCGAACCGTAAAAAAGTTCTCCGGAAACGACGCCTCAAAGAAAAAAAAAATGTAGAGGCGTTGTATGTCGTCGCTTGATCAAGAATCTTGAGTTTTCACCTTGAAAAAAGACCGGGTCATTGCTGGGTCCAACCAATAAATGAGGGAACTTTGGGTTTTCGCCTTAAAAATCGCGGATCGATACTCTAAATGCACAACCAAAATGTTATCTACATGTGTTGACGTCCTCTCCTGCCAAACCCGTTGCTGCAAGAACTCAACACCCGACACATAGAAAACATGTATCGCCAGTTTTCAGCGTTACCAAAACCATTCTCTACCATCACAAGGCTTCGAATGTAGCCACCATGATTTTTTCACCGCTATCAATGACATGAAAATCTATGTTAGACATTGTCCCATGACACCGTCAAGACAACGAAACTTCGCGTCTCGTCCTCATGAAGCTGGCAAAAGATACGTGCGCGATCGAATCAATTCCGATGTAGATATACAGTGGCTGAAGGAACGCGTAGAGATAAACAAAAAAATTCTACGTGTAACATCCAAGATCTAGCCGAGGTAGAAGGCCACGAGGATTTCCATTAGACGCGCAGGTGCGGATTATCGATGAAGCACGTCGATGCAGTGTAGTCCCACGATCCGATCCAGCCGATCCAATCCCGCGATCGTCGAAGTGTTGAACGTGCAGCACCTCTGTCGGTATCCACACGTACGAGGAGGAGCTACGACGGCGGACTGCTAGGTCCGGTGCGGCGGCTGGACTAAGTGGGGCTAGGATTCCCAACGCATGGGAGTGGAAACTTGCGCGGGTTGGGAAACCCGCGCCCCTTTTTATATAGCGAGTGGGAGTGGGTTGCACATTGCTTGTGGCCCAGTCACTCCGTGAGTCCAACTCACTAATTCGGTCTATTTTCGGTTCGGGTCCAACCCGACCAATATACTTGCTCCCGCTCTTAAGTGTGCGACCCTGCAGGCTCATGACGACTCGGACAAGATTGGAGTCTGACTCCCAATCGATCAACCGGTAGAGGCTCCTAGCAAAACGTGCTGACTCCAAAGTTCCATCAAGTCATGACGACATACCTTCTAATGTGACTTTCATCCGAGTCTCTTTTATCTCACGATATAACTTGTCGAACTATAGGCGAATTATCGGCATCACTTAAATAGCTCAACTCTTTTTTTTATCCGTGATACATAATTTATCAGTCAATAGACCCGGTTAACACTTAACCGAGTCGCGCATGGCTATGCTTCCGGAATCATATCACTCGAGAGGGCCTAGAGAATATCTCTCCAGTTGGAGGGGCAAAATCCCATCTTTATTATCCACATTACGCAACTTGATTCTCATTTGACCCAAACTCTGCCTTTATAACTGCCTTGTCACGGAACAACGTTTGGCAGAATCTAAGTCGGTGATCCACAACTCGGATTGTGCGACAACCTTAGGTCTAAGGATTACATTGATTGCGACATGCAAATGCCGACTTACTCGTTGTATCTCAATATGGGTCAGTCCGACTTGCTAAACTCTTTAGCCGAGTCTGTGTAAGTTGGAATGGCATCACCATGCCCATAACAAGTGGAACCGAGTTATCAGCCAACATTCACATTAGTCTAGGTTGTGTGGCCAGCACAATCTCAATGACCAAGGACAATTTAGCATGAATAACATGAATACATAGTTCCATAATCGAATCACACATTCAATGATATATATCAGATGTTCAAAACAAGGACAACTTAGTAACTTTATGAATACACTGGGAATTACATCATACATGATTTCCTCTAGGAAATATTCCGAACAGTGGCGTCATGCACAAAACAATGGAGATCTCCGAGGGACAGACCGGAACACGTTGATCACCAGATCTTGGAGGGCGACATGAAGCAGATAAATGACTTGGCGCTTGAAGAATAGCAAGGACAAAATATATTCAGGTCGAGCCAACATGCCCCACACCACCGTCCATCTAGGGCTTGGTCGCGTCTCCTCCTAGAAGGCCCGGTTGCACTAACGCACGCACGCCATCACTGCCTCCATGTCACGCCAACAAGCGTCGCCACCCCGCCAACTAGGAGCGACGCCTGGAGACAGGCAGCCATCGTCGACGTCAGCGGCGGGTGAGGGGGGGTCGAGTGATTTCCTTCTAGGGTTTCGGTTTCGCTAGAGCCTCCGTATAATTTTACAAACTGCCTTGCGTGGATTCAAACTTGAGGCTATTCACATATTTTTCTCTTCTACCCATTCCTTGACTTATTGTAAAGAGTGAAGATTGTAATTTTGAAGAAGAAAGTATGCTTTACAACCCCTAAACTATATTATAGGTTTAGCTTCCATCTCTAAACTAAATCTGCTATGTCTGCTCCCTCACGAAACCCTCCCGAGCCGCCTCCCTCCCGGCGACTCCGGGGGCGCCCCTAACCCTAGAACCCGATAAAGCGACCCACTGAAGGCCTCTTTCTCCGCTACTGCCGGTCCCGGCGGCGGTGGCGGCGCCCCAACCATTGAATACGGCGGGCAGGGGAGGTGCCCCGCGGTGGCGTCTCATGGAGGTGATGGGGCGCTGATGGCGGACACGGGGCGGCACGGTCCGAGGCCGGCGTCTGAGTGCTCCCGGTGGCTTGATGGTGTGGAGGCGAAACGAAGGAGGGAAGGGATCGGGGTGCTCTGGCCTCCCAGATCCCATCTGGATTTCGGCCGGGGTCAGCCCCTTCCCAACCCACCATCGGCCAGTCACCGGAAGCCGGCCTGGCAGTGCGGGGGCTGCACAGGCTCGGAGCTGAACAAAGGTGGTTGATCCTGCAGTTCTTCGAAAGCCATGTCGTTGCTCTACCTGACACGAGCCTCCTTGATTGAGATGCCGATGATTTCCGGTCTTCCTCTCAGTGATTTTGTCGTTTGGCGCACGAAGCCACTGGATATCTAGATTGGAATCGATCCGGTCGTGCACTCCCCTATTTCTGGCCAATTGTGTCATGTGGGAGGGGCGCGAAGCTTCGCTTTCTTGACGGTGTTATGTGACATATCTTATTTAGATTCATGACATTGTCGGAGGTGAAGAAAGTCATGGTGGATTCGATCGGAGGGTTGTGTTGGTGGAGAGGTGTATTGGCGGTATGAAGAATGGCGACATAGGGTTCTTCCTGTGTGTCCAGTGTTGGTCACTTGCAGCAGCGGCCTTGGCAAGAGGGTGCGACAACACAGGTGGACTGCTTTTGGGACGATGCTCATCGAGTACCGATTCGCCGGTTCAAGGGTGAAAGCCCAAGGTCTGGCCTTAATTGCCTGTGCCTGGCAATGGTTTTATTAAAGACATTGTTTTGTGAACTCGGACTTTCTTCAGGATGAAAACTCAAGATCTTTGATCAGGCGACGGCAACGCTTGTGCTTTATTTCCTTCTTGGAGGCGTCGTCTTTGAAGAATCTCATATGTGGTCCGGGTCTTGTCTTCGGGTTGCTGTTGTGTGTGTTTCGTCACTTCGACGTTTTTTTTATATTTCTCTATTCTTTTATTTTTTTTCCTTAGATGTGTGCATCCGGGTTGTCTTTCTGACAATTTGTTGTTGCAGAGACCGGGTGTAATCGGTGTCTTCGATATTAATATATTCCCTTTATAAAAAAAAATCTAAACTAGAAAAGTAATCAAAATTGGCCCCTCAACTATTCAAGCTAAGAGTACCACATAATTTACACCCGTCGAAGTTAATTTGAGAATGGGCTTCGACGTTGCTTCATTCATATATTTGACAGATCATCACAACTGATTTTCAAGACACAAATTTTTCTTTGTGATACTCCAAGTTTTATCGAGCATATAAAAATAAATAAACTTGGAGATTTTTAGAAATTGATGTTTGTTGTGTTTTTCGTATTGAATTGAGCACTTCATGTAACATGCATGCAAATTGATGGTTGTTGTGCTTGTAATGGTGAGACGTGCATTTTTTTTATCAAGTACTATTCAAGAAGTAAATTAATGTATCTGCATGTTTCTTTTACCTATTTATGTAAATTAAAAAAAATTAACTCCGAAGTACCATTGTTTCTTCAGTCGATGCTTACGGGCGGCAACCCAGACCGGTATGGTAAGCAAACCAAACGCATGCCTGGCTATGCTAGCACGCTTTATAAAGCACACACGATTGCGAATTTCTTCCGTAGCAAACAATGTCACGTCCGTAGATCGTTGTCCGAGCGTTTATCCAAGGGTACTTCAAAGTACGTATAAAATATAATTTATTCGATTACAAGAAGCTGGAATAGCTCAGTTGGCCAGAGCGTGTGGCTGTTAACCACAAGGTCGGAGGTTCAAGCCCTCCTTCTAGCGATTTTGACGTTTTGTTTGCTTATAGCTCGGGTAGTTAAGTTTTTGAGTAAAGCCGTACAGGTTTCCCTTCGACATTGCGATCTGTGTACGGTTTCTTTTCGACATTGCGATCTGTCACACAAGATTGACTCTTGGATAGTAGGGCTTTTGGTTTGCATCGAACGACAACCAGACGAAAACACATAGCAGTGTTGTTTTTTAAGAGGAAAAAAACCCTCCCTTGTTATAGACCAAAGGTCATTAAAAAACGAAGAGAGACAAAACCCCATCCACTCATGCAAGGACCATCGAATGTGTAACAGATTTGAAGGAGATCATATCTCTCAGGAAGCGATGGAGCTCAATCACGTATACATACCAAATAATCAAAAACCAAAAGACAAAACCAATTTTTATATATCCAAAAGGGAATCGAAGGGTTTTTAGAAATGCGGATTTGCTTTCGGATGCAGTAGCGCATCTGATTAGGGAGGAGGTTGTGCAACGGGCTTATGCGCACAGACAAGATCCGGGAGATGTAATTTAGTTTTTTTTTGGTACTTGTAAGCTTTTAACTCTATACAAAAAAACTCTCTTCTATCTAATCGGATGGCATATCGAATGCCTTTAACCTTTAAAAAAATATATCTAGAAACAATCTTGGCATATAGCACAAAAGGTAGCCTTCTCCGCCGATTCTTCAATCTAGGTTCATGGTACATGATCAATGAAAACTAACTTGGATCATGAAATCCCTGGTTGTTCCGATGGTGCTGCCTCTCGTTAGAACGAAACTTCAACAAGATGGATGCCGAGTTTGAGTTGTGGAAGAGGGCTAAGTTGGCAAGATTGTGGGGTTTAGGAGGTTGATCGCCTATGATCATCCAACCCCGAGTCTTACCTTGTAAATCAAACCTTCAATTCTTATGTGTTCTTGCCCAAAAAAAAAACATATTAAAATAAGCGAAAAATCTGTTCTCTAGACTCAAGTATCACAAAATAGGATCTTTTATACAAGGATAAAAACATCTTGACGAGCCCAACAAAGGTAATTGGCCGCATGTAAAAAAAACACACACACACACGGGGAAAAAAAAAACTCAGAGGAGCAGCGGAACCGCTCAGGACGGGAACCGGCCAACCTCTCAACGACCACGCACTCTCGCGGGAACGGGAAAAAGAAAAAACTCGCAGGAGCAGCGGAACCGCTCAGGACGTGACGGCGTTGTAGGGGGCGGCGGCGGGCGGCCCCACGCTCCACAACGCGCCGAGGCGAACCAGAGGCTTTCATCGGCAGCGCCCTCCTTGCGCCGTCCGCTGCGACGCTCTTCACTATTCGGTTCAGGGCTATCGGCGCCGTTGCCATCCCGCCGGTTTAAACCACGAGCCCGCCGCCACTGGGCCTTGCTGCGCCGTCTCGTGACCGGGAATTTTGCTGCTTGTTCGTTCCCTCCGCCGCCGTAGGGCTGCGCGATTGCGCCTCGGTTGTCAACTTGTAAGCATCCTCTGCTCTCTTCTCATAACCTGCGATGAATATTCAAATGTAACGGGACCCGGCGTTTCGGAGATTCGTATTCCGAACTCGTAGACTAATCAGAGACGATTGTCTCAACGGATCCGGTAGCAAGTTCAGCGTAATTTTGGACTGATTGCAGGTATTAAAATGACCGGATGAGGGCAGTACATTTTACTGCATCGTGCGCCTTAAGCTGTTCGATGAAATGCTTGAGCTCAGACGCGGTGATTATAAACGTGCTTTCTTCCAGGATTATTCGAGCTGTTTTGCTTTGCATACTTGCATTTTGCTTTTTAGTGAGCACATGCTTCTACTGTGGCCAATGTGCATCTTTTCGGTGCCGAATCATACACCATATCCAGTTTCTATTTTCTGTTTGTTGCCATATGCTTGTACATCAATAGTCCAAGCCATGCGCCTTAGAGTTGCCTGATGAATTCTTAGGCTTGATGCAGCAATTATAAACGCGCTTTCTTCCATGATTGTTCGAGCTGTTCTGCTTTGGATACCTGTATCTGCCCGCTTTGTGAAACAGCAAGGTTCTACTGTGCCAGTGTGCATCATTGGGTTTCAAAGAATCGGCATATTCAGTTTATGTTTTCTGTGTGTTGCCAATTTCTTGTACAGCAGTAATGCAAGTCATTCGATGCTTTATAAAATTGTGTAATGTGCATGGATTATGTATGATATCTTTATGTTTGCCCTCTTGTTTGTTGCAGTGTTACCAGTGGACATTCAGAGAGCAAATTTGTTTGCCATCTGGTTTTGCACTTGTGGATATTTGGGTGCCTATGATTGAGTAAACCATGCGGGGAAAAGTTTGGATAAGGTTTTCTCCCTTCCTTTCAAAGCATTATTTCTCTACCTATCGGGATTCTTCATTGTCTCCATCTTCGTCGAGCTCTGCGAAACAGCCATGGCTCTTTGTTGGTCTGGGTAACCCTGGTGAGAAGTACCAATCCACCAGACACAATGTAATTTCTACTTCTCATCTTTCATATGAAATTCTGTGGCTCGGCTTTATTCTCAGATTATCTTCCATTGTTTTGCCTTGCAGGTTGGGTTTGATATGATAGATGCATTTGCAGAGTCTCAGGGCATATCCATGACCAAACTTCACTTCAAAGCATTATTTGGTGAAGGTTTGGCTCCATCCATATGCCCCCAGCAAGGATGTTTCTCATTTATTTTGAGTAACGGATACTCTGTTTTCAAACTGCAAGGGGTTGAATTGAATTGAAGGTTTCGTCATTTTCATTGATGCAGGGATGATTGACGGTGTCCCTGTTTTGCTTGCCAAGCCTCAAACATATATAAATCTCAGTGGTGAATCTGTATGTAACACTTTCGGAAGACTTTTCAACGTCAATATCTGATCTCTATCTTGCTATACTTTTACTTGTCATGCAATTCATTTTAACTGGCTTTACTGTGAATTTCAACAGCTTGTAGTTGCTTGTGATGCTGACAGCCCTCTCCATTTTTCCTTATTACAGGCTGGTCCTCTTGCTGCCTATTATAAACTTCCACTTCACCGTGTCCTAGTGGTAAACTTTTATGCTCTGATCTTCCTTGGTGCTACCTTATATGGTGATCTGACTTCTGTATGAGTTTCAGGCATATGATGACACAGACCTGCCATGCGGAGTTCTCCGTTTACAATCTAAAGGAGGATATGGACGTCATAATGGGTTGGTAAACCTTACTGTTATGTGCCTTGTGAATTTTTTAATTTGTATCTCGAAAATTTACAGAAAACCATGCATGCCTGCAATTTGTTTAAATACTCCCTCCGTCTCATATTAACTGTCGCAAAGATGGATTTAAGTGCTAGATACATCCGTTTTTTACGAGTTTTTGTGACAGTTAATATGAGACGGAGGGAGTACATAAATAGAAAAGCCGCAGGTCTTATACTTATCAGTTTGAATGTCAGACCGTTGTCTTGGTACTCTAATCTTATCTGTTGCTATGCACTTAGGCCTGTCTCAGTGACCTGGTAAACAATATGCTGCTTCTTTTGATGAAGCAGAGATGGATGAACTTCTCTTATGTTCTGTAGATAGTTAGTACTTGCATTTTTGTTTGTTGTTATATTTGTGCATACTTCATTGTTTCGTCATAATCATTTTATTTTCTTATACTTGTTTCCACTTGCCGTTTTCTGTAGCCTGTGAAGCCCAGTCAGTTATCGGAAATAACCTTCTGAACATTACTCTCTTCAATCAGTGCGATAGAGTGTTCCCTCTTTGAATTTGTTTTTTTATGTGTGTAGACAGACCATTAGTTCTGGATAAGCTCTTTCTTTTATCTTGATATGAAACATTTGCCTTGTTTGTTTGTCAGGTTAAAGAGTGTGATCTACAATTTCCGCAAGAACCGAGAATTCGGCCGATTAAGGATTGGTAGGTTATACAACTGCAGGATTAAGGTTTTCTTTCCTTTTTTTTGGACCAAAATCATAGTTTGGCTTATATGTAGGAATCGGGCGTCCGCCTGGTCAGATGGATCCCAAAGCGTTTGTGCTGCAGAAGTTCAATAGGACTGGCCGTGAACGGGTAACGATCTCCATTGCTTCTACACTGCCGTTATAGCTTAATGTGATATTTTTTCAGTTGTGCGTTAATTCTTAATAAATTAATTTGGAAACACGTTGGTCTGTTTGTTCTACTGGTGGATGATCCTGTTGATTCCCTAGGACTGTTGTGACTACACCCATTGGCTATATTCCTTATATAAGCAAGTTCTATATTTAATCTTCAGTTAAACATCTGCAGAGTTGTACAATGCCTCCAGCAAAGGACAAACGCATTATCACGCCACGGTTACGTAATTATCTGAAATTTTTATACGGTCAATAATAATAGGTTCAAACTGAATCTGGTCTGACTGACTGGAGGGCTATGTATCCCCCCAGGTACAACAACCTGAACATATGTTAAAAAACACTTGAAGAGGGTCCAAGACTCGAAACACTGTAAATAAGTTTCTAATTTGACTACGACCGGTGTCCTGATGCTTGTGCATGTCTTGCTTTGAACCTTAGATCGATTCGGCCATAAAAGAGGGCGTGGACATCCTGAAGATGGTGGTCACCAAGGGTCTGACGGAGGCGGCGAGGCTGGCGAATGTGGAGCAGAAGTATAAGCACCTGGTGTCGCGTGACGAGCAGTTCTAAATGCGCGCGTATCCTGGGACGTGCTCAGCAGCTTCAAGGTTCTGAAATCTGTAAGGTTGCTAGTCTGGAGATGCTGGCCGTAGAAATTTGGAAGTTTAGAGTTGGAAACCGTATTCAGCTAGCCGGCCATGTATATCTGGAACATGCTCACGCTGTAATCTGAAAGTTTAGAGTTGGAAACCGTATTCAGCTAGCAGAGATGGGAGTACTAAGAAATGCCAGAAAGAAATCCAGCGTGTTGGCTCAGCTCCCGACCTCCCGCGACCCCCCCGCGTCGCCAACCCTAGGCGAGCTCCTCCCCTCCGTCTCGCCGCCGCCAGAGGTCCCGCCGGGCGACGGCGGCCTACCCGGGCGGTGGTGGCGCGTGGCTCTACGGTGGTCCGGCGGCGTGGAGCGGCATGGCCCCGGCGACGAGCGCGGCTCGACGAGGCCTGTGGAGGCGAAGCCCCTGTGTGACGGTGACGCCATGCGGCTGCGGAGGTGCTCTCCTCCCGTGCGGGCTCAGATGGGTTTCTACGGGCCCAGATGGGTTTCTACGGGCCGGCGGCTCTGGGGCCGTGGCCGTAGGTTGCGTGGAGCTGCAGATTGCAGCGTGGAGCCTGAAGGTGCTTGCGGCTAGGTACCATGGTGGTGCCAGCGGCCGGCAAGGCGGCGGCGGGCTGGATTCTCACCATCCAGTCCCTGTTTTGTGGTGGTGGTGAGACGGTGAGCGGCACCTCCTGCTCCGCCGTCGACGGTTTTGCCTCGCCTCTTGTCGGCGGTGGTCCAAAGTATGCTCCTTGCCGTGTCCGATGAGTGTTGAGGTCGACGACAGGGCCGGGGTGAAAGCCTTGCATGTAGCTGACGACGGCGACGCCCGTGGGCGCCGTCACCTTCTTGAAGGCGTTGTCATGGCGCTGTTCGTTCTTCCCCCTCTCGAGCACCAGGGGAAACTCTAGATCCGGCCTTCGGATCAGGCAGCGACGGCGCAGCTGCGTCGTTTTCCTTCTTGGAGGCGTTGCCGAGGTGGTTCGTGGAGCTCTTGGTACGTCGGCTAGAGCTGGTGTTGGCCACCGCTCAGGGTATGAGCTCCCGGGGCGCTATGTACATCGTCGACGGTGCTTCTTGGTCGGCGCCTCTGCCAGTGGTTCAGTCCCGCCGTCCACTTGCCGACTCTTAGGCGCATAAGGGCGGGCGGTGCGTTGGTTTGTGCCATCTTGGTGTGATTGTCGGTCCTATGGAGTCCCGGTCTTCGGTTGTGACGCGGCCTAGAAGCTCGGTGTATCATTTCCTCGTCATCTTTGGCTGAAGTTGGTGCAAGGCGAGGCTTGTTGTTCGGTGGGTGTGGGTTGTGTTGTTATCCGGGTGGCGTTGTGTTTGTATCGTGTTGACTTTTGGCGTTGTATCGGCCGTCTGGTCTCTTCTTCTATGAAACCGATGCACCTTCCAGGGTGTATCCTTGAAAAAAATCCAGGGTGTTCTGTGTGCGCACGCGTGCAGAGCAGAGCCTACGGCGGCAATTCCCCGTAGTTGAGCGCGCGGCATTGGGCTTGCTTGTCGGGCCGCGGTTTCGTCCACGTCTCCGTGCACGGCAGCCCCAGGCCGACTCGATCGGCGGTCACCTGTACCCTCTCACCGCTTCACCCGGCGGCGCCACCTGTTCCCCCTCACCGCTGCAAACGCAACGGACACCCTTGTCTTTTCCCGCCAACGCAAACACGGACCGGCAGCTACAAATAGAGAGCCGTAGCTCGCAGCTCATCGCGGCAGCTCGGTCACCCCGAACAAGGAGTTCAGCTGGAGCTAGCTGAACCGCGACAATTAATGGAAGCCGCCGTCGAGTACCTCCTCCTGCCCCCGCTCCTCGTCTGCGCCATCCTCTCCCTCCTTCACCTTCTCCCGGCCTTGAAGTCATCCAAGATGGCCAGAACCGGCGCGTCCCGCCGGCTCCCGCTGCCGCCGTCCCCGCCGTCCGTCCCGGTCATCGGCCCGCTCCTCTGGCTCTGGCGCGCGCGCTCCCGCCTCGAGCCGGCGATCCGCGACCTGCACCGCCGCCACGGGCCCGTCCTCAGCCTCGGCTTCCTCTCCCCGCGACCGGCCATCTTCGTCTCCGGCCGGCACATCGCCCACCGCGCGCTCGTTCAGCGCGGACCCGCCTTCGCCAGCCGCCCGCCCGCCATCGCGCCATTCGTCCTTCTCACCTCCGCCCAGCGCACCGTCAGCTCCGCGCCCTACGGCCCGCTCTGGCGCTCCCTCCGCCGTAACCTCGCCTCTGGCGTCCTCCACCCACACCGCGTTGCCCGCACCTTCGCCCCCGCGCGCCGCTGGGCCGTCGCGCTCCTCGCCTCCGACCTCGAGGCAGAGGCGTCACGGAGCGAGCATGGGGAGGTGACCGTGGTGGAGTGCCTCCAGTTCGCCATGTTCTCGCTGCTCACCTACATGTGCTTCGGGCAGAGGCTTCCGGCGGGCCGCGTGCGCGCGATCGAGGCCGTGCAGCGGGAGCTCTTCTCCTCCTACATCGGTTTTCAGGTCTTCGCGTTCTGCCCGCCGCTCACCACGCGTCTGTTCCGGCGGCGGTGGCGGAAGGTGCTGTCCATCCGGCGTAGACAGGAGGAGCTCTTCCTGCCACTGATCGCAGCCAGGCGAGAACGAAGCGGCATCGTGGCGGCTAATGGCGAAAGTGATTGCGGTTGCCTAGCGTACTGCTACGTCGACACGCTCCTCGCGCACCGGATCCCCATGCAGGAGACGGGAGAAGACGCAGGCGACGAGCGCACGCTCACCGACGCCGAGATCGTGAGCCTCTGCACGGAGTTCCTCACTGCCAGCGTCGACACCACGGTCACCGCGCTCCAGTGGATCATGGCGAATCTCGTCCGGGAGCCAGAGATCCAGGCCAAGCTCCGGGACGAGATCGACGCGGCGATCGCCGACGACAGCGAGCTAGGATGCATGGATACGGCGATACCGATACGGATACGGATACCGCGATACGACGATACGACAATTTTTCAAAAACATGGATACGAGGATACGTTTGCATATACATAATAAAATTAAAAATATATAAAAATTAGTGATGCTTGTACGAAAATCACCATGAGAAAGTAACAAAGATGTTATATAATCTACGATTCATTGGATATCAATGTGTGAATTTCAACCGGGTGTTATATAATGTACAGTTATGTTTCTATTTAGTATCTAGGATCGGTTTGGCATGTATAATCTTCAATGGATTTTATTGCCTGTGTCCCCCAAAGGTATTCTGGGTGTATTCCAGTGTATCCAAAAATATTTTTTTTTTATAAAAATGAAAAATAGCCAGATATGTACGGGATAAGTATCCCTCGCGTATCCGGCTGTATCCCTGTATCCGAGTGTATCCGATACGGATACGTGACATTTTTGCCGTATCCGCGCTTCCTAGCGGCGAGGAGGCCGTCACCGAGGAGGACCTGTCGAGCATGCCGTACCTGAAGGCGGTGGTCCTTGAGGGCACTGGCGGAACCAGGAGGGGACCAGCAGGGGCCTTGGCCCCCCCTATGGCATGCACTTTAAGATTTTTTTTTACCTATAAGAGGCTGATTTAGGCGAGATTAGATGAAAAAATTACATGCTTGGCCCCCCTAATTGATTGTTACCATGTTTGGCCCCCTCTAGTGCTAAATCCTGGTTCCGCCAGTGCTTGAGGGGCTACGTCGCCACCCGCCGGCGCACTTCCTGCTGTCGCACGCCGCCGCCTCGACGTCGGAAGATGCATCGCTGGACGGGTTCCGCGTTCCGGCGGCCACGTCGGTGAACTTCTCGGTGGCGGACGTGTCGCTGGACGAGGAGGTGTGGACCCAGCCGGAGGAGTTCAGGCCGGAGAGGTTCCTGAACGGCGGGGAGGGCGCCGGGATGGACCTGACAGGGAGCTGGGAGATCAGGATGATGCCGTTCGGGGCCGGCCGGAGGATCTGCCCCGGCATGGCGCTCGCCCTGCTGCACCTCGAGTACTTCGTGGCCAACCTCGTGAGGGGGTTCGAGTGGTCGGTGGCGGGTGATGGCGGCGTAGATATGGCTGAGAGGCCGGAGTTCACCGTAACCATGGAGCGTCCGCTGCGTGCCCGGGTCGTGCCGAGACGCCGCCGGCTAGTTCGGCCAGTCTGATTGTGCAGTGTAAAGGCTAGCTAAACACAGTGAGGACACCACGGAGTAACAGATGCTACTATCAAGTCGATCGTACAATCAGATCTGTACATTTGCCTTACGATTATGATATTTCTCGTGCGACTGGAAAATGACTCGTTGCCTATTGCTACAAAGCTACGAATGGTGCAGTGTCAAAACAAATCTGTAACTTTTTTTTTTTGAACAAACTCCTTTATTAACTATTCAAATAAGGTTACATCTTCCACCGGTTGTGGATTAAGAACAAAAGCGGATCTTCTAACCAAACATTAACATTAGTATCTATATCGCTAGAATGGGCTACCAAGAGTGCCGCCAGTTTTTCGATAAAGAAGAAGTTCACTAGTCTACCAACAACAAAATAAAATAGACGAATTACATTATAAAAAATTGTAAGGACGCCTATATTGATGGAGTAAGGACACATATGGTGATGGAGGCAGATCCAAAAATTATGTTACCATACATGGGTAGACAAAAACACTCTCGTCGCCTTCTCCAACCCCGAAGCCACCTCCGAGTACAAGTCGTGATGCTCCACATCTGCAGGGGCAACCATGATCTGATCTTAGTTATGCATAGGTAAATTACCCACATAAGAGAAAAATTAGCGATTCCACCCTAATAAGAAGTTTATACTTAGGGTCCACACAGTTTAGAAAATTACCAAAAATATTCGAAACGCTATGTGGGGTATAGGGAAGATCCTATCTAGATGGCTGACCAGATAGATCTAGCAAACTTACGCTGGAAGCATAAATGCTTTACCGTCTCGTCATGATGCCAAAAGACACACTTTTTTCCTTCCATGTGAGTTACGTTTACAAGGTTATCATTCCTAAGAATTATCCTTGAGAAGGTACCACGCAAACACCTTGGTTTTTAGCGGGATATTCATATTCTAAATTTTCTTATTATTATCAACTGGTATATCAGGTTGGATTAGTGCTTTGTACATAAAATCAACCGAGAATAGACCATTCTTGTTGAGGTTTCATTAAAATTTATCTGAATCCTATGTCAACTGTAAGTTGAAAGAATAAAATCATATAAAATACCATGTTTGTTAGTATTAAATTTATTTGAAGAACCAATCTTTCTCCAAGGATAATAGTTTGCCTTTAAAACTATTTAACCGAGTTTGTAGTCTCTCCTCCGTGTGTTTCCACTCAACATTTGTAAACCTCCAATAATGAATCGGTATACCCAAATAATTGATAAGAAACTGACCTGCCCGGAACCAAATAAATTAGAGTACAAGGAGGTACTTTCTTGAGCCTCGCAAGGCACAACAATTCACTTTTATGAAAATTTATCTCCGGACTCGATAATTGCTCGAGCGCTGAAAGAATTAACTTTAGGGTTCAAGTTTTTTGGATTTCATGTTCCATAAATAGAATTATATCGTCGGCATATTGCAGAATGGATAAACCACCATCAACTAGATGTGGAATAACTCTCTCAATTTGGCAATCAGCCTTCACGCGATCAATCATGACTATACCAGCATATCCGCCACTATATTACACAGTATTAGCGATAACGGGTCCCCTTGTCTAAATCCCTTTTTCATTTGGAAGTATCTGTTAGAGATATTTCTCTAGAGACAATAATATTCAGTTATTATTCAATCTTCAAGTTCAAAATTAAGTTTATATGATTATGCTACAACCGCTATAACGGTTGAAAAGTGAGTTTTTAACGGGAATTCTTTGTACGGGTGTGAAGACATAAACAAACAAGAGTTACTAATCTTGTCTCTAAGACAAAATAACTCTGAAACTTATTAATTGTGCACATAATCATAGGATAGTTGATCAACCGTATACCTGAGGAATGCATTGATGAAGAGCCACCCAAGACTCTTATTGCCTAATTCTGTACACTTCCTACTACACGTATTTCAGTTTTGGAGTCAATTATAGTAGATATAATAGCTTGTTTTTCATGAGAATAATAGGTTTTATCAGTAAAATGAATAGAAAATGTTCTAACCTTTTGAAGAGTAGAGCGAAGGGAAAGATGAAGATGGCACCCAACAACAATGCTACTAAATCTCAATGCATCTTTTGGCGGGGCGACGTACCTGGTTTTAAGACGATTTTACTAAAAATATAGCACATTAACTAAGGACTATGACCAAAAAATCTTGGATAAGAGAATTATTACTACTCTCTTTCTTTCTGTCAGTTAAAGAAGTAACTAGAAAATAAAACATCAAGTACACGGGCTAGGGAGGGGGGGGCGGTGGCCCCCTGACTTGCACATATCTCCACCAATGTGTTTGCGTGATCAAACATGTGGCCACACTAGAGGAGGCTAACTGAGTACATCGTAGCTCGGACCTCGAGAGTGGTGTCTACCATGTCTTGAGAACTCACACCTTCAATCCAAATACGGTAATGCAAATTGGTAGGGGCGTTGACCTGTTTTGGTGAGGCCTTGCTGATAAGTATTTTTAGCGGAAAATAACTACATCGCTCGAGTCCAGTTATAGGAATGATCCCTAAGATTCTAATGGAACCGCTGGAGGGCACCATTTGAGGGGCATGTTGCTTTTGTTGGGCGACTGCATATGGTATGTGTTTTGGTACCCAATACAGGTATATTCTGTTTTGAATGGGTGTTTTCTAGACTAGGCCAGTAGATCTATAATCAATACAGGAGAGGAGCGAAACCATAGGGTTTCGAACTGAAGTGCTCCTAGTCATCGTAGCTCGGAACGGGATTTCATTTCTACTGTCTTATCTATCTAGTATACATGGGCCACTTAAGATGGGACCTATAATATGGTTAACTATTAGGCCTAGTTGGTGTGAGGGCTCAGATGGTGGTAGATGTGTGATTATTGTTATGGTTTCCCTTCTCTAGTTTTCACAGACTTGATAAACTAGTGTTCTTTATCTTTAGGTTAACTGCTAGGTCTGTTTGATATGAGGTCGCGTATATCTAGGATAGTCTTATTTTTCTTTAGCTTTGGGATATTTGTTGATTGTCTTATATTTGATAATGGAATATAGATACAACTATAAACTAGAGATATTGAAAGAAATATTGTACATTAAAATCTTAAATAGATATTAAAAATTGTACATTTTATATAGCATCTATAAATCGCAATAACTACCCACTGCATTTAATATGGCAATCAAGAATCGTAAGAAATATTGGAACAACTTTTCACGAGTCAAATACGAAAATTTTCAATAAAATAATTAAACATTTCCACCAAACAAAGAAAGGGAAAACCCTAGATCTAGCCTCCCCTGCCTCCTCATCCTAGAGTGGTTTGTGGAGGCAACGTCGTGCCTGCAATCATGGTGCACTAGAAGCTTCACATCTTAGCCCAAAGTTGGGAGGGGGCGGTGGCCCCCTGGCTTGCACTAAGCTCCGCCAGTGTGTCAGGTGTAATTTTCACACTAAACCCCTGAAATCTCAGGAACGACCATGAAGACGGTGCATGATAAGTGGATAAAACAAAAATGGTGGAAAAAGATGGAGCCAAAATGTGATTTTGTGACGGAGAAAGAGTTTGGGGCCAGGTTGAATACTAGTATGTTGGGCAAGTACTCTCCTACGAACATATTAGTTACAATTGATGGTTGTACTTCTATATTATGCTAAAAAAAATCACATAAGAAACTGTGTGGAAATCAACTCTCTGCGTGATTCTTGTAGAGATTTTCAACCGCTAGGCAAACTCACGGTTGATGGTGGGATGTTCGTTCTTCCTGCTATGCTATCGGAGTATTCTAGGTGCCATCTTCATCCCGTGCTTCGCTCTACTCTTTGAGAGGTTAGAGCTTTTGTCTATTCCGTTTATGTATAAAACTTATTATCCATGTATAAATAAGGGGCCAATAGCTCCTGTGCGACGGGTTTCAGTTGAATTGGAAGGAATGCGACGTTTTTCGACGAAATAGCCTACGTGCGACGGATTGGAGGGAGAAAATAGCTCACGGGCGAACTGGCATTAAAACCTTAGTCAATTAGTTCCATTTGCGTTAAGACATGTCATAACTAATTTGCCCCCAAATTAATTAGCACCGCATCCCCTCAAACTGCCCGCGCTCGAACTGAACTGTCCTGCCCGCGCTCTTTTCTACAGCTCTGGCGGCGGCGGCGGCGGCGGAGCCCCCTTCTCGGCGGCAGCTGATCCGCTCCCCTTTCGGCGGCGGCGGCCATGGTGGTGAGTGAATAGTATAGGCAAGCATCTAGTCCCAATTTCCTGTGCCTGTATGTAGATCTGAGCTCTGTTTTGCTTGTTCAAACCGATAGAAGGTGAGAGGTGGCGGCGCGGTGAGAGGAGCCCGTGGTCAGGTCGAGAAGGAGCTGCCAGATTCAGCTTCGAACAGGTAATGCGGCCCCTCCCGCCCTTTTGTTCATGCGATCCTTGCTCTGTCTGACACTGCCGCATATAATAGAGGGGATGCTGCTGAAACCTTCGAATTTGTAATCAATTTCTTTCCATCGACGGCAAAATTAGTTGATGGTAGCATTCAGAGTATCCAGAGAGACACAACTGTGAAATGGGAGGTTGATTGTGCAGAGATTGATCCCAATGAGCTACGTGAGATGGAAGAGAATGCAGTTAGGAAATTAGTGGAAAAAATTGGGGAAACAGTGATTTGGGGTCCAGATCAAGAGGTTTCAGTATTGCGGTACGATGATTTCAAAGAAGAGTATGTCAGAATTGAAGATGGTGAAGATATTGTTGATGAAATCGATAGGCAAGAGGGCTGGGCAAACCTCAGGGCTGAATTTTTTGCTGAGCTCGTTGATCTGAATGTTGACTCGAAGGTGGGTTATGTGCCGTCACAGTTGGCTATGCAGGATGCAGATGCTGATTGGGCTTCACAGAGGCATATCGTTCCCATTATTACTGATCTGACAGTAATAAACGATGGGGCTAATGTAGATGCAGAAGAGGGAAATGTTGCTGTTGTTGATTGGAATGCAGCTGAGTTGGAGGAGCCTACTGATTTGGTCATTGCACCAATTGCTGACACTGAGATGGCCAAACTATTTGGCATTCCAGTCGATGACAGAGATGAGGAGGAGAGGGATGAAGCTAATACAAGTGATAACGATGACAGAGAGTTGAGTGATGTAGATGAACAGTTGATGGAAGATGCTGCAGATGATGTAGATGATGCAAATGATGAAGAGCTGGTGCATGTGTATGACAAGGAGAACCCTGTCATTCAAGTGGGGAAGTTGTGGCCAAACATGGAAAAGTTCAGGTTGTCTTTCAAGACTTATGCAGTCAGACATCAGTTTGATGCCAATACAGTTTGGACTGATCGAAAGAAGTTTTATGCTAAGTGCAGAGGTTTTGATGGTAGTGGTAAGAAGGCTTGCAAGTGGTACATATCTGCTAGACTGCAGCCTGATGGAAGTACTGTTAGAGTTAACCAAATCCCTTATAAACATACTTGTCTGACAAGTTCACAGAAAAAATCAAGCATGACATCACAGATTTGGGTTGCAGAAAAGATAACTCCAATTTTGGCCAGAACACCCAACACTACTGCCAAAAGACTCCAAGTAGACTTGGAAAAGTTATACCCCATTAAACTGGCTTATACCACAGTGTGGAAGGCTAAACAAAGAGCAATGAAGCATTTGTATGGTGATTGGGCAAACACATTTAGGCTGCTTTACAATTTCAAAGCAGAGGTGGAGAAAAGGTCACCTGGCAGTGTTGTCGAGATAGATACCGAGGTATCAGAGGATGGCAAGGTTTATTTCTCCAAATTCTTTATGGTTTTAAAGCCTTGTATCGATGGCTTCAAAGCAGGATGTCGTCCATATTTGAGCATAGACTCATCATTTTTGACAGGCAAGTGGAATGGTCAGTTAGCAGCATGTAATGCTCTAGATGGACATAACTGGATGTTTCCAGTTGCTGTTGGCTTGTTTCAGTCAGAGACAGAAGCTTCATGGACATGGTTCATGATGCAGTTGAAAAGATGCTTAGGGCCAGTGTCACCTTTGGCAGTACACACAGATGCATGCAAAGGTTTGGAAAATGCAGTTAAAAATGTGTTCCCACATGCTGAGCAAAGGGAGTGCTTCGGCCATTTGTGGATGAATTTGATTAAAAAAATTAGAGGAGATGAATTTGGGAGGATGTGGCCAGCAGCAAGATCTTACACTAAACAGACACATTCATATCATCTTAATAAGGTTATGGCAACATGTGAGGAGTTTGGTACATGGTTGAACACCTACCATTCTTTATTATGGTACAGGTCTGGATTCAACACTGCCATCAAGTGTGATCATATCAACAACAATTTGGCAGAAAGTTTCAACAACAAGGTGAAGCAACTAAAAGATTTGCCTGTGCATGACATGGTTGATCAAATCAGGATCATGCTCATGCGGCTGTGGGAATTGAGAAAAAAGATTGGTGATTGTTTGCAAGGTGATAAACTTCCAGCAGTGGTGCAACAGGTGGTCAACAGAAGCAGAGGTCTTACACATTTGTCTGTTGAAAAATCATCGCTGTGGGGTGCTGAAGTTAGAGATAACAAGACTGGAAGAAGGCATGTTGTTAACACAAAATTGCATGATTGCAGTTGCCTAGAGTGGCAGGCCACTGGTAAACCATGTGATCATGCAATTCTTTTCTTATCTGGCCAGCAGAAGATAAATATGCATCCATATCTGCATGACTATTATTCAGTAGCAAAATTCAAAGCTGCATATGCAACTCCAATTCCACCTCTTACAGATCAGAAGCAGTGGCCAGAAGTGCCTCTTGAATTTTCCATGTGTCCTCCTCTAGTAAAAAGAAAGGCAGGCAGACCTAAACAGAGTAGATTCAAAGCATGGTTCGAAAAAGGTGGGAGTAGTAAGAAGGGCAAAAAGGACAAGAAAGATGAAAAGCCAAAAAGGGCTCAAAAGGGTAACAAAAACAGATGCAAGAGGTGCCAAACACTGGGGCACAGAGAGGGATCTAGGCTATGCATTTTCTCTCCTCCTAAACCCAGAAAGTATGTGCTTGTTTATTTGTGTTTGTTCATATTTTAGTTTTTTTTCAATTATTAAAATGTGGCATTCTTTGTTTTCAGGAGGAAGTTTCCAAGTCAGCCTATTGTTGTTGAACAGTGTTGGCCAACAAAAAGAGCAAGAGTCAGTGGCAGCAGAAGGAAATCAAGTCAGTGGCTAGAACAGTTTGGTGCTCAAACTGAATTTGAAACTGCTGGTGTCACTGGAACTGAAGAAATTGCAGTCGAGAATGTCGAAACTGCTGTTTCTGAAACTGTTGTCACTGGCGAAACTGAAGCTGAAGCTGCTGTCGAAACTGAACCACAAACTGAAGCTGAAGCTGCTGTTGTCACTGTCGAAACTGAAGCTGAAGCTGCTGTCGAAACTGAACCACAAACTGAAGCTGAAGCTGCTGTTGTCACTGTCGAAACTGAAGCTGAAGCTGCTGTTGTCACTGAATCTGCTATCCCCGAGTTTCATGAGGTGGTATCATCGTGGTCCCCGAGTCCAGTGCAAAAAACCAAGATGATGAGTGAACTTGTGTGCGTAGTAGAACCAAAAAATCGAAATGGTAAGGCGAAGAAGGGTACACGTCGTGGTCGGAAGAGATAGAACTGTTGATCATTTGAAATTTATGGCATGTAATAACATTTGTTGGGCACCGGGAACTTATTTGGCATGCACCGGGAACTTATTTGGCATGAATAATATTTGATGACAAATTCAAATTTAGGTTCAAATTCAAATTTCGACTCAAGTTGAACTTATTTGGCATGTAATAATATTTTGATGTTTCAATGCTACCTCAACTCAAATGTGATTTTTATCTGATCATTCTGAGCTCTTTTGTTAAGTTAGACTCGTAGTCATGAAAAATGTGTTTCAAATGGCCTCATAAGGTAGGGTAAACGCCCCCTTTCTAAGAGGGTTGTTTTTTGCATCTTCTCTAAATCATCCAAATAAAATTCCCACACCTCTCTCGTACCTATATAGTGTAAATATGAAGTCTCATTATT
Source organism: Alopecurus myosuroides (assembly GCA_028641055.1). Classification (NCBI taxonomy): domain Eukaryota; kingdom Viridiplantae; phylum Streptophyta; class Magnoliopsida; order Poales; family Poaceae; genus Alopecurus; species Alopecurus myosuroides. The sequence goes on along the minus strand of CM054059.1, from coordinate 38,178,900 downwards.
TTTTGAATTAATTTTGTATTTTATTCTTTTATTTTTTCTGAAATCATTATTTAATTAAAAAACACATATTTTGAATCTTATTTATATTTATTTTTGGTTCCTACACGACATAATAATACTATGTGCTCAAGTTCCCTTGAAATCCATAATAAAACATATACATATTTACTTATGATCTAAAACACACAACATTTGCTCTTTGAAATCCATAGTACATGTACAAGAATCTCATATTCTCAAAGGCATTTTCATGTAATTGTACATAAATCATGTTTATAATTTTTTTTGGTTTCTATACAACATCATACGACTATGGGCGAAAGCATTTCTTTTTTTGATTTTTTTTGAATTAGTTATGATCTAGAACACACCAACTTCGATCTTCGAAATCCATACTACTCTGTACAAGTTTCCCATATTCTTGAAGACATTTTCATGCAATTCTATATAAACCATGGTTATATTTTTTTTTGGTTTGTATGCAACATAATAAGACTATGGGCCAAAAGCATTTCTTTTTTTGATTTTTTTTAAATTATTTGTGCTCATTTTAAAAAAAGTCAACGTTTTCACAAAAACGTTGACCGACTCAAAATCAAAGTTTTTAATTTTTTTTGATTTGTATGCAACATAATAAGACTAAGGGCCAAAAGCATTTCTTTTTTTGAATTTTTTTGAATTACTTATGTTCAACCCTATCTCATTTTGTCAATATCGTCAACGTGTGATTTTTGGTTTTAACATTTGGATGTAACAATTTCGCCATTTTTTATAGCAACCTAGTTGCATAAGTAGACCATGTGCGCTGGCTGTACATATTTTTGATTTTTTTTGAATTAGTTATGCTCAACCCTAGCTCATTCCATCAATAGCATGAATTGTATGAATATTTTTCATTGCATCGTGGATCTAACAAGAATACAATTTTTTATAGCAACATAGTTACATAAATAGACAGTGAGCGAAATCCGTTTATTTTTTTGATTTTTTTTAAATTAGTTATGTCAAACCCTAGCTCACTGAAACCCTAAACCCCGGAAACCCCATAACCCCGGAAACCCCAAAACCCCGGAAACCCCAGCTAAACCCTAGCTCACTGACGCCACCGTGTGCACGTGACGCACGCCCCCGATCCGCGTGTGCGCTCGTTCTAGATGCTGATTGGCTCGTTGTGCATGGATGGATTCGTGCGCGCTGAGTGGCTGGGGTTTGGATCGGCTCGTCTATTCGATCTAGACCGTTCAACAATATCCGGCGCCTGACGTTGGTTCGGTGCATGGAACTGGCGTACGAACGTGTTCCCTAGTGTGTTTCTCCGTTCCGTGTGTGATCGGGGCCGCCTGCCCGTTGCATGCATGCATACGCGTCGCATCTAAGCTATTAACACACTGAACGCGGTGATCCACGCAGTCTGACTAGCGTGCTCCAGTGATCGACGAGACACCTCTTGACCCAGTAGAGAAACGCGGGCACGCGAACGAAGGGACGCATCCATTAATGTCTTACCTTCTATTTAATCCCTCCTCTAACCTTCATCTTCCTCACGCCATTCTCCACTCGCATTCCAAGCAAGCCACCGAGCAAAGCACGCACCACATTCAAGCAAAAGCAAGCATGCAGTTCACCGGCCAGACCTTCCTCGCGCCAAGGACCGTGCGGGAGAGGCAGTACCCCGCAGGGGTCGTCGTCGAGGACAGGCTCCGCGTCTGGGCCATGTCTCGCTGGCGCGGTGCAAAGGAGCTGGTGGAGGTCTTCCTTGGCGCCCTCTATCGCCACATGCCTCCGGGCACTCCGCCCATGTTCACCGTCGACGAAGCCCGCCCGGGAGGAACGGGCATTCTTGTCTGCTTCCGCAACCCCTACGATGCGTACCACCTCCTTGGTCGTGTCTGGTACGGGGGGTGCGAGTTCATCTGCTTCACGGGGTACAACTTCTTCACCGACCTCGACAGCCTCTGGCCCAGCCGCACCGCGATGCACACCCTCCCCTACAGGGTGCCGGCCGCCGACGACGAGGAGTGAAGACGGTGCTCTCCCCTCCATCTCGATGGTGCTCTCATGGCGGTGATCTAGGCTTCGTGTCGTTCGAGTTTCTACCGTTTTTTTTTTCTTTTTCTTTTTCTTTTTATCTATGTTTAGTTGGGCCCGTGCCCGTGTCGTTCACTAGTATATGTAACCGTGCTACTACTAATATATGTCGTTTACTAGTATATGTCGTTTGCTACCAATTGTCTCCCTCATTTTACTTATGATCAGAGTGTGTTACTTCGAGCGTCCGTTAATTCATAAAACGAATGCATGCAACTAGTAACAAATATATTCGGTGAACAATGCATGCAACTCTTTTATGAAGTAAATAATACAAAAATGAAAACGAATCCAATTATTTGGGCCTACAAAAATGAAAACGAACCCAAGACATGCAAAACAAGAAAAACAATTGTTTTTACAAAATATTTCGGTGAACAATGCATGCAACTCGTAACAAAATATTTATGAAGTAAATACTACAAGAATGAAAACGAATCCAATTATTTGGGACTACAAAAATGAAAACGAACCCAAGACATGCAAAACAACTAAAAAAATTGTTTTTACAAAATACTACCTCCGTTCCAAAATGTAAGCCTTTTTAGAAAGCTAAACTAGTTTGCTAAAAAGGCTTACATTTTGGAACGGAGGGAGTATTTCGGTGAACAATGCATGCAACTCTTAACAAAATATTTATGAAGTACATAATACAAAAATGCAAACGAATCCAATTATTTGGGCCTACAAAAACGAAAACGAACCCAAGACATGCAAAACAATTGTTTTTACAAATTAAAATAAGTCAAATCTAGGCAGGTGGGTTTGTTTTCTCTTTGGGCCTAATTGTTGGTTGGCCCAACTACACTCTTTCGGCCTTTCTTCAACTACTCTTACGGCATGAGAACGAATAAGTTTTTTTCTACTGAAACTGAACTTTGGTGACTGCACTGAAACTGAACTTCAACTGAACATCGAAGGGCATATTCAAATTTAACATCAGACACTTCACTGAAACTAGCACGGCGCACAGATTGCTACCTCTGCATAGCTAACTCAAGTAAAATCTAGATTAATCTAGTCCATTCTAACGACGGATGAACAAGAGGTAAACAAAAAACAGAGCAATGATACAAGAATAGAATGCTCCTGACATGAGATTCGCTTGCTTCTGCAAATCCACCATTTGCTTTAAAAACTTCTTGATCTTCTTCAATTCCTCGTTTACTTCGGCCTCCACGGGCAGTCCAGCAATAGGGCGCGTGATCCTCGCCGCCGGCCCTCCTCTGCCCGAGCTGACATCGGGAGCAAACCCACCTAGATTTGGATCTTCAATGTGGCCCTCAAATTCAAGCCTAGCAACGTACTGATCGATCCACTCAAGGTGCGAACATTTCTTCAGCATCTGTAACAGTAGACATGAATCTAGATCCCAAATACTCCTATCATCTCTCTCCTCCTCATCTCAGTTTTAAGATCTTACCTTGCCATCCCGTCCCATCATGGGAATGCTCAAACAGGACACAAAATGGCGCCCCAGATTCCCATTCTCGTCAGTTTTACTGACCCTCCGCTTCAGAGCCTCTGGCCGTGGGCATTCCGGGCACCTTGTCATCGGAACTGCACCGTACTCTGGCCATCTTGACTGCGTGGCGGAGGAGCTGGACATCCCGTGCGCCGTCGCCGGAGACGAGGAAGAATGGGGAAAGGGGAAGAAATGGCACAGACACCAGCTCGGGCACGGGCGCAGCCCTGTTTTAGATTCACTGTGGTGGGTCCCGCGCTGCTGAGGTGGATAAGTTGTGGGGCACAGGCGCATCTCTGTTTTAGAATCCGTGAGGTGGGTCCCACGCTGCGAGGTGGATAAGTTGTGGGTCCAAGCGTCGCATAACCCTAACAGCTAACCGATCAGCTCCGCTTAAGAACCATGTTGGCCGTGAGCTATTTTCTTCCTCCAATCCGTCGCACGTAGGCTATTTCATCGAAAAACGTCGCATTCCTTCCAATTCAACTGAAACCCGTCGCACAGGAGCTATTGGCCCATAAATAAGCTACCGAATCTGATATAATTGACTCGAGAAAATAGCATAATTTTTTTTGTTGATGTTGTACCCTAGAGTCGGAGCTGGCAAGGTTGTCTCAACTTATAACCGTTGAATTAAGTATCCATTGAATCATGTATTTTCACATGTACCATTGAATGTAGTAGTACATAATGATTCTATGGAGAGGCTATATGTCCCAAGACTAACCACTAATGTGAAGACCCTTTATGGAAATGGAGGATTTAACTGTTACCACTGAGTCCCTTTATCAAAAACGGTTTTATATATTGCTATGTTTTCTTAATATGGGGATCATCAGATACTGTGTTTATATTTATACTTGTTTGCACTGAGCTTTTTTTGTATGTCCACTACAGAAATATGGATGCCACAACACATGAAAATGTTAACATCAAAGAGCACTAAAACTTTAACATGTTTCAAACAATTTCATCATCAAACTATATCATAATATAAAGAATTACACATTTTCGTGTCTCCCTAAATTTATCACAAATATAACGAATTACATGTTGTAAATCCTTATCTCATTGCCTTGGGGAAAGGATGAAAGAAACTCAACACCGCGGATCCGCTAAGAACATCCATGGAGAACGATGTAGTCATAGAGGAAGATGATATGCTAAGAACATCAAACACAACCTATCCGCTCGATCATATAGATCAATAAAAAAATTCAACAAATAAGTAAATATGCTTATAACGTACACAAACTGAATTTAGACATATTGAAACAAGAAAATAGGTTACCTATGCCTTTAGGCAACTGCCGATACAATCGTATATTTTTAGGATATTCGTTTGTGTTGAAGTGAATTTTTTGAAAAACTAGTATAAATATTATGGGTTTTTGTTGTGAATGAACCGATAAACTGACAATTCTTCCAGTAAAGACTCGAACCGATAGCCTCACCGGTTCGATTGCCAGTTTATAAACTATGATCGACACCAAGTAGAGCGGATTTTAATAGTCGTGAAACAACTCTAGTTTTTATTTTAAGATTTAAAACAAACTTTACTACCTCCGGTTCAATAAAAGTGTTGTGCAGAATGTATTGGCATAGTATACTTCTCTCTGTCTCAAAAAGTCCCTACGGTTATTTCGGATAGGAAGGAGTAGTTTTTTTTACAGAAAACAATTGTGTTGGCAGCCCAACAGGGCTGGATCAGAGAATCGCCCGGGCCGTGCAGAGGAGGACGAGGCCCACAGGACAATGTACTCGGCATGATCTGGGCCGTTTCTCCCCCACCCACTCCAAGCCGGCCCTACCCCCACCTGCCCTCACACCGTCCGTCTTCCTCTTCCTCATCACCCCGCACCCACGTTTTCCTTCGCTCCCACTCCTCCCCCACCAATCCACCAGACCCCACACACACTCGCCGACCAAACGCCGACACAGAGGAAACACAGCACGGGCCCGCCACCCCGCCGCCCGCCATGGCTGGCGCTCCTCCGACGCCCGCCGAGAAGGATGCCCTCGTCTCCTCCTTCCTCGAGATCGCCGCCGGCCAGACGCCCCACACCGCCACCCAGTTCCTCGAGGTTCTTCCGCCTCCTCCTCCCCTCCTTTCCCCGCTCCCGATCGGTTCGATCTCCCTTCCTGACACGATCCGTCCGAAACGTTTTCCGCAGATGACGAGCTGGCATCTGGAGGAGGCGCTGCAGCTGTTCTACATCGACGGGGAGGCGGCCCTCGCCGCGCACCCGGCAGCGGCGGCGGCATCAGCCGAGGCGGCGGCGCTGGCGGCCGCCGCCGCCGCCGCCGAGGTGGAGGAGGGGTTCAGGTAGGTCGCCCGGAGCGGCATTCTAGGGTTTGGCTCTGGCTGTGGATGCGCCGCGCGACGGGCTTTGGTCTAATGGTGTGCATGTGCTGTTGATGCGTAGATTCCACCCGCCTCCGGCGGCCGCGCTCGAAGATGGGATGCTGCAGGGGCAGGGGTACGAGGACGATGTCCGTGCGCCGCTGCCAGTGAGGCGGGAGACCCTCTACGGCGACGCACCAGTGGTTGTGTAAGTAGTGGCGCTTCACTAGCTGATTTTTCCGCATGCAATTGCTATGTGGTGTGATGCTTTCAGTCTACATCTTCTGTTGTTCCATCATAAATGGGGTGTATCCATAGCGTAAATTCGACTGAATCACTGGACATGACACGCATTGGATTACTTGAAGATTAGATTAAACAGGGCATGTGTCAAAGGGGGACTTGTGCTTGACTTAAAAGAGCAGTTACGATTACCCATGTTTGTGGGAAGGGGGACTTGTGCTTGCCTTAAAAGACCTCTAAAAAACTTGTTTTTTCAGGTAAGTAGAAACTGGAGCTGCTGACGATTATCGTGATAGTGTATTCGGTTGGTTTCTAACGAGTGCCATACCCTCATACTAATTTTGCTCACAGACAATGAAATGTACCATGCGCAGTTGATGGCCATTCATGGAATCATGCGAATATTGCTCTTTTAGCTATCCTAATATTTAGACCCAACAGTTTGCAGCTTAAGCTTCCATTGACTTATCTTACTTCCTCCTCCCCTATCTTGCCAAAAAAGACTTGTTTTTTTAACGTCGATGAGTATTACCGGTTGTTTTCTAATGAATGGCATACACTGTCTTAATACTAATTTTGCTTGCAAACAATAAAATTTACCATGTTCAGCTTATGACCATCATTTTTGCACAATGCAGTAAAAGAAAGGAATATTCCGTATTGCTGGAAGTTCCGTTTCCATGGTCGTTCTGCCGGAATATTCTGTTTCCGTTTCTGTTCCGCAAATTCCGTTTCCGTATTTTCATTCCGTCTCCTTTTTTCGCGGAAAAGTCGGAAAGTTTCCATACCGGTTTCATCCCTACATATTATTCATGGCTACTACTTAGGTGTTCACTCAATGTGGAACGAATGTGATGCCAAATACTCTCGCTTGGTGGCACTACTAAAACTTATTGGTTACAAACGCTTAACAAATACATCGGCTGCCAGACATGGCCAAATATAAGTACCCCAAATTATGTAGTAGCGTCATATTTACTTTTAGATTGATATTGCCCATATGGGTACAATATCATGGTTATAAGACTTGTATAAGATAAACTTTAGGCCCCGCCATATAAATCTTTGTGCTGCTCACATCACCCACTCTCCATCTTCTTATTAAAGCCATGCCATCAAGTTGAATCTAACACTTGGGACTGTTCATTTGCCAACATATTATTATTATTTGTGCATTTGACTGCTATCATGCTCTCTGGAGACCAAGGATGTTGCCATCCACTTGAGCTTATCCAGCAGGCTATAATGACTGGCAGGCTGGCACCCCCAACATACCTTGTAATCTGCCGCATATCTTCCACATGCGTATTGGACACACATCTATGTTTTCTGCCCCCATTCTCCATTATTCTAGTGGTTCCTAGATACTGACCAAATCTCCTCTAGTTTGTATGCTACTGCGAATCAAATATAGATACACGCAAAAAGATGCTTGACACTTTATGCGAAGTATTTATTATAAATGCGTGGACCTTTTCTCGTATCAACATTTTCATTTATGTTGTAGCTACAATTATGCTTGTCACCTGCTTCTGGCAGTACTGGTACACTATTTTTCTTCTTCATATAGTTAGCTTTAATTAGTGCTGTACGGAATTGAACAGCACCACTTGCAAGTGTGCATGCCGATACAAGTTCGATCATACTGACTGGCATGCTTTAAGAAATTACATGTTGGTTTAACTGTCGAATGTATGTCGTTTTTCGAGTCTCTTGTGATCCCTTGACTAATGCGTAGCAAAAATAGTATTATTTTCTAATGTTTTGGTTGCTTCTTTTCAGAACTCGCCCTAATGCGACAGTTGCATTTCGTAACTTTGAAGAGGAGGCAAGACAATCTGCTTGGGATTCAGAGCAAAATGCCACATCTAGTTCTCGTGACAATCTGGCTTCTTTATATCGCCCACCTTTTGAGTTGATGTTCAATGGACCATTTGACAAGGTCAGCTGCATCTTGTATTTGTATGTTCTTTGTTTGACAATGTTATCTGTGTGACTCTGGGCTATGGTCATGTTTTGACTATGCTGCAAAACTGTAACCACATACTGTTTGGCTTCGAATCATGGAGTATGTTTAGAAAACTGTTTTAATAATGCATGAGCTTTTATCATGGCACTGTACGTGTAATATATGATAAGTTGATAACTGCTATCTCCGCTGCCTGATCCAATCCTTAACTGTTATACAATTAGTTTTATATGGTAATTTAGTTAATTCCTCAATAAAAGATCTCGCAGAAGAAAAATACTCTATGAAAGTTCGCCTCTCCTTTTCTATCAGAAATTAGGTCAAAATTTTCAGAATGTGTTTTTGGAAGTATTGTTCCAATCCTTAACTGTTATACAATTAGTTTTATATGGCAATTTAGTTAATTACTCAATAAAAGATCTCGCAGAAGTAAAATACTCCATAAAAGTTCGCCTCTCCTTTTTTTATCAGAAATTAGGTCAAAATTTTCAGAATGTGTTTTTGGAAGTATTGTTTCTGAAATGAGGCTAAACTGAAACCATATAAATGGTTGTGATAGTGTTGTTTCAAATTCATTGGTTAACGACAGTTGAATTAGTTTTCAGTTGACACTCATGAACTTCATTATATTTGCTAGTCCTCCAAAGTTATCTATCTATTACACATTTATTTATTCTTGCACTAAATGAATCCCATCAATGTAGGCAAAGTTAGAGGCCTCTTGTCTAGACAAGTGGCTGTTGATCAATTTACAGTCAACAGAGGAGTTCAGCTCTCACATGGTAAGCTTTCTTATTTTCAACTTCTCATGCACACTTTTGTTGATACTTCGTTTATGCCTTGTTAGTGTTTTGACTCTCAAACTTTTCTCTGTTGAAGCTTAATCGAGACACTTGGGCAAATGAAGCGGTTGCTCAGACAGTTCGGTCAAACTTTATTTTCTGGCAGGTTTGTCCTTACATTCTCCCTCCATATCTGATCCTCTGATCTGAACCTCCAGATTTGTATTTCATCTAGTAAATGTAATATCATCTGCATTTGATATATTAAATATATTCGTATTGGGTCACTTCTAGGCTTCACTCTTCCAGGGTTTCTTTTTTGCACAAATACTAACAAACCAAAGTTGAAGGCCACCAACTTAATCAAGTGCTTCAAGATTTGTTTTACTCTTGTAGGAGTGAAGCACCACGGTGTTTTCTGTGTGTATTAATGGTCAAAGTATTAGGACATCGACTTCATGCATTCTAAATTTACATCTATTTAATATGGAGCAACTATATTTTCAGCAAAAAGTTCCAATTATATGGCAACTCTTGTAGATGAAACCATGTATGTGCACTTCTCAGTTTTGTTGATATGCTGTATTGTTTCACGCATAGGTTTATCAAGACACCAGTGAGGGGAGGAAGGTATGCACCTACTATAATTTGGTCTCTGTTCCTGCCATTCTCCTAATTGACCCCATCACTGGGCAAAAAATGCGTGCTTGGAATGGAATGGTTTACCCAGACAGTTTGCTGGAGGTATTTTTGTAACCCTGTTTCTCAACTCATGTTCAACTATTAGGTGTGATATAGTTATCTGACACAAAGCATTCCTTACTATTTTCTGCATGTGTACTGTACACAGGATCTGATGTCTTACCTGGAGAAAGGTCCAAAGGAGTACCATGCTGCTCAACCTCAAAAACGCCCAAGAAAAGTCGACCAGGAAGCTTCTATGGGCAGACAAGGTATTGATTATGTGGATTTAACTAAATCGATGCCAGCAGTGTTGACTGCTCAGAAGTTCTCTTGTTTGAAATATTTAAACTAGAAAGACATTTCATCATATAGCTTTCTCTGTATTAATTTAATGTGGAAATAAAAGAATGCAGTTGGATAGTATTTCCTGACAGACCATCTGTCAGATACATGGCTCTGAAAAATCATAATGTCAAATCTTTTGGATGGATCTCCACTTCTTGAAAACTAGAAGAGGGGACATGTGAGGTACCCTCTAGGTGCACTAAACGAGCTGGTCTTTGTTTCCTTACCTTTGTATCATCCAGCTTCCTACAGGGTGTTGTTTCAGTTTGCAGACATTAGTTTTTTATATGTCAGCAAGGGTAGATCTGCTGTGCAGATATATATAAATCAAAAGTAAAGGTTTTTCTGGTTGGAGGTTACAGCTAATTTTAGCTAGAGGGCATGCCTGTTATTCCTGCACCACATGGCAACAAGTAGGTTGTGCCTTATTTGTGACCAGTGGTAGGTTCTACCAAATTCGACGTAAACAAATGTTTTACCAAATTTGACCTCAACAAACGGTGTGTATCTCACAGTTATGAACTTATTAATTATGATTACCGATGTAGACAACTAGGTACTTATACTATTGCAAACAAATTCTTATAATCATCTTGGGCCGATTGTTATTCGATTTTGAATCAAAGGATTTGATTTTGATGTCAGACACAGCTAGTATGGCCTTTTTCCTTGTTAGCCTTGCATAACCATCTGGATACCTGCAATACACATGTTGTACCATGCCATCTCGCGGTTACCCAATCCACATGTTCACAAACGTTTTCTCTTTGCAGGTAAAACAGCTGTAGAGGATGAAGATGAAGAACTGGCACGCGCGGTGGCTGCTTCGTTGGAGGAGAACAAAGGAGCCGGGGGATTAGATGCCAGCGATGACAAGACAGATCCCGAGCAAGAAGAAGAAGACGAAGAGCCCAGCTTGCCCGTCAAGCTCGAGTACCCTCCCCTCCCCGAAGAACCCAAGGGAAGCAGGGACCTCCTCTGCAGGGTCGCGATCCGGCTGCCCGATGGGCGGAGGATCCAGCGGAATTTCCTCCACACAGATCCTATCAAGGTGACACATCATCGAAATCGCTTTCTTGTTCTAACCTCAAGTTTTGGTCTCTACTACTTACTCCCTGTGGGTTAACCTGATGCTTTCCTCTGTCTGTCCCTGCAGCTGCTGTGGTCGTTCTGCTCCCCTCAGGTGGAAGAGGGCGAGACCCGGGCTTTCCACTTCGTGCAGCCCATTCCCGGGTCGTCCAACAACAACCTGGAGTTCGCAAGCGAGCAGACATTCAAAGAGGCCGGGCTGGCCAACTCGATGATCAACCTGCTGTTGGACTAGGCTAGCTAGCTAGGCCCATTTCCTATTCCTTGATGGTTTAGCTCCTGGATTTAATTTATCTTTTTTTTTTTTGCTTTCTTTCTCCCGGGTGGCTTGTGAAGGACGGAGACATGTCCCGAGCTGTAGTGTGTAAAAATGCTGTCGGTCGGCCCTGTTTTGTTTATACTAGAACCTGTCCTAGGAGTTGGTTCAACTGAATGCACATATGTTATGTGTAGTCCCGGTACTTAGTGCTTGGTGGTACTGATACATGTCGTGCCTTTGTTTTCAGCCGGTGTGATACCAACTGCTATTACTACCTCTGTTCCAGAATGTAAACATGTTTACATTTCGGAACGGAGGTAGCAGTGGTAGTTCTTTCCATTCTGCTGTTTTCTGTATCGTGTAAACTTTGTTTGGGGGAAAGACTTAAATTCAGAAATGGTAAGATTTGAGACTATGAAAGACCCGTTTGTTTACCAATTCGTCAACTAGAAAGAATTTGTTACGAATGAATGAGCAAACCAGCAGCTTTTCTATTACTCCTGGAAATGAATGAGCAAACCAGCAGCTTTTCTATTACTCCTGGATGTGAGGAACTGGCTCGTACTCCCTCCGTTCAACAATAGATGACTTCCATATGTCTAGATATGGATATATCTAGACATGTTTTAATGTTTAGATACATACACATGTAGACAAATGTAAGTCATCTATTGTTGAACGGAGGAAGTAATTCGGTGCAAATCTGCGCTACTTTGTCGGGGACGTTGGTCTCTCGGTGTGCGTGGCGTGGTGTCTCACGACCAAAGCTTGGCCATGTTGTGATGATTGGTAAACTTGCCCGGACGGTGACAGGCTTCGCCGCCGTCAATTATCTATCCCACTGCCTGCAGCACGTATGGTGTCATGTGGGGGCGGGAAGGAAGGGTGGAGTTTTGACCGGCCGCGCTTTGACTGTCAGGCGGTGGGGCTGGGGCTGATGATTTGCCTCCGGCTGTTGCCTTGGCCGGTGCCACTGCCACACACTCGCAAATTATTGCAGTGCCTTCTCTCGAGTCGAGGGCAGCGGGTTCGGGCGGGGCGCATTTATAGGAAGCTCATCTATCCATCTCCGACCGACGCGCCCATTACTTCTCTTCTCGTCACTTTGGTGCAGTGCAGGTTCAATTCAACTAGCCCTCCTCATTCTCTTCTCTTCTCTTCCCCACGCCAAAAGCCTGAAGTAACAGCTAGCTAGCTCAGCTAGTCATGCATTGTGTAGGCAGCATGCAGTAGGGGCCTGGCCTTGACTGACCTGGACTTGCGTCAATCCATGATGTTTCATCTAGTCCTTGCTCTACAGTTACCACCACGATTACAGAGCAGCACTGCACTCTGACTGAATGACACAAGCTAACAGTACTACGGAGTACTATTATTAGCGGAACGGAATCACTTCAAAGCTGAGCTTTCGATCAGCGTGAGCTACGCATAAGTACATAGTGGTGCGCGCGTGGAGAATCGCGCCGTTTTGTTTCACAGCCTTGCCACTGCATGCGCCGGATCCACTGCATTGCTCTGATCTGCTCTGCATGGCTTTTCCACAGAGCCGGGTGCATGGTGGTGGTTTCAGTGGAGCTAGCATCCAATGCTAAACTGCTGCGGCTACATACTACTACTACGAGCTAGCTGCCAGTGTTGGAGTAGTCGTACCACGCACGTGTAGGACCTACTAAGCTTGGCGCTAATCTCACAGTTTACCGAATTTACTGTTCGCGAATCATAATTGCCAAACTTGTTGCAGCCATAGTTACGTTTGCAGCTAGATTTTCTCAACTTTTTTGTAAATGAAGGTTCACGGTTAATCGACTATGCTGAAGCCATCGTTGTAGCAACAGCTCGCTACGTACAAGAAATGATAAACGCCTGATGCCCTGATAACCCACCAACGCGCATCATCTTAAAAATCAAAGGCATAGCCAAGCCGCCTGATAGCGAAGAAGGGGCACAACCGGTCCCGCACACCGACGTACACGCTCCAGAAGTTGCTGTCGTCATCTTCCACTGAGCCGTCATCAAGATAGGGATCAAGACATTCACCATGTCAGACATGCCATCGGTGCCACCATGGCACCAGACTACGCCTCCAACATGCGCGAGTCTATCGTGCCGGGACCGTCGTCGAGTCCCCGCTACACTATGCCGCCATGACCCGTCGTCTTCGTCAACAAAGATGAAACTCCGCTCCACCAGCAGACCCCTCCAAGCGGAGCATGTTCCAAAAAACGATGTCCAAGGGGAAAGGACATTGAAGTTGCTGCCATCATCCGATCTGGTAAAACCAGACCCAGGGTTCCCTAGAATACGAGGCAAATGATCCGTGGTGGCGACTCCTTCAAGAAGGCAACGACACCCACGGGTGCCGCAATCGTCGGCCTAAACCTTGCTTGCGCCAGCCGACCTCCTCACCTCCTAGATCCAAAGGATCCAACCCACATATCGTAGCCAGGGGCAGAGCCGCGAAAGAGGGAGGTCACCAACGCCTCCGATCTGCCAGCGACTCCTTGTAGAAGGTAACGACACCCACGGTCGCCGACCAATGTTTTTGGTGATTTTCGTATTCGCCGAGCTACACATCGTCGACTCCGTAGTAAGGGACATATTTGAAAATAGATTTGTAGAGGGGCCGGATACACTATTAGTTTTGTTCAAGGGTTATTTTTGGAAGAAAAAGTTTTTACCACGAGTTTACAGCCAGACTGGACACAAAAATCTTGGAGGTTTGCTTGCAACTATGCGGTGGAGCAATATCATGGAGTACCAGTCCTAGTCGTGGTACTAGTATTGATTTCCGTGGTGAGGGGCCATGAGGTGACATGCATATTCACGGCCAAGTTGGTGATACGGATGGGCATACGGTGCGTCTACTGGCAGTCCGGTCCACCGAGCCCAGTACAGGCACCTTCCTTTATCGTATGATAGAATGTCTAGGAGAATCCCTGGAGGCGGAGGGAGTATGCGTGAAGGAAGGGTATACTGGGGAGGAGGGCGAATCGGGGATGAAATGGCATCTCCGGTCAAGGGGCTTTGACTATACGGCCGTGACAGCTGAGCCTGTCTGCCTGTCAGGGATCCTTTTTCTGATCTGACAAGGAGGAGGCACCCATGCGTGGTACATGAACGTTCGCAGCCGCCGTCCACCCACCCACGGATTCCAGACGGCGTGATACGAAAGCCGGTCACGTGTACTGTATTACCAATTAATCCGAGCTAAATCGTGGTAGGGCAGGTTAGAGTAAGTAAAATAAGCTTATTTAAGCAGGCTATAAGAATTAAAATAATATTTTTATGATGACATGAAAAAGAGAGACAAGGAGAGAAGAGGAGTGAGGTCTCATGCAAGAGCTAGCTGCAGCACATGCTCTTAGGCAAGTTGTGAGAGTGGAAGATGGGCCAAGTATCAATAATTAACATATTTTTATAGCTCACTATTATACATGTTGGCTGTATGGTTGGTTATAGGTGACATGGTTTCTTGTAGTCCGCTGGTATCTCTACTATTGAACTTGCTCTTAAGAGTGAGCACGTGAAGAGTTGAAGAGTAGAGGTGATGATTGAGTGGGGCGGGCACGTACTAGGTAATCAAAGCAGTTAGGTTGGGTTCTATCTAAGATGTAAGCAAATCATGCATGCATGTTCCACGCGCTTTCTTGACGAGAGCTACGGTCCACATGTCTTGCTGCTCCTCAGCACCGGCCGGCTAGGGATCAAGACTATCGATCGTGAGTACAGTTTGGACTGCTTTTTTTTTTTTTTTTTTTGGGGAGACGAAGTTTGAATGAATTAAGGTGGAATTAGCCAACCAGATCCGTACGGTACGGAATATTCTATGATCTGCTTATTAGGCCGCTAAGTTTATTTCACCTTCCACGTCACATGCGCCGTACACCAATTGCCACACGGTCCAGGCAAGGAGACGGAACGAGGTATGATGCTCTGGGCTGTGGCAAGCGAGTCCCGTGGCTGGCGTGATGGGGCTGAAGCCGACAACGCAGCGGTCCACCCATCTCCCCTGCAGTCACCCACGCTACGCCCTACTCCGACTCTCAAATCTCACCACCGGCCGCGCGTCCACCGCGATTCCGCCGGTTCGGCGTGTATGCGGCGCCATCGTACGTCTTGTTACGACTGCATGTACAACCCACGTACGACGTCTCCGTCCTAGCCTTTTCGCTTCGGGAATCAGCTACGCCTACAAAAAGCGTGAATTTTTATATAAATAACCTTTTGACACAGAAAATTTACACTCTAACCCGAAACAGAAAATCCAAAAAATTACCCTTTCTCTTAACGCCCGCCACAAATGCGTTATACTCCATAGCTCAACGGCCCATAGCCGAGGTGTTATCGACCGTGCCACCGTGGACACGGACTCGGAGACGTTATGCGCGTGAATAAGTCAAACGGCCCGTCCGGCGCCCCTCCCACTTTCAAAACGGTTCCTCTCCACACTACTCTTCCCCCCTCTTCTCTTCTCCCTATTCCCTCTCCAATTCACCCCCCAATCGAGTAGATCGGAGGAGTTTTGCTAGGAATTTGACTTCATTTGAAGTTCTAAAGGTATGTCCCCCTCTTATCTCTTCTTCTTTTTTTGGGTTGAAATCATGTATTTTGGTGATTCTACTTGATCCCCTCTCCTTGTTCATCCTAATTCATCTTCCCTATTGTAGTTCATCCAATTCCCTTTTGTATTAAAAACTCTAGTTCATCAAACCATAGTTTATCAAATCTTGGAAATCCCCACCCTAGTTCTTGTTAGGGTTTAATTTTGGTTAATTTAATATGTAAATAGTTTTAGGTTGTGTTTGGTGATTGTGTTTGGTCAGATCCTAGTTCATCACCACCCCTAGTTCATCAAATCTAGGTATTAGCATGTGGAAAATCTTTGTTGTGGTTTAATTTCATTGTAGGTTGAATTTTTAGTGTATTTGAAACCCCCAGTTTATCTAGCAATGTTTGTTTATTGACTAGTGTATTTTGAAATCTTAGTGTATTTTTGTAGGTATATTTGAAATCATATTGGTTTTTGTTATAGGTTGTATATCGTGAATATTTTGCACTAGTTATATTAAGTTTTGTAATTTAAGATGTCTACACTAGTTATAAGTTGTAATTTAAGTAGTGATGAACTAGTCAAATTTACTAATATGTTTCTATTTTTGTATAGTAGTAATAGTAGTTTAAGATTATATTTTTTGATTTTTGCAATTTTGGATAAGATTAACTAATTATATTAACTAGGTTGCAATTTTGTAATCTAGATTAACTAGTTAGTAAGATGTTTCCAAATTAGTTATATTTGCACTTATGATGTTTGCAATATAAATAACTAGTTATATTTTTAACTTTTTATAGCCATGGCGAGAGCTCCCCGGCGATGCGGTGGGCGTGGCGTCCCTGTCGAAGATGAAACTGTTGTACCATGTGGCCGTGGAGTGGAGCGCATGGACGTTGTGGTCGCGGAGTTATCAAGGAGGAGACGGAGGCGGAGGCGGAAGCGGCTCTAACGCGTGGGCGTGGACATGGACGCGGAGGACGTGGGCGTGGAGCGCGTGGAGGGCATGGGTGTGGCGCTGGTCCTGCGGAGGAGGAGGAGGGTATCGTGATACCATAATTCTACGTCATGTTGTTCCAGCCAGTGCGGAACAGACTGCGTCTACCACGGAGGATATCACAGCTACTCGACGACAACGGGCTCTATAGGTTCCGCATCGAGTTGGAGGGCTGCCGCAACGGGCCCATTTAGGTGTCCACGGAGGCGTTAAAGTGTCTATTGCCGGAATTCCGGGCCACGTCCGCCCTAACTCCTCGACCCAACAGACCTAGGGCGGACATCCGGGCCAATTCCTCGTCATGGGCCATAAGGGCGTTAAGCTGTAACAGGACATGGAATTCCGCGCGTACTCCGCGCTAACTCCCCGACCCAACAAACCCAGGGCGGATTTTGGGGCGGACATCCGGGCCAATTCCTCGTTAGGGGCCATAACGCCTCCCTGTAGGGCGTTAAGCAGTAACAGGACACGGAATTCTGCGCCAACTCCGTGCTAACTCCTCGACCTAACAAACCCAGGGCGGACTTGGGAGTGGACTTCCGCTCCAATTCCTCGTCAGGGGCCATAACGCCCTGGGCCGAGACCTTACTGTCAGTGCTCATACATACAGGTTCCCCCTGATAGGAAGTGCCGTGATCACCGCAACATTCTGTAACGTCACGGTCATCTCCCCACAGGAAAGTGGAAGGTGTGCGTCTCCGGCCGCCACCGGTCTACCAGCGGAGTGATGGCACATGGGTTGATCTTGGGCGTTCCACTCTTCAGCATGTTGACGAAAGGAAGCATCCCGGTCATCCTAATGTAAGGGGTGTACCTCTCGTCGTAGTGCATGGACCATTTCTCTTCCTCGTCTACCGGCGGACCTTCAATTTTCCCGGACCTCAAGTGCAGCATGGGTAAAATATTATCCTCTGACGTAGAGCGGCCACGGTGGTCCACATCGTAATTATCTTTGAGAAGCGACATAGCTTTAGAAAAGAAAGAAAAAACACGATTAAAACAACAAGAAAAAAATCACAATATAATAATTAAAATGTTTCTATTCATAGAAATCTACCTAACTAGTTATAACGAATCTATTTTAACTAGTTAATCAACACTATGCATAAAGCAACGAGAAAATAATATAATGAACTATCCAATACATATTTACAATAAACTAAAATTCCCAAAATCACTAAATACCTCATAATCAATTTTTTTCTTGACTAGTACCAACAAATCTAATTTTACATCATAATAGCAACCTACTAGAATCTAGGACTAACACTAGAAATCTAGCGTTTACATCATAATAGCAACTTACAACATATTACTAACAAATCTAATTGTACAACTAAATCTAACACTAGAATCATCTAACACTAGAATCTAGGGTTTCAACTAGTTCTAGGATTACTACTACTAATAGCCACCACTAAATCATCACTAACAAGATAGTACTAAGAAACTAAATAGTTAAGAAAACTAGATGAACTAGCGATCGAGAATTCATAGAAAAAAAATCAAATGTGGAGTATTGAACCAACCAAAAGAGAGAAAAAAATGAGGGAATACCTTCACAAGTCCTTTGAGAACAAAATCCTCCAAAGATTGCCTCCGATTTGGCCAAGAAAGGAGGGATTTGAGGGAAAGAAGGGGGATGGCGGCGGGGTGTTCTTCAAGTTCTTTAGAAAGAAGAAGAGACAGGGATGTGAAAGTTAAGGGTCGGGAGGGGAATACCCTTTCTAAGTTCACGAGCATAACGCCCCCGAGCAGGACGTTACGGAGCATAACACCCCTGAGCAGGACGTTAAAGCGCATAACGTCTTGGTTCGGCGCGTTAATGTGACCATTGCTTGTAAGACTCTATTTATTCGTGTAATGGATAATGTATCTGTGTACCAACTACGTATGTTGTTCACGACCGAATTCCTGGGATCGTGAATGTATGCATAAGAGGGGTTCTGGACCATCCGGTTTGGGGCCTCTACGAACTTTTTTCACGAAACAGATACAAAGGCGTCGTCACCTCGAAAGTCCAATCTAGGACTTCTAGAGTCCTGCTCCGACACCCTGCCGAAGAGGGGGATCGTCACCGAAGGCCTCTACATCGTCATGATTGCCTATGGACATATGTGTGAGTAGTTTATCCTCAAACTACGGGTCCATAGCAGTAGCTAGATGATTTTCTCTCCACTTTGTGCCGCCATGTTTAGGTCTTGGAAGTTTCCCTACATGATCAAGATCACCGTTATGTAATTGCTACATGTTGTGTTTTCTGGAATTCGATGAACCATGAGATTATGATTCTTTTGTTCATTTATATTGAGATGTTTCACTTATATATTTAGAGAGTTTTAATCTCGTCTTGGAATACTCTCCGGTGTGTATAATTTTCTTGCCCAAGTTATTATATGAACCTCCAAGAGAGAGTTTATATGCTAGATAATGGGTCCATGCCTCCCTTAACCTGCGCTCGAGTGATAGAAACATGTGGGAGTGGGATGTGTTGTGGCCAATAGGGAGAAAACATCAGTGTGCTTGTCTACGGATGTGAATTATTGCTTACATTATGTATTGTTCTTAATACATTTGTCTGTTGCACACAAGAAATCACTTCGTTGCTGCAATTTAATACCAGCGAGATTTGTTGGATTGTTGTCTCAAGATGGACTCTTATTAATAGATCTTGTCGGATGCGGTCTATTTATCTTGATGTAATGCATATAATGTTAGAATCCATAAATTATATCTCGTTATAATAGTATTGTTATACGTTCATGATTTGTCAATTGCCCAACTGTAATTTGTTCATCCAGCATGTTTATTGTTCTTAGGAGAGACACCACTAGTAAAACTATGACTTCTGGTCCTATTTTTCTCACTGATTACAACCTTGTTTAATTGGTTTTAATTATCACTTGCTCGTTGTTCCGTTTTCATTTAGTCATCTCTAACCATTCGGCATAATGAATTCTCTATTTTCAGAAAGACGGGTAAATTGACAACCTTCTCGGAAAGCTGGGAGCAGGAGAGAGTTTGTGTTTGTGTGCAGGTCCACGCTTGTTGAAGCGGCAGACAACAAGCAATCTACTGAGAGACTTCGAAGTTCTATTGGATTGATCACACTGATTCCTTAACTGGGGTAAATTTGATGCTAGACTACATCATACCCTCCTCTTGGGGTCTCCCAACGGGTGTGCGATTTGACGCCATCACATGCCAAGTCTTGAATTTATCAAGATTTCGAAAAATTATTTTATACGCGACATAAGGTACGGGTTTAATGTATGTAAAGTATAATCTGAATGATAATAAAGTGATTTTTTTAGAGTTTCTTCCTCGTATCCGTCGCTTTTTGTTAATAGCTATTTTTTCTTATCTATCTTTACCGGTTTTAGATGGAAATCATTAGATGAGATATCTTTGAAACTAAAGGGGACAAGTAGATTCAGGATACAAGAGTGCATTCTGAATTACGATAATTATACCCATAGGTAGTGTGAAAGTGACTCTTCTTTCCTGAACCAATAATTGCTTTGTTACTACCAGTTCTAGTCATAACATCTTTCTTTCTCTTTGTAAGAATTTGGAAGTATTTTATTTCCCTTAAAATTATAATAGTGGTAGCACTATCCACTAAATATAATTCTTTCTCAATCGGACTATCTCCCGTTTCTTTCTCTGTCTCTTCTCTAGCCTATTACTTTGGCAGTGGCACGTGCATGATAACGTGAGAAGATGTGAGAGCGATTGAAGTGAATAGCTACTTTATTAATTGAGACGGAAGGCTATTTATAGTAGCCGAACATATGTGGTACATGTCAGTTTACATCTTTTCGTCGCTTCGGAACGGACACACTAACGGTTCGCTATAGACAACGTTTGGACAACACTAGATTCTAACTGCCAGCCTGGATATGTCATACAAAATTCCTATGCAATTATACTGCCTAGTTTAGCCTGATACTAACGCTAGCAATTCCTAACAATTTTATTACACTTAGCAAAATAAACCACACAATAGTAATGCCAGATATTAAACTAACATGTTCTTTTTTTTAGATTACCTAACATGTTCTCCGTTGTACAGATATTTAACGCACATGATTGTGAATATAGTTGCATTAACTTTGACTTGCAGTTGCAACGAAATTACATTAGCCATGTATTTCCAAATTAACAATGCCTCTAAGAAATTCCCCGGAGTGGAACAAACCCTTCAGCATTTCATTACAGAAGATACGAGAAATGTTCGATCCACAAGAAGTTGGACCGACCTTAATTTGAGCATGAGACGATTCCCCTACTAGTTTAGCATTAAGCTAGTGGTTGACATGAGAATTATATAAGAAAACAATATGCATCCTTTCGCATAGTCACTAGTAGAAATATGCCTTTCTATGGAAGCATCTGTGGCGCACCAAGAAGGCGTGCGCCATAGAAATAAAATTTTGTGGCGCATGGCCTGCGGTGCGCCACAGAAATTCCTAATTCTGTGGCGCATGTCTTCCCTGTGCGCCGCAGAAATTTGGCGGGGCCCACCCCAATGATTGGTCTGGCTGTCAAGATGCGCCACAGAATTTCTGTGGCGCAGCACAGCCGTGCGCCACAGAATTATGTGCTGGTGCGCCACAGAATTATGTGCACTGTGCACATAAAGATGGCAGCCCCTCTCTCTTCCCCCCCACTCATTTCATTCCAAGTGTATGTTGCTCACTCGCCTCCCCCTTCTCTCCACTCCTTTTTACACATTTAATTCTCTTTTTTTGGTAGGTGAACCTATTTATTCGATGTATAATTGTTGGTGAAGTTTCTTGTTGTTGGGGGGGCCTAATTACTTCCATCTATACTCTGGTCCCTCCCTCTCCTCGCTCTTTTCGCGTCTCGGTATCGAATCTACTAGAGGTGAGTATAGTTGGAGGTGCATATGTCTCGTGTGGCCATCGATCGATGTGTATGGGTGTTTGTCATGCATGTGCAGGTGGACCGATCGATTGTCGCGCGCGTGTGGGCGGTCATGGTGCATGGATGTTTGCCGAAATGTTGATTCACTTCCATTTCGGCAAACTTTTGCACCCCATATGTATACTTATAGGAGAGGTCATGCCGAATTTTTCCGGCGACTATGCATGTTGTGGTTCTAATTTTCTGCTCTCTATGTGTCTGTGCAGGCAACCATGGTACTAGAAATGAGCTCTGCTCGAATCGCTAGATACAAGAAAGACGCGAAGGCGGACATGATTCGGTGCAACAGGCGGCAGATAAGATGTCCGTGTCGATCATGCAAACTCGTGCGCTGGATTGACCCTGATTCCGGACAATTGGAGGAGCACCTTCTCAGACGCGGTTTCTTTGACGAGCGCAACCACGTGGCACCGCCGGCAGCAAAAGTTGTGCACGAACAAGAGGGCGAGCGAGGTGACGAAGGAAATGACGGCGAAGAAGATCATCATGAAGAAGGATATGTCGGCGGAGAAGATCGACATGACGATGAAGGCGTGAACACGGAGACCCCGCTAATTTCGGCCTTGCGGGACTCTCATGTTCAGGATCTGCTGCTTAAGGAGACGAGCAACGACATAGCTGCAGCTACGGAGAAAGCCAAGCTGGCGCAAATGGAGATAGACGGGGTGACTCCGTTGTTTCCTGGGTGCCGCCCCGAGGATACGAGGTTGCATGTAACGCTTGCTGCTCTGAAGATGAAGACGCAAAACAAATGGACCGACTCGAGCTTCAACAAGAACTTGAAATTCTGGCACGATCGCCTTCCCGAGGGGAACACATTGCCAAGCAGTATCAACGAGGCTAAGAAAGTCGTGTGCCCTCTTGACCTACCTCACGAAAAATTTCACGCCTGCATCAATGATTGTGTAATTTATCGGGGGGAGTACAAGGACACAACCACATGTCCAAAGTGCGGCAACGGACGATACAAGTGTGGAACCAACAACAAGAAAATTCCTCGAAAAGTGGTATGGTACTTTCCTATCACTCCCCGTCTTCAACGGTACTACGTGGACCCTAAGGAAGCAAAGCTCATGCAATGGCACGCGAAAAGGGAGAAGCCGGAAGAAGATCCGGAGAAGGGCTATATCATGACACATCCTGCAGACGCTGCCCAGTGGGAAGCATTGGACATAGCTTTCCCGAGTTTTGGGGGCGACGCGAGGAACGTCAGACTGGGTATGAGCACCGATGGACTTAATCCGTTCGGCAACCAGAGTAGCACACATAGCAGCTGGCCCGTGTTTGTATGGCCTTACAACCTACCCCCGTGGCTGTGCACCAAGCAAAAGTACATACACTTGAGTATTCTCATCCAGGGGCCAAAACAACCAGGTGTCGACATGCATTTGTATCTCGGGCTGCTGAAAGACGAACGTTGTGGAAGACGCCACCCCGTACGTGGGACGCGTACACTAGAGATTATTTCCATATGAGAGCCGCGTTGCTGACGACGGTCACAGACTATCCTGGTTACGCGTATGTATCTGCCCAGGTCGGCCACGGATTCTGCGGCTGCGTGAAGTGTATGGACGGGACCCCGCATCTCCAGCTACCAAGGGATCCTGGGTCTTCGAAAACCGTGTACCCAGGGGCTCGAAGGTGGCTTCGCCTGGATCACCCGTGGAGAAAACGCGGTGAGTTGTTCAATGGTAAAGACGAGCCCGATGGAGCCCCGCGCACGAGGAGCGGCGAAGAAATCGACGAGCTTCTGAAAAATTGGGACGAGTGCCCTTTGCCGGGAAAGAAGCGACCCAAGCCAGAGCCGCTGCTGGGTGTATGGAAAGCGAGGTCTGTTTTCCACGACTTGGAGTACTGGCCGGTCCTCCACGCGCCTCATAGCCTTGGTGTGATGCACATTACGAAGAACGTTACGGAGAGTCTGCTTGGCACTATTTGCAATTCGGAGAAGTCCAAGGATGGGCCGAAAGCAAGATACGATCTAAAACATTTTGGCATTAGGAAAAATCTACAGGTCCCCTCCGATAGTGATGATGATGATGACGATGAGGATAAGACGGAAGGGACTCAACGTCCTCCCCGCAAAAAGGATAAGAAGAACACCGTGGTGCTTCCCGCTGCCTGCTTCACATTGAGTCCGCCGGAGCTTGAGCAGTTTTTCAGGTGCCTCCTAGAAGTCAAAGTTCCTCACGGATACTCAGGGAGTATAAGCAGATATCTGGACTTAGCGAAGAAGAGGTTCACCGGGATGAAGTCTCACGATTGTCATGTGCTCATGACGCAGATACTTCCTGTTGCGATCCGAGGGATAATGGACGAGCATGTCCGTGATACGTTGTTTGGCCTTTGCAACTTTTTCGACGTTATCACCCGGAAATCGATCGGCGTGAGGCAGCTCAAGATGCTACAGGATGAGATCGTGGTGATACTATGCGAGCTCGAGATTTACTTCCCGCCGACATTCTGTGATATATGTGTACATCTCCTTCTCCATGTCGTTGATGACATCAGGCATCTCGGCCGACGTTTCTGCACTACATGATGCCGATGGAAAGGCAGAATGGTGTCCTGAAAGGATACGTTCGCAATAGGGCCCGTCCAGACGCAAGCATGGCCAAAGGATTTCTAACCAACGAGTGCATCTCTTTCTGCGACAATTACCTAAGCACCGAAGACGATCAGGATGTCGGTTTGTCCACCAGGACGCACCTTGGCGGGCTCAACGGAGTCGGTCACCGCGAGGGCTGCCGCGACGTCCATGTCGGCATTCAAAAACGACGCGACGACTTTGAAAGGGCTCACCGGGTCGCGCTGCAACACTTAAAGTTGATCGAGTCTTTCGTGGAAGAGCACAAAAGCTTAATCAATCAGAATTATATTGAAATGGGCGGGCCGAGGAAGATGGGAGACGTAACCAAAGAGCACAACTCCGGCTTCATGCGTTGGTTCAAGCAAAGTCAACTGATTGAAGCACGGAGAAAAATGCCTTCTACGGAAGATGAAAAACTCATATACATCTTATCACAGGGCCCCGGGCAGAACGTAAGGACCTATCAGGGGTACGACATCTCCAGTTACAGATTCTCCACCGAGGACAAGGACATGAGTAGCGAAAATCAAAACTCAGGAGTAACTATGCTATCATATGGCGATGCCGAGACTAATGTGGAAGAAAGATTGACGAAGACATAGATCTTAGACCCTGCGGGTAAGGACACCCCCTCTCAGGCCCAATGTCAAGGCCCAAGAAGAGGCGCCCTTGGAAGACTCCAGAAGGCCTACCAGAAGCCCACCCGCACCAAACTTGCGGGTTAAGTTAGGTAGTTTTGTAACCGACCTAAGCTAGGGTTTGAATCCTCTCCGGGTAGGACTCGAGACCTGGCCATCTATATAAGGCCAGGAGAGCCCTCAGGGAGAGAACCAAGCAATACCGCACGACCAAAAAGCCTCGGAACTCGAGATCTACTCTCGATTCGAGCAACCTGTAACCGATCTAATCATCCAATACAGATCGACACGAGGCAGGAGTAAGGGTTTTACCTCTACGAGGGCCCCGAACCTGGGTAAATCTTGCCTTCTGTCTAGCCGACGATCTCACCAGCGCCCATGACTTCTCCTAATCGAAACCCGATAGGATCACCTAAGGGACTTGTCGAGTCAGGGATTCGACAATTGGCGTCGTCTGTGGGAATCGCGGGCGCTGGATCACCGGCATCTTCGGCTTCATCGACATCCAACTCCCGTTGGAAACCAACGACTACGGCTCCGAACAATCCTATACGGATCGGATCTGTCGTGGTCACGCCTCACTCGCCGGAATCTCGCCCGGCGTTCGAGGAACTGGAGAAGAGCGTCACCCCGACGTTCGGGAGCTTCAACTTCATGGCGAACAGAGACGGGATCCTCCACTTCTCAGATGAATCTGAAACCGAATCTGGAACCGCCAACTCGCGCTTTCCTACAGGGAAAAGCGACGAGTCCATCCGCTACAACGCAGTCGACTACCATACCCTCTCGACAGAGGAACCCTCTCGGGTGCGGAGAGCTTTTCGATCCACGCCTAGGACACACGGACCACAACTGGCCCAAGTCTGCATGGCAGGGTCGGAACAGCCCTCGGAAACTGAATATAGCGCGACCGAGCGCGATATAATCGGCGTTTCGCGGGAAGCCTGGAAAAGAGCCAAGGAATCCATGCGAAAGAGCCAGACGCCTGCGGCGGGAGCCACACAGGAAGACCTGACCGCCTACCACTATCACCTAGTGAGGGCGGCCTCAAACATCAAGGATGCCCGAGCAGATCTAGCCCGTCGGAGGAGAGCGGCGGATGAATCAAGCCAACGTCGAGCCGAGCTATCCCACGCACCTTCAGTCGGTACCCGACCTAGGGGGAAGGGACCCGCGGCGTCGACGAGGGACCACGAATCTATGGCTGGAACCAACAGGTCCACCACGTCTTCTTTCATGAGGGTCGACGGCGATGGCAACGTCTAACCGCAAACCCCAGCCGCTGCGATCCTAGCCGCAGCAACCTACATGCAGATGAATCAGCCGACGGATAGCGATCCCCGGGTGGAACAATACAAGCACATTCGCAAAGGTCTAGGGCTGGCGGCCGCGAGGCTCGCCTCTCACGATCGCAAAGAACAATTGGAGAAGGAGCGACTGGAGAAGGATAAGGACAAGGAAACGCCCCGCAGGCACAGAAGCTCTTCCCCGAGAAAAGACAAGTCGCCACGTCGTGGCCGAGGGAAAGAAGCCCGCCGCCGTGATGACAGTCGAAGCAGTGGCGACGACAGCCCGAGAGAAAAAAGCCCGCGACACCGCGGCAGCCGTTCACGCAAACGAAGCAAGGAACCACGGAAGAACTCCGATCGCGATCAACCCGGACGGGACGCGCGATCAGACATCGCGCAAAACAAGGTGGATAGAGCAAGGGCGTCAAGATATCGCGATCGATCATCATCTGGCTCTTCGGATGACGAAACCTGCGGCGCACTATGCTTCGCCCGTAGTATCCGCGAGGCGCCCCTACCCAAGCGATTCAAGCTCATCACGGAAGTGACGAAGTACGACGGCTCACTCGAGCCCTCTCAATGGTTGAGCGACTACCTCACGGCAGTGAAATGCCAACGTGGTAACAAGAACACGGCTATGCAATACCTCAATTTGCACCTAGCCGGAGCAGCCCGCAGCTGGCTGGAAAGGAGACCACGATCTTGCTACGCATCATGGGACGACTTACACCGTGATTTCTGCAAGAACTTCCAGTCAACCTACAAGAGACCAGCTACAATCGAAGAACTACGAGCCTGCAAACAGAAAAGCGGTGAATCTACCCGAGAATACATCCAGCGGTGGAACACACTCAGGAACACCGCAGGGACAATCTCTGAAGAAGTGGCGATTGAGGCCTTCGCCAAAGGAGCAAGAAGAACCGCGTTTCGAGAAGAGCTCGGCAGAGCCGCGCCCAAAACCATCGGGGAGCTCATGGTCATAGCCGAAAAATGGGCCAATGGAGAAGATGCAGTACGCAACGAAAGAGGATCATCACCTGCACACGAGGACGACCGTCACGGACGAAGGAAGAGAAGAAAATATTACGACCACGATGATAGAGAAGAACTGGTGGCAGCAGAATTCACGCGAAGTCGCGACTCCGGTCGTCGCGGAAGTCGCGAATGGAAACCAAAGGCAGAAGAAAAATCACCCGAGGAAGACCTCGATGCGTACTGCTCGCTACATCTGTTCACAGACAAGCGCACGGGCAAGACTAAAGCAACGCACCTTCTCAAGGATTGCCGAAAGTTCATCGAAATCTCGGACGCGCTTGCCAAGAAAAGATTTGCTTCTACCCAAAACTATCCACCACTGCCAGGAGGGGGACAACAATTCCAGCTACCACCGCCTCCACCTCCACCGACCAACCCAAACATGGCGCTCGCCGCATTGCCAGCGCCACCACAGCAAAACGCGGGAGCAAATACATACCCGACTCCGCATGGACAACTCCTCGGGATGATACAGAAGGTATGCCCCTCTCGCAGAGCTCCAAAGACTAACTCGAGACAAATATGCATGGCAGTGCAGACGCCACCAACAAAGCCCGAGTACCTGAAGATGGCCGATCAGCCAATCACGTTCTCGAAAGAAGACCACCCGCCACGAGTCTATCGGCCGGGACACGCCACCCTCGTCATTCAAGCTCAAATTGGCAATTATGACCTGGCCCGTGTGTTCATGGACGGTGGCAGTGGCATCAACACCATCTACGCGGATACACTCCGTCGAATGAACAAAAATCTGGACGGCCTAAGGGAATCAGAAACATCCTTCCACGGGATAGTTCCGGGCAAAGCAATCCGTCCACTCGGAACAATCAACTTAGAAGTTGTACTGGGCTCCCCACGCAACTACAGAAGGGAATTTCTGGACTTCGAAGTCGTCGACTGGCCCTCACAGTACCACGCCATTCTTGGTCGAACAGCGTTCGCCAGATTTATGGCCGTGCCACATTATGCATACTTGAAGCTCAAGCTACCTGGCGAATACGGTGTGATCACCATCGACGGAGACTTCCAGAAATCGGACAAGTGCGACATAGAATTTAATGAGATCGCAAAGTCTTTCGGGATGCAAGAAGAACTTCAAGAGCTAGCAAAAACAACGGACCACTCCATTATGCCCCTCACGAAGAAAAACGCACCCGAACTGGAATTCAGCGCCAACAGCGACACTCGCAAGCACCAAGTGCACCCGACAGATTTCGCGAAGACGGCGATGGTTTCCACAACCCTCTCGCCAGCATAGGAAGGCGCGCTCGTCAAACTCCTTCGTGAGTACTGGGAGATTTTCGCCTGGCAGCCCTCAGATATGCGAGGAATACCCAGGGAGTTTGCCGAGCACTCACTCGAAGTCTTTCCTGACGCCAAACCCATCAAACAGACGACTCGACGATTTTCAGAACCTAAGCAGAAAGCGCTTGGAGAAGAAGTAAACAGATTGCTAGCCGCCAACTTCATCAGGGAGATCAAAATATCCACCTGGTTAGCAAACCCGGTGTTGGTCCCCAAGAAAAACACGGATATCCTTCGGGTGTGCATCGACTACACGTCGCTAAATAAACACTGCCCCAAGGACAACTTCCCTTTACCACGAATCGACCAGATCGTGGACTCTACGGCAGGTTGCCAACGCCTCTCCTTCCTGGACGCCTATTCGGGATATAATCAAATCCGCATGAAAAAGGAAGACGGGGAGAAGACGGCTTTCATCACACCACACGGTGTATACTGCTACACGACAATGCCCTTCGGGCTGAAGAACGCAGGCGCAACATATCAGCGCTGCATGCAAAGATGCCTCGCCAATCTCATTGGCAAAAACGTACAAGTGTACGTCGACGACATTGTCATCAAAACTCGAGTGGAGGACACACTCCTCGAGGACATCAAAGAAACATTTGACGCCCTTAACGCATATCGGATCAAGCTCAATCCGACCAAATGCGTTTTCGGTATCCCCGCAGGCAAACTTCTCGGGTACCTGGTATCCGCCAGAGGCATTGAAGCCAACCCGGAGAAAATACAAGCCATATTGACTATGAAGGAGCCAACCAATCTACGCGGAGTGCAGCAGCTCGCAGGACGACTAGCAGCCCTAAGCAGATTCATCGCACGATTGGGAGAGCAGGCATTACCCTTCTACAAATTACTGAAGAAGACGGACAAATTCGAATGGACACCCGAAGCTAAAAAAGCGTTCGCAGATCTGAAGCGGTCCTTGCAAAGCAGGCGCATCCTTGCAACACCGCAAGAAAGGGAGCCACTTTTCCTATACTTAGCCGCTACAAACCAGGTCATCAGCACAGCGATCGTAGTCGAAAGACCTGAAGACGGCAAAGCATACGGAGTTCAAAGACCAATATATTACATCAGCGAAGTACTTTCGCCATGCAAACAACGCTACCCTCACTATCAGAAGCTCGCATACGGGGTTGTTCTCACAGCTCGAAAGCTCAAACATTATTTCCAGGAACATGCCATCACAGTGGTTAATGATGCGTCGCTCGGGACAATCATGAACAACCCTATGGCATCCGAAAGAATAGCAAAATGGAGCATCGAGCTGGGCGCCTGGGATATCACCTATGCTGGACGCAACGCAGTAAAATCCCAAGTTCTCGTGGAATTCATCAGCAAATGGACAGAGCTGCAAACACCCGGGCCACCCGAGTATACGAGCAATTGGATAATGTACTTCGATGGATCCAAGAGAAACGAAGGAGCAGGAGCAGCAGTTCAAAAAAAAAAAGGAGCAGGAGCAGGAATCGTCCTCATCTCACCTAGCGGAGACAAACTGCAGTACGTCTTACGACTGGATTTTCCACCCGATGACCCAGCATCGAACAATGACGCAGAATATGAAGCACTATTGCACGGGATGAAGATGGCAATTGCCTGTGGAGCTACCCGATTAATGATCTACGGCGATTCCAACCTCATAGTGCAGCAAACAATGAAAGAATGCGACGCCATCGCCGAAAACATGGTTGCATATCGCGACATGTATAACCTACTCGAAGGAAGCTTCAAAGGGTGCGAGCTAAAACACATTGCAAGATCTAGCAACGAAGAAGCAGACAGACTGGCCAACATGGGTTCCACGAACACACCCATACCGCCAGGGATATATTTCGAGCGGATGATTAAGAGATCGATCAAACTGAAGAAACCCGCAGAAACACCCGCAGCAATGGAAACAGAGGTCAGCCCGCAAATCGCGCTTCTCGAGCTTACTCATAACATATCACGGCAGGTTTTCCTGGTCGAACCAGTCTGGACGCATAAATATCTCGACTACCTGCTAAACAAACAGCTCCCGGCCGATCCACGTGAGGCTCGACAGCTAATCAGGCGTAGCAAATCCTTTCGGGTGGTTAATGGAGAATTATACAAACAAAGCATCTCGGGAATACTTCAGCGTTGCATCGCACCCGAAGACGGCAAGGAATTACTCCGAGACATACATCAGGGTGATTGCGGACATCATGCTAGCTGGAAAGCGATATTGGGAAAAGCCTTTCGAGCAGGATTCTACTGGCTCACAGCAGCCACCGACGCAAAAAACCTGGTCGATAGATGCGACGCCTGCCAGCGATTCGCACCAAAGCCGCACGCACCCGCCACGGAGTTACACATGATACCCATCGCCTGGCCCTTTGCACAATGGGGGCTAGACATGGTTGGACCATTACGCAGATCCACACCCGGTGGATATACACATCTGCTGGTCGCAGTCGACAAATTCACCAAATGGATAGAGGCAAGACCAGTAACTTCGGCTAGCGCCCAATGCGCCGTGGAGTTCCTTGATTCCATCATATGCAGATTTGGTGTGCCACACGACATCATTACAGATAACGGCACAAACTTTACGGCAAAGGAAACACAGCAGTTCTGCGAAGAGAAAGGCATCAGTTTCAAGTTTGCTTCGGTCGCCCACCCGCAAACGAACGGACAAGTCGAAAGATCCAACGGCTTAGTTTCGGCTGGGATCAAGAAAAGACTACTCGACCGTCTGCATCCCGCAGCAGGGCATTGGGCAGAGGAGCTACCCTCCGTACTCTGGAGCCTCCGGACAACCCCAAACAGGTCTATAAAATACACACCATTTTTTATGGTATACGGGGCGGAAGCAGTCCTTCCCGAGGAAGTTCGATTCAGCGCCCCACGGGTTGTGGCCTACAGCGAAGAAACCTCCAACAAAGCACTCGCAGCAGATATGGATGCACTCGACGAAATGCGGGACATCGCACTCGCAAGATCCGCAGTTTATCAACAATCGCTACGCAATTATCACAGTCGCCGCATACGCCACATGTCATTCGTGGTAGGCGACTTAGTGTTACGGCTCAAGCAGAAGGAAGGACACAAACTCGAACCACCTTGGGAAGGACCCTTCATTATACACGAAGTTATCCCAGGAGGAGCCTACAGGCTCAAGAATCCAGAGACCGGAGGAATCTATTCCAATCCATGGAATATTGCACAACTCCGCAAATTCTACCCTAGGTTTACTTGTTTCTACAACAATAAGGCTATACTAGCCAATTTTGTAGCTCGAATACATGACTTCTCGATCATTGCAATAAAAATACATGATTTCCTCATCATATTTACCCGAAGCTTCTTGTTTACTGCATGCTAAAAGTCACAGGTACACACCCCATCGCACACACGGGGGCTACACCTAAGAACTTAGCATCTCAAAGAAATATCATCAAATACAAGGTTACACACCTTACAACGATTTTTACAAACTATAAACAGTTTACAGGATATTCACATCCGACAGATCAGTCAAAACGCTGAGCATTCTCAGTCGCTAAGACCCTATCTACCTCTTCAGAGGTCATTCGGATAATCTTCTCGGCTGCAGGGCGTACAGCATCATAAAAAGGTGTGATGTCCTCGATTGCATAATCCGGGCGCCGAGCTGCGGAGTTCAAATCTATCTCAGGATGCCATATTCGGACAAAGGAGAGGGCCACAACCGCGCCGCACGTCATCTGTTTGCGTACGCACGTGCGAATCTCCCCTTCCCGACTAAACAGCCTGAGTAGATAGCTCCAGTCTTCGGGACCCCTTTCGAGTGGATAAAAAGCTGCATTCATCGCGATCAAGACCTCGTGAAAAGAACCCACGAGAATTCTCACCTGCAGCACTCGGAA
Organism: Alopecurus myosuroides; assembly: GCA_028641055.1. NCBI lineage: Eukaryota > Viridiplantae > Streptophyta > Magnoliopsida > Poales > Poaceae > Alopecurus > Alopecurus myosuroides. Next base: position 38,146,401 of record CM054059.1, on the reverse strand, counting down.
TTTCAAGGTGGCCATCACAAACCCTCGACTGCGATCAGACCAGAAGTTATTCGCATGAGGTTTTGGGTTGTTAGCCTCTTGGTGAATGTGGTTTTCCACCCACTGCTTTTCCTCCCTGTCATCCGGTCTAACAACTGAAGGGCAGATGCACTTAGTCGGCTGAAGAATACAAAAGGAGGAAAAATGCACGGGGGCTGCACCACTTACATAGCAACTCCCTCGCAACTGAAGATAGTTCGTCCATCAGAAATTGTTCGCGCTCAGCCGCCAACTTCTGTTTGGATATCGCCACATCAGCCACCCCGCGCAAAGTTTTCAGCCTACGCTCACCCTCCTGAACCTTATCACGGAGGCCAGCAAAAGTACCCACGGCGGCCACAAGTGGATTTACTGGATTACCACGTCCACCAGAAGTTTCCGCGGCAAACACAGTAGCCTGGAAGAAGTACAAGGAAAGAAGTGAGATGCCCTACTCGAAGTTGTTTCTAGTCGCACATCTGACTAAAAACGCTTGGGGGCTACTCCCATCGGGAGACAAGGCACAAACATAAAGAATAAAAATTCCAAAAGATAAATGCTTCGATTAAGGACAACAAAGGTACGGGAATACATCCCAAGATTCATTACATTCAAGGAAGGAAATAAAAAAAACTACGAGGTTACATTGGTGCTCCCACTAGCAGCAGTCGACCCTCCCTTCTTCCGAGCAAAAATCTCAGAAAGCTTCCGAGCAAGAATGGCGGCTTGCTCGCCAAAACGAGAGAGCCGTACCTTTTTGCCCGTGGAAGGATCGACTGGAATGGACGAGTAAGCCTCCTCCAACCCTTCGACTCCGTGCGCCAGAGCAAATTGGATCGCAGTCTTCGCGCCAGCCTCCGATTGAGCGACTGCAAAGGCATCCAGAAGTTTTCCTTCTGAGAAGACCTTCAACATATCATCTAGCGCAGGTGCAGGAGTGACGTTGGCGAGGAGGCGACCGTACAGTTGCCCCAGCACTTGGGTGGCATCACTGACCATGGAGAAAACTCCATCAGCGTGCCTTTTAAGCTGGGCAAGTGTATCGGTTACCGCATCCACCCGCTGGAGTCCAGGGACTTCTAGAGGAACATCCTGAATACCTGCGAAGGGAGAAAATAATACTTAGCAAAGTACAGCAAAGTGAAGAATCGGAATCGCGAAATTCCAACACGCTTACCCGCGAAGCGCTCAGCAAGGGGACGGAGGAACCCGACAAGCTCGCTGTCGGCCTTACTGCCGGTTTTCTCTAACTCCTTCAAGGACTTCCGCGCATCTGCAAGCTGTCGACTGAAGTCTTCTGACTGCATGCGGGAAGCCTCTAGCTCTTGTCGAATGGCCGTCAGGTCAGCCTCTCGAGCAGTTACCTGCTCAGAGAATTTGACCTTTTCGGATTCTGCAAATTCAAGTCGAGCTGCAAAGAGATGCTTGTCAAAAACTCAAGAATGAATGGAGTGTGGAAGACAGGGAAACGATAAAGCTCACCCTTGAGAAGATCGTTTTCAGTCTGGAGTCGGTTGCGGTCCGCTCGAAGAGACTTGCAATCCGATTCAGCGAGAACGACGCGGCGACCAATCGCCGCAAGAGAATCAACGAGTGACTGCAAAAGCGCGAAGACGGAAGAGTTAAAAGGATCAAATTTGAGCCTGTACCCGATTATTTACAATCGACTACAGCCTCGGGGGCTACTCCCATCGGGAGCACTGTCGTGCACCCGATAAAAATAAATTATGGTTTCAAGACGGAAGACGAAGCTTACCTGGCCAGAGGCGCGAGACAGCGGATCCGCAGAGCTATCCGTCACTTCCTTAGAAGCAGAAGCCCTGGCGGCAAAGCTTGGAGCTTCACGTACCATTGTCACGACTTCGGGGGCTGCTCTAGGGGAGTTTTGGACGGTGCCCGTGGTGGGAGTTTCACCTGCATCCTTGCCCTTATTCCTCTTCTCGGGAGGAACAGCAGCGGCGTACCTGCGAGGACTGATCGCCTGCAGACTGCATCGAAAGATAGAAATAATCGATATCGAAGCGCAGAAAATGTTCGACCAAGATTAAGGGAAAAACACTTACTCGTCATCCTCGTCGTCATCCAGCAAGTCCGCGTTCCAAGCGGGCGTCATCACTGGGATCGAAGGGGAAGGAGCAAGGGAGCGAAGTGGAGTCGCATGGATAGGAGCTTGACCGGGCGATGCTTCCAAATATTTGTCTTTGGAGGTAGCTTCGACCTCGTCTACCCGACGACGTTTCGTCGGAGCGCCATTCGAGTCCGCAACGTCATCCGAAGAATCGTGCTCTGAACTCGAAGAGGCATTGGCGACGCTGGTGTCAATCGGGCCGTCTTGATGGCTCGACACTTGCTCTGAAGCAGCTTCCCCCGTGGTTGGCGGGTAGCAGTCCGCCATGGCTAGGCTCTGCGAATACAAGAAGAAGGTGAAGAAAGTCTTATCGACTAGGATTCTGAACGAGAAAAGAAAAAAAAGGAACAACACAGACGGAAAAAGAGAAAGAAACTAACCTCGGCTGGGGGAGGATTGGAGGCGGCGAAGGCTTCAACGGAGCAATTGGGGAACTTCTCTCCCACCTTCAGTCGGGTGATGCCTGCGATTTTCTTCTCGAATTCTACATTCGAAAGTTCCTCGCGGCTTACTCGACTGGGATCTTCTGAGCCCTGATACTCCCACATGGCGGATGGCCTTTGTTGGAGTGGCTGGATCCTGCGCTTCAAGAAGATGCTCACCAAGTGCATCCCGTTGAGCACAACTCCCGCGGTCTGATTTCAAAGAGCAGCTACTCTTGCGATTAGAGGCGCAACAGTCTGGGTTTCTTCGGCTCACATCTTGTGCCCCCAAGACTTGCGCCTGGTCAAAACAGCGAACGGGTGGAACTCTACAATCCCACCCGAGCTGTTGTCGACGACGTAGAACCACCTTTTCTGCCAGCTTTGGGCGGAGTCGACGAAGTGCATGTTGAAGTAACTGCCTTCTTGTCGAGCTTGGATCCCGAAGCCGTCGGTGCGAAGCGGTTCGCCAAGCTCGGACTCCACCCGCGACTTCTCGCGGAAGATCCGGACCTTGAAGAGCGCCTTCCACAGCGCCCAGTGCGGGCGAATGCCAAGATAGCACTCGCAGAACACGATGAAGCACGTAATGTGCTGCACCGCGTTCGGGGGGAGATCGTGAAGCTGTATGCCATAGACACACAGCAACCCGAGGAAGAAGGGATGAAGGGGAAAAGAGAGGCCCCGAGTCACGTGGTCCACAAAGACCACGCGCTCGTTCGACTGGGGATTGGGTACCTCTTCCTTTTTTCCGAGGCGGACGCGTTTCTCCGCCTCCGCCGGCAGCAACCCCTCCCGCTGCATCTCCTTGATGCTTTTTGCGGTGGTGTTGGGAGACCGCCAGTCGCCGGCACGGGGCGCAGGTTGCGCGGAAGGTTCGCCGGATGCGGAACCGGCAGCACCACGTCTCTTCCCGCCAGCCATTGTTCACAGCAAGAGCTCGAGCGCGAGGAAGACGAAGATGGGCGCGAGGAAGAAGATGAAGACAGAGAGCGGGGAAAATTTTACCGCAGCGCTAACACCCGTATTTATACACGGGGCGAAGCAATTTCAGCCGTACGATGCGCTACGTGGCGCCTATCGCGGCCGCCACGCGTAAGGATGAAACGAAGCGGCGGACTGCGCTGTTTCGTGCCACGATCTTAACAGAAGATCGTGCGCATTTACTGCGCGTTTCGCGTAAAAAACGGGAACGACGTCTCATTTCCCGGTCAAAAAGCTGACAAGGTGGGCCACCATCTGCTACCACTCCGTCACGTCCCATCGGGAGAAGAGGAGTGCGCCATGACGTCATGGCATTCGTCATTCAAAATTGAGATCTTTTCGAATGGAAGTTCAAACGCGAAATTATCTTCGTACGAATATCAATTCCTTCGGATAAAAGCAACTTTTCCATGAACAGTTCATAAAGCAAGACCTCTTCGAACAGAGAGGAAAATACCCTATGCACGAAAACTCTTTCGTATGGGCACAGCATCCCGAACATGAAAACTCTTTCATACGGGCTTGGTTTTTTCCAACACGAAATTTCTTTCGTATGGAGCTCAAACAAATTCATCGGGTGGGAAAAACCTACCTCTCCTACACGTGATAATTCTACATCATAAAAACCTGGATTGTTCAGCCGACTAGGCACATCTGGATGCCGTATTCTTCGAGTACGAAGGTAAGACCCAGAAAGATCTCTCTTTTGGGCCTGGAATCGCACTCGAAAGCTGCGTCCTCCGGCATAGTTCCGTGTCAACAACACGAAGAAAAATCCTAGCGGACGCGCCGGGTACCCTCATAGGTTAAGTTCGACTCGATAAGTCCACAACGGCCCAGTCGCAACAATCACCTCATCGGGTTCGAGTCGGAGGTCTCGAATCTGTGTAGGCCAGGAATGTTTTTGCCCTAGTCGCAATTAATTGGCCCTGATCTCTCGGGAGAGCCAAGCTACTGTGCCACATCCTTCTGCAAATATAAGCCGCAAAACAGGCGCCTGTGCTGCTCGATACTCGAGCGTTATAACTTACAATGCAGGGGACACACCCTTCGAAGACAACAACTGTCGAGCTGAACTTCCAAGAGGAGATCAAAAAAGGTCTGACCGTCTACCCGATTGGAAATAAATCCCAATCGAGCACACGCTCGGGGGCTACTGACGAAGACATAGATCTTAGACCCTGCGGGTAAGGACACCCCCTCTCAGGCCCAATGTCAAGGCCCAAGAAGAGGCGCCCTTGGAAGACTCCAGAAGGCCTACCAGAAGCCCACCCGCACCAAACTTGCGGGTTAAGTTAGGTAGTTTTGTAACCGACCTAAGCTAGGGTTTGAATCCTCTCCGGGTAGGACTCGAGACCTGGCCATCTATATAAGGCCAGGAGAGCCCTCAGGGAGAGAACCAAGCAATACCGCACGACAAAAAAGCCTCGGAACTCGAGATCTACTCTCGATTCGAGCAACCTGTAACCGATCTAATCATCCAATACAGATCGACACGAGGCAGGAGTAAGGGTTTTACCTCTACGAGGGCCCCGAACCTGGGTAAATCTTGCCTTCTGTCTAGCCGACGATCTCACCAGCGCCCATGACTTCTCCTAATCGAAACCCGATAGGATCACCTAAGGGACTTGTCGAGTCAGGGATTCGACAAAGATACTTCGGAAAGATCGAGGAGATATGGGAGCTCAACTACTGCGGAGAGACGGTGGTGCCAATGTTCCGTGTGAGATGGGCCAAGAATGTCAAGAAAGAAGGACGGTATTTCACCATAATGGTTATACCCGATGCCAAATCGAAGAACGCATCTGCGAAAAATGAGCCATGGGTACTCGCTAGCCAAGTTGACCAATGCTTCTTCATCACCGACCCGTCAAGGCCTAGCCGTGTTGTCGTGAGGAGGGGCAAGAGGAGCATCATCGGAATGGAAGGAGACGCCAACGAGGAAGACTTGGACAAGAACGGTGATCCGAAGATCGAGGAGGAGTTCGACAAGCACTTCGACATGCCTACTACTGGTAAAGTAAGAAGGAAGACATCCCTACCTACCCACGGTTGTCCGTTCACGCGAAGAAATATCAAGGTGGCCGGCATAAAGTATCCAGTCGCCAACAAAAAGGGCAAGAGACGCTAATTAAGCTAGATCGGAACTGAGAGGAAGAAGACTTTTTTGTGTACATATGCGCATGTGTATGTGAGACAACCATGTGTGTGTGTGAGACGTTATATAAAAAAATATTCTAATATAAAATGTGTGTTTTATTTTTGTAATTGTAATTTATTGTTTTCTTTCTTTAATTATAATTGAATAAAATATTAAAAAATGTGGGGGAATATCAAGATTCGAACCTGGGTGTTGATAATCTCACAGCAAACCACTGGACTAGTAACACATGTTTGTCAAAGTACAACGGCGCGTATTTTTATTGTATCTATCCACAGAATTCTGTGGCGCACTGTCTTGAGGGTGCGCCATAGAAATATCTACGGCCAGTGACATGTGGCCCCGCACACTTGGCCACAGAATAGGTCCAAGCATTTCTGTGGCGCACCGCTAGAAGCATGTGCCATAGAATTCTAACAATTCTGTGGCGCACATGCTCGTGGTGCGCCACAGAAAATGCCTCTTTGCCAATGACATGTGGACCCGCCTGGTCATATTCCACACTTAGCAGTTTTCATCTCAGTTCTTCCCCTTTCTCTCGCGACGAACACCACCGGAGGTACCTCGATCGATCCCCTTTGATCTTCTCGCTCGCGCTCGCCGCCGTGGAGGATCCGTGTGGAGGAGGAGCCTAGGAGGAGGAGCGCCGTGACTAGGAGGAGGATCGCCGCGCCGTGACCTAGTTAGGAGGAGGACCGCCGCGCCGTGACCTAGCTAGGAGGAGGACCGCCGCGCCGTCCCCGTCTGCATCGACACCGTCTTCCTCGACGCCTACACCTACAGGGTAAGCCCCCTCTTCTTCCTCTGCTCGATCCCCTCTCTCTCTCTTGTAGATAGGAACGGACGACAAGGTAGTACGATCTTGGTAAGCTAGTAACCAACTTGATAAGTATACGTAGGGCAGATCTTGGCTGGAGTCAAATGATTGAACGCAAATTTAACTAAGTAGATTTGGTAATTAACTTTATCCAAATCCAAGTGCATCAGTGCATGCTCTATCATTGTTCCTCCCTAGCGCGTCCTACTGTGCTCTTTTTATCGACTGTTCTGGTGCGTTCAGGCGTTCATGCTGGACCAAAAGAAAGCAAAAACAACATGGAACCATCATCTATGCATGATTCCAATTCCAATTCCATCATACGAGCATGCATAGGCAGTTTCCAAGCGATCGATAGCTAGGTTGTACAACATGTGTGAGACAGTGCAAGGCGTCTGAATCGATCATTAGTGTGTCTTTCAGTCTTTATTGTATGAACTCCAAATTGCTCAAATTGCTCAACTCCTTATTGTATGAACTCAATGTATATGTGAAATATTGTATATCTTACAATGTATATGTGAAAAATGCTTCGTGGTGCTGAAGGAAGAACCAACATGGTCCTTTTACGTTGGTCGGCAGGCCAGGTTTTTCAGTCAAGGAATATATGTGCAGCTGGTAGATGTCTTGTGGGATTCCATCAGTCAAGCTGAGAATTTTCACTGTTGAGCTGGTAGCTGTAGGTTTTTTGTGCAGGTTTTTCTTTTTGAGATGCCAAAGTTTCGCGAGGAAGTTGATTCATTTCCTTCCGAGCGAATTTCTGGCACTCTCATACATAGGAAAATTAGCAAAAGTCATGCCAAAATTTTCTATGAATTTTATACTTAGTAGCTTTGTCTGTTCTAATTTTTCTATTAATAATCTGATCATTGCCATCATGTAAATGAATAAGTTCATGCATATGCATGGGTGGTGGGTTGAAGCCCAGGAGCTGCAGCTTTGTAGCCATGGACCTGTTTTTGGTTCTCTCCAGAAAGTTTGTACCAAAAGCCTGTGAAAAGCTATTTATATATATATGAGCTAGTTCTTTGTACCAACAATTAAGCCTGTGAAAACTATGAGCTAGTAGTAAATTATGCCCTTTCCTCCTCTGCCGAGTTGATTTTGTTCAGTTACTTGTGCTTCTGTCCAATATATGCAGAGAAACCAGATTCAGGATACTTTGAGCATGCTTTGGTGCAAAGTTATTGTTGTGAACAATCAATTTCTCTCTTCTCATCTCCTTATCTCTGGAGCAGGCTGTTGGAGAACAGCCTGGCTCAAGGTCATGAAAGACTGATGATCCGAGGAGTTCATGCTCTCTCTCTCTCTCTCTCTCTCTCTCTCTCTCTCTCTCTCTCTCTCTCTCTCTCTCTCTCTCTCTCTCTCTCTCTCTCTCTCTCTCTCTCTTACACACACACACAAATCTTAGTTTAGAGGCAATAGGTCAATTAACTATATAAATGAAACTAGAAAAATACGATACTGCCAGCTTCTTAGGGTTAGTGTTTAGCCAAATTCTAGCTTGTAGTGGCTGATGTGATGGGGAAGGTGATGTAAAGCTAGAAACAATTATAAACAAATTGCGTCGGTAGGTGTCTATCTTGATATCAACTGGGGCTTGTCCTTTTCATGTCCCGATTTCCTTAGGCAATTGTAATCTTTGTAGCATTGAATAATAGCTAGTAAACTGACTTGAAGATGTACCCCGAGCTTCAAAACTAGTCAAAGGAACCCGTGTTGCTGTTTAGTTTCTCGATCTTATAGTCAGACATATTTGCCTTTCTTTTTAAAATCGATAATGAATTGGTTTATCAAATATGAGCTTGGGATAGCATCTCCAAGAGTGAAAAAAACTACGAGACAAAGCAGGCAGCACGAGCAGCATCTTGCATTAGCATAAGTGCATGTATCTTCCAAAGGATATCCTGCAGAAGCATGGTACAAGAATCAAGTATTAAAGTAGGGCTGCAACGATGACTAGTTGCTCTATGTTACTAGTGGAGGTGAACTTCATTTCTGTCGGGCGTTTCACTGAGGGTAAAACACCCTGTTTCATTTTTATTTTTAACATGAAAAACCTAAAAGGTTTACCGAAAATGGTTGATTTCGCGCTTTCTAAGACGTCTCATCTGTCTCCAAAATGAGGTAGTAGGATTTTATTTGCAGTTACATCATACCTCTGGAAGGGTAACCACTGGCTCCATTACTTCAGCACTTGGAGAACCATCAGCCTGTTGGGAAGGTGAAACCTTGCTTTCAGCATGACAGTTAGTTAATCCAACATCTGTAGCCCTTCCAGTATAAACTCCGGAGGAGGATGAGAGGCACGCGGATGAGAGGCACGAGCGCAGGACGATGGGAGGGCACGAGCGCCTGCATCCCAGTCTGAACCTTTCAGGAGCGCCGCTTCGTGCGGCGGCATGAACTCCCACAAGCAGGCTGCCTGCACCTGCTCCTGCCTTAAACATCTGTAGCCCTTCCAGTATAAACTTGGGATCTTTTTTCTTAGTATTTGTTGATGCTGTCAAATCACTTGATTACCAAAGCGAGTACTGCCATAGCATAAGAACAAAGAGCATTCATAAGTAGTTTGTTAAGCAGTAGAAAAAGGAATACCACACAGTAACCCAAAAGAGGATGCCACAGAGTGAGAAACGAGCAGCCTAATTTGCGAATAATGACACAACGAATGATGTCCGACATACTTTTGGGTTTGTTGGAAGCGCAGAAACTATTTAGGGATTGGTTGGGCTGAAATAATAGAAGTTAAAATAGCGATCATACCTCATAGGGATTAGGAATCATACCTCATACATGAATGATAACGAAATAGTTTATATTGAATAATTTGAAATCCAACTCAAAAACTCAAATTTGAATGTTATTACAGAAACATGTCTGGCTCTTCCAAGCACGGGTCCATGCCCGAAGCCGGTGCCGAGGAAGAGGGCTGGGATGCCCACGCTGCAACCAGAATTGAGGAAGAGGACCGGGAGGACGGCGGTGATATTGATTGGGGGTACTTGGAGGAAGAGGACCAGGATGACAGCACCGATGGTGGCGGCACTGACCGCACGGCGGCTGGTGGTAGCGGCGTCGCCGCCCCGACGACCGATAAGAAGGATAAGAAGCCTCGGGCCCCAAGGAAGGATCGTAGGCCGCAAGTGCTCGCGAACGTCACTGATACAATCACCGAGGTCTCGCCGAGTGGCCTACCATTGGCGCCTGAAGCGGTTTCCTCAGGGTACGGCATGCAGCTAGGGTGCATCGTGCGGGAAAGCATGTCGATCAACACGACGGACCTTAGAAGCAGCGAAAACAAGGCTTTGGTCGAAATCCTCCTGAAGAAGCTTCACCAGCGATACACGTTCCCGGAGCCGTTCAACAAAAGGGTGGACTCTTTAGCCATCACGAAGATGAGCACCGCGTTGAGCAGCTGGAAATCCCGGGTGAAGAAGAAGATCGCGAAAGGTAAAAGCTGGGAGGAGATCCGTCGCACAGACCCGACGCTCGAGAAAGAAGATTTCGACATACTAAAGGCGTACATGAACACCGAGGAGTGTAAAAAATGGACAAAATGGGGGGAGGATATGCGGGAACAAAACATAGGGCACCAACATTGCGGAAGCGGTGGTTACCGAGGAAAACAGGCTGTTTGGGAGAAGGAGGACCGCGAGATGGAACGTCTCCGAAAAGATAACCCCTGGCACAAAATCACGGATATACAAGTTAGGAACTTTGTCCGGTCCCGGTACTTCTTAGACTGGAAGACGGGGGAATTCGTGACGAAAGACCAGGACGTGAAGGAATTCGAGAAACATTTGGTAAGGACACATATATCTCAAGTACATGTATATTGCATTGATCTAATAATTAGATATGGGCTCACCTTAATTTCCTTTTGTCCGAAGGAGAGGGAGTTGCGGAAATCTGACCACTCGTCCGAAGGGTCGACGGGTCGGTGGGACACTCCTTTCAACAGGGCGACGAACGCATACAAGAAAAGGCCGTTGGATGCCCCGCCGACGTCAGCTGGTCGTATCTCCGGCTTTGGGCTAAACATGAAGGTAGCCGAGTACTACGCATCAGATGCCAAGTCGTCGAGAAAGAAGAGGAAGACGACATCGACTAAGGATGATGAGGAGGTCGCGGAGCTGAAGAAGAAGATGGCGGCTCTAGAGAAGAAACTTGAGAGCAGAGAGGTGGACCCCGACACGCTCAATAAATTAGTGGATCAGAGGCTCAAGGAAGTCATCCCCGCTGGGTTGATGGAGGGGATAGCTTCTTGGAATGCGGGGGGTCAAATTGGACCGATCCATCTGCCCACCTTCGTCGGCAGCAACTCAAGCATGAACCAGCAAGTGCCGCCGCAACAGCTGACCCCCCAGACGCCGGCGCTGCTCCTTCTGGTCACATCGCGCCCCCTTCCGCAGCAATGCCGAAGAATGATGGGCCGGCCGCCGGCACCGTTGCCCTTGTCTCGACACCCGCCGAGCTCGACGCCATCACCAAGGTAACTAATTAGTTAGTCGTGATCTAACTACGTCTTCTCAAGATGACTGTCATCTCATGATGCCTGGTATGTTGCCCAACAGGACGAACCTTGCGTACTCCTGCATCGCGTGGTGCCCGGCGGAGAGTTGGTGGATGTTGCTACCGGCACTATTATACAACCGGGGGAACGCACTATGCACCGCTCTCAAATGGACGAGAACATGATGAAGGTGAAGTTGGCCAATGTAGTGCCGGAGTATCGCGACGTCCTCCCCCCTTTCAACCTCCAGGCTGCGACGAGGAGGACACCTTGGTACTTGGAGACTGCACGACTTGGGTGATGAAATGGCCGAAGAGCCAGATTCGTCTTGGGGGGGGGAGTCTTGTGATCAAGCGCAACATCGGCGCCACATCCCCTATGGCCCCGCTCAATAAGATCGTCCGGCCCACGAAGCAAAGAGCCCTCCAGACAGCACCCAAGGCCGCCGCCCCTCAGAAGGAAACGATAGTCATCGCCACCACCACCCAGAAGGAACCGGCGGTTGTTGCCACCACCACCCAAAAGGAACCGGAGGTTGTTTCCACCACCACAAGGCACAAAGTGTTGTTGGGAAATATGCCGCAACGACCGGCCAAAAGATCATCAAATGCAGTTGTGCCTCAACCGCCGGCATCACAGCCGCCGGCATCACAGCCGCCGTCACCACCAAAGGACGTGGACAACCAGTTTGCTGGAGCCGCCGGTGTCGATGACTATCATTACGATGACAATGTCGACATCAATGCCTACCTCAACACGGGCTACAGCCAAGATAGGTACATGCCTGATATGGATCGTGACGATGAAGCCTTCCGCAGTCACGACGATCAACCTAGGCGTACTGAAGTCACGCAGCGCCTGACCTACCCGGAGGGTACAGTATTCATCCCTGGCACACTGCATAAGACAATCGTAGGGTCGTCCCGAGCACCCGCACCCCCAGCTCCCGCAGCAGATCAAGCCACCGCCAGCAAGAAGATTAGAAAGAGACCTGCTAGAAAGGTCCAGCATACTAAGATCTTGGCCGACGCCGTGGTACGACCCCGTAAGGATGGCTTGACCCGCTTGCATGAAGCTGGGAAACCGATACTGGGTCCGGACGAGATACAAGGGGCAACTGGACCAATGCTCACATTGCAGAACATTATCGTGATGCTAGAGGGCCTCCTTCTTAAAGAAGAGTCTCCAAATTACCCGGCGTTCGTGGTCAAGGTGCCAGAGGGCCCGGACTTCGTCCATGAAGACCCCGCGGGATTGTTCTTCATAGCGTACGAGAATATCTTCAATCTGTTTGACTCGAGACGGCTGGACTATAACTTGGTCCGCCTATACGCGCTCAATGCTCAGCTGCAGATCTAGCGAGAGTTATCCCCGTACGTTATGGTAGCGGATCCCTACTACATGCGTGATAGCCAGCTGGAGGAAGGATCAAGTTCACGGACCAAGGCAGTGAAGTACCTCGAGAGCTTCATGTTGAGAAACAGTGAGAACAAGAGGGACATTCTTTTGCCTGTCTTTCCCGAGTAAGTCTCGCGACCGTCGTAGCTAATGTTTTTTTTCTAGATTTCATCCATTGCTTATCCTGGATTCGATTGCATGTGTTGAGCAGGGACACATACTGCACACTCATCGTGCTTTGCCCAAAGTGGTCACTAGCCGAGTACTTCGACTCGTCGAATAAGACGAAGAAGAAAGACTACACCAGAATAAGGAGTGTTCTCTATGAGGCTCTCAACGGCTACGCCCAAAATGGAGGCACATTCGAAAAGAAACAAGAATGTATCAGGCCGGCTACTGGCAAATACGGGTTCAGGCACGTGACCGAGTTCCCCTGCATCAAGCAGCCGGCTTGGAGCACAAAGGAGGTCTTCTATGCCCTCCATCACCTCAAAGGGATCGTCCGCGATGCAAATAATATGAATCATCCTTCTAAATTCCGAGACTGGTCCAACAAAATGGCAGGGGAAATCTCACAGGACGATCTTATGCAAGATTTTCATCGTATCAAAGTCAAGTTGTCGGAGATAATCATTGAAGATGTCAACAAAAGGGGAGGGTCCTTGAACCAGCCCATAGGGTTATGCCAGAGGGATATTCAGGAACGCCTAGAGTGGCAGGCTGATCGTAGGTCGTGGATGACGAAGGAGCTATATAAGCCGTTTCCGGCGCCTCTCCAGAAGAGGTATCGTTGATCGAGGTGTGCGTAGTTAGCTACTATTAGTTTGTTTAACAAAATTTGCTTAACTTATATATGCCTAGCTACTATATTAGTTTAGCTCTAAACTTAGGCCTAGCTAGCTACTATTAGTTTGCTCTAAACTTAGGCCTAGCTAGCTACTATTAGTTAGCTCTAAACTTAATTAGGCCTACCTAGCTACTATTAGTTAGCTCTAAACTCAGGCCTAGCTTTATGTTGTATATCTTTGATGCTTATTTTTGTTTCCTTAGTTGTTTTTGGTGAACATTTATGCCTTAGTTGTTTTTTGCATTATACTTACTAATATGCTTTGTGTCTATCTATATAGATGACGTACTACGTGGTGTTCGAGGGTCGGGTTCCAGGAGTCTATGACGAGTGGAAGGACTGTAAAGCACAGGTGGACAAGTTCAGCGGCAACTGCTATAAAGGATACAAGACTAGACACGAGGCGGTTGCGAAGTGGAGAGACCACCAGTCGAAACAGAATAACAAGATGAAGACCTCCATCAAGCTACCGTTCTTGCTCACCATCGTCGTCGTGCTTGTAGTCTATTTCATCTTAGCTTAGGCATTTGTAACTTGACAACTCGAGTAACTATATGGTGACAATAAGTGTTCGATGATGTGTTTGACAACTCGAGTAACTATGTGATCACTTTGAGCCAAATTCGATACTTTGCACTATGTATCACTATTGTGATTAAGTAACTTTGTAAAATATCAGTAGTATGTTATATATTATCAAATATCACTGCTGTGTATAATTCCTGTATATTCAAACTGTATACAGTAGAAACAAATTAAATTTCGAAAAATATCATCCTTTTTTGTGGCGCACCAGTAAATCTTTCTGTGGCGCACCTTATTTCTGTGGCGCATCACCTACGGGTGCGCCATAGAATCAGCTATTCATTCTGTGGCGCATGTTGGTGGTGCGCCATAGAATGCTCCTTTCTGTGGCGCATGTTGGAGGTGCGCTATAGAAGTAAGTATTTCTGTGGCGCACGGTATTGGTGCGCCACAGAAAATATTTTTGTGGCGTGTGTTCTGTGGCGCACCCCTGTGGCCCCGGGGTGCGCCACATAATCCCTTTTTGGTGCGCCACTGATGAAGGGATCAGTACTAGTGAGTAATTTATGCCTCATAGATGAATATGCATGGTTGTGTCTAGTTAACTTTTTTTTTCTAGTATACTTAAATATCTTCGCAAACATACATAAAGCGAATGATCTAACCGAATATCGGGATAAAAGTTTCTAGACCAAACAACTGTCTAAGCTAGATGCAACTGATTGAAATTTCTAGATCAGACATGTTTGCAATGGGGTTGTCCACGAATCATTGACCATGTTTTTTTTTTTTTTTTGAAACAAGGCAAAAGCATGGAAGGAGGAGCCACGCAGGAGCATTGTCTCGTGTCGGCTTGTGGGCCGGTCTACGGCTGGTGCGCGCGTTAAATCGGATCATTCTGCGCTCCGATCCATTCGCGTGCATGCATCGAGCTGTACGTGGACCGACTGACTACTCCAGTTTCCGGCTGATCGCATGGACGTAGATGGCGCCGCCGCCGATGCACGCCCGGCGAAACATGCAGACCCACCGGGACGCATGCCTGCATAGGAGCTCCGGCCAGCCGGTTGGCTGGGCCCCGGCCAATCGAAGCCCGGATCGACAACTATATCGACAACACGACCAACAAGCTTAACTGAAACGTTTCGGACCTACGTACTTTTCCTCGCATGTCCTCTCCCTGTTTCGGTGCATCCATGCAGGCGACACGTTTCGACACCGAGTTTGTAGGAATTTCTCGGTCGCATGTTTTCCCTAGTCGTTTAAAATTACAGAGCTTAATCTGAAGTATGCTACCTAGTTAAAAAATTACTATGATTTCTAGGTTATTATGTGTCTCTCCTCTTCCTAATGTTCTTTCCCCGACGCCAGCCGGATTTATTTCTTGGAGCAGCATTTTGGCTCCCAGAAACATATACTTGATGACAATACTGATGATCATGTTCTGGCACGTGTCTACGAATTTTCATGTGTAAAAGATACTTGTTGTGTCCTAAGCATGAAAAACAAAACTCGATGACCCAAAAAAAGCAATTTTCAAATCATCAAGTTTGTTTGTTTTTTCACACAAGTCACAGAACTTAGCATGTATCAATAAAATTTACGTGTACACATGAGTATTTACATGTCTAACTTTTTCAGAAAACAATTAGGAAAGAAATGTCATCTTTTTTAACCATGGTCATCTCCGGCATACCATCCACATATTGCTTTTCCACCTCATTCGTCACACAACTGCATCCTAACATATATTTCCTCATTCTAACATGTTTATGGAGGTGTACATTGTTTTGGAAGCGGTGGCGAGGACAAAAGGAAATTGTAACATGGATGACAGTTTAGTCCAAGGAGAGGACAGTCACCACCAAAGGTGTTCTATACAAGGCTTTTAGATACATGTTTTATGCCTTCATTTTTTTTTATTTTCCATTTACAGCCGTGTGCGTGAGAGAAAGACAAAGGACAGGTGGGAAGTCTGCTGACTTGTATCGCCTTGATGTGTGCTTAAAAAATTCGACGCTAACCTCACCGGCTATACTCTCTCTATGATGCTATGGCGGTGGAAGAGAGTGGGGATTTCGTGCAACCGAGCTTCGGAGCTGTTTGCATCTAAAATAATTCTGATAATCATATTTACAAGTTTTTTTTAAAAAAATTGCATGTTTGAAAAGCCTTATATTTTGAGGTACACAAAAATGACAAGTATACATATCTATAATATAGTGATTTAAATCTCCAAATTTTCTGAGATTTTGTTGTTTTTGTGTAGCTCGTAATATAAAAATTCTGTGTTGTGATTTTTGCAGGTTTGTAGGCTATACCATGGACTATCTTCGGAATTATTTTCAAAAAAGAAGCACGTTAATTTTTTTTTAATGGAAGAAGAATTAGAAGTGGGGAGCTAAATTGACTTTCTTGGTGAAAGACGACAATTAATATACTCCCTCCGTCTCAAAATAAGTGTCGTTAAAATAGGTTGAAATTGATGTTTCTAACACTGAAATACATGTAGATACGTCTATTCCAACGACATCTATTTTAAGATGGAGGGAGTACTCTCCGTCTGCGGAGTACATACAGAGCGTCGGACGACGATGAAGGCGTGGCCACATAAGATACGTACTTGTGGTACGTGAGATATACTGGTCAATTCGACCTAGTAGCAAAGCTAGTCCGCGCGGACTAGCCATCTAGCACAGGTGATTGCATCGAGTACAGAGCAATCATACATACTCCTACATGCTGTGCTGAGATCCAATCCAATACTAGCAGCGTAGGTGTACGATCATGCAGCACGAGGGCAAGACCGGCATTAAGTCCACACCGAAAAAAAAGGTAGCACGTACGAGGGCCCATGGCCGGAGATCACGTGACGGCAGCGAGGCTTAGGTTCCGTGCAGCATGCAACACTCATCATCACCCTCCACGACAAACCCAAAGTCCCAGGTCAGTCCATCATAATGCATGGCTTGCCAACACGCCGAAAAAATAAGTTCTGCTAGCCGATCTCTCCTGCCTAAACAATTTCCCTATCTACATCCTGGCTGGTCCCTCGAGATCGTTTCCGTCAATCAGCTGGTTCCAAATCTTCCAAAAAGATGACATCTTCCGTGCATGCATCGCTGAGTTCTGATCGGCTGCATGCGCATTGGTGGGACGGACGGATCACGATCGCCTGGAGGAGTCGCCGGTGCGGTGGTGGTCGGAGGAGACGAGGGCGTGGATGGCGCCGGAGAGGCCGTGGACGGCGGCGACGAGGCCCGCGAAGCCCTGGCGCCGCACCTCGGTGCGCTCGGCCTCGAGGCGCAGCCGCCGCTCCTCCAGCTCCAGCACCTCGCGGTGCCGCCGCTCCCGCTTGTCCTCGCACGCCACCAGCGTCCGCGCCAGCACCGTCGCGCTCCGCACCACGCTCGACCCCAGCCGCTCCACCCGCCGCCGCCGCTTCGCCTCCGGCTCGTCCGCCACGTCCTCGTCATCTCCGTCTGACCCGGACTCGGACGACCCCGTCATCTCCTCCTCGGCTACGTATGTACGCATGAAAAGAAAGAAGATCATGATCAGTTGACCACACCGGTTCATTAGCTTCTTAATAACATAGACCGTACACATGAACACTAACTACAGTACATTACAAATGGATTAAAACAAAAACATATATAGTGACGTGCATAGTGGCATGGCAAAGTGCACACGGGATAAGAAGAAGCCGAAACCGACGAAAGGCGCTTTTCTTTCTCTTACCAAATGGATATCACGCAGGCTTTTAAAAGCGGTTCCAATGTCGCATTAGGGCACGAACAGAGGAAGCGACACCATACGGTGGTTTCACAGTATCCACATAAGCACGAGCTCACGAGGCGACCGTTCTATTTTCAGTTCCACAACGCATGTGTGGCCTTGTGATGCAAGCACACCTCACACGTTGGCCCCAGCCGGTTCCATTGCATTCCTGCTTTTCCCCTCCCTCCCTTTCTTTTATTGTTTCTTTACCTAAGGATCCCGCCTCCTCTGCAGGAGGCAGCTTGGCTCTGCAAACCACAGTCTTTAGTACACCCTGGCATCCGAGCCTACGTGGACTATGGGGCAGCAGGTCTGAGGCATACCGTTGGCCATGCCCTTAGCATGCGTTTCTTTATGAGTTCGCATGCAACGCAGAGCAAAGGTGATAGCCGTGGCATCAGGCCTAGTACCTAGAATGAGAGGATACACTACACTGTTCTACTCCTGTACAGTTTACGTGTCATCATGATTTTATTTTGCGGATCCCAGTCCAGCTTTTCTCTCATGCATAGGCATGGACTGCATGCAGCTTTACGACCGCGCGTCCAGCACGCATTATTACCGTGCCACCGCCCGGGAGAATAACCAGCGGTAAAAAGGTTAAAAAGCGGGCACACGCCAGAGCGCGCAGGGCGTGAGGTAAATAATTACGCCGACGCAAGGCAGCGACTAGTCCGCGCCCGCCAAATCATAACGTCCGGGCCCACGTGGCAGTTAATCAAACAGTAAGCAAGTAAAGTAGTAACGGATGCTGGGATTAAGAGAGGGGTCGGGCGCGTGGCGCCACGAGCATTACCGGAAACTGACGACGCCGGCGGCAGCGGCACCCCCGGCGGGAGCTGCAGGAGCGGCGGTGGATGAGGGTGCGGGTGGTGAAAGTGCTGCTGCTGCTGCTGCGCGAGGAGAGGCTGAGGCTTCGGCGGCGAGGGTGGTGGCGGTGGCGGCGGGCCGGGTGGCTGGGGTGGAGGCAGGGCGAGCATGGGCGGAGGCGTAGCCGTGGACGCGATCGGGTTGCCGCCGCGGCGGGCGGCCCGGCGGGAGAGGACGTCGACGAGCGCGTTGTAGACCTCGGGGGCGAGGTTGGTGGGGAGGTTGCGCTCCTTGCGGTCGTGCCGCTCCATGGCCCAGTAGGACGGGAGCGGCTGCTGCTGCTGCTGCGTTGGGGTGCCGGCGCCAGGGGCGTCGGGGAGAGCGGGGATGGACTGGGCGGAGAGGGATGCGCGGCGGGTCTCGTGGTCGCGGACCTTCTTGTAGTCGCGGAGGAGGTTGTCCCACTTGTCGTTGCACTGGTTCTGGCTGCGGAGGCAGCCGTTGATCCAGCAGTAGTTCTCCACCCACTTCCAGCGCTGCTCGGCGGAGCGCGGCGTGAGCGGCGAGGACGGGCCAGGCGCAGCGCCGCCGGCGCGGCGGTCGTCGTCGAGGCGCTTGGCGGTGATGAGGATGAGCGTCTCGTGGAGCGTCCAGTTGCCCTTGCGGTAGTCCCTGGGCGCGGACGCCGGGGACGGAGGCGGCGCGGCGGGCGGGTACGCGTGCGATAGGACGACCGGGGGAGGGGTGGAGAGGTGCAGGTGGTGCGGGTGCGGGTGCGGGTGGTGCGTGCGGAGGAGGCCCAGCGGGGACGCCGCCGCGGAGGACGAGGGCGACGGGTCCGAGGACGCCGACATGGCTGGCTGGCCGGCCTAGCTAGGTCGCCCGAGCGCTAACAGGAGGACCGGGCTACGCTAAGCCAGGGTGTGAGTGGGTGGGTGCGAAGTGCGTTTGCGTTGCGGTATTTACATGGGGACGGCGTTTGCTGCGTGCGGTACGGTACGGGGTGTCCGCCGTTTCCATCGTGTTTTCCGTGGTTTGGTGGTGCGTTGAGCGTGAAGTGGCAGCGATACGGGTGTACTGGGGGAGAGTGGCAGGGCGTGGCATGTGACGGGGTGAGTGGGGGCTGGGTCATGTGAAGAGATCAGTGCCACTGCCATGGCAGAGCCGCAGCAGGAGGCTTGACTCGCCGTCCCTCGCATCTCACACTCAAACCATCTGCTCGCTCCTCTTCTTCACTCTCGGCTAGCTTCCTGACGGGGCAAACAGGCCTGAGCTTACCCGCTAAATCACTCGCTAATCACTCGGTGTACGGAGAGGAACCATGGTGGCGTTGCCGACCGCCCTGTCGAGCGTCCAAGCAAGCACCGGGTGTGCGTAGCTCAGCGGCTGCCTCGTTCCCGGGCACGAGGCGGGCAGTGGCCGGGGCCAGCGATCCTATTCCACCGAGGCACTTTGACCGGATTTCCGTACGGACGCCTCGGCCTAGGACGCCAGGGACCATCTATATATAGCTGTTGCCATGAGTGAGTGATTGTGCTTGCTTGGATGTGCTCCACATGGAGGTACACCAAATAGTGCCGAGATCAGATCCATCCTCCTAGCATGCATAAAAGATACTCCTACATAGCTAAAAACAAAATACACTTCAATGCGTACAATTAGCTAAGCGGAGTACTACATGTTAGAATCGTCTCGAATATATATTGTGCTATATATCTACGGTTCGAGTCGAATTAAACAGAGAATTGCCTTGTTTTCGATTCTACTTTGTTGTTCTAGAGCATCACCAACAACATACCTACAATTTGGGGTAGCCAAATGGGATATATGGTTATGAGCGAGAGAAGTTTTGAGATTCTACTTCTCACATCCATTAAGTCGAATAACCAAAAAAAAAAATACAAAAATAAATAGTACATCATTTTAGAAGCAAGTTCATTAAGATCATCCTAACCGAAATGGGAAAAATGCTAAAGGTAAAAACACGATTCTAAACATAAGCATACATACAAATGCTAAAGGTAAAAACATGATTCTAAATATAAACATACATCTAAATGCTAAAGGTAAAAGGACGGTTCTAAAAGGTACATTTTGAGCATGAACGCATGTAGTTATTCTCTAGAACTATAGGCGTTGATAGTTGGAACTCGTTAACAAATATATCTCCCACATGTAGATTTTACAGTGGCCTAATAAAGTTTAATTCTAACACATATTGTGCAAGTACGTGTATGCATGAGTAAATGCACAGGTCATACGCTCGGCGGCCACATCGTGGTCCAATCAGTGGCAGGTCTGGAGATGCGCGGTTGACGATCAAAATTGAGACGGACGATGGTGGCGCCTCATTGCGTCGATACCTTGTCGATCTAGGTCTACCGGACCAGATGATGCACTTTATGTTATTCTCCCTCTTAGAGGTATCGTTTTGGATCACATTTTGGTTGGAGCAGTCCGAAGCTAGAGCGGGTCTTAATGGGATCTCGGCGATGGATGCGTGGTGACAGACGCGTGTAGGGCGGTGCCACTCTCTCGCGTCGTGGCGGCTTGATGGTAAGCCTGGCAATGTCAATATGTTAATCACTCTTCTGAAGAAGGGTCCATGGAAGATAGCGACGGCGGCTTTTGGAGCGTGCGCATATAGTTTGCGCTCAGGATCTGCTGGGTCGGTTTGTGCTTCTGGCTCGCGGTTGCATGGCTTGGTGATTTACCCAGTTTTAGATTGTGGGGCATCGATGTGAGCCAGGGCGATGGCCCCTATCATGAGCACCTCCATCATCAAGTTTTTAGGTGTGTAGCAACAAATGTAGCTTCGTATTGTGGTTTCATATTGGTTGACATATTCTCCAAATTATGCAGTGCGAGGGGTTTCCTCCTATGATTATTTCTTGGGTTAAGGAAATCATGTCTTCTGGTTCTTCTTCAGTACTGCTAAATGGTATCCCAGAAAAATTATTTCATTGCAAAAGAGGGGTTAGGTAGGGAGATCTTTATCTCCTCTTCTATATGTTCTTGGTGGTGATTTATTATAGAACATTATTAATTTGGCTCTTCAAGGAGGATCTTTGAAGTTATGCATCCCCATTGCAGGAGATTATTCAATTGTTCAATGTGCATATGACACTTTGTTTGTTTTTCCTGTTGATCCACGACAATTACTAGTGTTCAATGGACTGTTGGAGATATATGCAAAGTTTACTGGCCTCAAGGTGAATTATGGGAAGTCTTCAATGATTCCTACTAATTTGGAGCCTACAAAAGCTAAGGAGACCACTGAGCTAATGAATTGCAAGATGGTGTCAATGCCTTTTACATATTTAGGTTTACCAACGGGGACAACTCAGCCAACTATTAAAGTCTTTGCTCCAGTCATTGCTAGTATTGGGAGAAGAATTTTTTCAATTGTTTATTTTTTGCCTTATGGAGACAGTTTGGTTCTTGCTAATTATGTGCTATCCTCTCTGTCTACTTATTACATGCGCTTTTTAGCAATTCCAAAAGGACTAGTTGATTTCATTGACAAGGACAGGAGGATATGTCTCTAGAGAAAGGATAAAAACAAGGGGTGAATTCTTTAGCTGCTTGGGATATGGTTTATAGACCTAAAGATAAGGGAAGACTAGGTATCATAAATCTTCATTTTCAATACAGATATATCCTATTAAAGCATTTGGACAAACTCTATAGCAATAAGGATCTTCCGTGGGTTCATTTGGTCAGATATTCCTATTATCACTAGGCTAATCCACATGCAATTGTTATTAGTGGACCTTTTTGGTGGAGACCCCTTTACAATCTCTCTGATTGTTGGAGGTCAACTTCCAATTATCAAATGGGCTTTAGCTCATCTATTCTCCTCTCAGAGGATTTGTGGCATGATTTACCTCTAGCTTCAATATTTCTAAGGATCTTTTCATTTGAAAAAGACAAGCTATTCTTAGTTAAATAATTTCTCTCTTTGGAAATAATGTCACATGGTTTTCACCTCCCTTTTTCCGCTGAGACATATCAGGAATATAATGCTCTGCAATCTTTGCTGGCTGGAGTATTTCTGCATGAGTGTTCTGATGTTTGGATATGCAATTTTAATTAAGGGGTATTTCCTCCTAACGTATATTGTAGCTTCCACTTTTCCAATACGCAATGTCATGGTCCTTCAAAATGGATTTCGCGGTCAAAATATTTGTCCAAGAATAAAGTTTTTGCTTGGCTAATTCTTTATGATAGATTGAATACTAAAGAGATGATGCTCAACCCAATTGGAAGGTTGAAAGAGAATTTCTTGATCCCTAGTATTTCTTGTGTGAGTTAACAATACTAGCGATATATTTAATTAGGTGTTAAGTGCTGCAGGTCATTAATATCATCCTTTCCATCGAACACCAATTTCTGTGAAGATAGATCAGCCGTTGCAAGTTCAGAAGATCACCGGAAATTTCCAACCGGAAATTTTTGGGTAGCCGGATTATCCGGTTTTGGAAAAGCACATCGAAAACGGTTAAGAAAAGTTATCTCTCTCGCACTGGAGGTAACCCTCCGGTTTTGTAAAAGCACAACGGATAAGGAAAGTTATCTCTCTGGCACTAGAGGTAACCGGAAATTTCCAACCGGAAATTTTTGGCAAACCGGATTAGCCGGTTACCTTGAGAGTGTGGAGAAAACACCTAAGGACCAAGCGTTTTCGGGATAGAAGTCAACCGGAAATTTCCAGGGAACCAGATTATCCGGTTTTGGAAGGAAGAACTCGAAAATGGCTAAGTCCCAGAAACTTATTGGCACTGGACCCTACTGGATACTTGCTACCGGAAATTTCCAAGAACCAGAATTTACGGCTTGGTCAAAGGCAGCCAGAATATCCGCTTCAAGTTTGAACCGGAAATTCGGCTTGTTTCCTGCACTCCAACGACCACATTTCGAGAGGGGGTACTTATACCCCTCCTTCTTCCCCAAGAGCTTAAGTTCGTCCAAGCCCTCAAGATCCATTTTTAGAGCTCACGAAAAAAATAAGATTTCTCTCAATCCGTCCACCCAAACTTGTTGGTCTTTGGAGGATTGAAGGAGAAGGCCCCGATCTACATATTCACCAAGCATTCTTCATTTCTCCCTCATTCAATTGAGGTATTTGATTCTAGGGTTTCTTTGTGGAAAACCTAGACTCCATTGATGCTTACTTGTTGATTGAAGCAAGATTGTTGGAGATTCTTGGGAGCCCTCAATTGGGTTGTGGGTGTGTGCTTCAAACTCATTGTAAAAGACTCAATTTCCGCCTCAAAGGGAATCAATAGTGGAAGGTGAACTAGGCCTTTGTGGCGAGGTCCATTGGAGAATAGGGTAAGGCCTTTGTGGCAAAACTCACACCCCTCCAACAAGACGTACTCTCCTCAAAAGGAGTAACTCAGGATTACATCCTTATCTCCGCGTGCTGATACGTCATAAACATATCCTTAATTTCTGATGTTACATGTTGTTTTCATGCCATATGCTACATGTTTTCCTTACACTTTATGTCATTCTTATGGATTTTCTAGGACTAACCTATTGAAAAGATGCCATAGAGCCAGTTCCTGTTTTCTCCTATTTTTAGTTTCAGAAAAGTTGTTCTGGAAATATTCTCAGAATTGGACGATTCAAAAGCCAACACTCTTAGAATTCCAGGAGGGTCAAGGAAGTCCGAAGGAGACCTGGAGGGGGGCCCTGGAGCCCCCACACCATGCCTCCGTGCGGGCTACCCCCTGGCCGCTCCACTAGGTGGTGTGGGCCTCTCGGGCACTCACCGCCATCGCCCTTTCGCCTATAAAGTCTCCCCGATGCATAAACCCTAAATCAATCGGCCTTTTCCACCAAAAACATCCGTAGCTCCGTCGCCGCCGCCAACAATTTTCGGGGGACAGAAATCTCTGTTTCGGCACCCTGCTGGGACGGGGAAGTGCCCCCGGAGCCATCTCGATTGACTCCACTGCCATCTTCATCGCCGTTGATGTCTCCTATGATGAGGAGGGAGTAGTTCTCCCCCGGGGCTGAGGGCTCTACCGGTAGCTATGAGTTTCATCTCTCTATCCCATGGTGTGATCTTTATGTGATCGTGAGCTTTGTAATCTAGTTGAATAAGTAGATGTTACTCTTCAGATATTATGCTACTCAAGTGGTTTTGTTATGAGATCTCCGTAAACACTTTGATCACGGTGTAAAGGTAACAGTGTGTGCACCGTGTATTTTAGCATGATATTTATATCTTTTGTTGTATGACCCTATGAAATTATGTTGTTTGTCTAGTACCTTCTAGGGCGCTCATAGTGACAACGTGGGGTTAACTAGACATGGGAATGCAACTTTGAGGAGTGTTGTTACAGCCCCGCACAATGAAATGGTGTTTGTTATTCGACAGTAGAGTGTTTCATAGTAGCGTAGTGAAGAGAGATATTTATGCATTCAATTATGTTATCATTGTTGAGAGTGTCCACTAGTGAAAGTAGGATCCCTTGGCCTTGTTTCTAAGCATCGAAACACTGTTTACAATCAGTTCTGCTACAAGTTTGCTTGCTACCATTTTTATTTCAGATTGCTATTATCACTTATAAACATCCATATTACTTGTATTTTACCCTCTCTTCTCCGAATTAGTGCACCTATACAACTGAAAATTGTATTAGGTGTGTTGGGGACACAAGAGACTTCTTGTATCGTAATTGCAGGGTTGCTTGAGAGGGATATCTTTGACCTCTTCCTCCCTGATTTCGATAAACCTTGGGTAATCCACTTAAGGGAAACTTAATGTTGTTTTACAAACCTCTGCACTTGGAGGCTCAACACTGTCTACAAGAATAGAAGCAGTCGTAGACATCAAGCTCTTTTCTGGCGCCGTTGCCGGGGAGGTCAGGTAAAAGGTACTCACATCCTCTATGAGTGCTCGAAGTTATTTCCTTTAGATTCTGTAATTATATCTTTTTGTTTCTTGTTTTTATTATCACTAGTTAGGCTTATTTTTACTTGTTCCTTGTTTTTATTTTTACTAGTAAATCTTAATGGAAAACAACAAAAATGTGAGAGAGCTTTATAATATTTATCTTGAGTTAGGACATGAAGTGTTTGAAGAGAAAATTAAAAAACCTATGGAGCTTTATTTGCATGCTAGTAGCAATGTTATTAGTATAAATTCTTTGAACACCATTATTGCTAATTCTATGGAAAAGTCTAGGCTTGGGGAAGTTAGTTTTGATGAATATGATATTTTTAGTCCCCCAAGCATGGAGGAACAAATCTACTTTGATGATACCTTGCCTCCAATATATGATGATTACAATGATGAATATGTTATTTTAAGTCCACCTACTATTGAGGAGAAAATTAATTATGATTACAATATGCCTCCTATATTTGATGATTATTATGATGAGAATAATAATGATAGCTATTTTGTTGAATTTGCTCCTACTACTATTAATGAGAATGACTGTGCTTATCTGGAGAGTAATAATTCTTTTATGCATGTGGTTCATGATAAGAATGTTTCTTGTGATAGTTATATTGTTAATTTTATTCATGATGCTACTGAAAGTTATTACGAGAGAGGGAATCATAATTTTATGCATCTCAACAATATCAAGTTTCCTCTCTCCATGTTGAAAATTTTGAAGTTGCACTTGTTTTGCCTTCCTATGCTAGCCACCTTGTGCTTCATTGACTTGTTTTTCTACAAGATTCTTTTTCATAGGAAGTAGGTTAGACCTAAATTTTTTTATGTTTGCTTCTTGATACTCTCTTTTGCTTAATTAATATTTCTCATGTGAGCATCTTCTGAAATTATCAT
This sequence comes from Alopecurus myosuroides, assembly GCA_028641055.1. NCBI lineage: Eukaryota > Viridiplantae > Streptophyta > Magnoliopsida > Poales > Poaceae > Alopecurus > Alopecurus myosuroides. Next base: position 38,120,185 of record CM054059.1, on the reverse strand, counting down.
GCCTAGCTAAAAGGCTTTAAAGAAAAGCACTTCTTAGGAGATAACCCATGGTTTTATTTTTTGCATTGTTTTTCTCTGTTTTCTTTGAGTCAAGGGGTTGTATACTTCGGTAGCAACTCATTTGTATCTTTATTTTCATGTTTTAATTGTTCCAAGTAAAGTTTTTGACGAGAGTTGGAGTTGGGTTTGGATTTCTGCGCAGGAAACATATTTATGCTGTCCACCGTAAAAAATCGTATAATTGGCAGGAAATCATAATGACCTGACATTTCTTGTGCTTATTCCTCATCTAATTCCCCAACTATTTAGTTCTTTAAGTTTTTCGATCTGAGCAACATAAGTGCCCCGAAACAATTCATCTTTACAGACTGTTCTCGTTTTGGCAGATTCTGCCATTTTTCTTGCATTTGCTCTTTTATGATGTCAAGTGGATTTCTTTGCTTCACGAAACATAAGTGGCTGTAGATAATGTTTAAAAGTATCAATAGAACTTGTGCACATACAGAACCCATGGATTTTTGATTGTTGCACTAACCCTCTAATACGAATTACTCTTTGAGTGTGGTGAGAAAGAAGTTTTCAAGGGTCAAGAGAAGATGGTGATATATGTGATCAAGAAGAGCGCAAGATCAAAGCTTGGGGATTCCCCCATGGTTCATCCCATAAAATTCTAAGAAGACTCGAGCATCTAAGCTTGGGGATTCCCAAGGCATCCCCTTCTTCATCAACAATTTATCAGGTCACTTCTAGTGAAACTATATTTTTATTCGCTCACATCATATGAAGTTTACTTTGAGCGTCCTTTTGTTTTTCTTTTGTTTTCCTCTATTTTATTTTGTTTTTCTTGCTGGAATAATATATTTGGAACCTAGCATTTTTTGTGTGGGAAAGATACACGCTCCGCTTTTTCATATGAATACTTGTTATGCTCGTATTCTTAGTTTTTCTTCTAGCTGCTGCAAAATTCCTATTTAGCTCCTGTTTTTCTTGCAACTCTTATTTAGGGTTGTTAGTTTTAGTAGAGTTGTGATATTACTCTCTTGTTTCATTGCTATGTCTCTTGGAGAGTTTTTGTTGTTTGGTGTTTGGTAGAAAATGCTACATGTGGTAGATGGTATAACAAAAAAGCTTCCATATTCTTGTAGATCACTAAATTGTTTCACTTGATTAGTTGTTGTTGTTTTGAGATACTAATATGCTTAATGATAAACTAGGTGGCTAAGTAAAGTAAAAACAATTAATGGTTGGTCTAGAAGCGTGAAACTGTGCCACACTCAAATAACTAGTTGATGGGCTAATGGTATATGACTTCCTTTGCTGATAGCAATCGTGATGGCTTTTTGTTACGCGTTACGGTCGGGGTAGCCAACAGTGACTTGTCACTACCATGGACCCTCTTGGAGTGATTTTCATTGTGCCTTATGATATCATGATTTTATTTGGAATCTTTTAACTTGTGAGTTCTATGCTGCAGTTTTCTGGCACTTCCACCATCCATATTTGCTAGCCTCTTCGGTATTGTGCATTGCTCATTATCACATTAAGAGTTGGTGCAAACTTAGAAAGTACATCCAAACCTCGTGGGAGAACTTTGTTCTTCTACACATATGCCAAAATTTATCTTCCTCAAAACAACCACAATACCTACCTACCATGGCATTTCCATAGCCAATCCGAGATATATTTCCATACAACATCCATCATCATTATGTTACTTGTCATGCTTCATTGTTATTTTACATGCTGCTACACTGGCAGGAGCATTTTATTCATCAGATGTATTTCAGTTTGAATTACGAGAAAAGTGTGTTTATTCATTGTAAAATAGAGTGTTTCCCCTACCAGTGAGGTTATATATCAAAAAAATAAAAATAAAAAGAGAAAAATCCCAAAAGAAAAAAAAAGAAAGAAAGAGGCAAAAGAGAGAAAATAAAGAGAGAGAGGGGGGGGGGAATCATTACTCTCATTTATTATACAATGTGCTTTGTTTAGCATCATTGCTTCAGTTTGGAGAGAGTTTTCGTATTATTACTTGCATAACTATGTGGGGAACTTATATCATAGAATTTGGCTTGTATATTCCAATTATGAGCCTCCTCAAAAGAGCTCTAGGTCTTCGTGAGCAAGCAGGTTGGATGCACCCCCACTAGTTCCATTGGAGAGCTTTCATACACTTATAGCTCTATGTGCATCCGTTGTGTGGCAATCACTACTCCTTGCATCAATTATAAGACTCCCTCTTGTCTAATGATCACTTTAAGTTGTGTGAGACTTTCTTCCATTGACCATCCACCCCCCCCACCCCAATAATGTTCTTTTAGCCATAACATCCTGGTGCCAGGAACCAATACAGAACGCTTGCTTGTTTTAAGTGCACATTTATTTGAATGATTTTCCTATGTGCATATTGTTGTCACTTGACTTGATCCTAACAGGAGTTGTTGTGAGAGTTTGATGCCTTGGATGATTATATAGTTGTTCTTGAAGCTTAAATAATCTTTAATATACTTTGCACAATGCATTGTCTTTTAGTATCGATTCATTGAAAAGTTTTACTTTGTTATTCCTAATGGTTTATACATTACTCTTTGGTATCAACTATAAACCAAATCCTTTATTCATTTGATCCTAGTTTACATGCTTTATATTACTATGATGATCAAGTTTATGTTGGTAGCATGTCACCTCAGAAATTATTTGTTTTATCGTTCACCTACTCGAGGACGAGTAGGAACTAATCTTGTGGATGTTGATACGTCACAAATTTATCCTTAATTTCCGATGTTCCATGTTGTTTTCATGCCATATGCTACATGTTTTCCTTACACTTTATGTCATTTTTATGGATTTTCTGGGACTAACCTATTGAAAATATGCCACAAAGCCAGTTCATGTTTTCTGTTGTTTTTAGTTTCAGAAAAGTTGTTCTCGAAATATTCTCAAAATTGGATGATTCAAAAGCCAAAAGTCTTAGAATTCCTGGAGGGTCAAGGAAGTTCAAAGGATACCCGGAGGGGGGCCCTGGAGCCCCCACACCATGCATCCGCGCGGGGTACCCCTAGCCGCCCCACCAGGTGGTGTGGACCTCTTGGGCGCCCACCGCCATCACCCTTTCGCCTATAAAGTCTCCCCGGTGCGTAAACCCTAAATCAATCGTCCTTTTCCACCAAAAACATCTCTAGCTCCGCGCTGCCGCCGACAAGTTTCGGGGGACATAAATCTCTATTTCGGCACCCTGCCGGGGACGGGGAAGTGCCCCCGGAGCCATCTCCATCGACTCTGCCGCCATCTTCATCGTCGTTGCTGTCTCCTATGATGAGGAGGGAGTAGTTCTCCCCCGGGGCGGAGGGCTCTACCGGTAGCTATGTGTTTCATCTCTCTCTACCATGGTGTGATCTTTATGTGATCGTGACCTTTGTAATCTAGTTGAATAAGTAGATGTTACGCTTCATCTATTATGCTACTCAAGTGGGTTTGTTATGAGATCTCCATAAACACTTTGATCATAGTGTAAAGGTGATAGTGCGTGCACCTTGTGGTTTAGCATGATATTTATATCTTGTGTTGGATGACCCTATAAAATTGTGGTGTTTTTCTAGTACCTTCTAGGGCGCTCATAGTGACAGTGTGGGGTTAACTAGACATGGGAATGCAACTTTGAGGAGTGCTGTTACAGCCCTACGCAATGAATTGGTGTTTGTTATTCGACCGGAGAGTGGTTCAGAGTAGCATAGTGAAGAGAGATATTTATGCATTCAATTATGTTATGATTGTTGAGAGTGTCCACTAGTGAAAGTAGGATCCCTAGGCCTTGTTTCTAAGCATCGAAACACCGTTTACAATCAGTTCTGCTACATGTTTGCTTACTGCCATTTTTATTTCATATTTCTATTATTACTTATAAACATCCATATTACTTGTATTTTACCCTCACTTCGCTGAACTAGTGCACCTATACAACTTACAATTGTATTAGGTGTGTTGGGGACACAAGAGACTTCTTGTATCGTAATTGCAGGGTTGCTTGAGAGGGATATCTTTGACCTCTTCCTCCCCGAGTTTGATAAACCTTGGGTAAAATCCACTTAAGGGAAACTTGTTGCTGTTTTACAAACCTCTACACTTGGAGGCCCAACACTATCTACAAGAATAGAAGCGTGCGTAGACATCGCGTGCTTCCTCTATCGGTTACCTTGTTACCTCTCTTTTATTTTGTGTTTGTATCTTGTTTATTGTTGTGCTTGTCATATAGGTAAATTTACCATAGTTGTATATCTAGAGATTTTACCTTTGTGTCAAGCCTAAATCGGAAAAGAACTAAAATTGGTCGTAGCACCTGTTCACCCCCCTAGGTGCCCATACTATCTGTTAAATTGGTATCAGAGCCTTGACTATTTCATTGGTCTTAACTGCCTAAGAGTTTAATATGGTCAACGAAGGGGAAGCCGCCAAGCCCGCGGCACATGTCACTATGGATGATATCAAGGAAATCAAAGATTCCTTGACCTCATCCATGGATGCCAAAATGACAGAGTTGCGTGATTGAGTGATGCATCTCTTGAAAGCCAAGGGCCCGGAAACTCCAACTTCTATTCCTTTGGAAGAAATTCTGGATGATAAGGAAGATGAAGAGGATGGTGGAGGAAATAAAGTGAATCATGTTCTGAACGGTTTCGTAGCAGAAAACAAAAAATTTCCTAGCAACGATAACTGAAAAATAGCCAGTATCTATTACTATGCAGATATAGAGTAACGGAGAAGGAACGGTGATCATACCCTTTTTTGACACATTACTGTGGGGAAAAACCCCCACCGTGTCAAAATTTTCCATTAATATAAAGCATAATTACAATGGGTTCTCATACAAGTTCATAGGGTATCAAGCCATTGAATCATGCCATCTTTAAGAGATGGTTTAGCCTTATGCCTAGCTAATGAGAAGTTTTCCTTAAAAAAAGATTATACAAAGTGTGATATCCTTTTGGATCCCATCAAAGATAATCTTATTTTTGTGATTCCATAGTGTCCAAGAGCCTATAATGAGTATTTATTTGAAGTACGCCGTCTTGTATTTGATTCTGCCCAATTGAATAAGAGTCATGTAATCAGCAGTGTTCTCCCATTCGAAACCAATGTAATCCCATAAGTTTTTACTGAATGGGCATCCAAAGAAAAGGTGGTATAGGTCTTCAGTATGATCATCCTCACATAGGACACAGGCTTTGGTTGGAATTTGGGATTGTTTTCTGCAAATAAGATCTCTGGTGTTCAATCTATCATGCAGAAGAAGACAGAAGAAGAATTTTGCTTGGGTAGTGCACATGATTTCCAGGTCCATAGGAATCGTTTAGGGGCAGTGGGAAACTGTCTGAGCATCTTATAATTTTTTTGTTCTTGTATGTAGTATTGGTACCGGGTATAAACCACCTATCATTCTCCTGATTGTTAGCCAGTGAGAGCAGCTTGCCTTTGAAGGCATGGTATTGTTGCATAGCAATATCTGATAGTGGTGTATGAAAGAGGTCAAATATGTCTCCCTGATTGTTATACTCAATAGCAGATTGGAATGAGATATTATCATATCTTGCAAATGAGCATAGCTGAGGTAATTTCCTGACAAAAGTGGTATCTTCCCATAAACTCCTCCATAGATCAATGGTATCCCCTGTTCCAGGCTTGCATTTGACGTGGTTCATAAATTTATCCATAAGTGAGTGGCAGTCTTTCCACCAAAATGATCCACATGGTCTAGTGTGTTGTGGCAGTTTACCATCAAGATAGTGAGTCGGCCAAATCAGATTGACCCATGGGGTATGATGTCTATTCATGAATTTATATAGGTATTTCATAAGCAGAGCATTGTTCTGTGCTCTGAGATCAAGTACACCTAGTCCACCAGCCTTCTTATGTTTACATACAGTATCCCATTTGGCAAGACATTTACCCCTTTTTCAATATCCTTACCAACTCACAAAAAAAACCTGGTGGACTTCTCAATATGTTCTATAATTGCAATAGGCAATTTCAGAGTACATAGAGCAAAGTTGGGTATAGCTGAGATAATAGATTTGACAACAATGAGTCTGCCATCATAGGATAGTGTGTCAGCAATACCAATCAATCTTCTGTCAATCCTCTCAATGATACCAATAAAATCATCAATTCTTGGCTTAGTGGTACCCATGGGCAAACCAAGATATGTAAATGGCATTGATTCAGTCTTGCAACCAATATTATTTGCAAGCATGGTGCATTGTTCATTGGAAATGTTGATGGGAGCAATAGATGTTTTGTGATAATTCACTTTGAGTGTAGTGGATTTAGAAAACTTTTCCAGAATACCTTTGAGGTGTAATAATTGAGTGGCATCTGCTGGCATAATGATCAATGTGTCATCAGCATACTTAATGATAGGGTAATCCATATTATAATGATTGTCTAGGGGATAGGTGAGAAATCCTTCATGCCAGGCATTATTGACTGCATATTGTAGAAGTTCTGATGCAGCAACAAATAGGAGAGGGGACAGAGGGTCACCTTGTCTGACACTCCTTTTACATAGAATGGTCTTGCCTGGTACACCATTGAGCAAAATAGATGTGGATGCAGAGTGTAATATGTTGTTGATCCATCCGATCCATTTTCTACCAAATCCCATAGCAGTAAGCATGTGTATGATAGAAGAGAATTCAATTTTGTCAAAAGCTTTTTCAAAGTCAATCTTGACAATAATGGTTTCTTTCTTAGATTTATGGCATAAATGGATGTATTCAAATGCCCAAGCAAGGCAGTCTTGGATAGTTCTTCTCCTGATAAAACCATATTGGTTTTTGTGAATGATAGGGATAATAATATCTTGGAGTCTGTTGGCAAGTATCTTAGTGATTATTTTGAGTGGTGTGCTGACCAGGGAGATAGGCCTATAATTATTGACAGTTTCAGGGTCCTCGCATTTTGGAATAAGTGCAATAAATACAGTGTTGATGCTGCTCAAATCCAGAGAGCCATTATGAAATTCCATGCAAAGCTTGTAGAACTGATCTTTAATAATAGGCCAACCTTTTTTCATGAAAGCACCATTGAAACCATCTGTCCCTGTAGATTTATCAGATGGCATACTAGCAACAATATCATCAATTTCTTTATTAGTAAATGGAGCCTCAATGGATGAGAAATCCATATTAGAATTTCGAGTAATAATCTCCTGTAGGTTGAAATTCATGTGGCAGTTATCAGAGATATATACCAATTCTGTCTTTGTAACTACTCCATAATGCAGCAACTTTCTCCTCATGGTCACATACCATATTATCAGAATCAATAGTCAATGATGCAATATAATTACATCTATAACTTTTAGTAGCAATAGTATGGTAGACTTTTGTTTTTTCTCCACCAAGTTGAGCCCATCTGATTTTTGCACGACTTCTCCAAAATAATCTTTTGGCTTCAAGTAGATGAGTGAGATTTTTTTTGAGTGCTACCCTGAAGTTGGTTTCTTGTATGGATAGTAATATTTGTTCTTCTAATCCATCAATCATAGCCATAACATAATTGCATGGTTCAATGATTTTATTGAGTTGTGAGAAATTTTTGCTCCATTTTTTGAGTCCTTGCCGTAGAGTCTTGAATCTAGCAGTAATGTCTTGTGCTGGGTTTTTTTTAAACCCCCCATGTTGAACCAATGCTTGTTGATTATATCCAAGAATCCATCAAATTGTATCCAATATTCTTCAAATATGAATAGTTTGCACTTAGGTATACGGGTGACAATCTGAATCTTGATAAGTATATGATCAGAAGATAGTTTAGATAAAGGGGTGGCCACAATGTTGGGGAAATTAGTATTCCAGTTGCCAGCTGTGAAAATCCAATCAAGTTTAACCAGAAGAGAATCTGTTTGCATATTACTCCAGGTGTATGCTCTTCCTTTAATGGGGACTTCCTCAAGATCATGATATGAAATAATAGAATTAAACATCAACATGTGTTGAACATATCCTTCCCCTCTGTTTCTATTATGATTTCCTCTGATAAATTTGAAATCCCCAAGAATGATCAAGTTATGCATAGGAGCATTATCAATATTATATAGACAATCAAAGAAATTTTGCTTGTCATCATGATGAGCAGGTCCATATATATTAGTGATGTACCAAGTATGAGCACTAATTTTGCAGGTCAATTCAACTGTAACATGATATTTATTAGCACTGATTGTATTACCATGGAAGAGGTTACCATTCCAAATAGTGATGATTCCTCTAGAACTGCCATTAGAGGGGAAAATGGGAGTATTGATTAAATCGTTTAGGACAAAATTTCTTGATGTATGCGAGATCAAAAAGCTCTCTCTTAGTTTCTTGAAAGCAGATAACATTGCAATTGGATGCATCAATATTCTTTCTGATATCATCCCATCTGGGCTATGAGTTAATACCTCTAAGATTCCAGTCTAATATAATCCAGTTTCTATCCATAAAAACATGATGTAGTGAGGTAGGACCAGTATTACATAATAGTACTGGAATGGCTTCTCAAAAATATGTAAGAGATGATTGCAAGAATGATATATCTTTCTATCAGTAAGCATCCAAGAACTCCGTGAATACCAAATATAAAGCCTCATCATGATAAAATAAGGGAAATTCCAGGAAACATGAGGTAGTACCAAATTATTACAGATAGTATCAGATCTGAAGAGGCAAAAGATATGCCAAAAATTCCACAAGCTAGAGAAAAATAAATAGCCAAGGGATAGTATGATGGATATAATTATTACATAATATGGAATACATTTATTCCACACTATCATTGGTATTGTCATAGTCTAATGCATCATCAAATAAATCCCTAGGATACATCTGGCAGGGACCAACCCCCAAGGCCCTGATATTGTCATTGCTGAGGTGTGGAGGAGGAGGGGCTTGATCATCAATTACTTGATAAATATGAGATGATGGTTGGTGATCCTCTTTGTCAATAGCACCTTCTGGGATGATGCCATCCTTGTATCCTCCATGAACATTTGCCAGTCTGTTGCTCCTTCTGACTTGAGTAGCAGATACTGGGCCCTTGCCTTTCTTCTTCTGAATGTTCCTGGAGGTGGAAGTGGAAGAAGAGCTGGGGCCATCCTCGTCCATATGCATGGTGAAGGTGTTGTCAGATGGTTGAATAGATGGTGCAGGCATGTGGAGAGCATCATGATCAACCTGTCCAGGATCCATCATCATATTATTGTTGTTCTGTGGGTTATGTTCCACCTGCATGTCTTTCTCCACAGTAGGTGGGTCATTGGGAACAGGAGAAGCATTATTGGGATCAGGGGCTTGTGGACTCTGTGGTGGGGTGACCATAGCAGGTTCACCATCATCAGTAGGTGCAGCATGTCCATGCTCAGGTGCAACATGGACTGGATTTGGTGCAGCATTATTCAGATTCACAATGCCCTCATGATCAGCATGCCATATGGAAAAATCATCAACTACCATGAATACTGGGTGTGGGTTGGCACCATCTGGTGGCAGAGGATCTTCATTTCCAGCAATAACTCCAAGCATGGTGGCAGATAGGATAATTGTGGGGCATGACATGAGCCACCATTGCCTTCATCAGATTGGTTTGGATCACAACCATGCTAAGTGGGATACGTTCCAGGTCATAAACCCTGATCTTCACAAGGATCCTAGCTCTGTTGGCATTGTCTCTGTTCCAAACAAGCACACGACCATACTGTGCAAGAGTCTTAACAATGGTGTCCAAATCCCAGCATTCAATTGGATAGTTCATGAGCATAATCCAACAGTCATGGGTAAAGGTGGCAGCACGATGATTCCTACCTCTATTATGAGCAATGACTCTAAGAACCGTGTCACCAATGAAATATGGGCTGTGCTGGATAGCTTGATCTCTGTCACTAACATCTTGAAATCGGGCAAGTGCAGCACCCATACAAGATGGCGAGATTTCGTGGATGATGTAGTGGCGGACATGCTTGAGATGATGCCTGATCAGCATGGCGGTGTCGTTGAAGAGAGCAGGGTGGGTTCAGGCGCAATGTCGACGATGGCACAGTCATCGCAGCTGTGTGGGAGATGCCCACCGACCACAACATATCCTCGCTACGGGCGTAGGTTATTAGGAGGGATAAATCCAGCCCCATTGGGGAGATGGGGCAGGAAGTCGCAAGTGTAGTTCGCCATAGCTGGTGCAGGGAGAAGCAAGGGATTGGGGTTTTCGTGGCTGTCGAGGTGAGGCGAGGTGGAGGAAGACCGAACACTGGATATAGCATTGATGGTTTGGTCTTCTCGGCCTCCACATTCAATAAATAAATATTTGCTGGGATCTTTCCGTTTGTAGATGGTTTTCTTCCTTATCTTGGACAAACAATTATAGGATATATGACCGTAGTTGAAACAAACTCGGCAACGGATTTGATAATTACAATCATAATAATTATGTCCTGATGCAAGGCAATGTGTACAAACTAAATTTTACGTAGGAGAATTCACCTCGTGAGTATTAGCATCTTAGTGGGCTGATGAATGTCATTATTCGGACTTGGATCATCAATAGTGATAGAATTTGATCCAATAGGAACCCAAATTTTTTTGCATGGAAGGTGGCCAAGATTCCCGCTCTTGTCTGTATCCGTGATCCGCATATTGCGATCATGAGATGTGATACTGGATCTAGGAACTCCATGAATAATTCTAGGTCCATCGGGGTAGTATTAGCTCCAGGGAGAATATTATGTTTCAAATTACCTCGTTGAGTCTTAGTTGAACGATGCATGGATGATGATCATGCTGGAACGTGAGTCCATTCAGCATCTTGTTCCTTGTACCAAGCCAATTCCTCAGGAATCCAATTTGTGCCACAAAAACCCCAGAGATGGAAATAGCATTTGAATAAATCACAAGAAAACCATCGTAGATTGGTGATGTAAAACCCTACTGCCTTCGAATGGACAGTGAACTTAAAAACTTGATCAGAAAGTTGGATGATCTTGAGGCTATGATGGGGTGCACCAATACAAGATTCCAATGCCCAACAAAATGATCCGTGGTGAGACGAAAAGCAGATCTTCCAAATGAGACCACAAGATGAAAACCATGTGGAGAGGTGGGGGATGTGACCGAGACAGAGAAGAGAGATCGAACCTGTTTAGCCAAATCGAGACCATAATCAAAAACCAATTGTTTGTGGAAACTAGGGAGGGTTGGTAGTGGAACCATCTCCTCAGATCGAGAGGGATGGGAGGGGTGGTGGGTTGAGATTTAGGGTTGAAGAGAATCGCCATGGAAGTCGCGGAGGTGGGGTTTAGGTGGAGTCGCCATTTTCTATAGGCGCGACCTCCTCGGCTCTTCGGAGCACCTCTCCTTCCTTGACGCCTACTCGGGATATAATCATTTCAGGATGAAGAACAAAGACGGTGATCATACCCTTGAAGACCGAAAGTGGGGATTACCCTCCCGCACAAGGGTTGTCGATGAAGACAATAAAGCCGACCACAAGGTCGAGGAGTCGTTCACGACTAGTTCCCCAAGTGTGACACCTCGTGGGATTACACACATACGGTGTAGATTATGGCCCCCGGTCTCTGGCCTAGCGAAGGTCGTGAAAGTAGAGCGAAGGAACGAAGATTAATAGCACGGCGGTGTGATATAGTGGAAAATCCTCAACTCCTAACATAGCTCCAAAGGGAACCACGATAGGAGAAGAGAGAAGCGAGATTTATTGGGTTGATTGATGGGAAAAAAGGGGAGGGGTGCCTCCCTTTATATAGTAGGAGGAGGGGAGCCAACCGCTTGTCTCCCCCATGTGGGACTAAACCCACATGAGGGGTGTGGCCAAGGGAGGGATCCGCAACACCCCATGGGCCCCACAAGGCCCATGCGGCTAGACCCCCTTGGGTCTCCCTCCTTTTCCTCCATTTCCCCCCTGTAAGGACCCCAGACCGGCAGTCTGAAACCCTACGTATGCATACATTCACGATCCCAGAAAGATCAGTCGTGAACAACATACAAAGTTGGCACACAGAAATACATCATCCATTACACGAATACATAAAGGTATTACATAAAAGATCACATGATCAAGTTTAACACAGCTGCCACCGAGGGCGGCAACTCAACAAACACAGCGGAAGACAAATAAAACACAACGTAGTTGAGCCCAAGTCACGCCTTAACCTACAGGCTGCTGACCCGGAGACGATCCTAGTTCGCAAAGCCGTCAACTCCGTACTTCTCTTCATAGCTATCCTTTGGAGGCTCCTTCTCCAAATCTGATAAGTAGATACCAGGGGCGAAACCATAATGAGTACATTTGAATGTACTCAGCAAGACATCCATCATATCACTTACCAACATGCAAATATGCTTATATGGTGGAACAGGTAGGCTATAAATAGGGTTCACTATCAATGGTGTGCATATATGATGACACCATAGTTGCAGTCAAGTTAATCTGTATCTTCGTTGAAGAAGATACTTCAGAAGAAATAAAATAATATAGTTTTATTTCTCTTGTAGATATCACATGTACAAGAGGTTTTGTTAAACTTTTGTTTAAAGAATATTTTCTCTTTGCAAAACTTCTTGGAATCAGTTTCCAGAATTCTTGCTTAGAGTAAAAAAGGTTTTCTTTGCAAAACATTTTGTTTTGTATAACAACATCTGGCTTTTCATCATCGACGATACCTCCACGGTATAAGTTTCCATTCCTTTCCGAACTTCACAAGTTCAACACTTCCTTTCCAAAATTCCCTTTCAAAAACTCTTTTTGAAAACATTGACACAATGCTAGCTACATGGCCATTCAACTGTCCATATCCGAGGACGCGGCTTCTTCGAAAAAGTTATACTCTGCAGAGGTGTACACATCCACCAGATCCAGTACACCTCCCGTGAACAATCACGGACTGTAACAACAGTATGTAAACATCAGGTATCTGATCATAACCATCCACTATGTTCAAGCTAGAATATGCCTATCTCTCAGTTGAGTTTTACCACATCCCCGGCACCGAGCTAATCCCCGCCAAGCCAGGATGCCTCAACTGATGCATCCGGAGGGAAAATTAATCCCACACTTTATATGTCTCCACGACATTCGGTTCAGAGGATCGCATCCCCTATAGCACATTGAGATAGCACACACTAATAAGAACAAACTTCAAGTTAAGCCCCTTGCCCATGTTGGGGTAGGGTGGCAGTACAGTAAAGGTTGTCCGGCGAAGACTAGGTTATGTGTCATTTTTGAAAACACCACTTTCTCAAAAATGACCACTTCCACATTCCTCCGGAGAACAAGGATCCGCCTTTTCTCCGGGTTTTTCCGTAAAGCCTTTGTTTTGTAGAATCACAATTTTAGGGTGTCCACTTAGGGACTAGTATATTTGATGGTAATAAATACCATAAGGTGGCCTATGGGCTTGGTATTTCCAAGTTTAACTACTGGCATGATAGTAACCTATAATATAGTATAGTAGTAAATCCCACATCAAAAATAGTTTTGATAATCAAGTTTTTGTAAAACTTCAGAGGTAAAACATGCATGATATATAATGGTAAGTATTGTATCAGCAAGCAATCAGGATGCTTGTCTGGTATCTCTTTGTGTCCCTGGTTGTTGGAGTGACTGGAACTTGAAACAGAGCTTCACGACACTTCCTTCCTCTTCGTTTTCTAACGTCGTAAAAAGGAATAAAGGACACACATTCAGAACCAAACAAGACAAACAAGGCTACAAGTAATACATACAGCAAGCAATCAAGAAGTACCACCCAAGTTCTCAATTTTTCCCTTAAGAAAAATTGGCATAAAAACTATAGTTGAAAAGTCTGCTTTTTTTCTAGTGTTTATGTATGGCCAATTCAATGATTTTTAGTTAAGAACACCATGGACCAGTGGGGTAGAGCACATGTTAATAGACAGTAGGGTGTCACATAAAACACATTTTTATGTCTAAAAAATCCCCCAACAATCTCTATGGCTAGCACATATAATTTGCTAAAATACTCAAGTGGTGAAAAAGGCTCATGACAACAAGTCAAGCCTATTTTCCACCATGATGCAAAAGTACCAGTGGGTGTTCCACTAGCAAAAATGCTCACCCAGAGGTTAATAAGCCTATGGTCACTTTTATAAAAGTGCTCCAAACAAAACAATCTAGCATCCAAAAACTCCTACTCATACTAGTAGAAAATTTAGGAAAAATACTAGACTAGTTTAGGCTACACTAGTTAATTTTATGCACAAGTGTGCAAGCTAGCAGAGGCAAAATACTCCTCTAACCAGTACCATAAATGCTACTGGATTCCACAAAATAACATAAAAAGCCTAGCTAGGAAACAAGGAAAAGCTATGCTTAAAATGCTACACATGTGAGGAGATTAATTCCTAGTCATCCAAGTGTTACTCATGCTTTCATGCTACTTAAGAGGAAACCTATCAGAGGTGAAAACCCTAAGATAATAATGCCACAAGAACATTCCATCCTATGGTTTCCACACCAAAGATTCATAGTTTTCCCTAGGGTAAAACAAGACAAAAAAGCATACATGAATATCCTAGTATGAAATTTAGACTTTAAGCATTGCTATTTAAATCTATTTCAAACACGAGCACCAAGTATCTAGAGGTGCTATAACCAAAATAACAGTACCTAAATGGTACTGGTTTCATGAGAATTAATCTAGCAATAAGCCTAAAAAGCATTTAAAGATCTACTCAAAACATATATAAAAGAAACACATCTAGTGTGGGGGAAATAATGTTTCCACCAAAAATGCAATGAAACCAGTGGGTGTTCCACTAGCATAACAAAGCATTAAGAGGTCACAAAGCCTCTGGTCACACTTGACAACAATTAGCAAAAACCTAAACTAGCACCTAGTGCAATAACAATACTAGCAGAAAATAATAGGGTGCTTAAATAAGCAAGGCAATGCTACTCATGCTATTGTTTTCACACAAGTGAAAAATCTAGGAGTAAAGTACTCATAACAACCTTATCAAAATGCTACTGGTCCTATGAATACAACACAAAAATATGTGGTTTTACAACCACAATTTCTTATGTCAAAAATTCCACACATGAGGGAATTTTTCCATAACATTCTCATAGTAATGATTAAGCTACTCATGCTTTTATACCAACTCAAATGCAAGCTATCATAGGTGATAACAACACAAACTAAGTACCAACATGGTACTGGATACAATCAAAAATCCAAGTGTTTGCACATAAAGTTAACACCCAAAAATGCTATGCAAATATTAACTAGAGAATAAGTAATATGCTATTCTCAGAAAATCCTATTTCTTATCCACTCAAGTCCACACATTATAACATGCTAAAATAGCTAAGTAACACTTAGAAAACAAGTTCACACAACTTGTACATGCTAGAAAACAATATGGAAACACAAAAATAACTCACACAAATTAATTATCTAAAAATGCCAAAATGGCAGAAACATGCAAAACAAGGATCTGTCCACCAAATTTTCTAGGATGCTCTAAAAATTAAACCCTTCTAGTTTTGGATAGCCCTAAACATGTACAAGACCATCCAGTTGAGTTTGCATCAAAAATCATTTTTAATAATTTTATAAAAATCACCAAAGTGCTCTCTGGTGTTTTACCAAATTGCATTCCATTTCAAAAATACAATGAATTTGGAAACGAGGTTAAATGCTCCTGTTAGGAAATGTCAAGGGCTTTCCAATGCAATTGGCCTCACTTCATTCTGAGTTGTAAAATAAAAATGGTGCTCATTTTGGTGTTTCTGGTACCTGTTGCCAAATCATTTTTAATTTCAAAATTATTCATCCAAATGTAGATCTACAAGTTGGAGGTGGTTTAGATTTAGTTTCTTTACATCTGTGAATTTTGGTTTGGTCAAATTCATTTGTTTGGTTAGGTTTTGAGCTCACAAGTAACCAGGTAACATTCTGTCAAAAATAAACTGGAAAAAGAAACTGTCCTGGGCCAGATCCAGTAACTTGGGCCGGCCAGATCTGCTGCACCGCGGCCAGATCTACCCACTGACGCTGACGAGCGGGCCAGGCAGCCACGGTGGCATCCACGCGGGCCAGCTCGGCCCCACGGGCAGGTTTGATCTCCCACGCGCGGGCAAGGCCACGCTGACGCGAGCGTGCGTCACCCGCCGGCGGGAGGAGCTCCGGCGAGCCCGAATCCGGCGGAAACGTTCATCATTTCTCAAATTAAAAGCATCCGCGCGTTGCCTATGACACGGGGAACCCATCGGAGGTGGACTCGTTTCCCGGGAGACGCCGGAGAGCGGCGACGACTACGGCGCGCGACGGCCGGTCAGCGACCACGGCGCGGCGAGGTCCTAGAGAGAGAGGGAGAGGGGAAAGTGGACGGCGGGAAGCGCTTGCTCACCCAAGACGCTCGGGAGGGCTCGGTGACGGAGGAGGGAGCTCGAGGCGGCCGGAATCCGTCGCCGGAGTCCGTCGGGGTCGGAGAAGGGAACGGGATGGCGCGGGGTCTACGGGTCGTCCCACCTCGATTACCTTGGCACAAAGCACCACCACGACGAGGCGGAGCTGTAGGTCCACTCGGCTGCCGGCGGCGAGGTCACCTGCGGCCGAATCGACGACGTCCATTTTCGGCTAGGGTTCGGTTTGGTTTTTTTCTTTGAGAGGAGAGAGAGAGCTTGAGTGGGGGAGAGAGAGGGGGCAGGTAGAGATTCACTTGAGGGGTTTTTATCCACGAGAAGCCTTCCTATCGAAGCTAAGGAATCATGGGCAGCCATGCCCTCTACTTCGTCATCTACAGGAAGAAGAAGGACACCATGTGACTAGGATTTCAATTTGGTCCCTGGGTATTTACATGTAGGTCCTTTGCTCTCTGAAAATGGTTGTTTTCACCAAGCAAACAAAGTTAAAATTTGAAATCCTTTTGCCCAAAATTCTAATTAGTTAAGATACACAACATATATGAAAATTGGCTCCATTGGATAAACTTTATAATTCAAAGTTGTTCAAATTTGAATTCTTACATAAATGGACATTGAATTTATTAACCTACTTAGGAGTTTCCAAAAATTATAATTTTTGGCACACATTCCTTATTTGATGTGTTACTTATGTGGTAGAAAATTCAAGTCATTTTGAGTTACTTCATAGAACAAACTTGTTCAAATTTCAAAAAGGTGCTGTGAAGAAAACAGGGGTTTTTGGAAACTTAAACAATTCAAAAACTTGTTTACTTTTGGTTTTCATCCTTATTTATGCTATAGAGCATGTGGTATTTATTTCATGGCATTTGGAAAAAGTTTGTAGAACAAACTTGTTCAAAATTCCAAATGTTGCTGTGGAGAAAATTCATGTTTTCAGGGCTTTAATGGATTCAATTTTTGGTCTTCTCTTGTGAGTGTTCCTTATTTGATATAAGGAAGCAATGGTATGAATTTCAAACCATTTTAAGCAAGTTTCCAATAGTAACTTGTTTTAGTTTTCTGTTTCTGGAAATATTGGAATTTCTATTTAATAAGGCACTTGGCTTTTCTTTAACCATGCTTTGCCAAAATATTTATGTGACTAGAGATAGCAAGTCAATGCTCTCCAATACCTTTGTTTTTAATCTTGCAAGGTTGGAAAAACATTTGATAATATTTTGGTGAAGCATTTAAGAATGCCTCTTTTTCTGATAATCCTTTATGGAAATTTATTAAGTGTTTTCCTCTTTCTTAATTTAGGCCTTGTAATAATATTCAACAAGTATGAGTTTCATAAGATAGTTTTGTAAAACTCTTTGATCAATATTTACTTGAGAAAATATTGCCAAAGTCATTGGAACAATATGTTGAATATTTTTATCATTGGAACAATATGTTGAATATTTTTAGTTTACTGCTTTGCTATCCTTTTTAAGTTTGTTTAGTTGCACTTAAACAAACACAAACAAACACAATCAAGGTTTATTAGCCAAGCAATTAGCAAAACAACTGTGTTAACAGGTATTCCAAAATTGGGATGTGACAGGTCTTCCCCCCTTAAAAAGAATCTCGTCCCCGAGATTCACAAGCGAGGACTAAGGGAGGGCCAACAAACACAATGTTAGTGTTGGAGTGCCGGTGCTTCCCCCCTTTGACTTTTCTTGGGAGGTGGGGTACATCCCTAAATTAGTGAATTCACTATTAAAAGAAGTACACCAGTACTTGTTTTAGGTCCAAAACTTTTGTTTCCTAGTTTGAACAAAAATTAAGGTTAGTGCAGAACTACCTGGAAAAATACCGTCAATTTTTTTACATGAGTTCCTAGCTATATCCCACATCTTACATAACACTATGGGGTGGTGTACCACCCTCATAATAAGGTATATAAGAAGCTAAAAATATAGCTTGTGGGTGCAAAGGTTAGGTTGCTAAGGTAAAAACAAACAGACAGAACAATACCCATGGCAGTGGGCATTACTCACCACAAGCAACTATCACTTAATATGTTCATGATTTTATTTGGATGTTTTAGTTTCATAAGATACTCTTAAGCACAATCATAACACAAGTATAAACTCATGCTAAGGTAAAACATTTAAACAAAATCCAATAAGCAAGCAAACAACACCACAGATGAATAGATTATTTATTCACTAGGTTATTGTTTATTAGGGGTTTTGGAATCCATCAATCATGGACAATTAGCAAACAACCAGTAGCTAAAAACCAATTAATTCAATCATAGAGATACTCTAAAACACCATCTTTACACAAGATGAAACTCCTATTTCACAGGTATAAAAAAAAGGTCTGCACAAATAACACACTAGTATAAAAATCTACACCAGCATGCTATAAGAGATAATCATATCCTATAACCATAGAACATGAAATTAAATAATTCATGGCATGATAACAGAAGTAATAACTTCCTAAACATGCTATATCAACACATATACTCATAAAATAAAAAGAGGGTAATACTAGAGCAAAAATCACCATTTTCTAGTGGCGAAACTAGTTTCACTCCAGAGAAGCAAACAATGTTAATATGATGCTTAATCTTAAATAAGAAAGTAATGAATATAAATGTACCTAATAACAGTACACAAAACTTACTCATGTTAGTAAGCACAACCATCAAAACAATTTCCATGATACAACTATTAAACATGCAGAAATTTCTTCTAGCAATTTATGTTTTTCTTAAACAATTACTAGCAAATAAGCAAGGTATAATTCACACAACCAGTAGCTATGCAATAAATGAAAGGTTATCTAAACCTTCTCAAAAATCCATACACTCAATTTAAAATTATTCACAAACAATCCACCAATCAAGAGGAATTTATTTTTATTTGCGAACAATTTTAATTTTAGCACAAGATAGTGAAACATTTCTTAACATGATACCCCTAAGGAATATTATGCTAACAAAAGGATCACACCTAAACATATTAGTATTTACTAATAATAAATAAACTTCTCACTTGCATAGGTGATAACAAACAATTATATTTTCCATGGTGGAAAATAGAAAACAATCACATAGTGAAACATGCTATTTTCACACATGTGTATGGTTGGGGATTTTCATCCTCAAGCCAAAATACAATGGGACCAGTAGGCTATGGCCTACTAATACCAAGGCAAAATAGGTATTAAACCTCTGGTTACTCATGAAAAACTTTGCATACAAGATAAAAATATAATGCTATTTAATCTAGTGAAGCAATACTAGTGCATATTGATAGCAATTCTTACACATGCTTTATTATTAAAAAGACATGCAAGCTAATCATGGTACAAGCATCATAATAACAGTACCTAAATGTTACTTGACTCAAAGAACACATAGCACAAAATTTATCCAAGCATTCACACAAAGATCTAGCTTTCACAATAATTCCAAATAATCAACTAGAAGGTAACAAATGCTATTTCATTTTGTTCGAGTTTCCAATCATGCACACACTTTCTAGGGTAGATTTATTGTAATAGAACAACATAATTACAAGTCCTAATAACTCCATATAAGTTAGGAAGCAAGATTGAATAAGACACAAATTTATTTCAATCAAGAGCACACAAAGAACCAAAAACAGGAAAACTGCTGGTTCCTAGATTTATGATACCCATTGCATCGTTCACTTAATTTCTAAATCCCGAATCTCATAGTAACTACAATGTATATTAAGATTTGGTTTTCCAAATTAGATACACATGATATCCTATTGACTAGTAAACGAATAGGTCATCATTTTATTTTCTCGTGACTTCTCCTTTTTACCAACTAGATTAAAAGGTGTCGTAAGTCATTTAATTCTTTGGTTTAGAAAGAGCTGTCAGTAGTTCTCATGCTTTGGTTAGGTGTCAACCTAAGATTATACAAAGCATGTTAGTCTTGTTAGCTTTCTATTAAATAATGTTTATCCGACAAGATACGACTAGCGTCATCGTACGTCGAATATTGAATTGTGCTCTTTTGATTGGCTTTTTCGGGGGTTGCGCATCATGGCATGTGAAGACTTCTTTTGTCACCTTTCTCCAGAGGAGGGGGGTATATAACTTTTGAAATGCAACGTCTAGCCAACAGGGTAAAAAGAGTCTTTTGCAAACAGACAAAACATAGAGGTTTAGGTTAGTATTGGTTGGTTTTCTTCACGCCTTTTCTTCTTTGAGGATGTCATTGTTGGAGCTTTAACTGTTGGGGCGCATCACTGGTAGCAATGCTATCAGCTCGTGTGGCTTGATGGTCCTCTATTTAGGCCCAACGGTGCTTTCATTGATTGTGAGGGAGATGGTGGTGGTTCACGACGGGTCGCATTATGAAGCGAAAACAAGTATAAGCCTAAGCAACAAATTCTTGTTTTTGAATACTATACAAACATTTTTGCTTGCAAAAATTTAACACGAGGCGATTCAAAAACAAGAGCGGGACAATCACAAATTTGCAAAATCTGAGCACCCCACAAACATATAGAAGCCTAGATGAACCAAAATTCTACACCACACAATAGCACAAAGTCCTACGGACACACATAAGCAAGCCAAAACACACAAGCAAGACTCCATTGGAGCTACGTAGGGGGATGATCCAAAATCCTAGAAGTGGCTGAAGAACTATTTCTACTGCTGACCAACATTACTGTAGAGCTAGGCAATTATTTTGGTCTTCTCGGGACATCGGCAAGTATAAAAGTTTTTGTATGAAAACAAGATAATAGAAGTAAATTTTCGAGAAAACTTTATGCAACAAATTGTTTTTGAAACTCCAATTATTTTCTAGACAGAAAACTTTAAATACGAGAGATGTTTCAAAAACAGAGCGGAGCAGTTGCAAACAAGTAAGAAATAACTCTTAACCGAGAGAGATACTAACTCTGTAAGGCCCGCCCTTCGAACCACTGTTCAAGGACGCCCTTGATATGCATTTAGAATCTTTTGAAAAGATAATAAGGAGGGGAAAATATACTAAAATTCCCTTAGATAAAAATAATGTAGATAGTAAATGGGTTTTTACTCAAAAAATACTTTTCTTTCCTATCTGACGTCCATGCTAACTAAGGTCTCCTAAGGTCAGGATGGCTCTGATACCAACTCTGTAAGGACCCCAGACCGGCAGTCTGAAACCCTACGTATGCATACATTCACGATCCCAGAAAGATCAGTCGTGAACAACATACAAAGTTGGCACACAGAAATACATCATCCATTACACGAATACATAAAGGTATTACATAAAAGATCACATGATCAAGTTTAACACAGCTGCCACCGAGGGCGGCAACTCAACAAACACAGCGGAAGACAAATAAAACACAACATAGTTGAGCCCAAGTCACGCCTTAACCTACAGGCTGCTGACCCGGAGACGATCCTAGTTCGCAAAGCCGTCAACTCCGTACTTCTCTTCATAGCTATCCTTTGGAGGCTCCTTCTCCAAATCTGATAAGTAGATACCAGGGGCGAAACCATAATGAGTACATTTGAATGTACTCAGCAAGACATCCATCATATCACTTACCAACATGCAAATATGCTTATATGGTGGAACAGGTAGGCTATAAATAGGGTTCACTATCAATGGTGTGCATATATGATGACACCATAGTTGCAGTCAAGTTAATCTGTATCTTCGTTGAAGAAGATACTTCAGAAGAAATAAAATAATATAGTTTTATTTCTCTTGTAGATATCACATGTACAAGAGGTTTTGTTAAACTTTTGTTTAAAGAATATTTTCTCTTTGCAAAACTTCTTAGAATCAGTTTCCAGAATTCTTGCTTAGAGTAAAAAAGGTTTTCTTTGCAAAACATTTTGTTTTGTATAACAACATCTGGCTTTTCATCATCGACGATACCTCCACGGTATAAGTTTCCATTCCTTTCCGAACTTCACAAGTTCAACACTTCCTTTCCAAAATTCCCTTTCAAAAACTCTTTTTGAAAACATTGACACAATGCTAGCTACATGGCCATTCAACTGTCCATATCCGAGGACGCGGCTTCTTCGAAAAAGTTATACTCTGCAGAGGTGTACACATCCACCAGATCCAGTACACCTCCCGTGAACAATCACGGACTGTAACAACAGTATGTAAACATCAGGTATCTGATCATAACCATCCACTATGTTCAAGCTAGAATATGCCTATCTCTCAGTTGAGTTTTACCACATCCCCGGCACCGAGCTAATCCCCGCCAAGCCAGGATGCCTCAACTGATGCATCCGGAGGGAAAATTAATCCCACACTTTATATGTCTCCACGACATTCGGTTCAGAGGATCGCATCCCCTATAGCACATTGAGATAGCACACACTAATAAGAACAAACTTCAAGTTAAGCCCCTTGCCCATGTTGGGGTAGGGTGGCAGTACGGTAAAGGTTGTCCGGCGAAGACTAGGTTATGTGTCATTTTTGAAAACACCACTTTCTCAAAAATGACCACTTCCACATTCCTCCGGAGAACAAGGATCCGCCTTTTCTCCGGGTTTTTCCGTAAAGCCTTTGTTTTGTAGAATCACAATTTTAGGGTGTCCACTTAGGGACTAGTATATTTGATGGTAATAAATACCATAAGGTGGCCTATGGGCTTGGTATTTCCAAGTTTAACTACTGGCATGATAGTAACCTATAATATAGTATAGTAGTAAATCCCACATCAAAAATAGTTTTGATAATCAAGTTTTTGTAAAACTTCAGAGGTAAAACATGCATGATATATAATGGTAAGTATTGTATCAGCAAGCAATCAGGATGCTTGCCTGGTATCTCTTTGTGTCCCTGGTTGTTGGAGTGACTGGAACTTGAAACAGAGCTTCACGACACTTCCTTCCTCTTCGTTTTCTAACGTCGTAAAAAGGAATAAAGGACACACATTCAGAACCAAACAAGACAAACAAGGCTACAAGTAATACATACAGCAAGCAATCAAGAAGTACCACCCAAGTTCTCAATTTTTCCCTTAAGAAAAATTGGCATAAAAACTATAGTTGAAAAGTCTGCTTTTTTTTCTAGTGTTTATGTATGGCCAATTCAATGATTTTTAGTTAAGAACACCATGGACCAGTGGGGTAGAGCACATGTTACTAGACAGTAGGGTGTCACATAAAACACATTTTTATGTCTAAAAACTCCCCCAACAATCTCTATGGCTAGCACATATAATTTGCTAAAATACTCAAGTGGTGAAAAAGGCTCATGACAACAAGTCAAGCCTATTTTCCACCATGATGCAAAAGTACCAGTGGGTGTTCCACTAGCAAAAATGCTCACCCAGAGGTTAATAAGCCTCTGGTCACTTTTATAAAAGTGCTCCAAACAAAACAATCTAGCATCCAAAAACTCCTACTCATACTAGTAGAAAATTTAGGAAAAATACTAGACTAGTTTAGGCTACACTAGTTAATTTTATGCACAAGTGTGCAAGCTAGCAGAGGCAAAATACTCCTCTAACCAGTACCATAAATGCTACTGGATTCCACAAAATAACATAAAAATCCTAGCTAGGAAACAAGGAAAAGCTATGCTTAAAATGCTACACATGTGAGGAGATTAATTCCTAGTCATCCAAGTGTTACTCATGCTTTCATGCTACTTAAGAGGAAACCTATCAGAGGTGAAAACCCTAAGATAATAATGCCACAAGGACATTCCATCCTATGGTTTCCACACCAAAGATTCATAGTTTTCCCTAGGGTAAAACAAGACAAAAAGCATACATGAATATCCTAGTATGAAATTTAGACTTTAAGCATTGCTATTTAAATCTATTTCAAACACGAGCACCAAGTATCTAGAGGTGCTATAACCAAAATAACAGTACCTAAATGGTACTGGTTTCATGAGAATTAATCTAGCAATAAGCCTAAAAAGCATTTAAAGATCTACTCAAAACATATATAAAAGAAACACATCTAGTGTGGGGGAAATAATGTTTCCACCAAAAATGCAATGAAACCAGTGGGTGTTCCACTAGCATAACAAAGCATTAAGAGGTCACAAAGCCTCTGGTCACACTTGACAACAATTAGCAAAAACCTAAACTAGCACCTAGTGCAATAACAATACTAGCAGAAAATAATAGGGTGCTTAAATAAGCAAGGCAATGCTACTCATGCTATTGTTTTCACACAAGTGAAAAATCTAGGAGTAAAGTACTCATAACAACCTTATCAAAATGCTACTGGTCCTATGAATACAACACAAAAATATGTGGTTTTACAACCACAATTTCTTATGTCAAAAATTCCACACATGAGGGAATTTTTCCATAACATTCTCATAGTAATGATTAAGCTACTCATGCTTTTATACCAACTCAAATGCAAGCTATCATAGGTGATAACAACACAAACTAAGTACCAACATGGTACTGGATACAATCAAAAATCCAAGTGTTTGCACATAAAGTTAACACCCAAAAATGCTATGCAAATATTAACTAGAGAATAAGTAATATGCTATTCTCAGAAAATCCTATTTCTTATCCACTCAAGTCCACACATTCTAACATGCTAAAATAGCTAAGTAACACTTAGAAAACAAGTTCACACAACTTGTACATGCTAGAAAACAATATGGAAACACAAAAATAACTCACACAAATTAATTATCTAAAAATGCCAAAATGGCAGAAACATGCAAAACAAGGATCTGTCCACCAAATTTTCTAGGATGCTCTAAAAATTAAACCCTTCTAGGTTTGGATAGCCCTAAACATGTACAAGACCATCCAGTTGAGTTTGCATCAAAAATCATTTTTAATAATTTTATAAAAATCACCAAAGTGCTCTCTGGTGTTTTACCAAATTGCATTCCATTTCAAAAATACAATGAATTTGGAAACGAGGTTAAATGCTCCTGTTAGGAAATGTCAAGGGCTTTCCAATGCAATTGGCCTCACTTCATTCTGAGTTGTAAAATAAAAATGGTGCTCATTTTGGTGTTTCTGGTACCTGTTGCCAAATCATTTTTAATTTCAAAATTATTCATCCAAATGTAGATCTACAAGTTGGAGGTGGTTTAGATTTAGTTTCTTTACATCTGTGAATTTTGGTTTGGTCAAATTTATTTGTTTGGTTAGGTTTTGAGCTCACAAGTAACCAGGTAACATTCTGTCAAAAATAAACTGGAAAAAGAAACTGTCCTGGGCCAGATCCAGTAACTTGGGCCGGCCAGATCTGCTGCACCGCGGCCAGATCTACCCACTGACGCTGACGAGCGGGCCAGGCAGCCACGGTGGCATCCACGCGGGCCAGCTCGGCCCCACGGGCAGGTTTGATCTCCCACGCGCGGGCAAGGCCACGCTGACGCGAGCGTGCGTCACCCGCCGGCGGGAGGAGCTCCGGCGAGCCCGAATCCGGCGGAAACGTTCATCATTTCTCAAATTAAAAGCATCCGCGCGTTGCCTATGACACGGGGAACCCATCGGAGGTGGACTCGTTTCCCGGGAGACGCCGGAGAGCGGCGGCGACTACGGCGCGCGACGGCCGGTCAGCGACCACGGCGCGGCGAGGTCCTAGAGAGAGAGGGAGAGGGGAAAGTGGACGGCGGGAAGCGCTTGCTCACCCAAGACGCTCGGGAGGGCTCGGTGACGGAGGAGGGAGCTCGAGGCGGCCGGAATCCGTCGCCGGAGTCCGTCGGGGTCGGAGAAGGGAACGGGATGGCGCGGGGTCTACGGGTCGTCCCACCTCGATTACCTTGGCACAAAGCACCACCACGACGAGGCGGAGCTGTAGGTCCACTCGGCTGCCGGCGGCGAGGTCACCTGCGGCCGAATCGACGACGTCCATTTTCGGCTAGGGTTCGGTTTGGTTTTTTTCTTTGAGAGGAGAGAGAGAGCTTGAGTGGGGGAGAGAGAGGGGGCAGGTAGAGATTCACTTGAGGGGTTTTTATCCACGAGAAGCCTTCCTATCGAAGCTAAGGAATCATGGGCAGCCATGCCCTCTACTTCGTCATCTACAGGAAGAAGAAGGACACCATGTGACTAGGATTTCAATTTGGTCCCTGGGTATTTACATGTAGGTCCTTTGCTCTCTGAAAATGGTTGTTTTCACCAAGCAAACAAAGTTAAAATTTGAAATCCTTTTGCCCAAAATTCTAATTAGTTAAGATACACAACATATATGAAAATTGGCTCCATTGGATAAACTTTATAATTCAAAGTTGTTCAAATTTGAATTCTTACATAAATGGACATTGAATTTATTAACCTACTTAGGAGTTTCCAAAAATTATAATTTTTGGCACACATTCCTTATTTGATGTGTTACTTATGTGGTAGAAAATTCAAGTCATTTTGAGTTACTTCATAGAACAAACTTGTTCAAATTTCAAAAAGGTGCTGTGAAGAAAACAGGGGTTTTTGGAAACTTAAACAATTCAAAAACTTGTTTACTTTTGGTTTTCATCCTTATTTATGCTATAGAGCATGTGGTATTTATTTCATGGCATTTGGAAAAAGTTTGTAGAACAAACTTGTTCAAAATTCCAAATGTTGCTGTGGAGAAAATTCATGTTTTCAGGGCTTTAATGGATTCAATTTTTGGTCTTCTCTTGTGAGTGTTCCTTATTTGATATAAGGAAGCAATGGTATGAATTTCAAACCATTTTAAGCAAGTTTCCAATAGTAACTTGTTTTAGTTTTCTGTTTCTGGAAATATTGGAATTTCTATTTAATAAGGCACTTGGCTTTTCTTTAACCATGCTTTGCCAAAATATTTATGTGACTAGAGATAGCAAGTCAATGCTCTCCAATACCTTTGTTTTTAATCTTGCAAGGTTGGAAAAACATTTGATAATATTTTGGTGAAGCATTTAAGAATGCCTCTTTTTCTGATAATCCTTTATGGAAATTTATTAAGTGTTTTCCTCTTTCTTAATTTAGGCCTTGTAATAATATTCAACAAGTATGAGTTTCATAAGATAGTTTTGTAAAACTCTTTGATCAATATTTACTTGAGAAAATATTGCCAAAGTCATTGGAACAATATGTTGAATATTTTTATCATTGGAACAATATGTTGAATATTTTTAGTTTACTGCTTTGCTATCCTTTTTAAGTTTGTTTAGTTGCACTTAAACAAACACAAACAAACACAATCAAGGTTTATTAGCCAAGCAATTAGCAAAACAACTGTGTTAACAGGTATTCCAAAATTGGGATGTGACACCCCCAGTGGGCTTCTTTTGCCCGGAAGGCCCATTAGTGGAATTGCATTTAAAAATAAAATAAAATTATATTTAATTATTAACTACACTAATTACTAACAAATATACGTTTCTTATTTATTTCAAGTCCTGGAACCCCTTCCGGTACCCTCCGATCGCCATCGGGCATTTCTCCCTTAATTCCGATACCCTTTCGGAACTCTTCGATCTCCATCGGATAAATACCAGAACGATTCCGCTCTCTCTATTATTCTCTTCGGTACTAAGTTCGCGCTTAAACATTGTCTACCCTTAAGTGTGACACCCTACGGTTCAGGCTGCTCCAGACATGGCCGAGACACTTCTCCGACCAATGAACAATAGCGGGATCTGGACATCCATATTGGCCACTGTGCATCCATCAAAGTTTTTGCGTCGCTTTCAACCTTAAACATAAGTCTCCATACCTCTTGACTTAGTGATACTCTGTTAGTCCGAGACTTGATCATCTGGTATCTTATACCATGTTTAGTCTCTTTGCCGACATAACAGTTCAACTCGTTCCCGTGTCGTTGCATCTCCATGACCGAGTCACATGCTTGCAAGCTAATTGATGCAACTCCACCAAGTGGGCCCAGGAGTATCTATCCGTCATTAGGATTGGCAAGTACCTCTCTTGATGTCTTGCCTCAACATATCCCTTTCATTACCCAAGAGACTCCTTTATAATCACCATTTCACGGTGTGACGTTTGATGCAATCAAAGTAACTTCCAGGATAGCAATTCAGATACCATCTCATGGTCAAAGGTCATGGTACTACGTTTTTGTTATCATAATGTTGAACTTTTAATGACTTGATCTTGTTATGATAAACATAATGGGTGTGAGTCCATCACATCATTCACCAATGACATGACTCCGTTATCAATGACATAAATGCCTATGATCAGGAAACCTTGATCATCTTTTGCGCAACGAACTAGTATAACTAGAGGCTACTAGGGACCTGGTTTGTTTACGTACCACACGTGTATCAATGTTTCCGCTTAATATAGTTATAGCATGGTATGAAACATTATGAACATATGAGTTATGATAATAAATACCCCTTTATTATTTGCCTCTAGGGCATAACTCCTTCAGTCTCCCACTTGCACTAGAGTACAAATATCTATTTTGTATTTGATCTAGCACCATTAGCCTCCTGGTGCCTAAACCATGCATTGCTCGTGGAAAAAGATTTTTAAGTCAACAAATCTTCCACACTCACATCTGTATGGTCTTTGCAAAACTTTAATGTCACCTAATTGTCCCGTATCTTTACGATAGCAGTGAAATATATGTTTCGATGATGGAGTAAGAATCGAACCTTTGCGTAGTATAGACCTTCAGAGTCTAGAGATCTTTCAAAGGACACCATACCATCTCAGGAAAACCATATAAGTCCACCCACAATTGCCACTTCTAAAGTAGCCATATACTTCTCTACCTATGTTGATTGTTTGACAGTGCATACACTTGCCACTTTACAAACTAACCATGTATTTTCTCAAACAACAGACTTTTCCTATATGAGACTTCTAGTCGTATGAGACTTGCATCATCATAACTCCTTATGGCAAGTTTACTTTCACTCTCACTACAGACTAGAAAACATAACTTCAGTTCTCACCGGACACTGAAATATATACTTAACGTGTGTTCATCGATCCATTCAGGAATCGTTGTAGAATGTGTTCTTTAACCAAGAACTTGGGTCACACCAGGTCGAGCATTCAACATGATAACATGACAGAACCTATGAAAAAGGCATATGGGGATGTCAGACATCCTTTTCTTCATGTAGTTATTGTTGACATGCCGAGTTATACTCAATGTTTCCTTAGTCATACAAGTAAGAACTCCTTCTTTGCTTGTCTATTCTGAACACCTTCAAAATCCTTTCTAAGAAAATAATCCCGACTTAATGTTATTAGGCTCCTTGATCTATACACTATATATTTAATGCCTAATACTTCTAACTCCATTCATAGAGAACTTATAAACTTAAATAATCATTTATACTTTGCTTAGAGGATCTGTATCATTCCTAATATGTCACCACATATAAATCTTTCCAATATGTCACCACATATTAGTTAGGAATGACACCTAGCTCCCACTCAAAGATGTCAGCCCATATAAGAATAGAAAATTTGTTTTAGCTCCCACTAAAATATGTCATTCACATATAAGGTTAAGAAGACCTACTTAACTCTAACTCACTTTTCTTTAAATGCAGGTCTCTTCACCTATTTTGGACAACTCCAAAATTCTTTTGATTAAATTATCAAAGTGAAGATTCCAGTTTCGATATACTTGCTTCAGCCCATGAATGGACGGCTGAAGTTTGTATGCATATCTAGCATCCTTAGGATCAAAAAAACCTTCTTGTTATACAACTACAACTCTTCCTTAATGTTGCCCTTAGGGAACATGGTCTCTTTGTCCTTCTAACAATTTCTAAAATTGTATTAACTGCTAAAACAATCCTAAATAGACTTAATCATCACCACCTGAGATTAAATCTCGCTATGATCAACTCTTTGAATTTGTCAAAACAATTTTGTGACAAATCGAACTTTAGAGACAATTGTTATTCCGTCAGTGTCTATCTTCTGATAGAATTCCATTTGCTCACAACGGCCTGGAGGCCATTCGACTAGTAGGAGGACAAGCAATGTCTGAAGGTTGATGCAGCTGAGATGGCAGGGCGCACTACCGGTTCAGCACCAACTTGGAACCTACACAACACAATCAAATCACTTTGCCCCATGTCGGATATATACTGAATAGGGGTATAGAAGATGGTAGACAAAGAGCCGGACTACCAGGGTGGCCTCAGAGGTAGTGGGCTTAGGTCCATTGGGCGGCCCAGTAGTCCGACGCGCAGAAGCCAGATTCTAGAAGAACCCGGATCACGGCCCACGTGATCTGGCTTGGAGGAGAAGACGGATTCCTTACTTTCCAAGTTACAAGTTAAACGTAGTCTTCTAGGTTTCTGGTTCTGTAAGCCCTAATCCGGCTATTATATAAAGCCGGACGGGAGATAGATTACATAAGTTTTTTAGGTTCTAGGTTCAAGTTTCACCAGCTAAAGCTCTGCGCAACTCGCCGAGAAGCTCACCCTCGTCGAGTAGCTAGATCTATTCTCTCACACTGTAACCCTGTTATACGGGCTTTAGTCCCAATTAGTGAGAAGTGCAGGAGTAGGTACGCCGTACTGTCGCGACGTACCGA
The DNA here is from genome assembly GCA_028641055.1 of Alopecurus myosuroides. Taxonomy (NCBI): domain Eukaryota; kingdom Viridiplantae; phylum Streptophyta; class Magnoliopsida; order Poales; family Poaceae; genus Alopecurus; species Alopecurus myosuroides. The sequence goes on along the minus strand of CM054059.1, from coordinate 38,089,276 downwards.
ACCTGGGTAAAATCCCGTGTTCTGTGTTACTACGCTATCCCGTTACCCCACGTCTCTACCGTAGTCTCATGGCACCCCAGTCTATGAAAACTACTACGATGTCTCGACAGTTGGCGCCCACCGTGGGGCAAACGACGTCAGGCGTGAAATTCCGATCTGGGATACTCGGCGGAATTGGAAGATCGATCACTGTCGGAAGCTTGGAATTCGACGACGACGTCGGGCGCTTCCTCGACAACGGATCCTATATACCGGCGCAAAATCACCTGGTAAGTGCCTGTGTGTTACCGATTGGATCTGCTAACATCTTTATCGGACTAACCGCAGAAGCAATGGGATTTTGCGGTGGAAGCAAGTTTATCCCACCCGCCCTATACCCAGTCGAAGACGACTATGATGCCGGATTTTGCTCAGATCGCCGACAAAACAGTGATACACACTTTATCGGCATGGTGCAATCCGAAATCGCTGAAAACACGGATGACGGAAATCCCGTGCAAGAGGCGGATAACAACCTACCCGTCATAGAGACGGAAGAACCAATACCCGTCACAGAGACGGAAGATCCGACATCCGTCAACCATACGATGAACTCGGAAACAGAGTCCGTGCTTGCCGCCATAGAGGCGAGATTGGAGTCGGAAACCGGATCGGATAACTTCGATTCCGAAGACGAAGACGAGGATGCCTTCGTAAGAAAGGTTAAGTCCTTTCAAGAGGGATTCCATGAAGTGCTAATGGCAAAACCAGCTGATACAACGGGTGCCGATAGCCAGGAAAGCCCTAAAACTCCTCCGCTAGTGGAAGAGAGAGAAGACGGAGAAACTTCTCCGATATTCCCTAATGTCAAGGAGATGACAGAAGATGAACCTGTCAAAAAACCTCCTTCTTCCAAGAAAAAGCACCGTGCTTCTAAAAAACTCCAGTACAAACTCCGGAAGAAAAAGTCAGCTGATCTCGCCGACGAAAACCTGGAAGTTGGAGATATTAGTGGCACAAAGCCCGCGGAAAAGAAATCTAAGGAAATCACTGCTCCGCCAATGACAGAACTGGAAGAGCAAGAACTATTACAAACACCAGTGGGACCAGATGAGCCCCCTGAGATGTTGGAAGCCAGGAGACAAGCTTTCCAACGGCAACAACAACATCTGCTTAGATCTCGGCAACACCTCCAACAAACTCATAATGACATCAAAATCATGAAGGAAGAAATAGAGGAGTACGAGAGAAAGCATAGATCTGCCTTAAAACCTACTAGGTTACCCGGAATCGCAAAACCGGAAGAACTGCCGCCAAAAGAAAGGTTTTATAACCCATCTTGGCAAAAGCAGTTAAACGGCAAAGATGCCAAGGGCGAACCAATATACAAAACCGCAGCGGAAAATGCGGAAGCAGCGTTCGCCATCCTAAATAACGATCTGTACTCCAACGGGGAAAAACTCCAAGGGGTGTATGCTTTCCTAGGAAAAGCATTACAGCAGCAACAGCGAGGACAAGAGCGATCAGGGAGGCTGCATGATAATTCCGCCCTCTGCAAAACAGTTACTTGCGCTGCTGGAGCACTTGGACCGGAAGAACCCGGAGATTCGGATAAAAAAGAGGATCCGAGAAAAGACAAGAAAAACCCCGACAACCGGGACGCAGCGTCTAGAACCGGACCTCATCTCCCGAAAGATGGATATAAACCACACGATCGGGAAGACAAACACCGGAATGACGGCAAAATAATGCCACCTCCGAGAAACCCAGCTGAAAGAGCTGGAAGATACGATACACCTCACAGACGTGAAAGATCTCGGACACCACCTAAGGATAAGGAAAGGTACAGGAGCAGGACTCCACCTAATCCCAAGGGGCGTGATAACGGAAGAGATAGAGATAACCTCGGAAAAGCGCGTCCGCGCAACAATGGAAAAGAAAGGAGCAGATCCCCTTCTGTCCATTCAGCCGGGAGATATTCTGCACACATTGATAGAGCAGAAAAGGACGATCTATACTTTGGTCCTAAGTGTTTTACTGACAGGATCCGAAGGATAACCCTGCATTCTGGCTTCGCCAAAGTTGGTCCAACCTATCAAAAATACACCGGCATCACAAACCCGGATACCTGGCTTTCAGATTATTACACAGCCGTCCAAATCAACAACGGGACAGACCTGGAAGCTGTCAAGTTTCTTCCCCTAATGTTGCTAGACGGAGCCAGAGATTGGATCAATGGTTTACCATCAAGAACTGTCGACAGTTGGGATGATATGGCGAGAGTATTTACTCAGCATTTTCGGGGAACATACAAACGCCCAAATAGCATCAACCAGCTGAACCGTTGCACCCAATTTGAAGACGAACCATACGTGGATTTCATCTCCAGATGGACTGCAATGAAGAATAGTTGCTCTGGAGTAACTGACGTACAAGCAATGCATGCTTTCGTCAATGGCCTAAAACCCGGACTTGTACCGTTCATGGTTTGTTCTAAAAATCAGTGAGGTTGTCAATCTCACCGGTTTTGCTGAACACAAAGAGGTTAAACATATGGTGTGGAAACCAATATGTGAACAGTATGAAAGCAGTAGCATTAGTGTAAAAACAGTGGAAGCACTTTGAAAGGAGTGTGTGTATTATCAGTATGAGAAAATGGACCGGGGTCCACAGTTCACTAGAGGTGTCTATCCATAGAAGATAGCTAATATGCATGGTGAACAAATTACAGCTGGTCAATTGACACATAAAGAACATGCATGACATAAAGATTACTATGAGATTCATGCGGGCATTACAACAAAATACATATATCGTCATCCAACTGCATCTATGACTAATAATCCACCCTTCGAATATCATCCAAACAAATGTTGGGTATTAAGTTGCAAGAAATGGATAATCGTAGTAACTAAAGTGTGTAATGTAAACAATGTAAACTAAGTAAACATCGTTGTTTTCTCCCTAATGGCAACAACACATCCTCCATCATTCAAATTTCTGTCACTCGAGCACATATGCAAAGGAGGCATGAACCCAGTATCGAGCATAAATACTCCCTCTTGGAGTCACTAGCATCTACTTGGTCAGAGCATCTACTAACATGGAGAGCATGCAAGAACATAAATAACATACACATGAAGATAACATGATAGATTGATAATGAACAGACATAGCATTCAATAATCATCGGATCCCAGCAAACACAACATGTAGCATTACAAATAAATGATCTCGATCATGTGAGGCAGCTCACGAGATCTAAACATGAGGCATAAGGTCGAGAGTACAACCATCTAGCTACTTCTAGGGACCCGTAGTCCAAGGTGAACTACTTACGCATCACTCCGGAGGCGGGCATGGAGGTGTAGACCCCTCCGGAAATGAATTCCCTCCCGGCAGGGTGCCGGGGAGAGCTCTAGAACCCTCCCAATCTCAGGTTGAAGATGACGGTGGCCTCGGGTGTTTCTCGGGACGAAGTGGTTTCTTTTTAGGGTAGATGTATCGGGTGGAATAAATAGGCGAAACGGCGATGCCGGTGGACGCCCGAGGGGCCCACACCACCCACAGGCGCGGCCAGGGGGCGCGTCGCCCTATGGTGTGGCCCCTTGTGGCCCCCTCCGGGCCTCTTCGGGACTCTGAGGAACCTTCAGGAATTCTAAGACTTCCGGGCTTCGAATTTTCCAATTTCGAGAATATTTCCAGAACACGTTTTCAGAAACTAAAAATAGCAGAAAACAGGGAACTGGCTCTATGGCATCTTGTCAATAGGTTGGTCCGGGAAATCGATAAAATGACATAAAGTGTAAGGAAAACAGGTAGCATATGGCATGAAAACTTAAGGATACGTTTATGACGTATCAACATCCACAAGCTTAGTTCCTACTCATCCTCGAGTAGGTAAACGATAAAAACACATAATTTCTGAGGTGACATGCTACCAACAAAACATTGATCATCTAAATTCTAAAAGCATAAGCATAGCTGAGATCATAGAACTTAAACACAAGAACGATAAATATAATTCTAACAATAAAGCATAGCAATCAACTTGCATCATGAGAAGTAACACAAATAAAAGATCATGAATAATAATGCACTCGAAAGCTATACGTTTGTTTCAAGCATAGGGATAACATAGCAAAGTGGTTTTTTGCTTGTCCTTAAGAGTGGGGCAAAACATAAATGCCAGGAAACCTTCAGAGTTCATGAGGAAGACTAGAACAAATAATTTGAGTACAAACAATAACACATCATGAATCAATTAATAATATTTTTGGGAGAAATGCATATTAAACTCAGAATGGCAACCATGCTCTCTAAACTGTGCATAACATTAGAAGATGGAGACTCAACATAAAAGTAAAAGAAATGCCCTTCACAGAGGGAAGCAGGGATCACTCATGTGCTAGAGCTTTTTATTTTATTAAACAGAGGTATTGAAAACATTTTTTTAAGAGAGGTGCATGCTTATGTCAACAAATAGTAAACAGAAAATAAAGTACGTCACAAGCCAACCAGACTTCACAAGAGCGGCTCCCATAGAAGAATGCATCTGGCTAGAAGGTCATCCCTCTTTCTCTTTTGTTTACACAATTATGCTTTGACTGATAAATCAGGTGGGAAAATAGTGAAGAGAATTTATTGTAATACTTTGGGGCTGGGCACCCCGCTGCCAGCTCTCCTCTGAATTGGATAAGCGGATGAAGCCACTAGTCTAGGATGTGAAAGTACAATCAACAAGTGAGATAAAGATTCTCTATTTACGTCCTCATGAGCTAAAATAGGAGTAATTTTGAAGGTTTTAAAGGTAACACATGAGCAATTTACTATGGAGTGGAAGTTAAATACCACATGTAGCTAGGTATGGTGGACACATTTGGCAAACTTTGGTTTTCGGGAGTTGGATGCACGAGTAGAGCTCATACTCAGTACAGGTGGAGGCTAGCAAAAGACTGGGAGCGACAAATCAAGAGAGCAATAATCGCCATAATCATGCATAGCGACAAAAAACATCATTAATCACGCATAAGTGGTACTACAAGTTCAAAAACTAAATTATCACAGAGGCTATAAGTGACTAGTTTGTAGTCATAAACATGGTGTGAGCATGCGACAAGTCAACCAGTTGAAACATTGAAAGGAGAACACCACAAATTTATGCTTCAAAATGACAAGAACGGCTCATGATTCTTTCTAAGGCACATTAAGCACTCTCGGCTATTTGAGACAAATCATGCTACAAAAATAACCAATAGGATTTAGAATTAAAATAACATCTAGCATGACATGAAAAAGTCTATCCACGGTCTAAACAAGCTTCTAATTGCACCGTTATAAGCACGAAAACTATACTACTGCTTTCCAACACCAAGCATTTCATAATAAAAAAAACTCCCCAAGAGATACAACAATGAAACAAGAGAGTACTACCACAACTCTACTAAAACTAACATCTCTAAATGAGAGATGCAAGAAAAACATGAGCTACACAGGAAATTTGCAGCAAGTAGAAGAAAAACTAAGAATACAAACATAGCAAGCATTCAAATGAAAAATCGGAGAGTGTCTCTCTCCAACACAAAGAATGCTAGGGTCCAACTATATTATTGCAGCAAGGAAAAGAAAATAAAACAAAGGAAAACAAAAGAAAAACAAACGGACGCTCCAAGTAAACTTCATATGATGTGACCGAATAAAAATATAGTTTCACTAGAAGTGACCTGATAAATTGTTGATGAAGAAGGAGATGCCTTGGGCATCCCCAAGCTTAGATTCTTGAGCCTTCTTATTTGCTGGGATGAACCACGGAGGAATCCCCAGGATTTTACCTCGCACTCTTCTTGATCACATTATATCACCCTCTTCTCTTGACCCCTGAAAACTTCCTTCACACCACACTCAAACAGTAATTCACATTAGAGGGTTAGTGCAACAAACAAAAATTCATGGGTTCTGTATGGGCATAAGTGCTATTGATACTTTTAAACATTAGCTACAACCAATGATGTTTCGTGAAGCAAATAAATCCACTTGACATCGTAAAAGAGCAAATGAAAGAAAAATGGCAGAATCTACCAACACCAGAACAGTCTATAAATACGAATTTTTTTGGGGCACTTACATTATTCAGATAGAAAAACTTAAAGAATGAAAAATTTGCGGAATTAGCTTAGTAATAAGCACGAAAATTTTCAGCTTATTCTAATCTTTCAAGATTTTATACGATTTTTTACGGTGGACAACAGAAATCTGTTTCCTGCGCAGATATCCAAAACCAACTCCAACTTTCGTCAGAAACCTTACTTGGAAGAACTAAAACATGAAAATAAAGATACAAAGGATTTTCTGCAGAAGTATAAAACCCCTTGACTCAAAGAAAACAGAAACAAACAAAGAAAAAATAAAACCATGGGTTATCTTCCAAGAAGTGATTTTCTTTAATGCCTTTTAGGTAGGCCCAGAAAAGTGGATTCACGTGTTTTCAAGTGAAGAAACATCCAAATCAATAATTTCCTCCAAAACTCCAATTGTAGAAATGGTTACCTTATACACCCCTGAAGATGATTCAACATGCAAATCACTTTTAGTTTCACTAAAAGTTTTATTTATTTTAAGCACATTAGGGGATTTTGGTTTAGGCACCTTGGAGACATACAATTTTTTTTTCTCTTTTCCCATAGGAGGTTTCTCCCTTTTAAACTTAAGAGAAGAAAAGGTTGAGCTTAAAGTTTCCATATCCTCCTCTAATTTACCAATCCTCATATTCTGACTATCATGGATATTGCTAGCTTCTAAAGCAGTAATTCTCTTGTTGACACTTACTATTTATTCAGTTGCTTTGCTAGCATTACCAAGGAAATTTGGCAATTTTTCTCCATAGAGTTTAGCTTTTTAATAACATCATCTAAAGTGATCTCGGTTTTAACAACCTTAGTAGGTGGTGTTCCACCTAAACTTTCAATTAAATTACAGGCTTCCAAAGCAGGTGTTCCCAGAAAATTACCGCATGCAAGAGTGTCTAGAACATACCTATACCAGATAGTAATGCCAACATAAAAATCCCTAAGAAGGATTAAAGTGGAATATTTCTTAGTGCATCTATGATGAGCATCACTTATCCTATACCAAGCATATTTCAATCTTTCTCCACCTTGTTGCTTAAAAGAACGAACCTCAACTTCAAGAACACTCATTTTAGCAAGACTAAAAACATGATAAAAACTATAACTAGAATAAGAACTATTTTTTGTGTGTGTTTTTGACAAAGAGAAGCAAACAAGACAAAATAAAATAAACTAAGCAAAACAAAAACAAAGTAAAGAGATTGGAAGTGAGAGACTCCCCTTGCAGAAATTCTCTTCCTCCCCGGCAACGACGCCAGAAAACTTGTCGATGGCTGACGTTGGTAAACCCCAAGAGACAGGTTGTGAAGAGTGCAGCGGCAAGTTTTCCCTTAGAAAAGAAACCAAGGTTGAATCGACAAGTAGGAGGACAAGCAATCTTTTAAGGTTGATGCACCTGAGATAGCAGGGCGCACTACCGGTTCAGCAACAACGTGGAACCTACACAACACAATCAAATCACTTTGCCCCAACGAAGCAATGAGGTTGTCAATCTCACCGGTTTTGCTGAACACAAAGAGGTTAAACGTATGGTGTGGAAAACAATATGAAAGTAGTAGCAGCAATGTGAAAACAATGGAAGCAATGTGAAAGCAGTGTGTATATTATCAGTATGAGAAAATGGACCGGAGTCCACAGTTCACTAGAGGTGTCTCTCCATAAAAGATAGCTAACATGGGTGGTGAATAAATTATAGCTGGGAAATTGACAGATAAAGAACATGCATGACATAAATATTACTATGAGATTCATGCGAGCATTACAACAAAATACATAGATCGTCATCCAACTGCATCTATGACTAATAATCCACCCTTCGAATATCGTCCAAACAAACGTTGGGTATTAAGTTGCAAGCAACGGATAATCGCAGTAAGCAAAGTGTGTAATGTAAACAATGTAAACTAAGTAAAGATCGTTATTTTCTCCCTAATGGCAACAACACATCCTCCATCCGTCACATTTCTGTCACTCGAGCACAAATGCAAAGGAGGCATGAACCCGCTATCGAGCATAAATACTCCCACTTGGAGTCACTAGCATCTACTTGGCCAGAGCATCTACTAAAAACGGAGAGCATGCAAGATCATAAATAACATACACATGATCATAACATGATAGATTGATAATCAACAGACATAGCATTCAATAATCATCGAATCCCAGCAAACACAACATCTAGCATTACAAATAGATGATCTCGATCATGTGAGGCATCTCACACGATCTAAGCATGAGGCATAAGGTGGAGAGTACAACCATCTAGCTACTTCTATGGACCCGTAGTCCAAGGATGAACTACTCACGCATCACTCCGGAGGCGGGCATGGTGGTGTAGACCCCTCCGGTGATGAATTCCCCTCCCGACAGGGTGCCGGGGAGAGCTCGAGAACCCTCCCGATCTCAGGTTGACGATGATGGCGGCCTCGGTTGTTTCTCGGGACGAAGTGGTATCTTTTTCGGGTAGATGTATCGGGGGAATAAATAGGCGAAACGGTGATGGCGGTGGACGCCCGAGGGGCCACACAACCCCCAGGCGTGGCCAGGGGGCGCGTCGCCCTATGGTGTGGCCTTCTTGTGGCCCTCCTCCGGGCCTCTTCGGGACTGTCCATGTTTGGGAATTCTAAGACTTCCGGGCTTTGAATTTTCCAATTCCGATAATATTTCCAGAACAAGTTTTCTGAAACTAAAAACAGCAGAAAACAGGGAACTGGCTCTATGGCATCTTGTCAATAGGTTAGTCCAGGAAATCGATAAAAATGACATAAAGTGTAAGGAAAACATGTAGCATATGGCATGAAAACAACATGGAACATCAGAAATTAAGGATACATCTATGACGTATCACTCACCACTTGGTAGTCATACATGGATTTTATCTAGGATTATATATGACTCATAGCCATTTCTCGGACTTAGGTCCACCATCTCTTCTTTGTAGTTTGTAGGTTTATCATATTTCACAAACATGACGGTTATCACAAGATTTCCATACCACACACACTGCGGAATGCATTCTCGTAGGCCTACAATCTTAGTAAGAGATTTAGTTCAGAGTCATGATCATAACCACTAACTTCCTTCCAGAGGACGGTTACGGAATGACTTCCTCTACGCCACTCGATGTTCGGACAGAAATTTCACGAACTCTGTCTTACTCAACTTTTTCTCTCACTTATACCCTTGGCAAGATACCACTTCTTGAGCAAGGTATGTTCTAGCAACAAAACTTGCTTTCATTGTTAAAGATGTATCCAGTTAATTTTCTGGATGTTCTACAAAGATGAATTTATCCTCTTTAGGTTCAAAAACATCGAAAACCTAAATTACATAAACGACAATCCATGCTAAAAGCCATGCCATAAATCATATGGTATTTTCTCCACGGATTAGATGGTTTCCCTTTATTTAAAGTGAATGTTTTGATTCTAACACATAACTCGAATGATAACATAATTCGATAAGAGATATTGTTGACCACACAACATCCAATGGATTATTGTCACAACATGCAAACACACCATATCACGGTGGTGTTCTATGCGATGTAATTTGTGAAAAATCCCTTTTCACAAGTCTTCTGATGATATGCCAAAGTCATAACTCAAATCATTGTCTCCTCGATCAACATCACGGGAAATTGATTTTCTTGCTAAGTCGACTTCAATATGAACTTGTTTGAATTTGTCAAACCCTTCAGACCAGTGTTTCATTAAGTGGATATACACATGTAACCTCAAATCATTGTTGATGTTTCATTTTACTCTGAACTTGTTTGAATTCATCAAACCTTTTTAGATCAATGTTTCATTAAGTGGATGTACACATATCAACATAAAACATCATCGAAAACTAAATAATGATTTCCACTACTTGGTTGAAGTACTCATTAATCTGCACACATCAACATGCATGTTTCTCAACAAATTTAAAATCCCATTTTGCCAAACGGAATATTTAGTTATCTCTATCCATGAAGGACAATTTGAATGTGTCAAAAGATCAAAATCTAAACACTCAAAGGTCCAACAGTGTGGAGCCCTTTCATGCATATAACATTGACTTGACTTCAAACAACAGTGCAACATGAATGTGGTGTCATTACTAAGTTTATGTTTTTGGCATTAATGTTATGAATGTAGGAACTACTAACAAAAATAAGAACAAGCCATTCATAACCAGTGTATAATCATTAATAGATATCACTCATAAATATAGGACAACGATTTGTCACTAACACATATGAATAATTATCTCGCTTGTGGCAAGACACACTTATAACGATCATACTGACATGTGATTATAAAATATCGTATTCAACTGGTAGATGCAGAGGGAGAGTGTTGATGGTCATCACAACATCTTGCTTGCCATCTTCGACACACATCGTCTCCTCGTCTTTCCATGCTACTCAAAACCAGAAAAATTATTTTCATAAAACATGACTAGTGTCATAACTCACTCACTACAATGAGCATTGGTTTAGGTAAAATATTCACAACGTGTATATCATATATACCATCATCATTGATGACTTCCCGGTAATCTATTTCATATTCTTGGTTTTTCAACACAACCAAGTATTCATGAAGGTGAACAATTCCCTTTGCATGATATAATCCATGAGAAATTATCTGCAACTAGGGTGGGCGGCAATCGCATCACCCCTTTGCCAGCAGAACTATATGTCATCCATTAATTAGGATCAACGCGGTGTTTCGTTGTCATAATCATGACTACCACGTTTTCCGAGTCTTCTCCTCCATTTTGCATGAGAAGAAAACTTGACTTACGATGCATGCAGGGCAATAAGCTCATGGATCATTCTGAATGTTCACAATGCACTAGCAGCTCATTCTCTACGGTAGAGAACATAGCATACTGGAATATCATGAAATTACCCGCACAAACTTGATAATCAAATAATCTCTTTGTTAGTGGAATCTCCGAGTTTAATTTCTGAATTATCCGCATGAACTTGATAAATCAAATTATCTCTTCATTAGCGGATTCTCTGGGCTTATGTCCTAACAGGTATCATATAGAGCTAAAAGGTTGAACATGGAGTATCCTCACGCTACGGTATAAAACTATGAAGTTGGACCCACTTTTAAGTTTCTCAATCGCAGGAGTTTGTCTAAGTTTGAGAGGGCTACAAAACAGGTTATTGTCTATACAGTTTTTGCAAAGACATTCAAGACTCATGTTCATAATACTGGGTTCGTGTGTTCAAATATAGGACCTTTATATAACACAAACTCCCACTTAAACAAACATCCCTCACTTTGTTTAGTGATCACACGACCCCCATCCACCACACCTCCCCCGATCGTCACGGCCATTGGTGTAGTTTCAGAGGTAGACAAAACATGTTTGTTGCGTCGTTTTATGCAACTCGTGCTCGACCTTTCGGTATTTGTGTTCCGAGGCCATGTTTGTACATGCTAGGCTCGCCAACTTAACCTTAGTGTATCTTGCTGTGCATACATGGCTTACACCCGACGTATGTGAACGCAAAAGAAAGTACTCGATCGTCACGGCCCACTTTCCTATTGTAGACTTTCTTGTTGGTGTCACACTAAGGGAGAACACTTACATTGTAATTAAAGAGCGATCATCTTATATAGCTACCGCTGAATATATCATAATGTACTATCAGCTATATAGATGCATGCATATATTTCCACACATAAGATCAAATGAAAAGAGTGTAGATTGATATGATATGGTCGTCGCGCCTTGATCTCCATCGTGCGCTCCAAAACAGCACCAGGTTCTCGATGCTTCCACATGAAAAAGTTAGCCCGAACAATTCATAAGCGCCATATCATATCCTTTGTCCCCCTGCAACATAAAGTTAGACGCTTCTACTTTATCTTTATCCAAGTTTTACGTGGCTCATGGGACTATCGCAAGAATAACCGTTTCTTACCTACGAACGTGCAACCACAACACCGATCAACTAGTTGTTTGTGGCAAATCCCTTTTGGTCCTCCCATTGTAAATGCCATGACATCTATTGTAAGAGAAACTGATAGTCTCATAGTTGCTTTATGTGGTACAAGCCACATGTCAGTCGCAACGCCGGTCTCGCGTAAGAGTACGCGTAAAGTTGGCTGAGGGCCGCTATCATCAAACAATGCCAACATCATAATCAAGTACACGCGAGTAGGTAACAACTACAAGATCAATGCCCTCATCTCCATGAGTTCTAACCGTACTGCTATATCTATGCATAGATTGGCTCTGATACCACTGAAGGGTTTCGTAGCAGAAAACAAAAAAATCCTAACAACGATAGCCGAAAAACAGGAAGGATCTATTACTATGCGGATATAGAGTAACAGAGAAGGAAGGGTGATCAGACCCTTGAAGACCGAAAGCGGGGATTACCCTCCCGCACAAGAGTTGTCGATGAAGACAACAAAACCGACCTCAAGGTCGAGGAGTGGTTCACGACTAGTGTCCCAAGTGAGACACCTCGTGGGATTACACACATACGGTGTAGACTATGACTCCCGGTCTCCGGCCCAGCGAAGGTTGAGGAAGTAGAGTGATGGACCCAAGACTAATAGCACTGTGGTGTGCTTATAGTGGAGAATCCTCAACTCCTAACACAGCTCCAAAGGGAAACACGATAGGAGAAGAGAGAAAAGAGATTGATGGGAGAAAAGGGGAGGGGTGCCTCCCTTTATATAGTAGGAGGGGAGCCAACCCCTTGCCTCCCCCATGTGGGACTAAACCCACATGAGGGGTGTGGCCAAGGGAGGGATCCGCAACCCCCCATGGGCCCCACAAGACCCATACAGCTGGACCCCCTTTGGTCTCCCTCCTTTTCCTCCATTTTCCCCTAGTGGGCTTCTTTTGCCCGGAAAGCCCATTAGTGAAATAAATGCATTTAAAAATAAAATAAAATGACATTTAATTATTAACTACACTAATTAATAAAAAAATCACATTTCTTATTTATTTCGAGTCCCGGGACCCCCTCCGGTACCCTCCGATCGCCATCGGGCATTTCTTTCTTAATTTCGATACCCTTTCGGACTCTTCGATCTTTATCGAATAAATACCAGAACGATTCTCTTCGGTACTAAGATCCCGCTTAAACATTGTCTACCCTTAAGTGTGACACCCTATGGCTCGGGCTGCTCCAGACATTGCCGAGACACTTCTCCGACCAATGACCAATAGCAGGATCTAGACATCCATTTTGGCCCCTGTGCATCCATCAAAGTTTTTGCGTTGCTTTCAGCCTTAAAAATAAGGCCCCATACCTCTTGCTTTAGTGATACTCTGTTAGTCCGAGACTTGATCATCCGGTATCTTATACCCTGTTCAGTCTCGTTACCGACATAACAATTCAACTCGTTCCTGTGTTGTTGCATCTCCATGACCGAGTCACATGCTTGCAAGCTAATTGATGCAACTCCACCGAGTGGGCCCAGGAGTATCTATCCGTCATTAGGATTGGCAAGTCCCGCTCTTGATGGCTCTCCTCAACATATCCCTTTTATTACCCAAGAGACACCTTTATAATCACCCTCTCACGGTGTGACGTTTGATGCAATCAAGGTAACTTCCAGGATAGCAATTCAGATACCATCTCACGGTCAAAGGTCATGGTACTACGTTTTTGTTATCATAGCGTTGAACTTTTAATGACTTGATCTCATTATGATAAACATAATGGGTGTGAGTCCATGACATCATTCACCAATGACATGACTCCGTTGTCAATGACATAAATGCCCATGATCAAAAAACCTTGATCATATGTTGCCCAACGAACTAGTATATCTAGAGGCTACTAGGGAGCTGGTTTGTTTACATACCACACATGTATCAATGTTTCTGCTTAATACCGTTATAGCATGGTATGAAACATTATGAACATATGAGTTATGATAATAAATACTCCTTTATTATTTGCCTCTAGGGCATAACTCCTTCACTTTCCTCTAAGAACAAACGTTCTAAGGGAAAGGATGAAAAGGAGGACTACCACAATGTCGTCGGACGGTACTATCCCGATCCTCATATCCCACACCCTCGTATTAATTCTAGAGGCGAACCTCCCAAAATTGATGCACATTCTTTTGGTCAATGGTAATATTATATGAAAACTCACTTGAACTCTTCTTGTATTCAGCTTTGGCGGATCATTGAAGAAAGATACAAGCCTCATGACCCCAAGAACTTGACAAGAAGAGAAGTAGTAGATTGCCAACTCAACTACACCGCTTTGCACATGCTCCATCAAGCCGCTGGTGAGGAAGTCATGCCTAACATTCAACAATTCTCCACCGGCAAAGAAACATGGGAAGCTATCATCTCCATGTTTGAGGTCAGTGAAAGCATGAATAGGAATAGGTTTGATTCTTTGAGCAATGAGGCCAAAGGGTTATATACGCTTGATGGTGGAAATCATGAGGTCATGTACCAAAGACTCAAGACCCTTGCTACCGCATTTAGTGGTCTTGGTGCCAAGTATGTGGATGATGCTTGGATCAAAAGGAAGTATGTGTGTGTGCCCTCATGCCATTTGATCCAGTAGACTTGAAGAGCCTTCAAAGAAGACACAACTTTCACCTCATGACATCAAGTGAGGTGATGCAAGAAATGGTTTCCTTTCAAGTTCAAACAAGTCTTGCTCATGACACTCGTGCTCGTGCTATTGGAATGCACAAAGGAGCCTCCGTTGCATTTAAGGCCAATGTTCTAACCAAGGTGGTGGAACAAGAAGAAGAGGTTACCTTGAGGAAAAACTTGGCTCCGCTAAATGATCAAGAATATGATCCCGTGCTTAATGAGTACATTGCTCTAGTGGTTCAAAAGTTTTGAAAGAACCCTCCCAAGGCCAAGGCATATATTAAGGACAAGGCCAAGTCAAGATATGGCAAAGAAGGGACTCAAAAAGTGAGGGCTTGTTTCAATTGTCAAGACAAGCATCACTTCATTGCTGAGTGCCCTTTTGATAATAGGGAAAGTCAAGGAGGAAGATTCGTTCTCAAGTATAAGTAAAAGCTCCCCAACAAGAAGCATCACTTAAATAAGAAACCCTTCAACAACAAACCATCTTCAAGATATGTGCTAGTGACTCAAAAAGAGTATGATTCTCGTGATGAAGAAGAAGAAGAATCCACAAGTGAAGTGGCCACTATTGCTATTGCATATTCGCCATCTCCATCTCTCTTTGAATCCCCCAATGAGAATCTTCCTCAACCTTCCTCAAAGTGCTTCATGGAAAAGGCCACCGAGGTATCATCCTCCTCCAACTCTAAGACTCAAAGTGATAAGAATAAACTTGCTAGTCCTAGTGTTGAAGATGAATTGCCTCTTTGAGTCTATTTATGACTAACTTGCAAGGTGAGACCAAGAGGTTCTTTGATCTTCTCATGAGTCAATTGGGAGATGCCAAAGAGGCTCTTGAGAAGAAATGTGAAACCGAGAGGGAAGATTGCATTGAAAAGGGCTCCCTCTCAAATGCCCTTGAGGAAGAACATGAGCTTCAAGTATCTCTTGAGGAGAGACTTGAAACTATTAAGGAGTCACATAATGAGTTAATTTCCAAACTCACTATATAACGTGACCATGAAATTGCTAAATATAAAAGGGCTAAAAATAAGAAGGTTGAGTTTGGGGTTGGTCATGAAAAACTAACCGAGGAGCTAGAGAAGCTCACCGAGGCTCACAAGGCCTTGGAGAGTGAACACTCTACCCTCAACAAGTCTTGTGAACAACTTCAAACTCAACTATACCAATTCAATGTGCCTAGTACTTCTACTTCTTCTTGTGATCATGCAAATGTTATTGAGGAGAATGCTAGATTAAAGGAAGAGCTAGCAAGAATCAAGGGCAATGGCCCTAGTGTTGAGAAGGTTGTGGATCCTAAGCCACAAGTGGTTGCTCCTAGACCAAAAAATGTCAAGAAAAGTCTTGGATATGTTGCCAAGAGAAACAACAAGAACAAGGCCAAGCCCGCACAAGCAAAGAAGAATGTTGGTGCGAGTGGTATTGTCATTAGGGGTAACACTTCTCGTAGCAACTCTGTGGGAACTAATAATCCACACCATTTCTTATTTGTTGATTAATATGGTGTTGTGCAATATAAATATGTTGGTCCTATTGAGGGTTTCATTCATTACTCTATTCTGGTTCCAAAGACCCTTGTTGCTAACACGAGAGGACCCTCCTCGGGTCCTAACTCAAGTCAATGATTTCTTGTAGGACTATGCTTCCGGTGGGTCAAAATGGATACTTGATAGTGGGTGTACAAGTATGATACGTCTCAAACGTATCTATAATTCCTGATGTTTTTACATGTTTTCTATACACTTTACATCATTTTTATGTATTTCATGGGACTAACCTATTAACAAGATGCCATAGAGCGAGTTCTTGTTTTCTGTTGTTTTTTGTTTCAGAGAAGTTGTTCTGGAAGTATTATCGGAATTGGACGAAACAAAATCACAGGGTCTTAGAAATATGTCATGTACACAGAGTCCGGAGGGGGCCCTGGAGCCACCACACCATAGGGTGGCGCCACCCCCCTTGGCCGCGCCACCAGGTGGTGTGGCCCCCTGGCCACCCACTGACATCGTCCTTTCGCATATTTAAACTCCTCCTCTGGTTAACCCTAAATACCCGAGCCTCCATCCACGGAAAGTTCAGTAGCCGCCATCATCGTCAACCCTAGTTCGGGAGGGTTTCTGAAGCTCTCCCCGGCACCCTGCCGGGAGGGGGAATCATCACAGGAGGGCTCTACATCACCATGCGTGCCTTCGGAGTGATGCGTGAGTAGTTCATCTTTGGACTACGGGTCCATATAAGTATCTAGATGGTTGTCTTGTCCTCTTTATGCCACCATGTTTAGATCTTGTGAACTGCCTAACATGATCAAGATCATCTATCTGTAATGCTACATGTTGTGTTTGCTGGGATCCCATGAATATTGAATGCTATGTCAAGTGATTATGAATCTTTCATGTTTACGTTATTTATGATCTTGCATGCTCTCCGTTAAAAGAAGATGCTTTAGTCAAGTTGATGCTTGTAACTCCATTTATGCTCGATACTGGGTTCATGCCTCCCTTTCATCTGTGCTCGAGTGACAGAAACGTGACGGATGGGGGATGTGTTGTTGTCATTAGGGACAAAACAACAATGTTTTCATTGTTTACATTACATACTTTACTTAAGGCAATAATATGTTGCTTGCAACTTAATACCCGAAGTTTGATTGGATGACGCTGTGAGGGTGGATTATTAGTCATAGATGCAGTTGGATAACATTCTATGAATTATGTTGTAATTCCCGCATGAATCACATAGTAATCATCATTTGATGCATATGCACTCCGGTGCATCCTATATATCTACCAATTGCCCAGCTGTAAACTTTTTTACCCAACATGTTATCTATCTTTTATGGAGAGACACCACTAGTGAATTGTGGACCCCGGTCTATTCTTTTACACTGATAATACAACCACTCCAAACACTGTTTCGTTTTCGTTCACTTTCGTCATTATTCTCTTTTCATTTACTATAAACAAGTATTGTTTTCCACACTATACATCAAATCCTTTGTGTTAGCAAAACTGGTGAGATTGACAACCTTATTGTTTCGTTGGGGCAAAGTATTTTGGTTGTGTTGTGCAGATTCCACGTTGATGCTGAGCCTGGTAGTGCGCCCTGCCAACATCAGGTTTCATCAACCTTCAAAAGTGATTTCTTTTTCCTACTAGTCCTCTTGGACCTAGATTTCTTACTGAGGGAAAACTTGATGTTGTAATCTTCATACCTTCCTATTGGGTTCTCCCAACGAATGTCTATTTACACGCCATCAAGCTTGTTTTCTGGCGGCGTTGCCGGGGAGGAAGAGGATTTATGCAGGGGGGTTTATTTTAAATTGTCTTGTTCGCCTCTTTATATAAAAAACACACACAAAAATAGATCTTATTCTAGTTGTTATTTTTATCCTTTTAATCTTGCTAAAAATGAGTACTCCAAAGACCACTAAGTTTTGCGACTTTCTCAGCACAAACAACAATGATTTTATTAGTACACCTATTGCTCCACCTGCTCGTACTACCAATTTTTATGAAATTAAGCGTGCACTGTTAAATCTTGTTATGAGAGAGCAATTTTCTGGTGTTAGTTCTGATGATTCTGCTGCTCGCCTTAATAATTTTGTTGAACTCTGTGAGATGCAAAAATATAAAGATGTAGATGGAGATATTATTAAGTTGAAATTGTTTCCTTTCTCTTTGAGACAAAAAGCTAAAGAATGTTTGCTATCTTTGCCTAAAAATAGTATCGATTATTGGACTAAATGTAAAGATGCTTTCATTGGAAAATATTATCCTCCTGCTAAGATTATATCTCTAAGAAGTAGCATTATGAATTTTAAACAACTTGATAATGAGCATGTTGCTAAAGCTTGGGAAAGAATGAAATCTTTGGTAAAGAATTGTCCCACTCATGGACTGACTACTTGGATGATCATCAAAACCTTTTATGCAGGTCTGAATTTTTCTTCGAGAAACCTTCTAGATTCAGCTGCTGGAGGAACCTTTATGTCCATCACTTTGGTTGCTGCAACAAAGATTCTTGATGATATGATGATAAATTATTCTGAATGGCACACTCAGAGAGATCCACTAGGTAAGAAGGTAAATTATGTTGAAGAAACCTCTTCCTTGAGTGATAGGCTTGATGCTATTATGTCTATGCTTCTGAATAGTAAAATTTATGTTTATCCAAACAATGTTCCTTTAGCCTCTTTTGTTGCTCAAGAAGAGCATGTTGATGTGAACTTCATTAAAAACAAAAATTTCAACAATAATGCTTATGGGAATAAGTTTGGTAGCAACTATTATAGGCCATATACTTCTAATAATGGTAATGGTTATGCCAATTCTTATGGTAATTCCTACAACAACAATAGAAGTGTACCCTCTGATCTTGAAAACATGCTTAATAATTTTATTAGTACACAAACTGCTTTCAACAAATCTGTTGAGGAAAAGTTTGGCAAAATAGATGTTCTTGCTTCTAAAGTTGATAGCCTTGCTCTTGATGTTGATCTTATTAAAATAAAGGTTATGCCTCATGATTTTAAATAAAGCACAACTTTGAATTCCATTCAAGTTAGTATTGATGACAATGTTAGGATGTTAGATGAATTGCATGCTAGGTGGGAAAGAGAAGATGAAATTGCTAGAAAGAATAATATAGCTAAAGTTTGTACTATTACCACCACTAGTAAAACTGAAGTTTATAATGCTAGTAAACCTCCTACTATTAATGGTAAATTAATTGGTGTTGACAATGTCTCCACTTCTTCTGTTAAATGTATAAAATTGCTTGAAACCATTGAAACTGTTCCTGATAAAAGTGCTAAAAAAATTCGAAATATGGGAGACAATGGTCCCATTACCTTTGATAAAAATGATCTTGATTTTGATGATTGTAATATTTCTAAAGTAATTATATTCCTACAAAAACTTGCTAGTAGTCCTAATGCTAGTGCTATGAATATGGCTTTCACAAAACATATTATAAATGCCCTCACGCAAATTAGAGAAGAAGAATTAAAACGTGAAGCCTATATCCCTAGGAAGTTAGATGATGGTTGGGAACCCATCATTAAAATGAAGGTGAATGGTTTTGATTGTAATTCTTTATGTGATCTTGGTGCTAGTATCTTTGTTATGCCTGAAAAATTCTATGATATGCTTGATTTACCACCTTTGGAACACTGTTATTTGGATGTTTGTTTTGTTGATAATGCTAGAAAGAAACCTTTGGGAGGGAGTTGATGATGTTTTTATTATGGTTAACAATAACCTTGTCCCCATTGATTTTATTGTTATGAATATTGAATGCAATGCTTCTTGTCTTATTGTTTTGGGAAGACCTTTTCTTAGAACTGTTGGTTCTATTATTGATATGGAAGAGGGGAATATTATATATCAATTCCCACTAAAGAAAGGTATGGAACACTTTACTAGAAAGAGAATGAAGTTGCCTTTTGATTCCATTATTAGAACAAGTTACAATTTGGATGCTTCTTCACTTGAAAATACTTGATTCTTGTTTTCTCGGCCTAGCTGAAATGCGTTAAAGAAAAGCACTTCTTGAGAGATAGCCCATGTTTTTATTTTCTTCTGTTTTCTTTGAGTCAAGTTGTTGTTTACTTCTGTAGCAACTCCTTTGTATCTTTACTTTCTCGTATTTGGTGTGCCAAGTAAAGTCTCTAGTGAAAAGTTGAAGCTAGATTTGGATTTCTGCGCAGGAACAGATTTTTGTTGTCCACTGTTTAATTTGTATGAATTCACAGAAAAATCAAAACTACCTGAATTTTTTTTGCACGATCCTCAGCTATTTCCAAAACCTTTTCTAGTTCTGAGTTTTCTGATCTAAGCAACCTAAGTGCCTAAAAAACGTCTTTATAGACTATTCTGGTTTTGACAGATTTTGCCTTTGTATTTTACATTCTCTCTTTTACTTTGTTGAGTGGATTTATATGCTCCATAAAACATCAGTGGCTATAGCTAATGTTTAAGAAGTATTAATAATGCTTGTGTCAAGGGAAAACATGTGAGTTTTTGATTATGCGCTAACCCTCTAATGAGAATTAATTTGAGTTTGGCGTGAAGGAAGTTTTCAAGGGTCAAGAGAAGAGAATGATATAATGTGATCAAGAAGAGTGAAAAGCCTAAGCTTGGGGATTCCCCCATGGTTCATCCCAGAAAATTCCAAGAAGGCTCAAGCATCTAATCTATGGGATGCCCAAAGCACCCCCTTCTTCATCAACAACTTATCAGGTCACTTCTAGTGAAACTATATTATTATTCGGTCACATCATATGCACTTTACTTGGAGCGTCTATTTGTTTTTTGTTTTGTTTTGTTTTATTTTATTTTCCTTGCTGCAGTAAACTTAGTTGGAACCCGGCATTCTTGTGTGGGAGAGAGACACACTCCACTTTTTCATATGAATACAAATATTCTTCATCATACTCGTATACTTCGTTTTTCTTCTAGCTGGTGCAAATCCTATTTAGCTCATGTTTTTCATGCATCTCTTATTCACAAGTGTTAGTTCTAGTAGAGTAGTAGTACTCTCTTGTTTCATTGATAAATCATTTGGAGATTTTTTGTTTAATTAAAATGATTGGTGTTGGAAAGCAATATAATATTTCATGCTTATAACGGTGCAAAAAGAAGCTTGTTTAGACTGTGGCTAGACTTTATCATGTCATGTTGGATATTATTTTAATTCTATTCTTAGTAGTTATTATTATAGCGTGACTTTTCTCAAATATCTAAGAGTTCTTAATGTGCCATTGAAATAATCATGAGTTTTTTTTATCACATCGAAGCATAATATTGTGGTATTCTCCTTCGAATGCTTTATTTGGTTGACTTGGCGCATGCTTATACCATGTTATGACTACAAACCAGTCACCTCTAGCTTCTATGATAATTTAGTTTTTAACTTTTAATACCATTTATGCTTTGATTAATAATGTTTTGTCTCTATGCATGATTATGGCCATTATTGCTCTCTTAATTTGTCGCTCCCAGTCTTTTGCTAGCCGCCACCTGTACTGAGTATTAGCTATACTCGTGCATCCAACTCCCAAAAACCAAAGTTTGCCAAATGTGTCCACCATACCTACCATATGTGGTATTTAACCGCCACTCCAAAGTAATTTTCTCATGTGCTACCTTTAAAACCTTGAAAATTATATCTGTTTTGTGCCCCTGTTTTAGCTCATGAGGACGTAAATAGAGAATCTTTATCTCACTTGTTGATTGGACTTTACACACCTGGACTAGTGGCACATCCGCTTATCCAAATTGATAGAAGAGCTGGCAATGGGGTGCCCATCCCCAAACTTGGTTACTATAAATTCTATGCACTCTCTTGCCCCTGATTTATCAGTTAAAGCATAACTATGTAAACAAAAGAGAAGAGGGATGATCTACTGACCCCAGTAGCATCCTTCAATAGGAGCCGCTCTTGTAAAGTCTAGTTGGCTTGTGACGTACTGTATTGTCTGTTTACCATTCGTTGACATAAGAATACACCTCTCTAAAAATTGTTTTCAATACCTCTGTTTTAATAAAATAAGAAGCTCTAGCACATGAGTTAATCCATGCTTCCCTCTGCGAAGGGCCTTTCTTTTACTTTATGTTGAGTCTTCATCTTCTAACTTTATGCAAAGTTAAGAGAGCATAGTTGTCATTCTGAGTATAATGTGCATCAGTCCCAAAGATTATTATTGATTGATTCATGATATGTTATTACTTGTTCTCAAATTATTTGTTTCTAGTCACCAATTGAACTTTGAATGTGTCCTGACATTTATGTTTTTCTCTCACTTTTAAGGACAAGTGGAATACCACTTTGCTATGTTTTCTTTATGCTCGAAACAAACGTATTACTTTCAAGTGCATTATTATTCATGATCTGTTGTTTGTGTTACTTTTCATGATGCAACATGATTACTAAGTTTCATTGTTAGAATTATATCTATCATGCCTGTGATTAGAGTATTATGATATCAGCTTACAAATTCTTTTACAAATATGATGATCCAGATTATGTTGGTAGCATGTCACCTCATCGTTTTACCTACTTGAGGACGAGTAGAACTAAGCTTGGGAATGTTTGATACGTCTCAAATGTATCTAAAATTTCAGATGTTCCATGTTTTCATGCCATATGCTACATGTTTTCTATACACTTTACATCATTTTTATGGATTTCCTGGGACTGACCAATTAACAAGATGCCACATAACCAATTCCTGTTTTCTGCTGTTTTTGGTTTCAGAAAAGTTGTTATGGAAATATTCTCAGAATTGGACGAAACAAAATCACAAGGTCTTAGAAATCTGTCACGTACACGGAGTCTGGAGGGGACCGGAGGGGGCCTGGAGCCACCACACCATAGGGTGGCGCCCCTGGCCGCGCCACCAGGTGGTGTGCCCCCCTGGCCACCCACCGACATCGCCCTTTCGCCTATTTAGTCTCCTCCTCGGGTTAACCCTAAATACCCGAGCCTCCATCCATGAAAAGTTCTGTAGACACCGTCATCGTCAACCCTAGTTTGGGAGGGTTCTGAAGCTCTCCCCGGCACCCTGTCGGGAGGGGGAATCATCACCGGAGGGCTCTACATCACCATGCCTGCCTCCGGAGTGATGCGTCAGTAGTTCATCTTTGGACTACGGGTCCATAGAAGTAGATAGATGGTTGTCTTCTCCTCTTTATGCCACCATGTTTAGATCTTGTGAGCTGCCTAACATTATCAAGATCATCTATCTGTAATGCTACATGTTGTGTTTGTTGGGATCCCATGAATATTAAATGTTATGTCAAGTGATTATCAATCTTTCATGTTTATGTTATTTATGATATTGCATGCTCTCCATTACTAGTACATGATCTGGCCAAGTTGATGCTTGTAACTCCATGTATGCTCGATAATGGGTTCGTGCCTCCCTTTCATATGTGATCGAGTGACAGAAACATGACGGATGGGGGATGTGTTGTTGCCATTAGGGAGAAAACAACAAGGTTTACATTACACACTTTACTTAAGGCAATAATTTGTTGCCTGCAACTTAATACCCGAAGTTCGATTGGATGACGCTCTGAGGGTGGATTATTAGTCATATATGCAGTCGGATAATAGTCTATGAATTATGTTGTAATGCCCGAATGAATCACATAGTAATCGTTATGTCATTCATATGCACTACGGTGCAACCTTTATATCTGTCAATTGCCCAGCTGTAATTTGTTTACCCAGCATGTTATCTATCTTTTATGGAGAGACACCACTAGTGAACTGTGGACCCCGGTCCATTCTTTTACACTGATAATACAACCACTGTAAACATTGTTTCCTTTTCATTCACTTCCATCATTGTTCTTTTTTCATTTACTGCAAACAAGTGTTGTTTTCCACACTATACATCTAATACTTTGGGTTAGCAAAACTGGTGAGATTGTCAACCTCACTGTTTCGTTGGGCAAGTATGTTGGTTGTGTTGTGCAGATTCCACGTTGTTGCTGAGCCTGGTAGTTCGCCATGCCAACATCAACTCTCATCAACTTTCATAAGTGATTTCTTTCTCTTACTAGTCCGATTAAACCTTGGTTTCTTACTGAGGGAAAACTTGTTGTTGTACTCTTCACACCTTCCTCTTGGGGTCTCCCAATGAAAGTGTGTTTACACGCCATCAAAGTAATATGACCGGAAGCATGGCACTTATGATGTAATTGAGACCAAATACAAATCAAGCAACCGTCACTTATGGAGATAAATCAAAATTTGAGGTAAAGGTCTTTGGAAAGGTGATTGTTGCTCCTAATATCCCCCTTGAAAATGTCATGCTTGTCGACTCCCTTGGATTCAATTTAATTTCAGTTCGTGCTTTAGGGAAGATGGGCGTTTCCAGCTTCTTTGATCCTGACAAAGTGGTCATCATGTGGAGCAAGTCTCTCAATGTTGCTTACGTTGGGCATGTCGAAAATGAGTTGTATGTGGTAGACTTTTCGGAGTCAACCAACACTCAAACGATGTGTCTCTTCGGTAAGGACGACATGGGGTGGTCGTGGAATCACCGCTTATCCCATGTCAACATGAGAACTTTGCAATCACAAGGGTGGCCACATCCTTAGACTAAAAAAATGTTTCCTTTGCCAAAGATCGTGTGTGTCGGGTTTGTGTTGAAGGAAAGATGCATGATTCTCCGCATCCAAGCAAGGCGGTTATTTCATCAAAGAGGTTACTAGAACTTATCATGTTGATATCTTTGGTGCCATACCCGAGGCAAGTCTTGGAGGCAAGAACTATTGCTTGGTGATTGTTAATGACTAGTCAAGATACACATGGGTCTATTTCTTCAAGTTGAAGAGTGAGACTCAACAAACCTTCATCAACTTATCCAATCAAGTTCAACGTCAACACAATGTTACCATCATGGATATTAGGAGTGACAATGGCTCCGAGTTCAAGAACTAAACCTTTAATGTGTTCCTTAGTGAAGAGGGTATTCGTCATCAATATTCTGCTGCATATACCCCTCAACAAAATGGTGTAGCTGAAAGGACGAATCGAACCCTCATTGATATGGCTAGGTCCATGTTGGCGGAGTACAAGTCTCCCCAATATCTTTGGGCCCAAGCCATCTCTACGGCTTGTCACTCATCTAACCGGCTCTATATTCGCAAGGGATTAACGAAGACTCCATATGACATTCTCACCGGCAACATACCAAATGTCTCCTACTTCCATGTATTCAGTTGTAAGTGTTTCTATTTGGTAAAAGGAGTTTGTTTGTCTAAATTCCAAGCTAAAACTATTGAGGGTACATTTGTTGGTTGTGGTGTCAAATCATACACTTATAGAGTCTTTGACAAGGCCTCGCAGATTGTCATTGAATCTAGTAGTGTGGTGTTCGAAGAAAATGATGGCTCCCAAGTGGTGAAATTTCGTGCTTCTGATGTAGATGTTGAAATTCCTTAAGAAGCCATAGGAAGAATGGGTGTGGGATTTTTCCGCCCCATTGAGGAACATCTTGTGGCGGGTTGAGAAGGACTATGCTCTACTCAAGTGGATCCCTCGTCTACATTAGAAGAACATGCCAATGGAGAAAGTGTTGCACCAACCCAAGAACAAGTTCAAGACCCTCCTCTTGTTGACCAAGTTGCTATGCAAGAACCAATAACTCCCATCATTCAAGCTAGCCAAGGTCAAGGCAAAGATCAACCTTTTTCATCTCAAATTGAACCGAGCCATAATGATGGTCAAAGCCAACAAACCAGTCAAGACAAGGACCCAAATGATCAAGATGATCAAGGATCCCTCCTTGCAATAATGAGGCGATCAAAGCCCGTCGTGCAAAAAGGATTGCAAAGGCTATGGAGGAAATTGATTTCTCGGATGACATAGTGTTGGGAGACCTTAGAGGCAAAAGAACCATAAGAGCTTGATGGTGCGTGTTGGGATACCCCAAGAGGAGGGTGTGATGAGCATAGCGGTAGGAAATTCCCCTTACTTAAGAACCAAGGTTATCAATCTAGTAGGAGGAAGAGGGTCTTTGGAAGGTTATCACCGGTGTCAGCAACAACGTGGAACCTGCACACAACACAACCAAAATACTTTGTCCCAATGGTACAGTGAGGTTGTCAATCTCGACGGTCTTGCTGAAAACAAAGATTAGACGTATAGTGTGGAAAATAATGTATGCTTGCAGTAAGTAAAGAAAGCAGGAAATTGTGGTGGTTTGTTTTAACAGTGTAGGAAAATGGACTCGGGTTCATAGGTTCACTAGTGGTGTCTCGCCATAAAAGATAGCATGCTGGGTGAACAAATTACAGCTGGGCAATTGACAAATAAAGGTTGCACCGTAGTGCACATTCATGACATGATGACTACTATGATATTTAGCGCGGGCATTACAACAATATACATAGACCGTAATCCAACTGCATCTATGACTAATAATCCACCCTCAGGTTATCATCTGAACCCCCTTAGGTATTAAGTTGCAAGCAACAGATAACTGCATTAAAAAAATGTGTAATGTAAGCAATGATTGTACACGCGTGCACTCTCACCGATGCTTTCTCCCTAGTGGCAACAGCACATCATCCCCCTTCACGTTTCTGTCACTCGAGCAAGGCAAAAAGGAGACATGAACCCACTATCGAGCATAAATACTCCCTCTTGGAGTCACTAGCAACTACTTGGCCATAGCAACCACTAGCAACGGAAAGCATGCAAGATCACAAATAACATATGCAATACATACTATAATCAACTTGGCATAAGTTCAATATTCATCGGATCCCAGCAAACACAGCACATAGAGTTACATAAGATCAATCTCGATCATGTTAGGCAGCTCACGAGATCTAAACATGGAGGCATAAGAGGAGGAGACAACCATCTAGCTACTGCTATGGCCCCGTAGTCCAAGGATGAACTACTCACACATCACTCCGGAGGCAGGCATGGTGATGGAGAGGCCTCCGGTGATGATTTCCTCTCCGGCAGGGTGCCGGAGACAGCTTAAGAACCCCCCTGATCTAGGGTTGACGGTGACGGCGGCTGCGAAACTTTTCGGGGATTTTTTTTTATCAAGTCTTTAGGGTTTTCCATCCGGGGGGAATAAATTGGCGAAAAGGCAGAGGCGATGGAGCCCTGGGGGCCCCACACCACCCCCTGACGCGGCCAAGGGGGGCGCGCCACCCCATGGTGTGGGCCCCCTGGTGCCCCTCTTCGTCTCCTCTTCGGTCTTCTGGATGCTTCCTGGGAAAATAGGCACTTCGTGCTTTGTTGGGTCCAATTCCGATAATATTTTCAGAACAACTTTTCTGAAACCAAAAACAACAGAAAACAGGGAACTGGCACTTGCCATCTTGTTAATAGATTAGTCCCGGAAAACATGTAAAAATTACATAAAGAAGGGAGAAAACATGTAGCAATTGGCATAATATCATCATGGAGCATCAGAAATTATAGATACGTTGGAGACATATCAGAGCTTAATTAGCAAGATTTACTGAGCATAAAGCTCACATATCCATGGTGGAACCAAAGAAAGTGTTTGAGTCTCTTGAGGATTTGGATTGGGTAGAAGATATGCATGAAGAACTAAATAACTTTGAGCGCAACAAAGTGTGGAAGCTAGTTGAGAATCCCAAAGATTGCCGCAATGTTATTGGCACCAAGTGGATATTCAAGAACAAGCAATATGAGCATGGTATTGTTATGAGGAACAAGGAAAGATTGGTGGCTCAAGGGTTTTCTCAAGTGGAAGGCATTGACTTTGATGAAACCCATGCTCTCGTGGCTCGCCTTGAGTCCATATATATCCTTCTTGCATATGCATCTTAGCATAACTTTAAATTGCAACAAATGGATGTCAAGAGTGCTTTTCTAAATGGTCCATTAAAAGAGGATGTATATGTTAAGAAACCTCCAGGGTTTGAGGACCGCAACTTCCCTAACCATGTCGACAAGCTCGATGAGGCGCTCTATGGACTTAAACAAGCACCACGTGCATGGTATGAGCATCTTAGAGAGTTGTTGCAAGACCTTGGGTTTGAAGTTAGGAAAATCGTTCCCACCCTCTTCACCAAGAGGGTTAATGGTGAGATTTTCATATGTCAACTCTACGTGGATGATATTATCTTTGGCTCAACCAACAATGCTTTCAATGATGTATTTTCAAAGCTTATGAGTGACATGTTTGATATGTCTATGATGGGAGAACTCAAATTCTTTGTTGGCTTTGAGATCAAGCAATTGGCTCGTGGGACTTTCATTTATCAAGCCAAGTATACCCAAGACATGCTCAACAGGTTCAACTTCCAAGATGCTAAAGGCAAAGTCTCTCCAATGCAAACCAAGTGTCATCTCAAGTGTAATCCGTATGGTAAAGATGTGGACCAAAAGTTGTATCGTTCTATGATTGGTTCTTTGCTTTATCTTTGTGCTTCTAGACCCGATATTGTGTTGAGTGTAGGAAACTGTGCAAGGTATGAAGAGGCTCCTAAGGAAAGCCATTTTACGGTGGTCCATAGGATCTTTCGGTATTTGGTTCATGCCCCAAGATTTGGATTGTGGTACCCAAAGGGGGCACCTTTCTCTCTCAATGGGTACACAGACTCGGATTGGGTTGGTGATCAAGCTGATATAAAATCAACTTCGGGGGCTTGCCAATCCCTTGGTAGAACCTTAGTGAGTTTGTCTTGAAGAATCAAAATTGCGTATTTCTTTCCACCGCCGAGGACGAGTATGTGGCGGTGGCTACTGCTTGCACTCAATTGTTATGGATGAGGCAAACCCTCAAAGAATATGGTGTTCATTGTGAAAAAGTGCCTATTCTATGTGATAATGGGAGTGCCATCAAGATTGCCTACAACCCCATGCAACATACAAGAACGAAGCATATTGATATTCGTCATCACTTCATTAGAGATCATGTTGCTTGTGGTGATATTGTTCTAGCCTATGTGCCAACCAAGGAACAACTTGCGGATATTTTCACCAAGCCACTTGATGATGCAAGATTTATGTTATTGAGGAATGAGCTAAATATCATTGATTCAAGGAGTTTGACTTGAGGATCTTGCACACACACACACACCTATAGTTGGCTATGTGTTTGTGTTTAGGAGTAGGCATGGACATAGGGGGAGTGTTGTCCTAACACACTGGGCTCTTCCGCCCCCATTATGCCCAAAGCAAAAAAATCATTTATATCTCTCTTTTCTAATGTAGAATTATGAGCTAAAATGTTGAGTAGTGGTAGTGCATTCAAGATATATATTCACAATGACATGACACAATGCTCTTACATGGTGGCTTAGGCCACCAACCTCTTCATTGCGAAGAGTTGGATCTTAGTTGGGATTTTATTTTGATTTCATCGCATTTCATTCCTTTTTCTAGCTAAGTATTTTGTGGGAAACTTCCCCCATATTGGCATTTCCTTCTTTGATTCTTGCAAGATTGAGGGAGAAGTAAAATTTCAAGTTTGGCATTCTAATCGTAAGCCTCCTTACCCAAAGCCCAAATTTTATCTAGCACAAAGTCCTTGTTTTTTGAAACCAGGAAGTTCGGTTCTGGAGTCAGCCGGAATTTCCGGTCCAAGCTTGGATCGGAATTTGCGGTTGGAACCAAAACGGGAGTGCGGGGTGAGGGGAAGTTTCTCTGGTCCTCATTCACCCCCAACCTCCCTCTTCACCATTATTGCCAAATCCACGAAACCTTGTCCTCCCGGCAGCTTCCCCCACCAGATTCTTGTGGTTTTGGCCGGATCCGGTGCTCCTCCTCCCTGGGAACCTTTTCATCCAAGCACTCTGCTCCATGGACACGGGTAACTCCCTCACTTTCAAATCTTGGGTGTTCTTCCATGTCCCTTTTGGAGATTGTTTTTTTCTTGAAAATTCTTGGTGGTAGAGGTTCCTAGGATTTCCTATGTATGATAGAGAAAATAGGTTAGCATCCACTTAGACCCATCTAGTTTTAGACCTAGATTTGAAATCACCATAGTTCATTTTTCGTGGAACCGGATAATCCGGTTCAATACTGAACCGGAAATTCCAGTTGGGTTCTGCCCTTGTTTCCAGATTTCAGAACTTCCATGATTTCTCTAGGACTTTTTCTTGATCGATTTCTGGATGCTTCTCTATTTTTTTCTAATATGATTCCTTACCATGACTTGTGTGTACTCATCTATATGCTATCCATCTCTTAATATGCTTTCACAGGTGGTTCCAATGTTCATTCTAAGTCGGGTTCTCGCAAGCGGGTCAATTACGAATGAAGCGATGAAGATGTTCGTGCTGTTAGGCCTCCTAGGAAGCCAACTGCTAAGCAAAAGTCCGGAGTTGTGAAGAAGTCTGCCTCCAAGAAGAAGGGCAAGGCTCATAGGAAGAACTACGGGAATGATTTGATTGCTGCTGAGTACACTCTTATTCGTCAAAAGGACTGGTACTCTCATCCAAGAGATGTTGAGATCGAGGATGATAGGTTTTGGTGCATGGAGTTGTCCTACATATTCTCTGACTTCTATTCTGACTAGATGTTTCCTATCTGTCCCATGAACCCAATAAAGCTGCAGCAGCTCAAGGACAAGGAAGCATTTGCTCAATGTGCTACCATTATAGAGAGGTTTGCTCTTGATGACCTCATGGAGACTTAATGCCCATACAATATTCCTCTTGTGTTTCAGTTCATGTCTACCTTGGTGGTTGGGAATGATATGCACCAGTCTTTGAAGTGGATGACTGGATCTACTTTCTGTGAGGTTCTGTTCCACAGGTTTGCACGTGTGCTTGGGTATAAGTGGAGTGAGCATCCTCCTATTGGTCACTGTATGCACGAGGAGAAGCCCAACAGGGAGCAGCTTATGATTGACATGTACCGCGAGAATGGTGTCATTGGCAAGGTGGAAGGACTCCTACCCTTCTATAGTCAGCTTGTGCGCATCTTTAGATCCTTCATTGCACCAAGTGTAGGTAACAATGATGCCCTCACTAGCCCTCTTTGCAACCTGTTAATTCTGGCTAAGCAGTGCATTGAGGATCCCGATACTGAGAAGGCATATCATGTGGATGTCATGGACTTCATGTTCAATGAGATTTACAATGCCATGGTTGGTGGAAACACCATCCCCTATGCTCCATATATCATGATGTTCATCAAGTATACTTTGAAGACTCAGGATTTCAGTAGGCTGGCTATGGAGGACCATCATTTCAAGAAGTTGCACATCATTAGGGAGAAACATCCAGTGACTCCTGCTTCTGCTTCTAACATTGGGTTCACGAGAGATGCTCGCACTAGTTCCTTCTGTAGTAAGAGATGTTGAAGACACCCATATGGTACTTGCAAAATAAAAAATAATTGTTGATGAACCGAAGTTCTTGTGTCAGTTCTCTAGGGATATTTGATGTCTACGCACGCTTCTATTCTTGTAGACAGTGTTGGGCCTCCAAGTGCAGAGGTTTGTAGAACAACATCAAGTTTCCCTTAAGTGGATCGCCCAAGGTTTATCGAACTCAGGGAGGTAGAGGTCAAAGACATCCCTCTCAAGCAACCCTGCAATTAAGATACAAAAAGTCTCTTGTGTCCCCAACACATCTAATACAATTGTCAGTTGTATAGGTGCACTAGTTCAGTGAAGAGAGAGTAAAATGCAAATAATATGGATGATAAAAAGTGATAATAGCAATCTGAAATAAAAATGGCAGCAAGCAAACATGTAGCAGAACAAGCAGAAAACGGTGTTTCAATGCTTGGAAATAAGTCCTAGGGATCCTACTTTCACTAGTGGACACTCTCAACAATGATCACATAATTGACTGCATAAATATCGTCCCTTCACTATGCTACTCCGAACCACTCTCCGGTCGAATAACAAACACGACTTCATTGCGTAGGGCTATAACAGCACTCCTCAAGTTTGTATTCCCATGTCTAGTTAACCCCACGCTGTCACTATGAGCACCCTAGAAGGTACTAAGAAAACTCCACAATTTCATAGGGTCATCCAACACAAGATATAAATATCATGCTAAACCACACGGTGCACACACTGTCACCTTTACACCGTGATCAAAGTGTTTACGGATATCTCATAACAAAACCACTTGAGTAGAATAATACATGAGGAGAAACATCTACTAATTCAACTAGATACAAAGCTCATGATCACATATAGATCACGCCATGGGAGAGAGAGATGAACCACATAGCTACCGGTAGAGCCCTCTGCCTCGGGGGAGAACTACTCCCTCCTCATCATAGGAGACTGCAACGACGATGGAGATGGCGGTGGAGTCGATGGAGATAGCTTCCGGGGGCACTTCCCCATCCCAGCAGGGTGCCAGAACAGAGATCTGTCCCCCGAAACTTGTCGGCGGCGGCGGAGCTAGAGATGTATTTTGTGGAAAAGGTTGATTCCCCTAGGGTTTATGCATCGGGGAGTATATATAGACGAAAGGGCGATTCCAGGGGGTGGCCAGGGGGCACACACCACCTGGTGGCATGGCCAGGGGTGGTGGCGCCACCCTATGGTGTGGCCACCCTGTGGCCCCCCTTCGGGGCTCTTCGGGACTTCTGTATGCTTTCGGGACTTCTAAGACTTCTGGATTTCAAATCTTCCAATTCCGAGAATATTTCCAGAACAACTTTTCTGAAACTAAAAACAGCAGAAAACGGGGAACTGGCACTTGGCATCTTGTTAATAGGTTACTCCCGGGAAATCGATAAAAATGACATAAAGTGTAAGGAAAACATGTGGGAAACAACACGAAAACAACATGGAACATCAGAAATGAAGGATATGTTTATGACGTATCAAGCATCCCCAAGCTTAGTTCCTACTCGTCCTCGAGTAGGTAAACATAAAACAATAATTTCTGAGGTGATATGCTACTAACATAATCTTGATCATAAAAATGTAAAGGCATATGCAAGCTAAGATCATAGAACTTCAAACACAAACATAATAAATAGAACTTGAAGAATAAAGCAAAGCAATCATTTTTCATCATGAAGAGTATCTCAAATAAAGGATAAGGAATAATAATGCAAAGAAAGATAAACGTTTGTTTCGGGTATAGAGGAAGCATGGCAAAGTGATATTTCTCTAGTCCTTAAGAGTGGGGAAAAACATAAATGCCAGGACACCTTCAAAGTTCATGAGGAATACTAGAGAAAATAATTTTAGAACAAATTATATCACATCATGAAGTAATTATTGATGTTTATGGGACAATGCATGTAGAACTAAGAATGGCAAAAAATGCTCTTTCAACTGTGCATAAAGTTAGAAGATGGAGACTCAACATAAAAGTAAAACAAAGGCCCTTCACGGAGGGAAGCAGGGATCACTCATGTGCTAGAGATTTTTATTTTATTAAACAGAGGTATTAAAAGTTTGACACTCCTCCCATCCATATTTCACAAACCATGGCTAACCAAATCCTCGGGTGACTGCCAACAATCACATACCGTGGAGGAGTGTCTATATTTTGGGAGATGTATGCTAATGTCAACGAATGGTAAACAGAAAATAGAGTACGTCACAAGCCAACTGTATTCATAAGAGCGGCTCCCGTATGAAGGACGCGTCTGGGTAGAAGGTCATCCCTCTTTCTCTTTTGTTTACACAATTATGTTTTGACTGATAAATCAGGGGCAAAAATAGTGAAGAGATTTTGTGTGTATTAATTTGGGGCTGGGAACCCCACTGCCAGCTCTTCTATCATTTGGATAAGAGGATGAAGACACAAGTCCAGGGTGTGAAATCCAATCAACAAATGAGATAAAGATTCTCTATTGACGTCCTCATGAGGAAAAACAGGAACATAAAGCAGGAGTAATTTTGAAAGTTTTAAAGGTAACATATGAGCAATTTACTTTGGAGTGGCAGTTAAATACCACATGTAGGTAGGTATGGTGGACACAATGGGAAAAACTTTGTTTAAGGGAGTTGGATGCACGACTAGAGCTCATACTCAGTACAGGTGGAGGCTAGCAAAAGACTGGGAGCGACAAATCAAGAGAGCATAAGAGCCATAATCATGCATAGCGGCATAAACATCATTAATTAAAGCATAAGCAGTATCATAGTTCAAAAACTAAGTGGTCATGGAGGCTATTCGTGACTGGTTCATAGCCATAAACATTGTGTGAGCATGCGCCAAGTCAACCAAATAAAACATTCGAAAGAGAATACCATAAATTTATGCTTCCTTATGACAAGAACAACTCATGAATCTTTCAATGAAATATTAAACACTCTCAGATATTTGAGGATGTTCATGGTACTCAACATCACAAGGCTTTAGAACTAAAATAACATTTAGCATGGCATAAAAAAGTTCTAGCAACAGTCTATACGAGCTTCTACTTGCACTGTTATAAATTCTACTTCAAGCAGCAGTTTCTTTTCCCAACAAGCACCATACAAGATATGTTTTAACAAAAATACTCTCCAAATGCTACAGCAAGAAAACATGAGATTAATCACATGACACTACTAAAACTAACAGCTCTGATAAGAGATGCATGAAAACAAAGGCTAAACTCAGTACTAGCAAAAATTGAACACTCACAGAACAATAAGAATGAAAACTAGAGTGTTCTAAGCAATGAAAACGGAGCGTGTCTCTCTCCCACACAAGTATGATAAGATCCAACCATTTATTACAGCAAAGAAAACCAAACAGACTTAAAACAAAAATAAAAGACGCTCCAAGTAAAGCACATAAGATGTGACTGAAAAAAAATATAGTTTCACTAGAAGTGACCTGATAATTTGTCGGTGAAGAAGGGGATGCCTTGGGCATCCCCAAGCTTAGATGCTTGATTCTTCTTGGAATTTTCTAGGATGTACCACCGGGGAATCCCCAAGCTTAGTATTTTCACTCTTCTTGATCACATCATATCATCCTCTTCTCTTGACCCTTGAAAACTTCCTTCACACCAAACTTCTCACAATCTTCATTAGCAACGTTAGTGCAATCGAAATAATAAATTTACATGGTTAAGTTTCAACACATGTCTAACACTCAAAAACACATTAGCTACTTTCATAACTTCTTTTAAAACACTTTTTCTCAAAAGAATACCAAAAGAAAGCGATTAAGATGCAAATGCAATTATTGGCAGAAATCTGTGAAAACAGAACAACAGGTAAAGATTGTTTTTTTGAAAATCTTCTGTTGCTCAAATTAAAAAATGGTCAACTGGCGAAAGATGCGTATATAACCCAGGATTACACACAAAAAAACTCAGGTCATTTTGAATTTTCTGTGATTTTATACGGAATTAACAGTGGACAGAAGAAATCTGTTTCCTGCACAGAAATCCGAAATATAGCCTCAACTTTCCACTAGAGGCTTTACTTGGATATAAAAAACACAAAAGAAAAGATACAGAGGGGTTTCTAAGGAAATAGAAAACACCCAGGTGAAAAGCACACAAAAGAAAATGAAGGAAAAGTCTCTTGTGTCCCCAACACACCTAATACAATTGTCAGTTGTATAGGTGCACTAATTCGGCGAAGAGAGAGTAAAATGCAAGTAATATGGATGATAATAAGTGATAATAGCAATCTGAAATAAAAATGGCAGCAAGCAAACGTGTAGCAGAACATGTGGAAAATGGTGTTTTAATGCTTGGAAATAAGTCCTAGGGATCCTACTTTCACTAGTGGACACTCTCAACAATGATCACATAATTGAATAACTAAATATCTTCTCTTCACTATGCTACTCCGAACCACTCTCCGGTCGAATAACAAACACCACTTCATTGCGTAGGGCTATAACAGCACTCCTCAAGTTTGTATTCCCATGTCTAGTTAACCCCACGCTGTCACTATGAGCGCCCTAGAAGGTACTAAGCAAACTCCACAATTTCATAGGGTCATCCAACACAAGATATAAATATCATGCTAAACCACATGGTGCACACACTTTCACCTTTACACCGTGATCAAATTTTTTACGGAGATCTCATAACAAAACCACTTGAGTAGCATAATACATGAGGAGAAACATCTACTAATTCAACTAGATACAAAGCTCATGATCACATATAGATCACACCATGGGAGAGAGAGATGAACCACATAGCTACCGGTAGAGCCCTCAGCCTCGGGGGAGAACTACTCCCTCCTCATAATAGGAGATAACAACGGCGATGGCGATGGCGATGGCGGTGGAGTCGATGGAGATGGCTTCCGGGGGCACTTCCCCGTCCCGGCAGGGTGCCAGAACAGAGATATGTCCCCCCGAAACTTGTCGGCGGCGGCGGCGGAGCTACAGGTGTATTTTGTGGAAAAGGTCGATTCCCCTAGGGTTTATGCAGCGGGGAGTATGTATAGGCGAAAGGGCGATGCCAGGAGTGGCCAGGGGGCCCACACCACCTGGTGGCGCAGCTAGGGGGTGGTGGCGCCACCCTATGGCCCCCCTCCGGAGCTCTTCGGGACTTCTGGATGCTTCCGGGACTTCTAAGACTTCTGGCTTTCGAATCGTCCAATTCCGAGAATATTTCCAGAACAACTTTTCTGAAACTAAAAACAGCAGAAAACAGGGAACTGGCACTTGGCATCTTGTTAATAGGTTAGTCCCGGTAAATCGATAAAAATGACATTAAGTGTAAGGAAAACATGTGGGAAACAACATGAAAACAACATGGAACATTAGAAATTAAGGATACGTTTATGACGTAACAATATTCTTCCTGTCTTGATCAAGGTTTGTTCATAATAACGAACACAGTTCATGAGGATGCTTGTGCTCTGAAATAAATATGAAGTGAGTATGTTGTTCTTTGGGTAGTTGTCACATCCTAGTTTTTAGACCCTTGATCTGTGCTCAAGAAGACAACTATTAGGGCCAACAAAGTAATGTTTACAACAACATGATTGTTTTAAATAACTTGTGTTATGATCCTAATCATATTTGCAACATAAGTTTTGTTTCATTATAAAACCAACACCTTATGTTTCTGAAAAATATTCCTGATATTTTTCCCTAATGTTTTCTTATTAATACTTGAGTGGATTTTCTTTCCAAGACTTGGACCATTCTTGTTTGCATCTTAAAACAAACTTTTAACCTTGTTGGATCCAAGAAAACAAGTTTCCAAGATGATCTATGAAGGTTTTCTTTTAACTTTCCTATAGAAAACAATTCCTGAAAATAAAGCCAAGTACCTATTTTCTACCATTGTTTTCACCAAGCTATAGATGGTTGTTTTATGATTTCTTGACTTCTAATTAATC
This sequence comes from Alopecurus myosuroides, assembly GCA_028641055.1. Classification (NCBI taxonomy): domain Eukaryota; kingdom Viridiplantae; phylum Streptophyta; class Magnoliopsida; order Poales; family Poaceae; genus Alopecurus; species Alopecurus myosuroides. The sequence continues at coordinate 38,051,830 of CM054059.1, read as the reverse complement.
CTTGATATATGTACTACAAATACATAAGCTCACTTTTATTTTGGGAGAAATAAAAACTATCTTTTGCTTGTTGTTTTTGTGGTATAAAATTAAGGCAGAAAAAGGCAGTTTTTAGAAACAGATAAAAAAAGAGAGTATACCTTTTTCCACATTGTTTTCTTGGCCTTAAACTATTTCCAAATTGTTTTCAAAAGTTGTTTCTGAAAGTATATAACATGGTTAACAAGTCCATGTTTTGAAAACCAATTTTGGAAAGCTTTTGAACCCTGAAAACAAACTCAACTTTTTGCATCTTCTGTCTGTTTCCAACACTTAGAAAATTTCTAAGTCATAAGACTGAATTTTCTGAATTTTGCAAATGAGCAGTAAGAGATACACTTTTGCACACTCATTTTCTTGATGATCCTTTGCATTTTTGGAAGCTTGGCCTAACCTAACTTGTTTACCAACTTTAGTACTCGACCAAAATGCTGTGGATACCTTCTAGAAGACCTTAGGAATAAGAATAAGAGAGGAGAGAGATTGATGACTAGGATAGGGATGGGCTCCCATACCCCCCTTAGATATTTTGATCTTTTCCTTGCCACTTGCACACAATGGGTCCCACATGCTTGCATCACCATTTTTCTTCAATAGGACAACCAGTGCACTCAAGAGGAAATGACCAGAACCCCCATGGGCTTGCTCATGCCATTGCTTGGCATGACCCGAATGCCATCCTTGCCCCTCCACCTTTTTCCCTCTGGTATATAGGTCCAGAGGGCACCTCCTCACGCCCTGCACCTCCTCATACCTCCCTCTACCTTCCCTAAGCAAAGGAGACCCAAACCCTAGCCCTAAGATGGCCTAGCTCGAGATCTAGCCCGAGGGGTGACCACCACGGCCAAAACCTTGCCATGCTCGCACCTCTCTCATCTAGCCCCTCCCACTGCCATGGCTAGCCTCCCCACGCTCTCCTGAACCTCCCAGACACAACCCCCTACCCTGTACCTGCCGGAGTCGCCGCCGCCGTCCGCGGAGCGCCGCCGCGGGCATCTGCCGTGCGCCGCCGCTCGGGGCCGCCCTCGACGTCTCCGACACCTCCCCTCGGCGCCCTCGACCTCCTACACCTCCCCCGAGCCCGCGCCAGCCAGCCACGAGCCCACGGTGAGCCTCCCGAGCCCTTTCCCGTCGCCGGGTGTACGCACCGGAGAGAGAGAGTGACGAGAGGAGGAAGACGCGCCTGAGCCGTTGGATCGGAGATCCACGGTCCCCTTCAAACGCGACGGTTCCCGCGCCGCGTGCGTGCGCTGCGCTGCGCTGGGCCGCGCTCGCGCGTTGCTGGGCCGTGGCCTCGCAGATCCGGCCCACCCGCACGATTCCTTTATTCCTTTATTTTTTTTTGGACAGATCTGAGGCATTTACTTTGGACGTGTATAAAATACTAAATAAGCAAAATAAAATCTGAGAAAAATCATGGACATACATACATGAAATCCAAGCCATGCCAAAGTTGCAGATCTGGATTTGGGCAAATATTTTGGACACAATGACTGTTTTGCCACAGACTATCTCTGAGAATGTTTTGGCCATAACTTTTAAAATATATAATCAAATGGAACAAACTCAACTGATCTGGATAGGTATTGAAAATATCCATCAAATGAGACAAACCTCACATCAAGGTGAGTTGTGGAATGAAAATGCCATCCAAATTACTAAAGGACCAGTAGCCTTTTCTTTGATTTTTATAAGGAGTTTAAATATGATTTTTGGAGCAAACCCAATTGGATGAGTTTGGTATTGAGTATATCTATCTTATCCTAGCTTAGATTATTTTTTTGAGCTCTAGATTATTTTTTGTTGACAGATCTAGAAACAGAAGCTTTTCTGTTTTGATTTCTTTAGTTGTTTTTGTTGAAATGAAATGCTTGGTTGGCTTAATCTTTGTTACTAGGATGTAGAGATGTGTTGGATCTTGTCATTAGGTTGTTTTCTTGCATTACATCTACCACACAAAGTGTGTGCATGTTTGCAATATCTTATGGCTATAGAAGTAGCATGTGTTATTTCCCTAGTTGATTAATTTGATGTTTTGTGTGAACCAACTCCTTGTGTGTTTGTTACCTAATTTTGTTCTATGATTGTGGTGAGTCCAGTACCATTTTGGTACTGTGATTTATATGCTATTATCTTCATTAACTTTCCTGTGATCTTATAGCAAAGCATGAGTAGCATTTGTTATTGTTCTAATGTTTATTCTTTGGAATTATTGTGAAAGCTAGATTTTTGGGTGAATGCCTTGATAATTTTTGTGCTATGTTTTCTATAGATCCAGTACCATTTTGGTACTGTTATTTTGATGATTTTGTCTCTGATAGCTTTCATGTATTTTTAAGGTGAAGCATGTGTAGGTTTTGTTATTCTTATGCACTAGTCTTGTATGCACTAGAATAAATAGCATTGTTTTATTTATTTTGCTATACTAAATTTTTCATGAGTAACCAGAGGCTTAGAACCTCATTTACCTTGATATAAATGGGCCCATAACCCACTGGTCCCCTTGCATCTTGGTTGTGAATGAAAATTCCCAACTATGCCCATGTGAGAAATTAACATGTTTTCATTATGTAGTTGATAGGAATATTTTCCACCATGGAAAATATAATGGTTTGTTTTCACTTATACAAGTGAGAAGTTTATTTATTATAAGTATCTACTAGTATGTTAGGTGTGATCCATTTGTTAGCATAATATTCCTTAGGAATATCTTGTTAAGAGATGATTCACTATTGAGTGCTAAATTAAATTGTTTGCAAATAAACTGAATTCCTTTTGATTGATAGATTGTTTGTGGATGATTTTAAATTGAGTGTTTGGATTTTTGAAAAGGTTTAGATAACTTTTCTTTTGTTTCATAGCTACTGGTTGTGTAAGTTATACCTTGCTTGCTTGCTAGAAATTGTTTAAGAAAAACATAAATTGCTAGAATTAATTTATGCATGTTTAATAGTTGTTTCATGGGATTGTTTTGATGTTTGTGCTTGCTAGCATGTGTAAGTTTTGTGTACTGTTATTAGGTACATTTTATGATCATGACTTGCTTGTTTAGAATTAAGCATCATAGTAACATTGTTTGCTTCTCTAGTGTTGAACTAGTGTCACCACTAGAAAAGGGTGAATTTTGCTCTAGTGTGGTCATCTTTTGTTCTATGAGTGTATGAGTTTATTATAGCATATTTAGGAAGTTATTACTTCTGTTATGATGCCATGAATTAATTAGTTGCTTGTTCTATAGTTAGAGAATACAAATATTCCTTATAGCATGTTTGTATAGAATTTCCATACTAGTATGCTATGAGTGCAGTTTTGTTTTTATGTTATTTAATAAGATTATTGTCTTGAGTGAAGATTGTGTTTTAGACTATTTTTATGAATAGATTCATTGGTGATTAGCTACTGGTTGGTTGCTAAATTTTCATGATTGATGGATTCCAAAACCTCTAGTAAACAAGAACATAGTGAATAAATAGTTGATTCTATTGTGGTGTGTTTGCTTGTTGTTTGGATTGTGTTGGAATGTTTTACCTTAGCATGAGTTTATACTTATGTTATTCTTGTGTTTAAGAGTATCTTGTGGAACTAAAACATCCAACTAAAAATCATGAACACTTAAAGTAATAGTTGCTTGAGGAGAGAAATACCCACTGCCATGGGTATTACTCTGTCTGTTTTGTTTTACCTTAGCAACCAAACCTTCTGCACCCACAAGCTATATTTTTAGCTTCTCATATATCTTGTTATGAGAGTGGTATACCACTCCATATATGGTATGTATGATGTGGGATATGGATTTCTAAACCATACATAGTGCATGACGACAGTTTTGGGCCGTCAGAGTTATGTGAGCTAGTTTTCGCGTTATTGTTTCGAGAGAACTCGAGAATGAACATTTGTTGCTGTATGTGTTTCTTACCTAAGTGGTTTGTCTTTTAGACCTGAGTGTGTGTTTTTTTATTTCCTTTACGGCGCTAGAACGCGAAGAAGGAGAAGAAGCAGTTGTGGAGCTGTGCGTCAAGTTCGATTTGCTTCAAGGCCAGGGACATTAAGAGACTTGAGGCAAGCCATCCTGATGCTTGCTGATACAATACTTATCATTATCTATCATGCATGTTTTACTTCTGAAGTTTTACCAAAAACTTGGTTATCAAAACTATTTTTGAGGTGGAAATTACTACTATACTATATTATAGGTTATTATTATGCCAGTAGTTAAACTTGGTAATACCAAGCCCATAGGCCACCATATGGTATTTATTACCATCAAATATACTAGTCCCTAAGTGGACACCCTAAAATTGTGATTCTACAAAACAAAGGCTTTACGGAAAAACCCGGAGAAAAGGCGGATCCTTGTTCTCCGGAGGAATGTGGAAGTGGTCATTTTTGAGAAGGTGGTGTTTTTCAAAAATGACACATAACCTAGTCTTCGCCGGACAACCTTTACCGTACTGCCACCCTACCCTAACATGGGCACGGGGCTTAACTTGAAGTTTGTTCTTATTAGTGTGTGCTATCTCACTTGCTATAAGGGGCGTCGTACCCTCGAACCGAATGTCGTCAAAACTCCCAATGTTGAGGCATATAAAGTGTGGGATTAATTTTCCCTCCGGTTGCATCGGTTGAGTCTCCTGTCATGGCGATGTGCGACATGGTGCCGAGGAGATTAAACTCAACTGAGAGATAGGCATATTCTAGCTTGAACATAGTGGATGGTTAGGATCAGATACCTGGTGTTTACATACTGTTGTTACAGTCCGTGGTTGTTCACGGTAGGTGTACTGGATCTGGTGGATGTGTACACCTCTGCAGAGTACAACTTTTTCGAAGAAGCCGCGTCCTCGGATATGGACAGTTGAATGGCCATGTAGCTAGCATTGTGTCAATGTTTTCAAAAAGAGTTTTTGAAAGGGAATCTTTGGAAAGGAAGTGTTGAACTTGTGAAGTTCGGAAAATAATGGAAACTTATACCGTGGAGGTATCGTCGATGATGAAAAGCCAGATGATGTTATACAAAACAAAATGTTTTGCAAAGAAAACATTTTCTACTCTAAGCAAGAATTCTGGAAACTGATTCCAAGAAGTTTTGCAAAGAGAAAATATTCTTTAAACAAAACTTTACAAAAACTCTTGTACATGGGATATCTACAAGAGAAATAAAACTATATTATTTTGTTTTCTTCCGAAGTATCTTCTTCAACAAAGATACAGATTAATCTGACTGCAACTATGGTGTCATCATATATGCACACCATTGATAGTGAACCCTATTTATAGCCTACCTGTTCCACCATATAAGCATATTTGCATGTTGGTAAGTGACATGATGGATGTCTTGCTGAGTACATTCAAATGTACTCATTATGGTTTCGCCCCTGGTATCTACTTATCAGATTTGGAGAAGGAGCCTCCAAAGGAGATCTACAAAGAGAAGTACGGAGCTGACGGCTTTGCGAACTAGGATCGTCTCCGGGTCAGCAGCCTGTAGGTTAAGGCGTGACTTGGGCTCAACTACGTTGTGTTTTATTTGTCTTCCGCTGTGTTTGTTAAGTGCTTGCCCTTTTGGCAGTTGTGCTAGACTTGATCATGTGATCATTTGTGTAATACCTTTATGTATTCGTGTAATGGATGATGTATTTCTGTGTGCCAACTGTGTATGTTGTTCACGACTGATCTTTCTGGGATCGTGAATGTATGCATACGTAGGGTTTCAGACTGCCGGTCTGGGGTCCTTACAGAGTTGGTATCAGAGCCATCCTGACCTTAGGAGACCTTAGTTAGCATGGACGTCAGATAGGAAAGATAAGTATTTTGGAGTAAAAACCTATTTACTATCTAGATTTTTTTTATCTAAGGGAATTTTAGTATATTTTCCCTCCTTCTGATCTTTTCAAAAGATTCTAAATGCATATCAAGGGCGTCCTTGAACAGTGGTTCGAAGGGCGGGCCTTGCAGAGTTGGCATCTCTCTCGGTTAAGAGTTTATTTCTTACTTGTTTGCAACTGCTCCGCTCTGTTTTTGAAACATCTCTCGTCTTTGAAGTTTTCTGTTCAGAAAATAGTTGGGGTTTCAAAAACAGATTGTTGCGTAGTTTTACCTCTCTCAGTTAAAAGTTTATTCAAAAACTTTACTTCTATTATCTTTTATACTTGACGATGTCCCGAGAAGACCAAAATAATTGCCTAACTCTACAGTGATGATGGTCAGAAGTAGATATAGTTCTTCAGCCACTTCTAGGATTTTGGATTAGTCTAGTTTGGAGTAATTTAGCGATGGCTCCATGAGTCACCACCCTCGACGTAGCTCCAATGGAGTCTTGTTTGTGTGTTATGGCTTGCTTATGTGTGTCCGTAGGACTTTGTGCTGTTGTGTGGTGTAGGATTTGGTTCATCTAGGCTTCTATATGTTTGTGGGGTGCTCAAAATTTGCGAATTTGTGATTGCCCCGCTCTTGTTTTTGAATCGCCTCGTGTTAAATTTTTGCAAGCAAAAATGTTTGTATAGTATTCAAAAACAAGAATTTGTTGCTTAGATTTATACTTGTTTTCGCTTCATAATGCGACCCGTCGTGAACCCCCACCATCTCCCCCACCATCAATGAAAGCACCGTTGTGCCTAATAGTAGAGGACCATCAAGCCACACGAACTGATAGCGTTGCTACTAGTGATGCACTCCAACAGATAAATCTCCAACAACGACAACCTTCATAGAAGAAAAGGCATGAAGAAAACCAACCTATACTGACCAAAACCTCTATGTTTTGCCTGTTTGCAAAAGACTCTTTTTACCATGTTGGCTAAATGTTGCACCTTTTTATGTCCCTTTTTAAAAGACCTAACTAAAGAGATCCCCTTTTAAAAAGTTATATACCTCCCTCCTCTGGAGAAAGGTGCAAAAGAAGTCTTCACACGCCATGATGCGCAACCCCCTCAAAAGCCAATCAAAAGAGCACGATTCAATATCCGACGTACGATGACGCTAGTCGTATCTTGTCGGACTAACATTATTAAATAAAAATCTAACAAAACTAACATGCTTTGTATAATCTTAGGTTGACACCTAACCAAGGCATGTGAAATACTGACAACTCTTTCTAACCCAAGGAATTAAGTGACTTACGGCACCTTTTAATCTAGTTGGTAAAAAGGAAAAGTCACGAGAAAATAAAAGGATAACCTAGCCGTTTACTAGTCAATAAGATATCAGGTGTATCTACTTTGGAAGCCAAATCTTAGTAGGCGTTGTAGGTACCATGAAATTCAAGGTTTAGAAATTAAGTGAACGATGGAATGGTTGTGATAGATCTAAGAAACATCAGTTTTCCTGCTTTTGTTTCTTTGTGTGCTCCTGGTTGATATAAATTTGTGTTTTATTCAATCTTGCTTCCTAACTTGTGGAGTTGTTAGGACTTAAGTTGTTTTTCCACCTCAGACGCTTGTTTGTGTTTGTGTTCATGTCGTGTGAGCTCCTCGGTTAGAGCGTTGTGTGTGCTAGTTGTGTTGTAAGCCTTATTTGTGAACCCTTAAGGTAAGTTATGCTTGTTAAGACTCGTTTTTTTTTTTTTTTTTACATACGTGTTAATCTGGATTTGATTTGGTTTTAGTTTCGTCGATGTTTGCTTGTTGTCGTGTTATCTACCGTTCTCATGTCCGCTATGAGCCGGTATATGTCACGAGCCTTTAAAACCAAGATCACCTTTAGTTATTATCGTCTTACACCGTTCTTTTTCTTCAGCATGGCCAGCAATCCACCTCCGTCACCTGAGCCGACAGTTGCTCAACTGTTTGCTCTGTTGAAGGAAAAACGTGAAGCCGCTCATGCTGAGCACATCGCCACCCATGCTATCCTGGGACAGTTGATTCAGCTTGCCACCACCAACGCTGAGAATACTATGTTCCTTATGAGAGAATACCAGCAACTGCTTGCTGGAGAGAGCCGCAAAAGGAAGATGGTGACGCCAGGAGAAACTAGTCTATGGGTGACTGGGGAGTGTTTTGTCTGTGGGACGGAAGGGCACTTCGCTCGTAATTGTCCCCAGAGGGAGTATGATCCGGCTTGGTCTGAGCAATCTTCGAAGGGACGGGTGAAAGTCAAGCCTAAAATCAAGGGTTGTTTTGCCTGTAGACAGGAAGGACACTATGCTCGCCAATGTCCCAATAAGAACCGTATTCTATCTCATCCTGAAGAAACCCAAGAAACCCAAGTTCCAGCCCAGAAGAAACGCAAGAATCTGATGAGTGGACCTCGAGACAGAGATGATGTTGCAGGAGCATCTTCGACTCCTGCCTTAGCCAATGGTACGTTCAAACCACACCTGTGAACCCCCTTGTTTTGATTATCGTCGCACCATGAGAAAACCCGACGTAAATGGGACACTAGAAGTGTCACGTCAGACTAAGTAAAATCTTAAATAGTTAAAGATACTAACAAAAATCTAAAAGGGTTTCATCTAATTCTAGTTCAAGGCCTTACAGAATTGGAGACCTTACCAATTGGTAATATAACCTCATCTAATCGTAAGCTTAAAACCTTACAGTGTTGGCTCATCACATTTTCGTTTAAATACCCTACAGAAGTGGTATCTAAAACAAAATACCTTACAAAGTAACTTATAGAGTTGATATGTTACAGAGTTTGTTATCACCGTTTAAAAAGAAAACGTGTAATCAACTTTTTCGAAAAACAAAGGGAAAGGTGCCTTAGAATGATTCTATAGCTATTTTGAAGTAGTGAAAGGTTGGAAAAAAATATTAGATGGGTAATCTATGATCATTACTAGTCGACAATATCTCCCGTATATATGTGTTGGAGGAGCCAGATTCTACAGTATGAGATAGTAGAAATCATTTGAGGTTTAGAAAGATTGGTGGATTTATATTGATGATGATAGATTTTAGGAAAAAAATCAATATGAGCTTGGAGTTTTAGAAAGAAAACTTATAAAGATGATAGTACTCAGAGTTGTTATAGCTTTATGATCTAGATAAACTACCTTTGAGGAAAACAAATGTTTTGAGATTAAACTATATTAGGTTAAGAGGAAGGTAGTGGATTTTCCTGGATTTTGGACGGTGAGCAATGGAAAGCTCATACTTTTTAAATAATGATGGATATCCATTAGATTGATCATTGAGTGGTACGCAAATAGAGCTTATGACTAAAGAATAACCACTGGTTGGACATCATGGTTTTAAGGAGCAATATGTTCGAGGTTTAGACCATGGCACCCAAACCTTTGTAAAGAAAACAAATTTATCAGGGAATTCTGGTAAGAAAAATCAAAGGGGGGAAGCCCCTGTAAATAAGGTTACAAAACACCAACACATGTTTTGTAAACAAATCATCTAACATTGTTATTTGACCATACCCTCTTTTCGCTTGCCTGCGAATCTCGGGACGAGATTCTGGTAAGGGGGGAAGGTCTGTCACATCCCAGTTTTTAGACCCTTGATCTGTGCTCAAGAAGACAACTATTAGGGCCAACAAAGTAATGTTTACAACAACATGATTGTTTTAAATAACTTGTGTTATGATCCTAATCATATTTGCAACATAAGTTTTGTTTCATTATAAAACCAACACCTTATGTTTCTGAAAAATATTCCTGATATTTTTCCCTAATGTTTTCTTATTAATACTTGAGTGGATTTTCTTTCCAAGACTTGGACCATTCTTGTTTGCATCTTAAAACAAACTTTTAACCTTGTTGGACCCAAGAAAACAAGTTTCCAAGATGATCTATGAAGGTTTTCTTTTAACTTTCCTATAGAAAACAATTCCTGAAAATAAAGCCAAGTACCTATTTTCTACCATTGTTTTCACCAAGCTATAGATGGTTGTTTTATGATTTCTTGACTTCTAATTAATCCTTGATATATGTACTACAAATCCATAAGCTCACTTTTATTTTGGGAGAAATAAAAACTATCTTTTGCTTGTTGTTTTTGTGGTATAAAATTAAGGCAGAAAAAGGCAGTTTTTAGAAACAGATAAAAAAAGAGAGTATACATTTTTCCACATTGTTTTCTTGGCCTTAAACTATTTCCAAATTGTTTTCAAAAGTTGTTTCTGAAAGTATATAACATGGTTAACAAGTCCATGTTTTGAAAACCAATTTTGGAAAGCTTTTGAACCCTGAAAACAAACTCAACTTTTTGCATCTTCTGTCTGTTTCCAACACTTAGAAAATTTCTAAGTCATAAGACTGAATTTTCTGAATTTTGCAAATGAGCAGTAAGAGATACACTTTTGCACACTCATTTTCTTGATGATCCTTTGCATTTTTGGAAGCTTGGCCTAACCTAACTTGTTTACCAACTTTAGTACTCGACCAAAATGCTGTAGATACCTTCTAGAAGACCTTAGGAATAAGAATAAGAGAGGAGAGAGATTGATGACTAGGATAGGGATGGGCTCCCATACCCCCCTTAGATATTTTGATCTTTTCCTTGCCACTTGCACACAATGGGTCCCACATGCTTGCATCACCATTTTTCTTCAATAGGACAACCAGTGCACTCAAGAGGAAATGACCAGAACCCCCATGGGCTTGCTCATGCCATTGCTTGGCATGACCCGAATGCCATCCTTGCCCCTCCACCTTTTTCCCTCTGGTATATAGGTCCAGAGGGCACCTCCTCACGCCCTGCACCTCCTCATACCTCCCTCTACCTTCCCTAAGCAAAGGAGACCCAAACCCTAGCCCTAAGATGGCCTAGCTCGAGATCTAGCCCGAGGGGTGACCACCACGGCCAAAACCTTGCCATGCTCGCACCTCTCTCATCTAGCCCCTCCCACTGCCATGGCTAGCCTCCCCACGCTCTCCTGAACCTCCCAGACACAACCCCCTACCCTGTACCTGCAGGAGTCGCCGCCGCCGTCCGCGGAGCGCCGCCGCGGGCATCTGCCGTGCGCTGCCGCTCGGGGCCGCCCTCGACGTCTCCGACACCTCCCCTCGGCACCCTCGACCTCCTACACCTCCCCCGAGCCCGCGCCAGCCAGCCACGAGCCCACGGTGAGCCTCCCGAGCCCTTTCCCGCCGCCGGGTGTACGCACCGGAGAGAGAGAGTGACGAGAGGAGGAAGACGCGCCTGAGCCGTTGGATCGGAGATCCACGGTCCCCTTCAAACGCGACGGTTCCCGCGCCGCGTGCGTGCGCTGCGCTGCGCTGGGCCGCGCTCGCGCGTTGCTGGGCCGTGGCCTCGCAGATCCGGCCCACCCGCACGATTCCTTTATTCCTTTATTTTTTTTGGACAGATCTGAGGCATTTACTTTGGACGTGTATAAAATACTAAATAAGCAAAATAAAATCTGAGAAAAATCATGGACATACATACATGAAATCCAAGCCATGCCAAAGTTGCAGATCTGGATTTGGGCAAATATTTTGGACACAATGACTGTTTTTCCACAGACTATCTCTGAGAATGTTTTGGCCATAACTTTTAAAATATATAATCAAATGGAACAAACTCAACTGATCTGGATAGGTATTGAAAATATCCATCCAATGAGACAAACCTCACATCAAGGTGAGTTGTGTAATGAAAATGCCATCCAAATTACTAAAGGACCAGTAGCCTTTTCTTTGATTTTTATAAGGAGTTTAAATATGATTTTTGGAGCAAACCCAATTGGATGAGTTTGGTATTGAGTAGATATATCTTATCCTAGATTAGATTATTTTTTTGAGCTCTAGATTATTTTTTGTGGACAGATCTAGAAACAGAAGCTTTTCTGTTTTGATTTCTTTAGTTGTTTTTGTTGAAATGAAATGCTTGGTTGGCTTAATCTTTGTTACTAGGATGTAGAGATGTGTTGGATCTTGTCATTAGGTTGTTTTCTTGCATTACATCTACCACACAAAGTGTGTGCATGTTTGCAATATCTTATGGCTATAGAAGTAGCATGTGTTATTTCCCTAGTTGATTAATTTGATGTTTTGTGTGAACCAACTCCTTGTGTGTTTGTTACCTAATTTTGTTCTATGATTGTGGTGAGTCCAGTACCATTTTGGTACTGTGATTTATATGCTATTATCTTCATTAACTTTCCTGTGATCTTATAGCAAAGCATGAGTAGCATTTGTTATTGTTCTAATGTTTATTCTTTGGAATTATTGTGAAAGCTAGATTTTTGGGTGAATGCCTTGATAATTTTTGTGATATGTTTTCTATAGATCCAGTACCATTTTGGTACTGTTATTTTGATGATTTTGTCTCTGATAGCTTTCATGTATTTTTAAGGTGAAGCATGTGTAGGTTTTGTTATTCTTATGCACTAGTCTTGTATGCACTAGAATAAATAGCATTGTTTTATTTATTTTGCTATACTAAATTTTTCATGAGTAACCAGAGGCTTAGAACCTCATTTACCTTGATATAAATGGGCCCATAACCCACTGGTCCCCTTGCATCTTGGTTGTGAATGAAAATTCCCAACTATGCCCATGTGAGAAATTAACATGTTTTCATTATGTAGTTGATAGGAATATTTTCCACCATGGAAAATAGAATGGTTTGTTTTCACTTATACAAGTGAGAAGTTTATTTATTATAAGTATCTACTAGTATGTTAGGTGTGATCCATTTGTTAGCATAATATTCCTTAGGAATATCTTGTTAAGAGATGATTCACTATTGAGTGCTAAATTAAATTGTTTGCAAATAAACTGAATTCCTTTTGATTGATAGATTGTTTGTGGATGATTTTAAATTGAGTGTTTGGATTTTTGAAAAGGTTTAGATAACTTTTCTTTTGTTTCATAGCTACTGGTTGTGTAAGTTATACCTTGCTTGCTTGCTAGAAATTGTTTAAGAAAAACATAAATTGCTAGAATTAATTTATGCATGTTTAATAGTTGTTTCATGGGATTGTTTTGATGTTTGTGCTTGCTAGCATGTGTAAGTTTTGTGTACTGTTATTAGGTACATTTTATGATCATGACTTGCTTGTTTAGAATTAAGCATCATAGTAACATTGTTTGCTTCTCTAGTGTTGAACTAGTGTCACCACTAGAAAAGGGTGAATTTTGCTCTAGTGTGGTCATCTTTTGTTTTATGAGTGTATGAGTTTATTATAGCATATTTAGGAAGTTATTACTTCTGTTATGATGCCATGAATTAATTAGTTGCTTGTTCTATAGTTAGAGAATACAAATATTCCTTATAGCATGTTTGTATAGAATTTCCATACTAGTATGCTATGAGTGCAGTTTTGTTTTTATGTTATTCAATAAGATTATTGTCTTGAGTGAAGATTGTGTTTTAGACTATTTTTATGAATAGATTCATTGGTGATTAGCTACTGGTTGGTTGCTAAATTTTCATGATTGATGGATTCCAAAACCTCTAGTAAACAAGAACATAGTGAATAAATAGTTGATTCTATTGTGGTGTGTTTGCTTGTTGTTTGGATTGTGTTGGAATGTTTTACCTTAGAATGAGTTTATACTTATGTTATTCTTGTGTTTAAGAGTATCTTGTGGAACTAAAACATCCAACTAAAAATCATGAACACTTAAAGTAATAGTTGCTTGAGGAGAGAAATACCCACTGCCATGGGTATTACTCTGTCTGTTTTGTTTTACCTTAGCAACCAAACCTTCTGCACCCACAAGATATATTTTTAGCTTCTCATATATCTTGTTATGAGAGTGGTATACCACTCCATATATGGTATGTATGATGTGGGATATGGATTTCTAAACCATACATAGTGCATGACGACAGTTTTGGGCCGTGAGAGTTATGTGAGCTAGTTTTCGCGTTATTGTTTCGAGAGAACTCGAGAATGAACATTTGTTGCTGTATGTGTTTCTTACCTAAGTGGTTTGTCTTTTAGACCTGAGTGTGTGTTTTTTTATTTCCTTTACGGCGCTAGAACGCGAAGAAGGAGAAGAAGCAGTTGTGGAGCTGTGCGTCAAGTTCGATTTGCTTCAAGGCCAGGGACATTAAGAGACTTGAGGCAAGCCATCCTGATGCTTGCTGATACAATACTTATCATTATCTATCATGCATGTTTTACTTCTGAAGTTTTACCAAAAACTTGGTTATCAAAACTATTTTTGAGGTGGAAATTACTACTATACTATATTATAGGTTATTATTATGCCAGTAGTTAAACTTGGTAATACCAAGCCCATAGGCCACCATATGGTATTTATTACCATCAAATATACTAGTCCCTAAGTGGACACCCTAAAATTGTGATTCTACAAAACAAAGGCTTTACGGAAAAACCCGAAGAAAAGGCGGATCCTTGTTCTCCGGAGGAATGTGGAAGTGGTCATTTTTGAGAAGGTGGTGTTTTTCAAAAATGACACATAACCTAGTCTTCGCCGGACAACCTTTACCGTACTGCCACCCTACCCTAACATGGGCACGGGGCTTAACTTGAAGTTTGTTCTTATTAGTGTGTGCTATCTCACTTGCTATAAGGGGCGTCGTACCCTCGAACCGAATGTCGTCAAAACTCCCAATGTTGAGGCATATAAAGTGTGGGATTAATTTTCCCTCCGGTTGCATCGGTTGAGTCTCCTGTCATGGCGATGTGCGACATGGTGCCGAGGAGATTAAACTCAACTGAGAGATAGGCATATTCTAGCTTGAACATAGTGGATGGTTAGGATCAGATACCTGGTGTTTACATACTGTTGTTACAGTCCGTGGTTGTTCACGGTAGGTGTACTGGATCTGGTGGATGTGTACACCTCTGCAGAATACAACTTTTTCGAAGAAGCCGCGTCCTCGGATATGGACAGTTGAATGGCCATGTAGCTAGCATTGTGTCAATGTTTTCAAAAAGAGTTTTTGAAAGGGAATCTTTGGAAAGGAAGTGTTGAACTTGTGAAGTTCGGAAAATAATGGAAACTTATACCGTGGAGGTATCGTCGATGATGAAAAGCCAGATGATGTTATACAAAACAAAATGTTTTGCAAAGAAAACATTTTCTACTCTAAGCAAGAATTCTGGAAACTGATTCCAAGAAGTTTTGCAAAGAGAAAATATTCTTTAAACAAAACTTTACAAACACTCTTGTACATGGGATATCTACAAGAGAAATAAAACTATATTATTTTGTTTTCTTCCGAAGTATCTTCTTCAACAAAGATACAGATTAATCTGACTGCAACTATGGTGTCATCATATATGCACACCATTGATAGTGAACCCTATTTATAGCCTACCTGTTCCACCATATAAGCATATTTGCATGTTGGTAAGTGACATGATGGATGTCTTGCTGAGTACATTCAAATGTACTCATTATGGTTTCGCCCCTGGTATCTACTTATCAGATTTGGAGAAGGAGCCTCCAAAGGAGATCTACGAAGAGAAGTACGGAGCTGACGGCTTTGCGAACTAGGATCGTCTCCGGGTCAGCAGCCTGTAGGTTAAGGCGTGACTTGGGCTCAACTACGTTGTGTTTTATTTGTCTTCCGCTGTGTTTGTTAAGTGCTTGCCCTTTTGGCAGTTGTGCTAGACTTGATCATGTGATCATTTGTGTAATACCTTTATGTATTCGTGTAATGGATGATGTATTTCTGTGTGCCAACTGTGTATGTTGTTCACGACTGATCTTTCTGGGATCGTGAATGTATGCATACGTAGGGTTTCAGACTGCCGGTCTGGGGTCCTTACAGTAGTCAACTCCGGTGCAAATTCGTACATTTGCTATGGTTTTTCTTGAGTTGTAAATAACATCAGTTACTTCAGTAAGCCATAAATGCTTCATAATTTGCTCAAGGAAACAAAGATTTCAAGGTAAACATGACCTGCAAAAGAAGTGTTGCATTCTAGCATAACAATCAATAGACATTTTTGCTTAAGTTGTGCTAATTTTCCGGGTCTAAATGATTATGTTTTTTGGTTTATGTTTTAGCTTCTTGGCTGGTTTATTATCCCGGAAGGATCATCATGTGCTAATCTCATCACTAAAGATTATCGAGATTCTCATGCAGAAGCTTCCGGATGCTTACCTTGGATCTTTTATCAAAGAAGGTGTTTTTTATGCCGTAGAGGCTCTTGTTATGCAAGATGATTGCTCAAAATCCAGTCCTCTCTCTGATGACACTGAGCAATCAGAGAATCAACCCGTTGTAAGAAGTAAACCTACATGTTTCTGCTATGCATTTGATTCTCGCATATCTGAGTCTGCTGAAACAAGGACTTGTAGGATTGGGCAGGGAAACCTTTTTAATCTTGCAAGGCATGTGAAGACAACTTATTTTACAGCCGAAGAAGAGAGTCATGCCAAGGAACTGTGGTTGTTTATGGTTCATCTACTCGTATTCAACAATGAAGAATAATCAGTTGTTACTGAAAATACATGTATTTCATAGGTGCAAAAGAATTTTACTAGTGTACACCATGTAGTGATAGCAATTTTATCCTACATTTCACATGTGAGTTTCCAACCTTTATAAAGTTAGTCTTTTCTCTGAGATGTTGCTTGCCTTTCTTGCACATTGATAGATATGGCGTGCTTATGCCAATGCTTGGTTAGAAATTTAAATTACCACCTTTTTGTTTGCTTGCAGTTCCAGGAGACCCAAATAACTGGGCATGGTAAACTGGTATATTTCATTTTTCAGAAGTTTTAAAATTTAAATGCACGCAAAAGTATGACAACATCCTGAAATATTTTATGTGTCATCTACCTCTTTGTTATTGTGCTTAGCTTATTATAATACACATTATTTTCGCACACTGGGCTGGATAAAAAATGTGCATAAGAGATTCAGTCATCATAATTATTTCTTAGGAACTTAGGTTCAAACTAAGCTTTCTTATTTACCTGGCGTATTTAAATTCTCTCTGATTGTATCATATTGTAGGAAACGCTTCCGTATGGTGATTTATCATGTGGCTTTCCCATATAACTGGTCCATGTCGTCTTAGCCTCGTGCTCATCCATACGGTAATTCTACATCTTTAATACATCTTCTAATAATTGCTCTGACTTTTCAGTCAGACACATTTCCATGTACGGCCTATCTATGCTTCTTAATAAAAAAAAATTGAGTTTGACAAGCTAGGCGAGTTCTGATCATATCTTAGCGCGGATCCTTATTGTTGGCTAATGTGTGTTGTAATTCAAAAACTTAACCATTGTTTTGTTGTTTTTTTTTTTTTGCAATATCTTCATCTATCTTTTGTGTTATAAATGTTTTGATGTCCATTAAGCATCAGTTTTGAAATTGTCGGGCACTACTTTCTGCTGCCCCTTATAGTTCATGTTTAATCTTTTAAATTGTTTTTCTTCCCGTTTCCTCAACAAAGCTTAATTTTAATTTATTGAAAAAACATGTTTGACAGTAAAGATGGTTGTGATGGTGTAGCTTAGGGCTTGTCTTTATAAGTATGAAGCATAGGACTCCAAACCAGATTCTTTATCATTTTTTTATGTGGACAATGTATTATTCATCATATATTTTTGATTGGGTCATAACTTTTCAGTCAAAATATTATTGGGATAATTGTCAGCTACAAATTATTTGTTCTCAACAGATAAGGTAATGGCTAAGGTACGACATGCATTTCCTATTGTACAGTTCATTCCTAAGACTGGCATCCCATTTTTGTTTTTTAGTGCTCTTCTCCTTTGCACATCAATGTTGCTAACATCATTAATTGTGTTTTCTTGCAATTTAGAAATATATAAGCCCAACCACCATACTAGACAGAATGATACACTCTTGTGCTTTGGGACATTTGATTGGTAGTGACACTATGTATGAAACGTACATCCATGTTAGTTGTAAGGTAAGATTAATCTGGAGTGAGCGGATACTAACTAAACTCTGATTTGAACCAATGAGTTGTTAATCGTTACAAAGGAACACATTTTTTATAACTGAAGTTACCTATGCAAGGTAGCAATGCATCCGGTTTGAAATGGTCTATTGCAAATGTGGATGGTCTATTGCCCAGTTGCAGCTGGGAATGAGACTGTTTAACTCTTTTTCTTGGTTTAATTACTGTTCTAAATTTTACCAATCTACCTTCTATGAAACTTCCCGGTAAATAGATCCCTTTACATTGGAGCTACGTGTTGCCAGGCGTCCTTGTTGTGCTCGGCCTCGGCGGTGTAAGTCGAGTGATGTCTCATCTGGCTGCTCTACTGGACCATGCAGGGGCAACATGTTCTGGGCGCTCTTTGTCATGGGACTTGGCTGGTATGAGCCGTACTTTGTACCGTACTTATATTCCGGTTTTAGACTAAGGCCACAAGGTTTAACTTCTCCCTGGCTGGTGTTCGCAGCGGAAACGGGAGCTTCTCGAGCAACCCGAAGTTGAACAGCGTTGTCGGACACATACTTGATTCCTCCATTCTTGTCCCATACAAGCATTGTAGATGTTATTTTTGTGCTTGGTGCTGAGACAGGAGGCGTATGGGATGTAATCGCTCGAGGACTAGCCACATGTTGCCAGATTACAGTTATTTGGTAAATTCATTTTCTTAGTAGTCAATTGTCGAATGGTTCTATCACTGTGTTCCGTTCTTCAGTGGACATTGCTAGACATAGGATTGTTGCAAATTTACCTTTCTGTGTGGTATTATATTAGTATATATTGTGCATATAAAATTGAATACATTGTATCAAATTGAAGAGTGGTTGCATCACTTGTGTATCTGGACATGAAATTTAGGTTTGCGACTCTTTTGTGATTGATCATTTGACAATATAATTGATTTGAGGACAAGTGAGCAATGTTGTTTGGCCAAAAAAGGTTGGTATACTACATCGGGCATGAGCTGCCATCGTGTGTTGAAATTGGAACGCATAAACCAAGGAGTTGGAGCCAGACCGCAATGGACCGGCCAGGGGCGCCCCAGCCTCTTGTCAACACAAACCTCCGGTGTTTCCACTTGAGGTTGAGGAGAGCATGTATACTGGAGATGCTCTTGGAGCACAGATAGGTAACCGCGCCCAACGCAATCATCGACTTTGGTTGATTGAAATCTCCACAGCACAGGTCGCACAATCGGGACGACCTTGCAAGAAACAGAACCACACGCCTCGTCTCGGGTCCGCCTCGCAGGTTCCATGCGTAGACGTGACGTTTTCCCGCCTTTTGTTGCACCATGTACTGCCGCCAGCAAGAAGAAGCCCTTTTTTTTCACTAATTAGTCATTAACGACGCAAGATGAGGACGGAATGACTGGAATTGATCAGCTTCTACCTACGACCCTAGCAAGTTGTCTTTGTCGTTGTTGGGAGGGAAGGGAACTCTGCCTAGCTAGCATACTATTACTAGTGATCGCTACAGATGGAGAACATTCCTCACAAATTATGGCTTTCCATCCCTCGGGCCTAGCGTAGATGTACCATGCCTATTTTTATATATTTATTTTGAGGTACCATGTCGTTGTCTTCTTCCTGTTTGTTTTTTGTTTTTTGAGATGGAACGCCCCGATTTCAGAACTTCGTCCAGACCCAGGCGGCTAGATTCAGCTTGACTCGCACCCATCGCCGCGAGGGCGTGTGCAATATTTTTTTTCTCCGGATTTAGTTTTTTTCTAGATCCATTTTTCTCTCTTTATGTATTCATCAACGGGGACTAGTTTGGGCTTGTAGGTGAACGACGGGGATTACGCAGGCTTCGCGGCCCACGTTACTTGCCTTTTTTGTTGGCTGCGGGGAGCTCATATGTATCGCTTGAAGCGAGTTGTATGGTCGTACCTCTGATCAGAAGGCCCACAAACACATAACCTTCTAAACTCTATGGATGCTTTGTGTTGAGTGCGCATTCAGTTTTCCTTCCGTCGTTTCTTCATTCCGTTGTATTCTGCGTGTGATATTCTTTTATTTTTTATTTTTATTTCCTGCATAATACGTGAAAATTTTGAATTTTTTTCCCTTTTTTTTGCCTTTTTTGTTGCTGGACTAAGTGAATACTTTTTTTTGAATTTGCAAACAAATTTTAAACTCGGAAAATTTATATTGAACCGAGTGAATAGTTTTTCGAAAATGTTTGTACACGGATCCGTGAAAGTATTTCCTTAGCCCGGTAACTTTGTTTGGAATCCGCGAACAATTTTTAAATTCCGGACATTTATTTGAACCCCACAAAAAAACATTTCGAATCATCCGTGAATAATTTATCAGAAACATGAACTATTTTAGCATAGGTGAACACATTTTTTAGCCAGGAAACATTTTTAACCTAGGAACATTTTTAATCTTGAGAACATTTATTTTGGACCACACATGAAAATTTTCTGAAACTCGTGAACAACTTGCTCAACCTTTGTAAATAATTTCTCGAAAACACTTGAACCGTTTTTACATAGGTGAACGACTTTTTAGTCCAGGAACGTTTATTTTGACCACACATGAACATTTTTTGAAACCCGTGAACAATTTTCTCAACCCTAATGAATAATTTCTCGAAAATATATGAACCACGTTTCCATTGGTGAATACTTTTTTTTAGCCTAGGAACAAACATTTTTTGAAACCCGTGAACAATTTTCTCAACCCTAATGAATAATTTCTCGAAAATATATGAACCACGTTTCCATTGGTGAATACTTTTTTTTAGCCTAGGAACAAACATTTTTAAACACCAGAACATTTATATTTGGACCACACATGAACATATTTTTTAACCTAGCGAACAATTTTCTCAATCTCCGTGAATAATTTCTCAACAATACATGGACCACTTATACATAGGTGAACCCTTCTTTTAACGGTGGTAATAGTTTTTTAACCCGTGATTATTTTTATCGGGAATATATATTTTGACCCGCTTGAACATTTTTATAAACCTTCATATTTTGTTAACCACTATCGTAAATAATTTGTCGAATATAGATGAACCATATTTACATAGGTGAACGCTTATCGATCCATGGAACATTTATTTTGAAACATGCGTGAACATTTTTTTAATCTTGTGATCGATTTTCTCAAACTTCCTGAATAATTTCTCGAAAATACATGAACCATTTGTACATAGCTGAGAACTTTTTATAGGCCGAAAACATATTTTTCATCTTCGAACATTTTAAACTCCGGAACATTTATTTTAGCTAATTTTATTAAATAATACGATTTTATTAATTAATTCCGGAAATAATACGCAATTTTGAGAATTTTCAGAAATATTATCCAATCGGGCCTGCTGAGCCCCACAGGATCCAGTCGTGCCTGCCAAGCCCGATTAGGGCCTTTCGGCAACTTTAGGCCCAAGTATGAAGAAAAAATGCCTAATATTTTCTGTCAGGCTACTAGTCGGGCCTAAGGTGGCCGAAAGACCCTAATCGGGCTTAGCTACCCCGACTGGATCCTGTCGGGCTTAGCAGGCACGACTGGATAATATTTCTGAAAATGTTGAAATCTATGTATTATTTCCGAAATTAATGAATAAAATCATATTATTTGAGAAAATAGCTTTATTTTAAACCACACATGAACATCTTTTTGAACCTCACAAAAACAATTCTCAACCTTAATGAATAATTTCTCAAAAATTCATAGACCATTTATACATGGGTGAGCACTTTTTTTGGATCGGAAAACATTGTTAACCTATTAACATTATTTAACTTGGGAACATATATTTTGAACTACATAAACATTTTGCTAAACCTTCATGATTTTTTTTCAACCTTTATGAATATTTTCTTGAAAATAAATGAACTTTTTACATAGGTGTGATGGCGTGTAAACACACGTTCGTTGGGAAACCTCAAGAGGAAGGTATGAAGAGTACAGCAGCAAGTTTTCCCTCAGTAAGAAACCAAGCTTTAATCAGACCAGTTGGAGAAATAAATCACTTCTGGAGGTTGATGACAACTGATGTTGACAGAACGCACTACCGGACTCAGCATCAACATGGAATCTGCACACAACACAACCAAGATACTTTGCCCTAACGAAACAGTGAGGTTGTCAATCTCACCGGTTTTGATAACACAAAGGATTAGATGTATAATCTGAAAAATGATGTATGATTGCAGTGAATGAAAGATAACGGTGTTTGCAGTAAAAAGAACAGTGCTTGAAGTGGTCGTATTATCAGTGTAAAAGAATGGACTGGGGTCCACAGTTCACTAGTGGTGTCTCTCAAAACAGATAGATAACATGTTGGGTAAACAAGTTACAGATAGGCAATTGACAAAAATAAAGGCTGCACCTTAGTGCATATGAAAGACACGATGGTTACTATGAGATTTATTTCGGCATTACAACATGATACATAGACAGTAATCCAACTGCATCTATGACTAATAATCCACCATCAGAACGTAATCCAAGCAGACTCTGGGTATTAAGTTGCAAGCAACAGATTATTGCATTAAGTAAAGTGCGTAATGTAAACAACAGAATTATGCTTAGAGAAAGCATTGTTGTTTTCTCCCTAATGGCAACAACACATCCCCCATCTGTCACATTTCTGTCACTCGAGCACAGATATAAGGGAGGCATGAACCCACTATCGAGCATAAATACTCCCTCTTGGAGTTACAAGCGTCAACTTGGCCAGAGCATCTACTAGTAACAGAGAGCATGCAAGATCACAAATAACATATACAAGATAGATCTATAATCAAGTTGACATAGCATTCAATATTAATCGGACCCCAGCAAACACAACATGTAGCATTGATACGTCATAAACGTATCCTTCATTTCTGATGTTCCATGTTGTTTCCTACATGTTTGCTATACACTTTATGTCATTTTTATCGATTTTCCGGACTAACCTATTGACAAGATGCCACAGAGCCGGTTCCATGTTTTTGATGTTTTTAGTTTCAGAAAAGTTGTTCTGGAAATATTCTCGGAATTGTAAAATTTGAAGTTCGGAGGTCCTAGAATTCCCGAAGGTTCCACGGAGTCCCGAAGAGGCCCGGAGAGGGGCCACAGGAGGGCCACACCATAGGGCGGCGCGCCCCCTTGGCCGCGCCATGGGGTGGTGTGGGCCCCTAAGCCTCCACCCCCTTTGCCCTTTCGCCTATTTGCCGAAACCTAGCTTTTTTGCATCCCTCTCGTAAATCGAGGAAAAACTTGCTTCTTTTTTTTACCCTCCCCCTAACATATTAACCCTAAAAATATACCACTTTTTCCCGAGAAACACCCGAGGCCGTCGTCATCGTCATCCCGAGATCGGTAGGGTTCTGGAGCTCTCCCCGGCACCCTGCCGGGAGGGGAATTCATCACCGGAGGGGTCTACACCACCATGCCCTCCTTCGAAGTGATGCGTGAGTAGTTCATCCTGGACTACGGGTCCATAGCATTAGCTAGATGGTTGTTCTCTCCACTTTGTACCTCATGTTTAGATCTCGTGAGCAGCCTCACACGATCAAGATCATCTTTATGTAATGCTACATCTTGTGTTTGCTGGGATCTGATGAATGTTGAATGAAATGTCTTCTGATTATCAACCTATCATGTTATCTTCATGCATATGTTATTTATGATCTTGCATGATCTCCGTTATTAGTAGATGCTTTGGCCAAGTAGATGCTAGTAACTCCAAGAGGGAGTATTTATGCTCGATAGTGGGTTCATGCCTCCTTTGCATCTGTGCTCGAGTGACAGAAATGTGACGGGTGGAGGATGTGTTGTTGCCATTAGTGAGAAAACAAGGGTGTTTACCTAGTTTACATTGTTTACATTACACACTTTGCTTACTGCGATAATCTGTTGCTTGCAACTTAATACCCAACGTTTGTTCGGATGATATTGGGAGGGTGGATTATTAGACATAGATGCAGTTGGATGACGGTCTATGTATTTTGTTGCAATACCCGCATGAATCACATAGTAATCTGTATGTCTTGCATATGCACTACGGTGCAGCCTTCATTTCTGTCAATTGCCCAGCTGTAATTTGTTAACCACGCATGTTATTTATCTTTCACGGAGAGACACCACTAGTGAACTGTGGACCCCGGTCCATTTTCTCATTCTGATAATACACACACTGCTTCCACTGTTTTCATACTCCTGCTACTGCTTGCATATTGTTCTCCTATTGTTTTCCACACCATACGTTTAACCTCTTTGTGTTCAGCAAAACCGGTGAGATTGACAACCTCACTACTTCGTTGGGGCAAAGTGATTTGATTGTGTTGTGTAGGTTCCACGTTGCTTCTGAACTAGTAGTGCGCCCTACCATCTCAGCCGCTTCAACCTTCTGAAGTTACTCCTTCCTCCTACTGGTCGATTAAACCTTGGTTTCTTACTGAGGGAAAATTGCTGATGTGCTCATCATACCTTGCGCTTGGGGTCTTGATACGTCCATTTTGTATCACTATTTTATACATAATTTTCTGTTATTCATCGATATATTTCATGTTATGATGCATCTCTTCTGTTATTTTCTCTTATTTTGCATGTTTTATAATTTTTGGAGAATAAACACCGGGACCAGAAATCTGATGGAAAAAGCACCGTCGAGATACCATATTTCAGAAGATCAGAAGAAGAAGGGGGACATCCGGGGGTTCCTAAAAGTCCCGAGGAGGAACATAGACAGAAAGAGAGCTAGAGGGGGGCCACCAGGGGCCCACACCTAGGGGTGGCACGCCCTCCCCCTTGTCGTGCCACCTAGGGGTGTGGCCACCCTGGCCCACCTCCGGGGGTCATCTTTGGCCCCCTGACCCCGAGGGAACCCTAAGCCTCATTCCATCCTCGAAGAATTATTTCGCCGCTGCTGCGGGGCGGAAAACACCCGAGAGAGAAAAGCTCTCTTGCAGGAAGAAATCTGTCGGGGAAATTCCTCTCCGGAGATGGTAAATCACCGCCATCGTCACTGTCATCGCTCCGAGCATCATCAAGATCGTCATCATCATCGTCATCACCACCAGCACCATCACCCTCATCATCCACAGTCATCCCGCTGTAACAATTAGGGGCCTATATCGTTGTTTTGCATTAGATCTCTCTCCCGGCGTGGATTACTTGTTAGTAGTTGATGCTTGTGAGATTTATCGGTGTTTGCACTTTATGACAAGATTGTTATCATCCATTATATCACCTCTGATTATGATCCATATGATGTGTTGTGAGTAGTTCGTGTTGTTCTTGAGGACATGGGAGAAGTCAAGTTGTTAGTAGTGAAGTAATGTTGAATAATATTAATGTTTGATATTTAAGTTGTGGTGTTAATCTTCTAGTGGTGTCATGTGAACGTCGACTACATGATACTTCACCATTTATGGGCCTAGGGTAATGCATCGTGTATTTGGCTACTAATTGTGGGGTTGCCGGAGTAACAGAAACCTAAACCCCCGTTAGGAAACCATTACACGAGAGAGCGTAGGATCCCGGAGTTTAAAGCTGTGGTTACATTTATTTATTAATTACTTACTTGTAGTTGCGGATGCTTGCAAGGGGTATAATCACAAGTATGTATTAGTCTTGGATGCGACGGTACATTAGCATAGATTCACACACACAACACTTATCAAAACACCAAAGTTATTCAGCTGCATGGAACAAAAGCACTTGACAGAAACCTCCTGTGTGTCCTCGAGAACGTTTGTTAATCATAAGTAAACTAACCGGCTTTTCCTTTGCTGAAGAAAGGATTGGGACACCTGCTGCAATTATTACTACTGCATTTTATTTACTCGCACTTTATTTATCTGCAATATCAAAAACCTCTACCTATATGTTTTCCAGTATTTACAGTTATTCCTTTATCGAAACTGCTTGTCAACACCTTCTGCTCCTTGTTGGGTTCGACACTCTTATTTATCGAAAGTACTACGATACACCCCCTGTACTTGTGGGTCATCATGTCTCCCAACGAGCGTGTGTCCACACTCCATCAAGCATTTTCTAGCGCTGTTCCCGGGGAGGAAGAGAATTTCTGCAAGGGGAGTCTCTCACTTCCAATCTCTTTACTTTGTTTTTGTCTTGCTTAGTTTATTTTATTTTGTCTTGTTTGCTTATCTTTATCAAAAACACAAAAAAAATTAGTTCTTACTCTAGCTGTATTTTTATTCCTGTTTTTAGTCTTGTTAAAATGACTACTCCTCAGAACACTAAGTTGTGTGACTTTACTAGCACCAACAACAATGATTTCATTAGCACACCTATTGCTCCACCTGCTCCTACTGCTGATTTTTATGAGATAAAGTGTGTCCTGTTAAACCTTGTTATGAGAAAGCAATTTTCTGGTGTTAGTATGGATGATGATGCTTCCCGTCTTAATAATTTTGTTGAACTATGTGAGATGCAAAAATATAAAGATGTAGATCGAGATATTATTAAACCGAAATTGTTTCCTTTCTCTTTGAGAGGAAGAGCTAAAGAATGGTTGCTATCTTTGCCTAGAAATAGTATTGACTCTTGGACTAACTGTAAAGATGCTTTCATTGGAAAATATTATCCACATGCTAAGATTATATCTTTAAGAAGTAGCATTATGAATTTTAAGCAACTTGATAATGAGCATGTTTCTAAAGCTTGGGAAAGAAAGAAATCTTTAGTAAAGAATTGTCCCACTCGTGGACTGACCACTTGGATGATCATCCAAACCTTTTATGCGGGTCTGAATTTTTCTTCAAGAAACCTTCTGGATTCAGCTGCTGGAGAAACCTTTTATGTCCATTACCTTGGGGTCAGCAACAAAGCTTCTTGATGATATGATGTTAAATTATTCTGAGTGGCACACTGAGAGAGCTACAACTGGTAAGAAGGTAAATTCTGTTGAAGAAACCTCATCTTTGAGTGATAGACTTGATGATATTATGTCTATGCTTGTGAATGGTCATGCTCCTATTGATCCAAATAATGTTCCTTTAGCCTCTTTGGTTTCTCAAGAAGAGCATGTTGATGTGAACTTCATTAAAAATAATAATTTCAACACCAATGCTTATAGGAATAATTTTGGTAGCAACAATTATAGGCCATATCCTCCCAATAATAGCAATTCTTATGGTAATTCCTACAACAACAATAAAAGTGTACCCTCTGATCTTGAGAACATGCTTAAGAATTTTATTAGTACACAAACTGCTTTCAATAAATCTGTTGAGGAAAATTTTGGCAAAATTGATGTTCTTGCTTCTAAAGTTGATAGCCTTGCTCTTGATGTTGATTTTCTGAAACTAAAGTCTATTCCTCATGATGTTAAAGAAAGTAAAACTTTGAATGTTATCCAAATTTGAATTGATGATAATGTTAGGATGTTAGCTGAACTGCATGCTAGATGGGGAAAAGAAGATGAAATAGCTAGAAAGAATAATATAGCTAATGTTTGCACCATCACCACCACTAGTAAAACTTAAGCTTCTCATGCTAGAAAACCTTCTACTATCAATGGTAAAGTAATTGGTGTTGGAAATACTCCCACTTCTGCTATTAAAAATGCAAAACTGTCTGAAACTGCTAAAAATGTTTCTGATAAAAGTACTGAAATTTTTAGAAATATGGGAGACAATGGTCCCCTTATCTTTGATAAAAATGATCTTGACTTTGATGATTGCAACATAACTGAAGTGATTAAGTTCTTGCAAAATATTTCTAGTTGTCCTAATGCTAGTGCTATGAATATGGCTTTCACAAAACATATTACAAACGCTCTCATGCAAATTAGAGAGGATGAATAAAGATGTGAAGCGTCTATCCCTAGGAAGCTAGATGATGGTTGGGAACCCATTTTTAAAATGAAAGTGAATGATTTTTATTGCAATGCTTTATGTGATCTTGGTGCTAGTATCTCTGTTATGCCCAAGAAACTCTATGATATTCTTTATTTACCACCATTGGAATCTTGTTATTTGGATATTCGTCTTACTGATAATGTTAGAAAGAAACCTTTGGGGAGAGTAGATGATGTTCTTATCATGGTTAATAATAATCTTGTCCCCGTTGATTTTGTTGTCTTGAATATTGAATGCAATGCTTCTTGTCCAATTGTTTTGGGAAGACCTTTTCTTAGAACTGTTGGTGCTACTCCCTCCGATCCCCAAAAAATGTCGCAAGTTGTACTGCTCACTTCTATGCATTCAGTTCATTTCCTCTGACATTTAATTCGGATCGGAGGTAGTATTATTGATATGAAAGAGAGGAATATTAAATTTCAGTTCCCACTCAAGAAAGGTATGGAACACTTTACTAGAAAGAGAATGAAGTTGCCTTTTGATTCTATTATTCGAACCAGTTACAATTTGGATGCTTTTTCACTTGAAAATACTTGATTCCACTTTTCTGAGTCTAGCTAAAAGGCGTTAAAGAAAAGCACTTCTTGGGAGATAACCCATGGTTTTATTTTTTATTTGTTTTACTATGTTTTCTTTGAGTCAAGGGGTTGTATACTTATGTAGCAACTCCTTTGTATTTTTATTTTCATTTTTAGTTGTCCCAAGTAAATTTTTTGACGAGAGTTGGAGTTGGTTTTTGGATTTCAGCGCAGGAAACAGATTTCTATTGTCCACCGTAAAAAATCATATAATTCACACCAAAATCAGAATGACGTGAAATTCCTTGTTCTTATTCCTCAGCAAATTCCACAACTTTTTCATTCTTTAAGTTTTTCGATCTGAGCAACGTAAGTGCCTCGAAAAAAGTCGTCTTTACAGACTGTTCTGGTTTTGACAGATTCTGCCATTTTTCTTGCATTTGCTCTTTTGTGATATCAAGTGGATTTCTTTGCTTCACTAAACATCGGTGGCTGTAGATAGTGTTTAACATTATCCATAGAACTTGTGCCCTTACAGAACCCATGGATTTTTTATTGTTGCACTAACCCTCTAATGCGAATTACTCTTTGAGTGTGGTGTGAAGGAAGTTTTCAAGGGTCCAGAGAAGAGGATGATATACGTGATCAAGAAGAGTGCAAGGTCAAAGCTTGGGGATGCCCCCATGGTTCATCCAATCATATTTTTAAGAATACTCAAGCATCTAAGATTGGGGATGCCCAAGGCATCCCCTTCTTCATCAACAATCTATCAGGTCACTTCTAGTGAAACTATATTTTTATTCGGTCACATCATGTGAAGTTTACTTGGAGCGTCTGTTTTTTTATTTTGTTTTCTTTTGTTTTCCTTTGTTTTCCTTGATGAAATAATATGGTTGGACCCTACCATTACTTTTTTGGGAGAGAGACACGCTCCGCTTATTCGTTTGAATACTTGCTATGCTAGTATTCTTAATTTTCTTCTAGCTGCTGCAAAATTTCTGTTTAGCTCTTGTTTTCATTGCATCTCTTGTTCAGATCTGTTAGTTTTAGTAGTGTTATGTGAGTAATCTCATGTTTTCTTGCTGTAGAATTTATAGAGTTTTTTTTAAAGCATGTTTTGTATGGCTCTTGTTGGGAAAAGAAATTGCTGCTTGAAGTAGAATTTATAACGGTGCAAGTAGAAGTTGTATAGACTGTGGCTCGACTTTTTCATATCATGCTAGATATTATTTTAATTCTAAAGCCTTGTGGTTATTTAGTGTCATGATTAGCCTCAAATAGCTGAGAGTGTTTAATGTTCCATTGAAAGAATCATGAGTTGTTTTTGTCATATTGAAGCATAAATTTGTGGTGTTCTCCTTTGAATGTTTTATTTGGTTGACTTGGCGCATGCTCACCCCATGTTTATGACTATGAACCAGTCACTTATAGCCTCTATGATCATTTAGTTTTTGAACTTGTGGTACCACTTATGCTTTGATTAATGATGTTTATGTCGTTATGCATGATTATGACTCTTATGCTCTCTTGATTTGTCGCTCCCGGTCTTTTGCTAGCCTCCACATTTACTGAGTATGAGCTCTACCCGTGCATCCAACTCCCAAAAACCAAATTTTACCAAATGTGTCCACCATACCTACCTTCATGTGGTATTTAACTGTCACTCCAAAGTAAACTGCTCATGCGTTACCTTTAAAACTTTCAAAATTACTCCTTTTTTGTGCTCCTGTTTTAGCTCATGAGGGCGTAAATAGAGATCTTTATCTCACTTGTTGATTGGACTTTCACACCCTGTACTAGTGGCTTCATCCGCTTATCCAATGATAGAAGAGCTGGCAGTGGGGTGCCCGGCCCCAAATTAATAAGAACAAATTATCTTCACTATTTTTGCCCCTAATTTATCAGTCAAAGAATAATTGTGTAAACAAAAGAGAAAGAGGGATGACCTTCTACCCAGATACGTCCTTCTATGAGAGCCGCTCTTGTGAAGTCTAGTTGGCTTGTGACGTACTGTATTTTATGTTTACCATTCGTTGACATAAGCATACACCTCTCTAAAAAATATAGACACTCCTCCACGGTATGTGATTGTTGGCAGGCACCCGAGGATTCGGTTAGCCATGGTTTGTGTAAGATGGATGGGAGGAGTGTCAAGATTTTATACGTCTGTTTAATAAAATAAAAGCTCTAGCACATGAGTTGATCCCTGCTTCCCTCTGCGAAGGGCCTTTCTTTTACTTTTATGTTGAGTCTCCATCTTCTAACTGTATGCGTAGTTGAGAGAGCATAGGTGCCATTCTGAGTTTTATGTGTATTTGTCCCACAAACATTATTAATTGATTCATGATGTGTTATTGCTTGTTCTCTAATTATTCGTTCTAGTCTTCCTCATGAACTTTGAAGGTGTCCTGGCATTTATGGTTTGCCCCACTCTTAAAGACTAGCGAAATATAACTTTGCCATGTTTTCCCTATACTTGAAACAAACGTATATGTTTCGGTGCATTGTTATTCACGATCTTTTATTTGTGTTACTTCTCATGATGCAAGGTGATTGCTATGCTTTATTGTTAAAATGTTATTTATCATGCTTGTGTTGAAGTTCTATGATCTCAGCTTACATATGCTTTTGCATTTTTTATGATCAAGTTTATGTTGGTAGCATGTCACCTCAGAAGTTTTGTGTTTTTATCGTTTACCTACTCGAGGACGAGTTGGAACTAATCTTGGGGATGTTGATACGTCATAATCGTATCCTTAATTTCTGATGTTCCATGTTGTTTTCATGTTGTTTCCTACATGTTTTCTATACACTTTATGTCATTTTTATCGATTTTCCGGACTAACCTATTAACAAGATGCCACAGAGCTAGTTCCATGTTTTCTATTGTTTTTAGTTTCAGAAAAGTTGTTCTGGAAATATTCTCGGTATTGGAAAATTCCAAGTCTGGAGGTCATAGAATTCCCAAAGGTTCCACGGAGTCCCGAAGAGGCCCGGAGGGGGCTACACCATAGGACGGCGTCCCCTGGCCGCGCCATGGGGTGGTGTGGGGCCCGAGGCCTCCACCGCCTTTGCCCTTTCGTCTATTTATACCCCCGACATATTAACCCTATAAATATACCACTTTTTCCCGAGAAACACCCGAGGCCACCGTCATCGTCATCCCGAGATCGGTAAGGTTTTGGAGCTCTCCCCGGCACCATGCTGGGTGGGGAATTCATCTCCGGAGGGGTCTACACCACCCTACCCTCCTCCAAAGTGATGCGTTAGTAGTTCCTCCCTGGACTACGGGCCCATATCAGTAGCTAGTTGGTTGTTGTCTCCACTTTTTACCTCATGTTTAGATCTCGTGAGCTGCCTCACATGATCGAGATCATATTTCTGTACAAATAATCGCACATAGACTCGGGGGTTACTCCCACCGGGAGCGCTGGCCGCGCCCCAATGAGCGCTGGTCGTGCAACCGACGAGCGCTACGGGTGCCCTCGACGTACTACCACGTCGGAAGTATATGACACGCTGGCCGCGTACCTAAGGAGCTCTGTCAGAATTCTTCGTCCAGATCCTTATTGTGGTCGTACAGATCGCATATTAACTCGGATGAAGAAAAGCAAGACATCAAACTTGTTCGTCTCGACGAGGCGCATATGACATCACGGGCCAATTCGCGAAATCAGAACCTATTGAAGACTTTTCGGGTCCATATTCTTATATGGACTCGGCGGCTGAGCGTCCGCGTCAACTACACGACTTCCACGTCGTCGTGCGACTCTGCCACGTCCGCGTCAACTACACGACCTCCACCGCGTCGACGCCATCCGCCTCGTCGACTACACGACTTCCTCGTCGACTCCGTCCGCCGTGTCGAGTACACCTCCACCGCGTCGACGCCATCCGCCTCGTCGACTCTGTCCGCCGTGTCGAGTACACCTCCACCGCTTCGACTCCATCCGCCTCGTCGACTCCGTCCGCCGTGTCGAGTACACCTCCACCGCGTCGACTCTGTCCGCCGTGTCGAGTACATCTCCACCGCTTCGACTCCCTCTGCCGTGTCGAGTACGTCTCCACCGCGTCGACTCCCTCCGCCGTGTCGAGTACACCTCTTCCGCGTAATTACTGCACGTCCTGCGGAAAAACGAATGCACGTCGGCACGCTTCCGGTCAAAAGCTGACACGATGGGCACTACGTGCCCTGCCCCACAAACGTCACGTCCCATCGGGAGCAGGCGAGTGCGCGGTGACGTCATTGCGCACCTCACAAACACGAAATCTCTTTCGTATGGGCACACCAAGACGCAAAATTTCTTTCGCATAAGCACCCCGACACGAAATCTCTTTCATATGGGCACATCAAAGACGCGAAATTCTTTCGCATAAGAACCCTGACACGAAATCTCTTTCGTATGGGCACATCAAAGACGCCAAAATTTCTTTCGCATAGTCACCCTGACACGATATCTCTTTCGTATGGGCACATCAAGACAAAATTTCTCTCGCGTAAACGTCATAACGCGAAATCTCTTTCGTACAAGATCAATAAGGAAGATCTCTTCACCCGAAGAATCGCAAGAACATGATTAAGGTAAAATCGCGAGTGTGCGGCTCCCGCAACTCTACCACACGATGTATTTACACATCCTTATCCTGGATCGTTCGGCCGACTAGGCACATCCGGATGCCGTATACTTTCGAGTACGAAGTTAAGACCTAAGGATCTCTCTTTTGGGCCTGGAATCGCACTCAAGCTGCGTCCTCCGGTAAATTTCCCGTGTCAACAACACGAAGAAAAATCCTAGCGGACGCGCCGGGTACCCCTTTAGGTTAAGTTCGACTCGGTAAGACCTCCACGGCCCAGTCGCAACGATCACCTCGCCGGATTCGAGTCGGAGGTCTCGAATTCGTGTAGGCCAGAACCTTTTGCCCTAGATGCAATTAATTTGCCCTGGTCTTTCGGGAGAGTCAAGCGACTGAGCCACATCCTTCTGCGAAAACAGCCAACACAAGGCACGTTTATCACTCGATGCTCGAGTACAGAAGCGCATCGCGCATAGGGTATGCACCCGCAAAACCTGACGATTGAATAACTAATCGATGAAATCAAGAACGGACTTTGAGTGCCCACCCGACTGATTCTCAGTCGACTAAACACTCGGGGGCTACTGACATGGGGATGAATCCTGGACCTATCGGGTGATCCTACCCGGTCCAAAGCCCAAGACCTAGGCCCAAAGACAGGTGATAACCCGCGGTTCTAGAAGGCCCAACAGAAGCCCACCCGCAAGACTTGCGGGTCAAGACAAGAACTCCTATACGTAGTCTACTAGGACTCATGTAACCCCCTCCTGGCTGCATATATAAAGCCAGGAGGGAGGAGAGAAAAAAGGACATCCAATCTGGGATCCAATCTAGAGAGAGGAAGATACAAGCCACAACTAGATTAGGCAATACACGGGATACCCCGTACGCCTCACCATGGCATCCCCGTTGTAACAGCTCGACTATCTCGTCATAATACAGATCAGACAAGCAGGAGTAATGGTTTTACCTCTACGAGGGCCCCGAACCTGGGTAAATCTTGCCTCCTTGTTAGCCGTCGAGACTACCAGCGCGTACATCGTTCCTCTACTCGAAACCCTACCGGATCACCCGAGGGATTTGTTGATACGACTCTTCGACACCTAGTACAAATCATGGCATACATGATGGATCCGATTGCCGAAGCATACGGGATCACACTCATCTGACTTCGCTCATCAGTCGTCGAAGGACACTGAGTCTTGCTAAGTTTTATACCATGGGACATCGGTAAGAACCCCTTCTTAGACTCTTCCATTTTGAATTTCTTCAAAACTTTGTCCAGATATGTACTCTGACTCAATCCAATGAGCCGCCTTGATCTATCTCTATAGATCCTGATTCCCAGTATGTAAGTCGCCTCACCCAAATCCTTCATTGAGAAACTCCTTTCCAATGATTCTTTGGTTTCTTGCAACATCATGACATCATTTCCAATCAGTAATATGTCGTCCACATATAAGATTAGAAAATTTACTTTGCTCCCACTAAACTTCTTGTAGAAACAATAATCATGATCGCTCTTGATGAAGCCAAACGATTTGACTACCTCATCAAAGCGAATGTTCCAACTCCGAGATGCTTGCTTCAACCCATAAATGGATTTCTGAAGTTTGCATAACTTGTCAGCGTTAGCTGGATCGACAAAACCTTCGGGTTGTATCATATACACGTCCTCAGTTAAATTTCCATTAAGGAAAGCCGTCTTGACATTCATCTGCCATATCTCATAGTTGAAATAGGCTGCTATGGCTAACATGATCTAAACTGACTTAAGCATCGCTACGGGCGAGAAGGTCTCATCGTAGTCAACTCTTTGAACCTGTCGGAACCCCTTCGCGACAAGTCGTGCTTTATAGACGGAAATATTTCCATCCATATCAGTTTTCTTTTTAAAGACCCATTTGCAATCGACGGGTCTTGCACCGTCAGGCAAATCAACCAAATTCCAAACTTGGTTTTCATCCATGGACTTTAACTCGGATCTCATGGCTCCAAGCCATGACTCGGAATCAGATCCCACCATCGCTTCCGAATAAGTTGCCAGCCCATTACTGTCTAACAGTAAAACATCACGAGCATTTTGTAATATGGGAGATCTCCGTGGTTCAGCTGTTGTTACCGGCGTAGGTACCACGACTGGCTCAGCCTCTAAGGCCCTTGCCGACTCGCCCCTAGCTGGTTCCTCTCGAATTACTTCGAGTTGCACTGTGCTCCCACTGACTCCCCGACTGAGAAACTCTTTCTCAAGGAAGACACCGTTCCGAGCAACAAACACTTTGCCCTCTTCTCGATTGTAGAAGTAGTACCCCAAGGTTTCCCTTGCATACCCCACGAAAATACACTTATCCGACTTGGGCGTGAGCTTGTCCGACTGAAGTCGCTTGACAAATGCTTCACAACCCCAAATCTTAAGAAAAGACAAACTTGGCCTTTTGCCAGTCCACATCTCATGCGGTGTCTTCTCTACTGACTTTGATGGTACTCTGTTTAGTGTGAATGCTGCAGTTTCTAGACAATAACCCCAAAATGACAAAGGTAGATCTGTCCGACTCATCATTGATCGTACCATGTCCAACAAGGTCCGATTTCTCCGTTCCGATACACCGTTCCTCTATGGTGTACCTGGCGGAGTGAGTCGAGGAACTTTCCACAACTCTTTAGATGGTCATCAAACTCATGGCTCATGTACTCGCCTCCACGGTCCGACTGTAGAAACTTTATTTTCTTGCCGAGTTGATTTTGTACCTCACTCTGGAATTCCTTGAATTTCTCAAAGGCTTCCAACTTGTGTTTCATTAAATAGATATATCCATACCTACTCAAATCATCGGTGAAGGTAATGAAGTACTCATAACCACCTCTGACTGTCGTGCTCATTGGACCACATACATCACTATGTATTAGTTCCAACAAGTCGGACGCCCTTTCACAACTCCTTGCAAAAGGTGTCTTGGTCATTTTGCCTAGTAGGCATGATTCGCATGTCTCGAATGACTCTAAGTCGAACGAAGTTAGAAGTCCATCATCATGGAGCTTATTCATGCGCTTCCAACTTATATGACCAAGCCGACAGTGCCAAAAGTAAGTCATATCAGATCATTTGGTTTCAACCTTTTAATATTTATGTTATAGACCGATTCCCTATCAAGATTCAAAATAAATAACCCGTCCTGAACGGGTGCAAAGCCAAGAAACATATCTTTCAAATATAAAGAACAACCATTGTTCTTAATATTCGACTCATAACCTTGTCTCCTCAAACATGAGGCGGAAATAATGTTTCGACTAAGCACTGGAACATAATAACAATTATTCAGCTCCATTAAAAATCCTGAAGGTAAATGAAGTTGCATCGTGCCGACTTCCAATGCAGTGACTCTCGCCTTGTTGCCGACCCGAATATCAACCTCTCCTCTTGCCACACTCCTAGTTCTTACCAGTCCCTGCAACGAGTTGCATATGTGAATAACCGATCCGGTATCATATACCCAAGAACTGTTAGGTGCATCAGCAAGATAAATGTCTATAACATTGCACACAAGAATACCTGAGTTGGAAGTCACACCTCCACTCTTGGCTCTGTCAGCCAAATACTTGGTGCAGTTCCTCTTCCAGTGGCCATCATGCTTGCAATAGAAGAAATTGGCTCCGGCTGTAGGAGATGGCTTAGTCTTTGAGGAAGCGCTCTGGACAGGGCCATGGGCGTTGCCTCCTGACTTATCCTTCTTCTTCTTAGTCCAAGAATTCTTCTTGAACTTAGCCTTATTCTGCACCATCAACACTTGACTGGCGCCTTTCTTGAGATCAGCCTCTGCCGTTTTGAGCATCCCATGTAATTTAGTGATCGTCTTATCCATACCATGCATGTGGTAGTTCGAAATGAACGGACCATACGCACTAGGAAGAGAGTTCAGAATTATATCAGTGGCGAACTCTTCGTTAATTGGGAAGCCCAGCCTATCCAGAGACTGCACGTAACCAGTCATCTTGATTACATGTGGACTCAGTGGATCACCGTCTTTAAGCTTACAGCCCAGCAAAACTTGAGAGACTTGATACCTCTTGGTCCTTGCCTGAGCCTGGAACATACTTTTGAGGCTTTCGATCATATCGTAGGCCTCAACATTCTCGAACTGCTGCTGCAAGTCTGGTTCCATGTGTTCAAGCATAAGACAGCTAATTTCCGTAGACTCATCTCTAGTCTTACGGTAGGCATTCATGACAGCGACAGTCGCATCATCATCAAGCTCATCTGGAAGTGGAGTTTCTAGAACATGTTCTTTCTTGTCATGCTTGAGGACTATCCTCAGATTACGGTACCAGTTGGTGAAATTAGTTCCATTAAGGTTATCTTTCTCTAGGACTGACCTCAGCGCACAAGTGGACAAGTGAGGAAGGTTGCTAGGTGCCATTGATCTACAACAGAAAATATGCAAAAACACTTAAAGACATGTATTCATAAAAGAGCAGGC
Organism: Alopecurus myosuroides; assembly: GCA_028641055.1. Lineage (NCBI taxonomy): Eukaryota > Viridiplantae > Streptophyta > Magnoliopsida > Poales > Poaceae > Alopecurus > Alopecurus myosuroides. The sequence continues at coordinate 38,014,589 of CM054059.1, read as the reverse complement.
ATATTAAACGCTTTAATACTTATGCTTCCACTAGAACCAACATCCCTCCGATGGTCGCTAGGTGATTCAAGATCCTAAATAAGCAAGCCGACTAGTGAGCTTTAGCATCACCGCTAGCCGTCAAGTAATCTAGGTAGGCAACACCTTGCCAATCGTATCCAACACGACTCCTGTTAGTTGGGTGGCATCATATGCCCCGGCTCCCAACCTACCTCGCCCCACAACCGTTGTGATGGACTCGTCTAGATTACCAAGTGCTTCCGCTGTAAGAGTCCGACTCAAACTCACCTAATCGGAAAGAATTGGTAACACCTCAATTTTATGAGCCCACTACCAAGAATGTCCGACTTGTGATGGTGCAGCACTGGCGGGGCGACCGACTAGACCTTCTTTGAGGGATTAAAATCTACCAACTATCTAAATAGAGATAAAAAGAGACATAACAATAACACAAATAAAGCAATTATAATGTGAAATGGTATGGCTCTCTTCATGGTGATCTCCATCTCCACCGAAGCTGGTAAGTCGACTCGTGCCAACACTTGGCACGTGCCATCTTACTCCATGTAGCCGACTTGTACATCGACTTGCATGTCACTCGGGTTCTCCAACAAGCTACACTAGCTAGTAAATGAAAAATTACATAGAGAATCCGACACGCAGGCCGTTATAAAATAAAATGACAGCACCTAGGCTCCAGTCGGCTGACAAAAACATGATACGCAGATCATGTATGGATTACACACATCACATGCACATAAGCCATACCATTCACAAATTCCTGCAAAAACAAGTTATGCATAAACACGATATCTACCGGCGTTGTGAATCATGCGAACATTTTTACGAACCTATGAACAACTATTTTTAGTTGTGTGAATATTTCTTTGAACCAGTGAATAATTATTTTGAATCGTGTGAAAAAAATTCAAACACTTGAACAATTATTACGAGCAATGTGAACATTATTTTCTAGCGTGTGAAAGAATTCAGGCTTGTGAACAATTTATTTGAAATGAGAATAGTTTGTTCGTGCCTAAATATTTTTTGAACTCTATAAACTTTTTCATCCTACTTTACAAATATCATATGACATTACATTTAATTTGTTAGATTAATGAAAAGTTTAAAACTAAAAACTAGGAAGGAAAATAAAAAGTCATGAGAATTTTGTAAGCCACCCTGAGCGTATATTTGATATGGTGAACTTTTTTCTAAACATCGTGGATATTTCATTGAACAACGTGAATATATTTTGAACCACTTTTTTTTTCAAAATCGTGAACATTTTTCAGAATTGTTTCCTTTCTTGTTGTCTTGACAGTTTTATGAAGGGAACAAAGTTAAGAACAAAAAAATTCAATAAAATAAAAAGGAATAAATAATAGAAACAAAAAAAGAAAAAAGCAACACGTCTCAAAATGGTATGGAAAGATTTTTTTTGGAAAAGGGGTAAAACCCCAGCTTCTAAATCGATCGATGTACACAACTTTTTTTGATTGAAGAGTGTTAAGTATCAATCATCTTACAATCAACAATCAACTATCACATAAGGTTGAGACATGAATAGACCATCTAAATTATGACAACGTAATCGAACTACTTATCTCACAGTCGACCTATTTGGTGGCACGAAGCCGGCCGAAAAATATCCTGAGCAGCCATCAGGAGCCGAGAACATCCAGTAACCATAAACTCGCGCTAATCCGCTGGGATAAGGCAAGCCCAAAGCTGAATTCAGTGATGAGCCACCATATTGATAACCTGCATAACATGAAAAAAAAATCTTTTAAAGACAATATTGTTTCTACAATTCCAGATTTACCAACACAAAGCTCAAACTCTGATTCGAATTCTAGCCTTTGTCTTGTTATCAATTACATTCAACCAATTACCAAACATAGTTTTTATATTGGTTGGTGGTGGCATGTTATAAGTACTGAACACCACACGCCACAAGAGCTTAGCGAAATGGCATAAAATAAACAAATGTTCAATAGTCTCCTCTAAGTCACAAAAACAATATTTGGTACACCCATTCCACTTACGATTTAACATGTTATTTTTAGTGAGCGAGACTTTATTATTAAGTAACCACAAAAACACTTTGATTTTTAACGGAATTTTTTAACTTCGAAAGATACTTGCAAAGATGCCTCCTGTGACAGTTCATGAGGTCCTCATAGATACACTTAACAGAAAACACTCCATCATGAGTTAGTTTCCACACAAAAACATCGGATTCTTGTTTCAAGTTAATCTCCATCAAACTATCCGGAAAGAGCAAAGAGCCAGCCTAATGATAAATACAACGTTGGTTAGATGCTACTTCTCACGTGTATTGTAGCCGGTGGGTAGAAGTAGCGCCTACTCCACTCTCTCCCACTTTCTCCTATTTTTTGTGATATTGCAGCTGCTATAATCTGCTAATTAGTCTTACTATACTTGCTCATACTCGAGGGCTTTAGGCTGCACGAGCCACCCGCTCTGTCGTCAGAGGTACCCTTGTTACACTCAATAGCAAAACAACGATAAAGTAAGCAAGATCGAAACCAGCGGGGACACGAAATTTTAACGTGGAAAACCCTTCCAACAAGAAAGTGAAAAAAAAAAAACACAGGCGCCAGCCAGCAATACTTCACTATTTCGGATGAGGTTACAAACACGCTAGGATTTACAATGTGTGGTTTATCCCGAACGGCGGCTTACATGAGGTATATAAAGGCGGTCCTGACCTAACTAGGCCGGCAAGGGTGAATCCAACTCCAACCCGGTAACAACTCGTACCGTACCACGGGGGGCGGCGACGGGCCTCGCTCCGCTCCGTCCTAAGTTTCCTTTATCTTTATATAAATTTGGATAACCATAAAATAACACTTATCTATGTGGAAAAAAAGTTCATTTTAAACCTTAAAATCGTATAGGTCGGGCGGATTGAACCCTGAAGTCAAAATCTTTGTTGTTCGCATCCTAAACTTTTGAATCTTGGTCTATTTTGAACCCTGAACCAATTTTCCACTATAAAAAGTTAAACTCGTACTAAATAATTTGCTATTCTCACTCACTAAGATGGACCACATGTCATATACATCTTCTACCATATGTTTCTCTGTCCAATTTGGGCCCGCGAGAAATTTCGTCTGCCACCGCCTTTAGAGCTGCCCTCTCCTCACCCTAGAGGCTAGAGATGCATTGTGTATTTGTATTCTCCTGAATACGGTGGTGGCCACCCGCTCTAGTTTGCTCTGAATGAAGGTCTACTCCTGCTCCCTGGGCATAGGCCCCTCCACCACTCAATCGCCTTCGCTGACCAAGTCTCCCAGTCCCTAATCGCTCCTCGGTCAGCACTACCGTCGACCTGACCTTCGGATTCTCCTTGTCCAACGATGCTCTAACCTCCTCTCTACCGACGCTCCTCGTACTTTGGATCATCCTCGGGACGCAGCGCAATTCGACTTATGAGGTGCTCGAAGCTCGCTCATGGCATGAGGCGTGCGCAACGACCAACGAGGTTGTGGAGACCAGTGCGGCCATGCGGAATTTGTTGGAACGCGTAGAGATAAACGAAAACTTTTTCTACGCGGTACTTCCAAGATCTAGCCGAGGTAGAAGGCCACGAGTATTACCACTAGACGCGCGGATTATCGATGCACTGTAGTCCCACAATCCGATCCGGCCGATCCAATCCCGCGATCGTCGAAGTGCTGAACGTACAACACCTCTGCCGGTATCCACACGTGCGAGGAGGAGCTCCGACGGCGGACTGCTAGGTCCGGTGCGACGGCTGGACTGAGTGGGGCTAGGGTTCCCAACGCATGGGAGTGGAGTAACGTGCCCGCTGGGCAACCTGCGCCCCTCTTTATATAGCGAGTGATAGTGGGCTTCACAACTCTTGTGGCCTATTCCCTCTATGAGTCCGACTCACAAACTCAGTCCATTTCCGGTTCGAGTCCAACCCGACCAATACATTTTCTCCCGCTCTTAAGTGTGCGACCCTACAGGCTCATGGCGACTTGGACACGATTGGAGTCCGACTCTCAATTGATCAATCGGTAGCGGGTCCTAGCAGAACGTGCCGACTCCCAAGTGCCATAGAGTCATGACGATATAACTTTCAATGTGACTTTCATCTGAGTCCCTTTTGCCTCACGATATACCTTGTCGAACTATAGGCGAATTATCGTCATCCCTTAAATAGCTCAAATCTCTTCTCGGTTCGTGATATATGATTCATCTGACTAATTCTTAGTCAATAGACTCGGTTAACACTTAACCGAGTTGCGCATGGCTATGCTTCTGGAATCATATCACTCGAGAGGGCCCAGAGAATATCTCTCCATTCGGAGGGGCAAAATCCCATCTTGATTATCCACATCACGTAGCTTGCTTCTCATTCGACCCGAACTCTGCCTTTATACCTGCCTTGTCACAGAACAACGTTTGACAGAACCTAAGTCGGTGATCCACAACTCGGATTGTGCGACAACCTCAGGTCTAAGGATTACATTGATTGATGTTGGAACGCGTAGAGATAAACAAAAACTTTTCCTACGCGGTACTTCCAAGATCTAGCCGAGGTAGAAGGCCACGATGATTACCACTAGACGCGCGGTTGCGGATTATCGATGAAGCGCGTCGGGGCAGTGCAGTCCCACGATCCAATCCGGCCGATCCAATCCCGCGAACCGAAGTGCTGAACGTACAGCACCTCTGCCGGTATCAACACGTACGAGGAGGAGCTCCGACGGCGGACTGCTAGGTCCGGTGCGACGGCTGGACTAAGTGGGGCTAGGGTTCCCAACGCATGGGAGAGGAGTAACGTACTCGTTGGGCAACCTGCGCCCCTCTTTATATAGCGAATGGTAATGGGCTTCACAACACTTGTGGCCCATTCCCTCCGTGAGTCCGACTCACAAACTCAGTCCATTTCCGGTTCGGGTCCAACCCGACCAATACTTGTTCCCGCTCTTAAGTGTGCGACCCTGCAGGCTCATGGCGACTTGGACACGATTAGAGTCCGACTCTCAATCGATCAATCGGTAGCGGCTCCTAGCAGAACGTGTCGACTCCCAAGTCCCATTGAGTCATGACGACATACCTTTCAATGTGATTTTCATCTTAGTCCCTTTTGCCTCACGATATACCTTGTCGAACTATAGGCGATTAATCGTCATCCCTTAAATAGCTCAACTCTCTTCTCGGTCCGTGATATGTGATTCATCTGACTAACTCTTAGTCAACAGACACAGTTAACACTTAACTGAGTCGCGCATGGCCATGCTTCCTGAATCATATCACTCGAGAGGGCCCAGAGAATATCTCTCCATTCGGAGGGGCAAAATCCCATCTTGATTATCCACATCTCGCAGCTTGCTTCTCATTCGACCCGAACTCTGCCTTTATAGCTGCCTTGTCACAGAACAGCGTTTGACAGAACCTAAGTCGATGATCCACAACTCGGATTGTGCGATAACCTCAGGTCTAAGGATTACATTGATTGAGACATGCAAATGACGACTTGCTCGTTGCATCTCAATGTGGGTCAGTCCGACTTGCTAAACTCTTTAGCCAAGTCCGTGAAAGTTGGAATGGCATCACCATGCCCATGACAAGTGGAACCGTGTCATCAGCCAACACTCACATTAGTGTAGGGTGTGTGTCCAGCACAACCTTAACGACCAAGGACAATTAGTATGAACAACATGAATACATAGTTCCACAATCGAATCACATATTCAATGACATATATCAGATGTTCAAACCTAAGGACAACTTAATAACTTTATGAATACATTGGGAATTACATCATCTATGATTGCCTCTAGGGCATATTCCCAACAACTGAGACATGCAAATGACGACTTACTCGTTGCATCTCAATATGGGTCAGTCCGACTTGCTAAACTCTTTAGTCAAGTCTGTGAACGTTGGAATGCATCGCCATGCCCATGACAAGTGGAACCGAGTCATCAGCCGACACTCACATTAGTCTAGGGTGTGTGTCCAGCACAACCTTAATGACCAAGGACAATCTATTATGAACAACATGAATACATAGTTCCACAATCGAATCACATATTCAATGACATGTATCAGATGTTCAAAACAAGGACGACTTAATAACTTTATGAATACATTGGGAATTACATCATACATGATTGCCTCTAGGGCATATTCCCAACAGTCTCCGACTTGCACTAGAGTCAATCATCCTGACATCATATGCCTAGGCATCGAATGCCCATACCTCTCATGTGTGCCTCATGCTTTGGTTGTGGTAGCGCCTTTGTCAACGGATCTGCAATGTTTGCATCCGTGTGTACTTTGCATAACTTGATATCACCTTGTTCGACAAACTGGCGAATGAGGTGGTAACGCATGAGTATATGTTTGTTCTTCTGGTGTTGTCTAGGTTCCTTGGCTTGTGCGATAGCACCATTGTTGTCACAATATACGTCCAACGGATTGGACGCGCTCTGAACCACACCAAGATCTATCAGGAGGTTCCTTATCCAAACAGGTTCCTTTGCAACCTCCGAGGCAGCAATATACTCAGCCTCTGTTGTAGATGCAGACACAGTATCTTGCTTGGAACTCTTCCAGATCACAGCTCCTCCGTTTATTACGTACATGTATCCAGATTGAGAACGAGAATCATCTGAGTCGGTGAGATAGCTCGCATCCGTCTAACCCTTTACACTGAATTCCTCATCACCTCCATAAACTAGGAACATTTCCTTAGTCCTTCTCAAATACTTAAGAATGTTTTTAACCGCTGCCCAGTGGGCTTCGTCAGGGTCAACCTGGTATCTGCTCGTTACACTTAGAGCATAGGAAACATCTGGCCTAGTACAAATCATGGCATACATGATGGATCCGATTGCCGAAGCATAAGGGATCACACTCATCTGACTTCGCTCATCAGTCGTCGAAGGACACTGAGTCTTGCTAAGTTTTATACCATGGGACATCGATAAGAACCCCTTCTTAGACTCTTCCATTTTGAATTTCTTCAAAACTTTGTCCAGGTAGGTCTTACATGTGGGGTCCACCTGTCAGTGAGGGTAGTATGCAATACCGCACGGGATAATCGCATTCCCGGTGCACCAAACATGTTCAGGGTTCCATTTAGTCCGGAATTCAAAAGTTTAGGGTGCAAACGAGAACAAAAATTTCGACTTCGGGGAAGGTTGAAGTTCCAAATGAACTTTGTACCCTATTTATTGCTTGTTGCAGGCGCGCACATTGCGCCGCCCACATGAAATTCCGTGTGTGTTTGGTCCTCTCTAAAATGATCATATCTTCCAAAGCTAGGGTCCAAAACAACATAGAAACAAGGAAGTTCATATAGAAAAGTTAGTCCTCCCCTATTGGAGGGCGACCAGAAGCTAAAGAGTGGTTTAGTGGAGATAGGTTTCCTACAGTACTGCCGGATTACGTGCTGACAGAAAATGCCTTCCCAGTTAGTTTGTCTTCCTCAAGAATACGTCTTCTTATGCAAGGTACTCCCTCCGTTTCTTTTACTCCGCGTATTAGGATTGTCTTAAGTCAAACCTTCTAAAGTTTGATCAAGTTTATACGACAAAATATAAATATTTGAAATATCAAATGGGTACGATATAAAATATAGTTCACGATGAATCGTATGATATTTATTTTATATTGTTAATGTTGATAGTTTTTTCTATAAAGTTGCTCAAACTTTAAGAAGTTTGACTTTTGACAAACCTAAATACGCAGACTAGAAAAAATGGAGAGAGTACAACGCCAAACGCTAGGAATTAAATACCGGGCGTTTTGGAGAATTCCTGGCAGTTTTGTTAGTATAGGCGACTAGCTAGGCGTCGGGCGCTTTAAATTTGCGTGCAAAAACAGGCTGAAGGCGACGGACTCTTGACGTATGAATAACTGCCTATACTAAGCGCGCAATTAAGAGGCTACCGATGTACATGCCCTTAGTTAGTTTACCAAGACACGAAAATACGTTTTGAGAACAACTTATGACCTCGCGAATGAAGAAGGATTCGAACCCCCGGGATTCCTATCAATACTTCGGTTTTCAAGACCAACTCTTTCAGCCGCTCAGACATCCATTCCTGCGCTCACCCGTCCTATCTATCTGCGCGCTGGTAGATAGGAACAACTCTATGAAGCCGCCATCCTTTTGAAGAAAGCGTAATAGCTCACTGGTCTAGCTCCATGGCACCAAAAATGTCTCAGAGCTCAAGTGATTCACCGAAGCGACGAGACCTTGAAAGCAGCTTTTTCAAGAGTCAGTAGTGTTAAGAATTTAGGCAATTTACAGATTAAATTAATCCAAGTATAAATCACGAGTATGACGTAAACATACTAATAATTAACCATATTCCTACATACTAGATTGACAGTAGACACATCTACGCAAACTACTAGTATGGCACACATGGAAATAATAAGGGCAGGGATAAATATGTTATACCCTGCGATCGGCCAGTTGGCAGTAGACGTAGCAGTGACGGCAGCCGCGGCAGCAGCAGCAGCGGTGGCGGCCTCGGTGGCAGCAGTTGCGGCCTCGGCGGCAGCAGCAGCGCGTTCGGCTTCGGTGGACATGTTGACAAAGAGGGCGACGCGGTAGTAGACGAAGTAGATGTACAGCAGAAGCGAGCAGTCGCGTAGTTGACGCTCCCCAAAAATCTAATCTCCCCTCTCCCGTACAAGATCTGGAGAGGCGGGGTTTTGGAGGCATGCTCTCTCGTCGGCCGTGTACGCGGTAGACGGGATGGGATCACCGGCGGCAGCAACAGGAGGTGGAACGACAGTGGGCGCAAAGAGGCAGAGTGTATGAGTTGTGTTTTATGTGTCCGTCTGATCCTCCAATTTATAGGCACGGCCGTTTAGACAACAATCAATATGACGTCTCATATTATTGCCGTGTCTGTTGACTCCCCATTTCCGACTGCCAAAATAAAGGCATCGGCTCGGCTCATTCCCGCAACCCGCGGCGCGTCGTGACGAGGCGAGGCGTGGCGAGGCGGGCGGCGGAGGAGGAGGAGCGCGCGTGTAAAACACCTCCACAACTCCTCTCTCTTCGTACCAACTCACATTAGTGGAGAGAGAGCTCACCTTATAAACTGGTGCAAAACTCTCCCAACTAGCATATGGGACTAAACTCCCACCAGTTGCTATGGTTGCATGGGCCTTAGAGATTTAAATAGAAATTGCCTAATGGGCTAAAAGCCCATCCCAAATTTCAGCAATCCCCCACCAGATCCCGAAGACCCATGGTGTTGTCCTCTGTTCCATTCACTGTTTTTATATACCGGCATTTTCAGTGGAGACCTGTTAAGGTTGAACATCCATCTAGAACAAGTAGATACACTACATCACAACTGAACAATGGACTATGCCTTGAATTGTCAGTTTGGCGTAAAATAGTTTCACTAAATGTCTTGCCAGTACTAGGCTGCCGAAGGCTGACCCCTCGGGTGGAGCATATTAGTCATACTCCTGGCCTATTCATAAACTTATTAGAGATCACCCAATCTCATAGACTGTGACCAGCAGTCAGGCTCATATAGGTGTGTTCCTCCAAAGATCGCTCTGTAGGATAACATCTTGCTTATACAAGTCTTGGAACACATTAAGACAAAAGTCAACCTTCCATACAGTTTTTGAGAGTACTGCATCTCCAGTGGAGTGGGTTAGTAAAAATTACTATCCTCAGTTAACCACTAGCTTGTTTTCCCAGGTCCCACTTCACGCGATCTCCGATCACATAGGTTGGGTTACTACCATGGCAACTCATGTGGGTCTCATGCCCATCTCCCTCGATGCACTTTCTATCACAACACGTGATAGCCCTTTAGTAAAGGGATCTGCCAGATTCTTAGCCGACTGGATATAATCCACCGCTATCACTCCGGAGTTTCTTAAATGTGTGACAGCTTTTAATCTCATTTTTATGTGCTTTGTGGACTATGCATTGTCCTTTGAACTCTTCACTTTGACAATTACTGTTTGATTGTCACAGTTCATAAGGATAGCCGGTACTGGCTTTTCAACCACAGGTAAGTCTATCAAAAGATCTCGAAGTCATCCTGCTTCGACACTAGACGTGTCTAATGCTGTTAATTCTGCTTCCATTGTTGACCTCGTTAAGATCGTTTGCTTGCAAGACTTCCAGGAAACAGCACAACCTTCAAAGGTAAACAAATACCCCGTTGTGGCTTTCATCTCATCAGCATCAGAGATCCAATTCGCATCACAATACCCTTCAAGTACCAAAGGATATCCACTGTAGTGAAGTCCATGGTTCACGGTACCTTTCAGATAGCGCAGAATTATTTCTACAGCATGCCAATGCACATCACCCGGATTGGAAACAAACCGGCTTAGTTTGCACACGGCAAACATGATGTCAGGCCTCGTAGCGCTTGCTAGGTACATGAGTGAACCAATTACTTGAGAGTACCTCAGCTGATCCTTAGTTGTGCCTTCGAGCTTTCGAATCCGCACACTAGGATCATATGGCGTTGGAGAAGTTTTGCAGTCCGAATATCCAAAACGACTCAAAACCTTCTCAACATAATGGGATTGCAGAAGTGTAATCCCACCCTCGTTGTCTCTCCATAGCTTGATGTTCAAAATAACATCAGACACACCAAGATCCTTCATCTCAAAGTTCTGGGATAGAAATGACTTAACCTCATTGATTACTTTGAGGTTGGTCCGAAATATCAGTATGTCATCAACATACAAACACAATATAACTCCTTCGCCCCCACCATGGCGATAGTATACACATTTGTCAGCTTCATTAACAACAAAACCAACAGATGTTGAAGTTGTATTGAACTTCTCATGCCATTGCTTAGGTGCTTGTTTCAACACATATAAAGATTTCAGTAACTTACACACCTTTTCTTCTTGACCATCTAACACAAAGCCATCTGGTTGTTGCATATAGATTTCCTCGTCTAACTCTCCATTTAGGAAAGTCATCTTAACATCCATCTGATGGACGAGAAGACCATGCGAGGCTGCCAACGAGAGTAATACTCGAATGGTGGTCAGTCTGGCCACAGGTGAATAAGTATCAAAGAAATCTTCATCTTCTTTCTGGGAGTAACCCTTGGCCACAAGTCTAGCCTTGTACTTTTCAATCGTACCATCGAGCCTAAGCTTCTTTTTGAACACCCACTTACACCCTAATGGTTTACAGCCATAAGGACGTTCTGTGATCTCCCACGCTCCATTAGCCATGATGGAATCCATCTCGCTACGGACCGCTTCTCTCCAGTAGTCAGCATCTGGAGATGCATAAGCTTCTGAAATAGAAGTGGGAGTATCATCCACAAGGTACACAAGGAAATCATCACTAAAGGACTTTGCAGTCCTCTGTCTCTTGCCCCTACCAAGAGTTTCCTCGTCATCCTTCTCAAGATTCTCATCATGTGTTTGTTCATAATATTCCATAGGAATGGCAGGCTCAGGAGTCTCCTCTGATTCCTGTCTAGAAGTGCTTTGCATATCTTTCATAGGAAAAATATCCTCAAAGAATGTAGCTTCTTTAGACTGCAAAATCGTACCGACCTTCACGTCAGGTACCTTAGATTTCACTACTAGAAATCTATAGCCAACGATGTTCTTAGCGTATCCCAAATTAACGCAATCCACGGTCTTTGGTCCAAGTTTACGCTTTTTGGGGATCGGCACATTGACTTTCGCCAAACAGCCCCAAGTATGTAAGTACGAGAGTGTTGTTTTTCTCTTCTCCCATTGCTCATAGGGAGTGACCTCATTATTGAAAGGACACGGATGTCGCCTAGAGGGGGGGTGAATAGGCGTTTAAAAGTAATTACGGTTAAGGCTTGAATAAATGCGGAATAAAACTAGCGTTTAATTTATCAAGACAAAACCTAAACAAACTAGGTTCACCTATGTGCACCAACAACTTATGCTAAACAATTCAAACAACTATGTGATAGCAAGATATGTTACTTCAAGCTCGATGGCTATCACAAAGTAAATTGCATAAGTAAAGAGTTCGGGTATAGAAATAACCGAGAGACGAGGAGCTGATGATTTATCCCGAAGTTCACTTCCCAATGGAAGCTAATCTCTGTTGGAGAGGTGTGGAGTCACAATGACTCCAAGCGCCCAATGGCTCACCTTATTCTCCTCGTGCCTCCACCAATGCGGAGTGCCACGATCCACTATGGGACCTTTGAGGGCGGTCACCGATCCCGTACAAGGTTGGGGCAATCTCCACAACTCAATTGGAGGCTCCCAACAATATCCCGCGAGCCACCAAAACTCCGAGATAGCAACAAGGTCCGGAGCTACCAAAACTCCGAGACAACAACAACCGTCTAGGGCACTCCAAGTACCCAAGAGGACAAGCTCAAGGGCACTCCAAGAACCCAAGAGTAACAAGCTTCTTAACCTTTCACTCGAACGAATCCTCGTAGAGAACTCAAACCGATGCAACCTATGCAATGGCAAGAACACAAGAAGTGCTCAAATACTTCACTCTCAAATCCCACCAAAGCAACAAATGCTATGGGGGGAGAAGAGAGGAAGAACAATGAAGAACTCAACAAATGAATCCACAAGATCTAGATCCAAAGACTTTCCCCTCACTAAGAGGAGAGATGGATTGGTGGAATAATAGATCTAGATCTCCTCTCTCTTTTCCCACTAATTGGAGGCAAGAATCATGGAGGAATAGAGAGAGAGCAAGCTCCAAAATGTCAACAATGGTGGGGGAAAACTTGCAAAAAGGTTGGGGAACCAATGGGGAAGAAGGCCCCTTTTATAGGCCCCCAAAATCAGCCCGTTGGGGTCATTCTGCCCCACCCCGGCCTCCCGGGCCGGTCAGGCCGGCCTCCAGGCCGGACAGTTCGGGTAGGGGTCCGGCCTACGGGAGCCCACCCCGGCCTGGGGCCGGCCTACCAGTTTTCAGAAAATCTCCTTCACTAAAAACGCGATATCTTTTGCATCCGGACTCCGTTTTCGATGATCTTGGGCTCGTTGAACTCGTAAGAACGAGCACTACAAGATTATGCAAAGAAACATCATAGTACATAATTGGATGATAAAACCAAATGATGAAAGTTATTACCTCTCTATAAAGGAACAATCGGTAAAACCTCCAATATCAAAAACGCAATAAGTTTTTCATGCGAAACCCGTTTTTGATGAACTTGAGCTTGTATTGAAGCACATGACAAGCTAAAAAACCACACATGGAGAAAACACAAATAAGAACCAAGAAATGTTATGCCAAGTATGCAAAGGTTTGAGCTCTCTCCGAGTGATGCGATCAAGTTGCTAATATGAGAGCCCCTCTTGATAGTACGGTTATCTATCCTATAATCCGGTCTCCCTCCTAATGCTATGAGACCGGTAAAATAGAAAACCTATCAAGATAATACCTTTGCCTTGAGCATTCCACTTGACCTATAATATGACGATCTCGACCTCCTCAAGATGGAACACCTTTCTTGATTTCTTTTTGCTTGGTGAAGACACAAAGATGCTCCCTCCATATGCAACTATGGGAGAGGCTCTTTTAAGTATATGTTTACTTTAACATTATCTCCAAAAGAGTGGCAAGCTTCAAGAATGTGATCTCTTCGATATGCTTCCCTTGAACTTGCACTTCTCGAACTTGATGACGATCACAACTTGACGTCATCCACCATGGACTATATGAAATCTTCCTTTTGATGCAAGCCCATGGAAAGATGCCTAACCCCATATAGATATACCACACACATATATAATGGGTTAGAGCACAAAGCTATATGAACAATTACTTACGATACCATGATACCACATGGTACATCTTCTTGCTTTGTGAGTTGATCACTATTAACCATCGCTTAGCACTTTGCCTTGATCAACCTTTTATCTTTTCTTCTCTCTTCATAATAATGATGTCTTGAAGGTAAAGATGAATGTTCACACAATATTCTTCTTCAAGACATACTTGATGAACCTTTTATCTTTTCTTATCTCTTCATAATAATGATGTCTTGAAGGTAAAGATGAATGTTCACACAATATTCTTCTTCAAGACATACTTGCAATATGCTCAACTCTCTCATGACCAAACTTGGGATATTCACATGAATAGCACCTTGGTCACCACTTGATTATCTTGAATCCAACACATGGACATGAAGTATTGCCTATGGAGAAACTCTACAAGTATAGCTCAATGCAACCATAAGTCCATAGTGATTGTCATCAATTACCAAAACCACACATGGGGGAACCATGCTCTTTCAATCTCCCCCATTTTGGTAATTGATGACAAACTCTTTTATGAGGGTTTATACAATGAATTTTACCTACCATGCAAATAGACAAGAAAGGTTGCATGAGCATGAAAGGAAAATGTTTAAGAACAAAACCAAAATTTCTTAAACCCTCGAAACTTTCTCCCCCATTGGCATCCATTTCCAAAATGGGATCATAGAAATTTTAGATGCCCAATATAGTAAGGGTTCCTCCGTAGGCTATGCACTTCTCATAATATGAGTGAAATCAAATACACTTATCCAATGATGAATAATGGGAGGAACTATACCAAGGATCCAAAGATTGCAAATAAGATGGTATACAAATCTAATATTCTCCTAAAGAGAAGCAAGCAATCAAGAGATCCAACAAACCAAACGAACAAGGTATATTATGGTTTGAAAAAATGAGTGTTTTTAAAGAAAATAGAGGAGCTCCCCAATATTTGTGCATGATTTAGAAATATTGCATTTTGAACGCAAAGGGCACAAAAATGGAATCATAACTCCCCCACTGTTGTTCAAAACTCAAAGCAAGTGCAAGTGATCATAAAAGAAAATAAGGCATATCACTTGGAGTAAGAGATGGTTAAGCCATAAGAGAAGTTACCAATAAAAGGATGGACACCGAACCATTAGGATACAATAAGACATGTAATTCTTATCATGTGTATAAGTTTCTTAAATAGACCACAATCATGATGATGTACATCCATAAAGAAACATGTACATACAATATAGTTACAAAGAGAAAGAGCGAGATATCCAATTCGAAGATATAAATATGATAATAAGATCTTGCTTGAAAGCATTTTTTTTAGAGGATATGAATGTCCTTCCAACAAAAACACATCAAAGACGTCACAAACATCAATAAGGGAAAAAGAGATAGTTGGGACGTTTTGATAAAAGCAACAAATATCACAAGGAGTAAATATATTTCATGCCATGATACAACCTACAAAAGGTTGAAATGTTAGAGTATATGCATGAGATAGATACTTGTTACCGGGGTAGCATTGGTGATGTTGTACTATATAAGAATTCATCCATCATCATAGCTTGACTCCAATAAGCATGTATTGATAACACCTTCTTTGTGAATGAGGCAAGCAACCAACGCATATGAAATGTACCTAAAACATATTTAAGTACAAAAATGGTCCCCAAACTCATTGGGTCCAAAGTAAAACTACAATATATAGGATTCAATCCACATGAATATAGGCATATAGATAAGAAATTGAATATCATGAACATCTTAGCCAATTTAGGATTTATGGATATTATTCTATATAAATATTGGATCAAGGAAAATAAACATGCCATAACATATACACTAATAATTATGCATGCAATCTAAAGGTAGAAGAAACATTTCATTTTATACCCGGGAGAGAGAAAACGGTCGTTGGGGGGTTCCCCCAATCTGCAGCGCCCAACCAGGCCTAGGGGGCCGGCCAGGCCGGCCTGGGGCAGCCAGGGCCGGGCACAATGCCACCCCGACCTGGCACCCAGCCTGAGGCCGGCGTGGAAGGAGAGGGAGGCCGGCGTGGGGGCGTCCACCAGCCAGCAGCCCGGCCTGGGGCCGGCGTGGGGGCAGGGCGGGGCCGGCCACCCACCCGGGCAGCCCGGCCTAGCACCCGGCCTGGGGCCGGCGGGGGCAGCGAGTGAGGCCGGACCCCCACCCGAACAGCCCGGCCTGGCACCCGGCCTGGGGCCGGCGTGGGGCGTGGCAAGGCCGGCCAGGCAGCCACTAGCCCGGCCTAGAGCCCGGCCAGGCCGGCCAGGCAGGCCGGCCACCCCCTTTCTCCTTCTCTCTTTCTCCTTTCTTCTTCGTTTCTTCTTCTTTCTTCCACATCTTTTTCCGTAGACTTTTCTCTCTTATTGCTGCAACTTGCATGTGGTTTACGGGTAGATATGGTTGCACTTTATCCATGATATTTTCTGAGTAAACTTAGGGAACACGTTAGTCCTTCCATATGTTGTGATCAAACACTCAAAATAGGATTTAGGAACATGTCAATCAACTCATGATTGATAAGATACCAATTAGAAAATATATCATTGTAAAAATAAAAATAAAATACCAAAGAAAATACTTATCACTTGGGGGATACTAAATAAAAATGCATCAAGGAGTAAAATATTGAGATCCCAATAGACATCAAATGAACCATGTCAAATTCCAAGAGATGTCAATTGAAGCAAATATCTATGAGTGAGATATCAAACTCCAAATAAATAGCAATTAAGGTCATCAAAGAAAAACAAATGAGCATAGAGGATGTCTATGTAAAATATGATCAAAGACTTATCTCATTCAAAACAATAGAATGCAAAACAAGGAATGAGATAACCAAGCCCTCTACACTTTTTATGATGGCACAAAGTAATAAAAAATAAAAGTTGTGCCTTCCACAAACTCACAAGATATTGATTAAAATACCAATTTAAAAAGATCTAATATCAATTGATGATAACTAGTGTTCAAAAAGAATCTATGATAGCTTCCCCATGATCTATGCATGATTTTTGAATTTTGCACACAAATGGGACCATCACTCTTCGCATGCATACAATAGAAACTTTCATTAAGTGGCAAGAGATCCAATTGAAAATATAGTGTTCTAAAGGAAGTAATATAGCTCTCCCATGACTTATGCATTATATAGATGTTTGCATTTTAATACAAAAGCACTATAAGGGGATCCTTGCTTTTCTTACAACCATTACACTAGAATTTCGTTTGATTATAACACATAGATATTCAAGAGTCAAGGAAGACAATGTGAGTTCATACAAAACAATTTCTCGTCGATAATACAAATGGAAGCAAAGCATAATGTAAAGATGATCAATAACTTCTACCAAAAATATGGTTGTCACTTGTCCAAGGACAGGAAGGTATGGTGTTAATTTTAGGTGGTATGTTGCAAAAATATTCGTGATCATGTTGAAACACAAAAGTTTATGGAAAAGGATATGAGTTAATTACCATGCTTCAACTAGTAAAATTATCATGCAAAGCAATTCTTAATATATATTGAAGCAATCGGTTTCCCAAACAATAAATACTATAGCACATTTGAGGAACACCGCACGAAGAAACTCTCTCAAATTCAACAAACCAAAATATGAGATACAAAAACTCATTTAAGCAAGTATGGAACTTGTTTGAGCTAATCATGCCACGTAGTAACAAGATAATTTAGAATATCAATTCTAAGTGGCATTACCTCACATGTTCACATTTTCTAGGATTGTAATATGCACATAGCTTATTACTCCCCCATAATGTGATAATACATTTCTTTTCAACAAGAGGCAAGTGAAATCAAATAAGAGATAATTAATGAACATTGTGAAATTCGAATTTCTCATGAGAATGAAATAACACATGGAGACTATATAATCTTGTCACGTTAATAATAAGTGATATACCTCATGTACACATATTTTAGGATTGTGAGGTGGCAAGCACACCGCTCCCCCTATGAGATAGTTCATTAATCTATCAAAAGAGGCAACTTAAATTAATCATAAATTGCAATAAAGGCTCAACACAAAACAAACAAGTACATGGAGTGCAAACCAACAAACACATACTAGATTAATCAAGATAGGTAATTAGTAAGCACGCCACATACAAACACATGTTAGACACAAAACTAACACATGCAAGGGGCAAGCAACTTTTAATGTATATAATTTAAATACAAGTTACCGCAAGGAGACACATTGGATAGGAGATAGATATATGATGATACAAATAACTTGGCTTGAGTAAATATAATTGATGAAGATCCCTTAATTCTTCATAAGATAGCCAAGTCTCCAATGCCCTCCAACAACACCTATTGATCAAGTTTTAGCTTGTTGGTCCCCAACCAAGTTGGGTCCTAAGAGGTTAGTCACAATAGGCTTGGCAACCCAAATGGTTCGTTTCTTGACACCACTTTGAGTGCCAACATATTTGGCAAACACATTGCCAACCTTATCCTTCCGAAGGGAATAAACATCATAAATAATGATAGGGTTGGATAAGGTACCATTAGTGCATGAGGAAGCAAGGTGGCCCTTTTCACGGCATAAGTAGCAACATCGGCTTCCTCCTTTCTTCTTAGTTGATTTCTCAACTTGAGGAGTTATAACTTGATTCTTCTTGGGAAGAAGCCTTTCTGCATCTTGAGGTTGAGCATGAGATTGAACTTGTGGCCGCTTCCCTTGTTGCTTCTCACTAAGAGGCTTATTCTTTAATGGGCAAGACCTAACATGGTGCCCTTCAACATTGCACTTGAAGCAAACAATCTTGGACGAATTGTTGACTTGTTCTTAGCTCTTGTTCTTGTTGATTATATGATTCTTCTTTATATTGGACTTCTTGTTATTATTGGAGTTGAATCCAAGTCCACTCTTGTCATTGGGTAATCTTTGTACACTCAACATGTTGTCAAGTGCGGACTTCCCATGACACTTTTCCAAGTCTTTCTTCAAAGAAGCGACTTGGACCTTGAACTCTTTTATTTCCTCTACATGGTTAGTAGCAACACAAGTAATAGAGGAAGTAGATGATTCATTGTTAGAGCAACAAGGCATGGGAAGCAATTCATCACAGGATGTAGCGATGTTATGAGTGAATGAATTAATAGGACTAGCATGAGGCAAAATATAATTTTGAGTAGAGTTTGTGCTAATGTACACATGAGGCTCACAAGATATCACCTTGGTAGTAATAGCCTCATGAGCTAACTTTAGCTTATCATGTGAGACTAAAAGATCCTCATGAGAGCCTAAGAGCTTTTCATGAATTTCTTCCAATTTCCCATAATTGCTAGTTAGCAACTCAAGTTGAGACCTTAGCTCAACATTCTCCTTCAATGTAGATGCTTCACGAGAAATAGAATTAGTAGCACAAGCATCATAATTAATAGAAATAGGAGAAGGCAAATTGGCAAGTCCTTTTGAATATGAAGCTTTAAGTTGAGTATGTTCGACTTTTAGCTCATCATTTTTAGTTTTAAGACAATTAACCACCTCAAGATTTCTATTATGAGAGTCCTTTAATTTTGATAACTCTAGAGTAAAAGTCTCTTCAAGAGATTCATTGATAGTTTGTTCTTCTACAAGAGCTTCCTCTAGTTTTGCAATTTCATTGGAATAATCACGCTCGCGGCTATAACACGCGTCAATGCATGCTTCCAAATCCTTAATGGTGATATTGCGCCTATCAAATGCTCTAATGATTTCTAGGAAATTGGCACAAGCATCTTTATCCTCATAAAGGATATTGTGAATCATTTTACCTTTCTCCATTAACGAATCATTGTCATTATCATCATCATCATCATCATCCTCATCACCATCATAATCATCATCATCATCACTAGATACATTGGTGTACAAAGTAGGAGCTACCTTTGAACCTTTAGCCATAAGGCAAAAGTGAGATATGGTATATGATGATGAACCATTACTTGAAGCGCCACTTAAATCCACATCTTGTTCCATGGAATGTTGAGTTTCTTCTACATGGTTAGTAACACAAGTACTAGAGGAAATACAACCATTTTTACTATGGAAACAAGATGTATCAAGCATATCATTATAAGATTTAGTCAAGGAATTTTTACATGATATGCATGAACTATCAACGCAAGCATGTAAATCATTTTGGGTCCTAGGTGTGTTTAAGTCCATAGACAAAGTATTGCAATAAGATAGAGATGAAGAATCGTCAACAATAAGCATACTATCAAGATTGCAATTTTTGTCACTACTCACCATATCATTATGTTGTGCCTTGACACATGTTGGTGAGGTAGAAGAAGTTGAGAACTCATCACGCCCGGAGGTGGAGGGAGTATAATCATCACCACAACTTTTGGACACATCATATTTATCTTGAAGCTTGGTCCAAATATCATGAGCTTTCCAAGATGGCCTAATTGACTCAAGAACTACAATACTCAAATATTTGAAAAACACATTAGTAGCTTGAGTATTGAGATATAAGTTTTTCTCATCCTCTAAAGAGCAATCAATACCCGTTGGAGTAGAAAAACCCATATCTACAATTTTCTCTATATTTGGACCCATGTCCTTAAAAATATTAAGCATACTAATTTTCCAATTATTATAATTTGTGCCATCGAATATAAAAGTGTCATTATGCACTAATCCCCTAGCCGACATCTTTACTCTCTAGCTTGTGAAACCCTATGAAGAGAGACCCGGCTCTAATACCAATTGAAAGGACACGGATGTCGCCTAGAGGGGGGGTGAATAGGCGTTTAAAAATAATTACGGTTAAGGCTTGAATAAATGCGGAATAAAACTAGCGTTTAATTTATCAAGACAAAACCTAAACAAACTAGGTTCACCTATGTGCACCAACAACTTATGCTAAACAATTCAAACAACTATGTGATAGCAAGATATGTTACTTCAAGCTCGATGGCTATCACAAAGTAAATTGCATAAGTAAAGAGTTCGGGTATAGAAATAACCGAGAGACGAGGAGCTGATGATTTATCCCGAAGTTCACTTCCCAATGGAAGCTAATCTCCGTTGGAGAGGTGTGGAGTCACAATGACTCCAAGCGCCCAATGGCTCACCTTATTCTCGTCGTGCCTCCACCAATGCGGAGTGCCACGATCCACTATGGGACCTTTGAGGGCGGTCACCGATCCCGTACAAGGTTGGGGCAATCTCCACAACTCAATTGGAGGCTCCCAACAATATCCCGCGAGCCACCAAAACTCCGAGATAGCAACAAGGTCCGGAGCTACCAAAACTCCGAGACAACAACAACCGTCTAGGGCACTCCAAGTACCCAAGAGGACAATCTCAAGGGCACTCCAAGTACCCAAGAGTAACAAGCTTCTCAACCTTTCACTCGAACGAATCCTCGTAGAGAACTCAAACCGATGCAACCTATGCAATGGCAAGAACACAAGAAGTGCTCAAATACTTCACTCTCAAATCACACCAAAGCAACAAATGCTATGGGGGGAGAAGAGAGGAAGAACAATGAAGAACTCAACAAATGAATCCACAAGATCTAGATCCAAAGACTTTCCCCTCACTAAGAGGAGAGATGGATTGGTGGAATAATAGATCTAGATCTCCTCTCTCTTTTCCCACTAATTGGAGGCAAGAATCATGGAGGAATAGAGAGAGAGCAAGCTCCAAAATGTCAACAATGGTGGGGGAAAACTTGCAAAAAGGTTGGGGAACCAATGGGGAAGAAGGCCCCTTTTATAGGCCCCCAAAATCAGCCCGTTGGGTCATTCTGCCCCACCCCGGCCTCCCGGGCCGGCCAGGCCGGCCTCCAGGCCGGACAGTTCGGGTAGGGGTCCGGCCTACGGGAGCCCACCCCGGCCTGGGGCCGGCCTACCAGTTTTCAGAAAATCTCCTTCACTAAAAACGCGATATCTTTTGCATCCGGACTCCGTTTTCGATGATCTTGGGCTCGTTGAACTCGTAAGAACGAGCACTACAAGATTATGCAAAGAAACATCATAGTAAATAATTGGATGATAAAACCAAATGATGAAAGTTATTACCTCTCTATAAAGGAACAATCGGTAAAACCTCCAATATCAAAAACGCAATAAGTTTTTCATGCGAAACCCGTTTTTGATGAACTTGAGCTTGTATTGAAGCACATGACAAGCTAAAAAACCACACATGGAGAAAACACAAATAAGAACCAAGAAATGTTATGCCAAGTATGCAAAGGTTTGAGCTCTCTCCGAGTGATGCGATCAAGTTGCTAATATGAGAGCCCCTCTTGATAGTACGGTTATCTATCCTATAATCCGGCCTCCCTCCTAATGCTATGAGACCGGTAAAATAGAAAACCTATCAAGATCATACCTTTGCCTTGAGCATTCCACTTGACCTATAATATGACGATCTCGACCTCCTCAAGATGGAACACCTTTCTTGATTTCTTTTTGCTTGGTGAAGACACAAAGATGCTCCCCCCATATGCAACTATGGGAGAGGCTCTTTTAAGTATATCTTTACTTTAACATTATCTCCAAAAGAGTGGCAAGCTTCAAGAATGTGATCTCTTCGATATGCTTCCCTTGAACTTGCACTTCTCGAACTTGATGACGATCACAACTTGACGTCATCCACCATGGACTATATGAAATCTTCCTTTTGATGCAAGCCCATGGAAAGATGCCTAACCCCATATAGATATACCACACACATATATAATGGGTTAGAGCACAAAGCTATATGAACAATTACTTACGATACCATGATACCACATGGTACATCTTCTTGCTTTGTGAGTTGATCACTATTAACCATCGCTTAGCACTTTGCCTTGATCAACCTTTTATCTTTTCTTCTCTCTTCATAATAATGATGTCTTGAAGGTAAAGATGAATGTTCACACAATATTCTTCTTCAAGACATACTTGATGAACCTTTTATCTTTTCTTATCTCTTCATAATAATGATGTCTTGAAGGTAAAGATGAATGTTCACACAATATTCTTCTTCAAGACATACTTGCAATATGCTCAACTCTCTCATGACCAAACTTGGGATATTCACATGAATAGCACCTTGGTCACCACTTGATTATCTTGAATCCAACACATGGACATCAAGTATTGCCTATGGAGAAACTCTACAAGTATAGCTCAATGCAACCATAAGTCCATAGTGATTGTCATCAATTACCAAAACCACACATGGGGGAACCATGCTCTTTCAATTATCTTTTATCGGAACTTTATTCAGGACATGACATGATGTCAATACAGCCTCCCCCACCATGCCTTGGATAAATCCGAGGTATCTAACATGGCGTTAACCAAATCAGTTAGAGTACGGTTTTTCCGTTCGGCAACCCCATTTGACTGAGGTGAATAGGGAAGCGTCCTCTCATGAATAATACCATGTTCCACACAGAAAAGGTCAAACTCATTAGAGAAGTACTCTCCACCACGATCTGACCGGATTCATTTAATTTTCTTTTCAAGTTGATTCTCAACTTCTTCCTTATAGATTTTAAAGTAGTGTAGAGCCTCATCTTTAGTGTTTAACAGATATACATAGCAAAATCTAGTGGAATCGTCTATTAACGTCATGAAGTATCTCTTTCCACCTTTAGTCAACACACCATTCATCTCACAGAGATCAGAATGTAAGAGTTCTAATGGCGCCAAGTGTCTCTCCTCCGCAGCCTTATGGGGCTTACGAGGTTGCTTTGCTTGCACACACGAATGACACTTAGAACCTTTGGCTAAAGTGAAACTTGGAATTAAATTTAATTTTGCTAACCGCATCATACAACTGAAACCAACGTGACAAAGACGTGAATGCCAAACTTCTGTTTCATCAACACTTGAATAAATATTGTTTACGACTTTATTACAGAAATCAGCGAGGGAAAAGTGGAACAGACCTCCGCACTCATACCCTTTTCCAACAAACAGTCCATATTTCGTTACAACTACTTTATTGGACTCAAAAACCAACTTAAATCCTTCTCTACTTAGAAGGGAGCCACTAACGAGATTCTTCTTGATGGCGGGGACATGTTGCACGTTCTTGAGCTGCACGATCCTTCTCGAAGTAAACTTCAGATCGACCGTGCCAACACCAAGTATAGAAGCACTTGCGTCGTTCCCCATCAATGCGGACCCGTTCCTTGTGACCTGATCAGAAGAAAACAATGAGATGTCAGCACACATATGAATGTTTGCACCTGTGTCAATCCACCAATCAGTAAACTGACAAACTGAAAATACAGTAAATTACCATACCCAGATGCCCCATTCTCATTGTTGCTCACAATCATGTTGACAGCCTTGGAATCCTGTCCTGGCTTCACGTACTTCTTTGGGCACTTCACAGCCCAGTGTTCCAGTGAACCACAAGTGAAGCAGCCATCTTTCTTCTTATCCTTCTTTAAGGTCTTCTTAGCCTTCTTCTTGAAGTCGGTATTCTGTTGTACACCAGTCCTCGTCTTGTTCTTGTGGGAGTTGTAGTTCTTCTGTACCATATTGGCTGCAGAAGTCCATTCGTTCCCTTTTCCATGCGAGTCCTTTGCCCTCGAATTCTGCTCAACACTCATATGGCCGATGACATCCTCTACCGAGAATTCACGCCTCTGATGTTTTAGAGTAGTGGCAAAGTTCCTCCAGGAATTAGACAGCTTGGCGATTATTCATCCCGCGACATACTTGCCCGGTAGCACGCACTTGAGAATTTCAAGCTCCTTAGTGATGCACTATATCTCATGAGCCTGCTCCAATACAGAACGGTTTTCGACCATTCTGTAGTAATGGAACTGCTCTATACTGTACATCTCGCTGCCAGCATCGGTTGCGCCGAATTTGGATTCGAGCGCCTCCCACAAATCCTTGGCAACCCGCATATGTAAATATGCGTCAACAAACTTATCTCTGATCACGCTTAGAACGCATCCAACAAAGACGACGGTGGCATCCCTAAACGCCTTCTCCTGTTCAGGAGTAATCGTTCCCGTGGGAGTGACACCGGCGACCAGAACACGTTCATAGCCGTGAGGCATAAGATTGTTTTGGTCTGCCAACGCTTAAAGTACGTCCCCATAAACGGGTCCGGTTTCAGTGCGGTAGCAAAACCATGAATTGAAAATTGCCTACATATATTAGGTTTTTGGATTGTTAAGAATTTAGGCAATTTACAGATTAAATTAATCCAAGTATAAATCACGAGCATGATGTAAACATACTGATAATTAACCATATTCATGCATACTAGATTGACAGTAGACACATCTACGCAAACTACTAGTATGGCACACATGGAAATAATAAGAGCAGGGATAAACATGTTATACCCTGCGATCGGCCAGTTGGCAGTAGACGTAGCAGTGGCGGTAGCCGCGGCGGCAGCAGCGGCGGCGGCGGCCTCGGTGGCAGCAGTTGCAGCCTCGGCGGCAGCAGCAGCGCGTTCGGCTTCAGTGGACATGTTGACGAAGAGGGCGACGCGGTAGTAGACGAAGTAGATGTACAGCAGCAGCGAGCAGTCGCGTAGTAGACGCTCCCCAAAAATCTAATCGTCCCTCTCTCGTACAGGATCTGGAGAGGCGGGGTTTCGGAGGTCTGCACTCCCGTCGTCCGTGTACGCGGTAGACGGGATGGGATCACCGGCGGCAGCAATAGGTGGTGGAACGACAGTGAGCGCAAAGAGGCAGAGTGTATGAGTTGTGTTTTCTGTGTCCGTCTGAGTCTCCAATTTATAGGCACGAACGAGTAGGAGAACGGTCAATTCAATTGGCGTTTAGACAACAATCAATGTGACGTCTCATATTATTGCCGTGTCTGTTGACTCCCCGTTTCCGACTGCCAAAATAAAGGCATCGGCTCGGATCATTCCCGCAACCCGCGGCGCGTCGTGACGTGACGTGACGTGTCGTGACGAGGCGAGGCGTGGCGAGGCGGGCGGCGGAGGAGCGCGCGTGCGAAACACCTCCACAACTCCTCTCTCTTCATACCAACTCACACTAGTGGAGAGAGAGCTCACCTTATAAACTGGTGCAAAACTCTCCCAACTAGCAATATGGGACTAAACTCCCACCAGTTGCTACGGCTGCATGGGGCTTAGGGATTTAAATAGAAATTGCCTAATGGGCTAAAAGCCCATCCCAAATTTCAGCAATCCCCCACCAGATCCCGAAGACCCATGTTGTTGTCCTCTGTTCCATTCACTGTTTTTATATACCGGCATTTTCAGTGGAGATCTGTTAAGATTGAACATCCACCTAGAACAAGTAGATACACTACATCACAACTGAACAATGGACTATGCCTTGAATTGTCAGTTTGGCATAAAATAGTTTCACTAAATGTCTTGCCAGTACTAGGCTGCCGAAGGCTGACCCCTCGGGTGGAGCATATTAGTCATACTCTTGGCCTATTCATGAACTTATTAGAGATCACCCAATCTCATAGACTGTGACCAGCAGTCAGCCTCATATAGGTGTGTTCCTCCAAAGATCGCTCTGTAGGATAGCATCTTGCTTATACAAGTCTTGGAACACATTAAGACAATAGTCAACCTGCCATACAGTTTTTGAGAGTACTGCATCTCCAGTGGAGTGGGTTAGTAAAAATTACTCTCCTCAGTTAACCACTAGCTTGTTTTCCCAGGTCCCACTTCACGGGATCTCCGATCACATAGGTTGGGTTACTACCATGGCAACTCATGTGGGTCTCATACCCATCTCCCTTGATGCACTTTCTATCACAACACGTGATAGCCCTTTAGTAAAGGGATCTGCTAGATTCTTAGCCGACTGGATATAATCCACCGCTATCACTCCGGAGTTTCTTAAATGTGTGGCAGCTTTTAAACTCATTTTTATGTGCTTTGTGGACTGTGCATTGTCCTTTGAACTCTTCACTTTGACAATTACTGTTTGATTGTCACAGTTCATAAGGATAGCCGGTACTGGCTTTTCAACCACAGGTAAGTCCATCAAAAGATCTCGAAGTCATCCTGCTTCGACACTAGACGTGTCTAATGCTGTTAATTCTACTTTCATTGTTGATCTCGTTAAGATCGTTTGCTTGCAAGACTTCCAGGAAACAGCACCACCTCCAAAGGTAAACACATACCCCGTTGTGGCTTTCATCTCATCAGCATCAGAGATCCAATTCGCATCACAATACTCTTCAAGTACCAAAGGATATCCACCGTAGTCAAGTCCATGGTTCACGGTACCTTTCAGATAGCGCATAATTCTTTCTACAGCATGCCTATGCACATCACCCGGATTGGAAACAAACCGGCTTAGTTTGCACACATCAAACATGATGTCAGGCCTCGTAGCGCTTGCTACATGAGTGAACCAATTACTAGAGAGTACCTCAGCTGATCCTTAGCTGTGCCTTCGAATTTTCGAATCCGCACACTAGGATCATATGGCGTTGGAGAAGTTTTGCAGTCCGAATATCCAAAACGACTCAAAACCTTCTCAACATAATGGGATTGCAGAAGTGTAATCCCACCCTCATTGTCTCTCAATAGCTTGATGTTCAAAATAACATCAGCCACACCAAGATCTTTCATCTCAAAGTTCTGGGATAGAAATGCCTTAACCTCATTGATTACTTTGAGGTTGGTCCCAAATATCAGTATGTCATCAAAATACAAACACAATATAACTCCTTCGCCCCCACCATGGCGATAGTATACACATTTTTCAGCTTCATTAACAACAAAGCCAACATATGTTAAAGTTGTATTGAACTTCTCATGCCATTGCTTAGATGCTTGTTTCAGCCCATATAAAGATTTCAGTAACTTACACACCTTTTCTTCTTGATCCATCTAACACAAAGCCATCTGGTTGTTGCATATAGATTTCCTCGTCTAACTCTCCATTTAGGAAAGCCGTCTTAACATCCATCTGATGGACGAGAAGACCATGCAAGGCTGCCAACGAGAGTAATACTCGAATGGTGGTCAGTCTGGCCACAGGTGAATAAGTATCAAAAAAATCTTCATCTTCTTTCTGGGAGTAACCCTTGGCCACAAGTCTAGCCTTGTACTTTTCAATCGTACCATCGGGCCTAATCTTCTTTTTGAACACCCACTTACACCCTAATGGTTTAAAGCCATAAGGACGTTCAGTGATCTCCCACGCTCCATTAGCCATGATGGAATCCATCCCACTACGGACCGCTTCTCTCCAGTAGTCAGCATCTGGAGATGCATAAGCTTCTGAAATAGAAGTGGGAGTATCATCCACAAGGTACACAAGGAAATCATCACCAAAGGACTTTGCAGTCATCTGTCTCTTGCCCCTACCAAGAGTTTCCTCGTCATCCTTCTCAGGATTCTCATCATGTGTTTGTTCATAATATTCCATAGGAATGGCAGGCTTAGGAGTCTCCTCTGATTCCTGTCTAGAAGTGTTTTGCCTATCTTTCATAGGAAAAATATCCTCAAAGAATGTAGCATCTTTAGACTGCAAAATCGTACCGACCTTTGCGTCAGGTACCTTAGATTTCACTACTAGAAATCTATAGCCAGCGCTGTTCTTAGCGTATCCCAAATTAACGCAATCCACGGCCTTTGGTCCAAGTTTACGCTTTTTGGGGATCGGCACATTGACTTTCGCCAAACAGCCCCAAGTACGTAAGTACGAGAGTGTTGTTTTTCTCTTCTCTCATTGATCATAGGGAGTGACCTCATTATCTTTTGTCAGAACTTTATTCAGGACAGGACATGATGTAAATATAGCCTCCCCCCACCATGCCTGGATAAACCCGGTGTATCTAACACGGCGTTAACCAAATCAGTTAGAGTACGGTTTTTCCGCTTGGCAACCCCATTTGACTGAGGTGAAAAGGGAAGCGTCCTCTCATGAATAATACCATGTTCCACACAGAAAAGGTCAAACTCATTAGAGAAGTACTATCCACCATGATCTGACCGGATTCGTTTAATTTTCTTTTCAAGTTGATTCTCAACTTCTGCCTTATAGATTTTAAAGTAGTGTAGAGCCTCATCTTTAGTGTTTAACAGATATACATAGCAAAATTTAGTGGAATCGTCTATTAACGTCATGAAGTATCTCTTTCCACCTTTAGTCAACACACCATTCATCTCACAGAGATCAGAATGTAAGAGTTCTAATGGCGCCAAGTGTCTCTCCTCCGCAGCCTTATGGGGCTTACGAGGTTGCTTTGCTTGCACATATGAATGGCACTTAGAACCTTTGGCTAAAGTGAAACTTGGAATTAAATTTAATTTTGCTAACCGCGTCATGCAACTGAAACCAACGTGACAAAGACGTGAATGCCAAACTTCTGTTTCATCAACACTTGAATAAATATTGTTTACGACTTTATTACAGAAATCAGCGAGCGAAAGCGGAACAGGCCTCCGCACTCATACCCTTTTCCAACAAACAGTTCATATTTCGTTACAACTACTTTATTGGACTCAAAAACAAAATTAAATCCTTCTCTACATATAAGAGAGCCACTAACGAGATTCTTCTTGATGGCGGGGACATGCTGCACGTTCTTGAGCTGCACGATCCTTCCCAAAGTAAACTTCAGATCGACCGTGCCAACACCAAGTATAGAAGCACTTGCGCCGTTCCCCATCAATACGGACCCGTTCCTTGTGACCTGATCAGAAGAAAACAGTGAGATGTCAGCACACACATGAATGTTTGCACCTGTGTCAATCCACCAATCAGTAGACTGACAAACTGAAAATACAGTAAACAAATTACCATACCCAGATGCCCCATTCTCATTGTTGCTCACAATCATGTTGACAGCCTTGGAATCCTGTCCTGGCTTCACGTACTTCTTTGGGCACTTCACAGCCCAGTGTTCCAGTGAACCACAAGTGAAGCAGTCATCTTTCTTCTTATCCTTCTTGAAGGTCTTCTTAGCCTTCTTCTTGAAGTCGGTATTCTGCTGTACACCAGTCCTCGCCTTGTTCTTGTGGGAGTTGTAGTTCTTCTGTACCATATTGGCTGCAGAAGTCCATTCGTTTTCTTTTCCATGCGAGTCCTTTGCTCTCGAATTCGGCTCAACACTCAGATGGCCGATGACATCCTCTACTGAGAATTCACGCCTCTGATGTTTTATAGTAGTGGCAAAGTTCCTCCAGGAATTAGGCAGCTTGGCGATTATGCATCTCGTGACATACTTGCCCGGTAGCACGCACTTGAGAATTTCAAACTCCTTAGCGATGCACTGTATCTCATGAGCCTGCTCCAATACAGAACGGTTTTCGACCATTCTGTAGTCATGGAACTGCTCTATACTATACATCTCGTTATCAGCATCGGTTGCACCGAATTTGGATTCGAGCGCCTCCCAAAAATCCTTGGCAACCTGCATATGTAAATATGCGTCAACAAATTTATCTTCAGTCACGCTTAGAACGCATCCAACAAAGACGACGGTGGCATCCCTAAACGCCTTCTCCTGTTCAAGAGTAATCGTTCCAGTGGGAGTGACACCGGCGACCAGAACACGTTCATAGCCGTGAGCCATAATATTGTTTTGGTCTGCCAACGCTTAAAGTACGTCCCCGTAAACGGGTCCGGTTTCAGTGCAGTAGCAAAACCATGAATTGAAAATTGCCTACACATATTAGGTTTTTGGATTGTTAAGAATTTAGGCAATTTACAGATTAAATTAATCCAAATATAAATCACGAGCATGACGTAAACATGCTGATAATTAACCATATTTCTGCATACTTGATTGACAGTAGACACATCTACGGAAACTACTAGTATGGCACACATGGAAATAATAAGGGCATGGATAAACGTGTTATACCCTGTGATCGGCCAGTTGGCAGTAGACGTAGCAGTGGCGGCAGCAGCAGCAGCAGCAGCGACGGCCTCGGTGGCAGCAGTTGCGGCCTCGGCGGCAGCAGCAGCGCGTTCGGCTTCAGTGGACATGTTGACGAAGAGGGCGACGCGGTAGTAGACGAAGTAGATGTACCGCAGCAGCGAACAGTCGCGTAGTAGACGCTCCCCAAAAACCTAATCGCCCCTCTCCCGTACAGGATCTGGAGATGCGGGGTTTCGGAGGCATGCTCTCCCGTCGGCCGTGTACGCGGTAGACGGGATGGGATCACCGGCGACAGCAACAGGAGGTGGAACGACAGTGGGCACAAAGAGGCAGAGTGTATGAGTTGTGTTTTCTGTGTCCGCCTAAGCCTCCAATTTATAGGCACGGCCGAGTAGAAGAACGGTCAATTCAATTAGCGTTTAGATAACAATCAATATGACGTCTCATATTATTGCCGTGTCTGTTGACTCCGCGTTTCTGACTGCCAAAATAAAGGCATCGGCTCGGCTCATTCCCGCAACCCGCGGCGCGTCGTGACGTGACGTGACGTGTCGTGACGAGGCGGGCGGCGGAGGAGCGCGCGTGTGAAACACCTCCACAACTCCTCTCTCTTCATATCAACTCACACTAGTGGAGAGAGAGCTCACCTTATAAACTGGTGCAAAACTCTCCCAACTAGCAATATGGGACTAAACTCCCACCAGTTGCTATGGCTGCATGGGCCTTAGGGATTTAAATAGAAATTGCCTAATGGGCTAAAAGCCCATCCCAAATTTCAGCAATCCCCCACCAGATCCCGAAGACCCATGGTGTTGTCCTCTGTTACATTCACTGTTTTTATATGCCGGTATTTTCAGTGGAGACCTGTTAAGGTTGAACATCCACCTAGAACAAGTAGATACACTACATCACAACTGAACAATGGACTATGCCTTGAATTGTCAGTTTAGCGTAAAATAGTTTCACTAAATATCTTGCCAGTATTAGGCTGCCGAAGGCTGACCCCTCGGGTGGAGCATATTAGTCATACTCCTGGCCTATTCATGAACTTATTAGAGATCACCCAATCTCATAGACTGTGACCAGCAGTCAGGCTCATATAGGTGTGTTTCTCCAAAGATCGCTCTGTAGGATAGCATCTTGATTATACAAGTCTTGGAACACATTAAGACAAAAGTCAACCTGCCATACAGTTTTTGAGAATACTGCATCTCAGTGGAGTGGGTTAGTAAAAATTACTCTCCTCGGTTAAGCACTAGCTTGTTTTCCCAGGTCCCACTTCACGCGATCTCCGATCACATAGGTTGGGTTACTACCATGGCAACTCATGTGGGTCTCATACCCATCTCCCTCGATGCACTTTCTATCACAACACGTGATAGCCCTTTAGTAAAGGGATCTGCCAGATTCTTAGCCAACTGGATATAATCCACCGCTATCACTCCGGAGTTTCTTAAATGTGTGACAGCTTTTAATCTCATTTTTATGTGCTTTGTGGACTGTGCATTGTCCTTTGAACTCTTCACTTTGACAATTACTGTTTGATTGTCACAGTTCATAAGGATAGCCGGTACTGGCTTTTCAACCACAGGTAATTCCATCAAAACATCTCGAAGTCATCCTGCTTCGACACTAGACGTGTCTAATGCTGTTAATTCTTCTTCCATTGTTGATCTCGTTAAGATCGTTTGCTTGCAAGACTTCCAGGAAACAGCACCACCTCCAAAGATAAACACATACCCCGTTGTGGTTTTCATCTCATCAGCATCAGAGATCCAATTCGCATCACAATACCCTTCAAGTAACAAAGGATATCCACCGTAGTGAAGTCCATGGGATCGGAGCGTACGGAACTTGTGGCGTCGCCGTTCCTTGGCGCCCAAAAATTTGTGTCCAAATTGTTTTACCGCTGAGGAGGAGCCGAAATCACGCCCATTTTTTTCATGTGTGCAGATCATAAGTTGCCAAATCGAAACTGCAATTCGCTGGTTTCTTTTCTGGGAGCCAAGTGTTGATCTGTGCCCACCTTGGAGCCACAAAAATCCCCGCCCGGATGAAGGCGCCGCGGTGGAGGGATACATCATGGGATGCATTTCCTTCAGTGCCAGTCTGCCAGATTACGTGTTCGACTTCAGTTTACCTTTTTGCGACCACCATCTGGCGGCGGCAGAAATTTGCCAATGTGTATTCATTGGAGGAAAAAATCGTATGCAGCAGGCTAGCAAATCACTGTATGCATAATGGAAATAAGTAAATGGGTTCTCTAATCAGGAAAAAAAAATGAATGGTGCTCTGTTCCTAGCTGCGGGCTCTGGTTGTCTGCTCCTAACGGCAGCTAGCGAGTAGAACTACTGACTATCCCTTTTCAATCGAAAAAAAAAGAGTATTAACCTATGCGCTCTCCTGCTGGTCCTATCTCGATTCTCCTAGAGGGTGTGCACTGCGGAAATTGAACTGCCACAATGAGGCAAATAAAATAAACAAGAAAGCTGGCGGACACTATGCATGTACAGGAATCTGTCGGTGGAGCTAATGAATTCAGACATATAAAATACTAGTGTTTCGGGGCAAACCTTGGGTATTCACACGAATACACCAGAATACCCCTGGCGCCGCCACCGACTGGAGCGTAGTGAACTTGGTGGCGCTGCCGCTGCTTGGCGCGTAACCCACAAAGCCCATTCTTTAAACTGAGATCCCGCCCAAAATTTTCCGTGTCCAAATTTGAATTCTGGTGTGGCGCCGACGCCTGCAGGTTGCAGCTAGGACCACCGCGCGTAACGCATTTTTGTAGCTGAAACCACGCCCAATATTTATTTACTTTATTATGCGCAGATCCCAAAGTGCCGAATCGCCACTGCGATGCTGGGGCCGGAAACCATCGACTTGTGGCTCCAACTGAACGATCGTGTGTGTCGCCAGTTTCCACTCTGCAGGTACACAGGCAGTATGTACAGAGATTCAGATATCCGTAAAACCCCGAGAATCATATGGGTACACGAGGGTCAGAAACTGCTTTCCTAGGTGAACGACAGAACGAAATCACACGAACAAGTTCATTGTAGGTACTAGTATTTCTCACGATGCAGATTGACATACAAGCATCAAAGGGACAAGATTAGAGAAATAGTAACAATCCTATTTCTTCAGACTGAAATACCAGCGAGCAGAACGATCTTACAAGACGAATTCAGATCCCGCGTTCAAAATTCAGATACGAAACAGTTATAATCGCTTGCGCCCGCAAGCAAACGAGTTTCGGGATCTAATTCCGGCCATATAGGAAAGAGCTGGCTGCGCCAAGAGACTTCAGAGAAGCAGAGCATTAGACCGGGCAACTTCAGACTTTCAGAGCGCAACTAAGGAACGAGAACCTCTGTTCGGCATCTCTTGCACGCAAGATTCGCAAAGAAACTGGATGGACGGAAAAAGAAATTACGAATCTGCGTAGTATATGGCAAGACGTAGCTTCACAGCTCTTGTGTAATGAGTATTACAGCCTGACACAAATTAGAACAATACAGATTCAGATTGAAGCCGGCGGTGCTCCCACAACCAGCACAGCTCTTACAAGACGGCGACATGGCCATAACACAAATGGGGACAGCTAATTAACTACAGCGAACAACAGCATCATGAAGAACCAGGAGAGCGAGGAGACTCTCCTACTACGACAGTCACAACAGCAGCCTAAGCGGAGGTGAACTTGGTGACGGCCTTGGTGCCCTCGGAGACGGCGTGCTTTGCGAGCTCGCCGGGGAGGACGAGGCGGACGGAGGTCTGGATCTCCCTGGAGGTGATGGTGGGCTTCTTGTTGTAGCGGGCCAGCTTGGCGGACTCGCCGGCGAGCTTCTCGAAGATGTCGTTGATGAAGGAGTTCATGATGGACATGGCCTTGGAGGAGATGCCGATGTCCGGGTGCACCTGCTTCAGCACCTTGAAGATGTAGATCTTGTACGTCTCCACGTTCTTCTTCGCCTTCTTCTTGCCCTTCTTCGCCTCGCCGCCCTCCTTGGACGCCGGCGGCCGCTTCTCGGCCTTGGGCTTCTTCCCGGCCGGGGTCTTCTCCGCCGCCGGCTTCTTCTCCGCCTTGGGGGCCATGGGTGGTTCTGGGAAGGAGGAGAGGAGTGGTGCTGTGCTGGCTGCGGGGCGCTGGAAGGGGTGGGATTGCAGAGGAGATGTGATGATTCGAGGAGCGGGCGGGAATCTTTATATAGACGGAGGAGCTGGACGCTGATTGGTGGAGGCGATGATGCCGCGGATTGGTAACGTGAAGTCCTACCAGCCGTTCGCCGCTATCCGGGATGGACGGGCCAGATGCGTTGGCACACGGATCGTTGACGGACCTGCTGCTGAATGACTCTTCTCACTTGTCGTTGCGTGCCTACGCGACCCACTCAGTTTTTCGTTTATCAAAAATTGACAAACTCATGCATCCAAGCCATGCAGTGACTCCCACGGGACAGATCGGTCTTACCCGTGGCTGTGATGCAATTTGCAAATGACGCACGAGGCATATGTGCAAGAATGCACAAAAACACACGCAGATCAAGATCATCGAAAAAGTAGGAAGTGTCAGATGAGCTATCTCTCAAGCTATATCCATGCTTTATTCAGATTCAT
Source organism: Alopecurus myosuroides (assembly GCA_028641055.1). Lineage (NCBI taxonomy): Eukaryota > Viridiplantae > Streptophyta > Magnoliopsida > Poales > Poaceae > Alopecurus > Alopecurus myosuroides. The sequence goes on along the minus strand of CM054059.1, from coordinate 37,979,329 downwards.
CACATCAAGGTAAGGAGTGTAAATTGGATTAGTCGGAAGGGACATCTCTTTGTTCTAGACCAAGAACTCATAAATTTGAGGACGTTTGCGGAAAATCATCAAGGGGATATGATATGAGTCCTGGAAGAGCACGACCAAGGATCGGCATCTGCACCACGAGGGAATTACCTATATACCGTTACAATTTTTTCAATCTCCAAAATACCTTTAGTATCGTTATTGTTCCAACAATAACCTTCCTTTGAAAGTTTCACATCTAAAATACCACTATGTACAATCTGAAGCTAACAAGACATGTAAGTTTTCTTAGAAATTCCCAAATTAACTTTGCAACCATAGAACTCATTTCCTTGCATGTCCTCGTACAAAATACTGAAGATTCAATCAGAGTCACCGCCCATCTCCACTCCAAACAGCGTCGACCCACCCTCCCCCCCCCCCTCCCGGCGCGCAGATTGGGAAAAAATGTAATGGTACACACGCATAGATTTGTATATCAGAGACCTCTCAAAAGCGAAAGCGTCCAGATTCCCAAGTGCCAAACTATTTGCCGAGTGTATTTTATCGGGCACTCCACAAAACAAGCGACATTGTGAAAAACTACATCACCTCGTTAATTATGTATACTATTCACGAGGGTGGGTGATTCAGACCATTTTTGTGAAAGAAACAATAGCCACCGGCATGAACCGATCCCCTTTGATGAAACATGGTGAATCATGCCTACAAAGTCGAGTGCCCGACCCCCGGAAGGCCATGCTTTTACGATAGGACTAAGAGCATCTCCACCGGCACTCATCAAATATGTGTCCGCCCCCCCCCCCCCCCCAATTAATCGGACCCCTTTTGGGGGGCGCCGGACATGTGTCCGCGAATTTGGTGGGCGGGTGCCACAGCGGCGCCTCCCCATCCGGCGATCAATTTTTTCTAGGTTATAAACACAAACACTTTGTGCACGCCGTTATAAACCGGCGATTAAAATTTGCAATTTCATTCAAATTTAGAAATATTTTACATAATTTGAATAAAATTGCAAACGTGTCGCCTCTGACCTAACCCTAACCCTAGCCTACTCGCCGTCGCCGCTCCGGTCCAACGAGTCGTCGTCGTTGGCATCGAGCACGACGACTTCCCCCTGGAGGAGGTGTCGGCGTGGCTGGAGGAGGGGACGGCTCGGGGGGCTGGAGGTGGCCGTGGCCACGCTGCTGCAACCGTCACGGCTCCCGGATGCATCCATGGCGGTGGACTGTATTATCGTCAGCCAACCCGGCGCCTCCTGCTTCAACGTGGCCACCGACCTGGCCATGACAGCGAGCAAACCGGGGCAGTCGCTACGGATCCTCCTTGACCTGCGGCTCCGGGCGTCGTTGGCGGAGGAAAAGGCGACCCCGAGGTGGAGAGCGCCGGCGGGGAGGGGTGCGGCGGCATGAACCGTCGCGGATGACGATGTCTGGAGCTCCCCGTCTCTGCTCGATGGGGGTGCGCCGCGGTGGTGGCAGCGGCAACAGCCGGAGCGGGAGGATGTTCCCCGTCGCGGCGTGCTACCTCGCGGCTTTGATCGCGCTGGCCACGGTGTGCCCAGTTCGATCCCACCAGCAGCAGCGGCCGATGGCGTTCCACCACGAGAGGAGCACGTCTGGGCCATCGACGAGGTTGATGACGGTCTGCCGCTCCTTCTCAAAGAGATCGATCCGCGCACCTAGTTGTGCTGGCCGTCGTCGTTCTCGGGGAGGCAACGCTCTGCCGGCGTCATCCAGTTGCGACGCCTCGCGATGTACCGGCGAACTTGCTCCGCCGATCGGGGGACCGGTGGGATGTTGAGGCCATCGTCGGATATGCGCCACTCCTTCGTGATGCGGCTATTCGGAGGGGCGTGGAGCCCATACCGGTAGAGCTCCGAGGCGCCCTCCGTGTTGATGGTGCGCCCGCTCATCAGCTTAAAGCCGGAGGCCTCCCAGTTGTTGGTCATGGTGCTGCCGCAGAAGACGGTGTCGACGGCGAGAGGATGTGCACGGGAGGTGTGGGGGAGGGGAGGCAAGAGGATGTGCACGGCAAGGCAAAAGGCTTCGCCTCTTATCCTTCACCGAAGGGCGGCGACGCCGTAAATGCCTCGCGTGGGGAAGGCGCAACGCCAGCACCGGAAGCATCGCGTCGTGTCGCTGGTGCAACACGATGGCGTGTTGTTGACCGGCGTCCCATCACATTGGGAACTGGCGAGCGGCATTAATGCGCACCGGCCGCTTGCACGACACCTTAACTCACGTAGGGGGCGGTTTGTCTTACTGACGGGCGGGGGCCGCCTGTCGGGTGGGGTGACCGGATAATGTCCGGCGCCCCCAGGCAGGCCCCCAAGTTTGGTGTGTGGGCTGGGGGGCCCGGACACAAAATTGGCGGATGGACCCCTTTGGGGGGTGCCGCTGCTGCGTTTTTTTTTGTCCGGGCCCCCATTTGGCCTTTGGGGGCGTTTGGGGGTGTCGGTGGAGATGCTCTAAGCATAGGAGTCGCATCCATCATATGATACAACTAGTTACAAGAGGCCAGACTGCTATCTCCATAAGTGGAGAAGTAGGGCCCTTCTTAATAAACAAAAAGGGAGCGAGGCAAGGTGATCCAAGCTCCCCCCCCTTTGTTCAATTTTATAGCCGATGACCTAGTTGGTATGCTAGATAAAGCAAGAGTTTTTGGTCATATCCATGGGATGGTGTCGTGGGGGTACCACGGCATATCCCATACTTGTTGGGCTAGGGTTTCGTAGCGAGATGAGCGGTGGTGGACTACTAGGGTTGACAGAACTTCAGGGGGCGCGATTTACCCAAGTTCAGGGCCCTTCGGGAAGGTAAAATCATACTTCCTACATGTCTCTTTATTCCGGCGAGTATGATTTTGGTTACAATGATCTTCTAGCGTGTTCTCTCATCTATTCCTTGTCCCCTGCTATGACCCCCTCCTGGCCTTTATATAGGAGGTCGGGTTTCAGGGTTTGTACGTGGTCATATTTCTATGTAGTTAGTTTCCTAGTCTTGTTCTTGACCCACAAGGTAAGTCTTCCGAGTCGGTTGTTTGCACCTCCAATGATGGGCCTGGGTCTTAACTCTTTTGTGGGCCTTCTGGATGGTTCTCGTACTTGGGCTGCACCCGTTGTAATCATCGTGGGGTCCATTGGGCATCCCCACGTCAGTATCACCCGAGTGCTTGGTGGAGTCGAAGACTAGACCAAGGACTTAAATGACCCGCATCATCTAACATTCGACTAGAGTGCATGCAACGAGTTCGAGTATGACCCGAAAATTTCTCAGGTCCCCCGGTTGTTCAGCGAGCAACAAGTGTGATGTTGCGATCAAGTGACTCGGTTTAGCATGCCTGGCTCACCCAAAAGTTCAGGGCGTCGAGGAATGTTTCGACTCGCATGTTTTTTCCTCACGAGTTAAACTCGGCCTCTAGCTTTGAAAATGAACTATTAGTGGACGGCTCAAGTGGTGACTGCTTGAATGGACTTGATTGTTCAATTTCATGCGAGAATCAAGGAGTCTGGCGTAATAGCTCCTCGATTCTCGCGTGTAGTAGGGAAAGTGACAGGCCGCCTATTCATTTCCTTCTGCCACGCGTATATGCTTGATTTCCTAGGTTTGCATCGATGGCCCTGTATCACCAGATCTTATTATAAAAACAGAGTAAGGACGAAAATACTCATCTCATACTCCGCCACTGCCTTCTTCTTATTCTTTGTGCTCATATTTTTGTCTCCTACACGAGCCAACCCTTTTTCCATGGCCAGACCACGCGGCTGCCCTCGCTGGAACAATCCATCGCCTGGTGCTGCTAGCCTGCGGCCTGGAGGCCGCCCCCGGAAGGCCCCTGCTTCTTTCAATGTCGTCAGTCCCCGTCCACGCGGTCGTCCTCCAGGTCATAGTGGGAAAGCTGCCATGACCATAGGGCACATCACGCGTCACCCTGCTGGTCTTAGAGGCAAGCTCTCCCTCCACTCTGCCGCCCACAATGCAGAGGCGTCTTCAACCTGTCGCAAGGGTGGCAAGCACTCCGCCAAAAAAATCAGTAAGCCATCCCCTCCAATTCGTATCGAGATGGAGGTGTTGATCCCTCTCATGATGGGTTGAATGGATGAGCTTCGCCTTCTGTGCCGCTTCGCACGGCTGATTCCTTATCCTAGGCCTCCTTTCTTCTCAGTAAGGATGCAGAACTCGTCGGAGGGGGTGGAGATTGCATATGTGTACTTCCCACGCCGAAGCGTGCTCATCCTTACCTTAGTATGGAAAAAATTGCACGCTACAATTTTCTGCATGCAGACTAGTTCCTCTCCTGCAAGTTCTCCGGCATTGATGTTCTTGACTTCAGGGTCTACGACGGCAACCTTCTTTGCCGCTGCGGCTAGCTGGATGGAGGTTCCGAGGATGACTCCTCATGTGGGGGAAGCGACTTGGTGGACTTCAGCTCCAACGATACTTCAAGTTGCAGGTGCAGCTCCAGCAGCGAGGATGACTCTGAGGACAAGGTGGTTGCCAAGGAGGAGAGCTACGATGAAGCTTAAATGTTCCATGGGTTGTTATATCACACACCAGTCTTGAGGTCCTTGAGCTTGTAAGCACCCTTCCCTATAACCTCTGTGATGATAAAAGGTCCTTCCCAAGGGGGCAATAGCTTGTCATGGCTTGTTTGCTTCAATCGTAGGACCAAATTGTTGGATGTATGCCCAAGAGACAATAAAATACATCAGTTTCATGATTAATGTAATATGTTTTTATGTTATAACTTCTATGGTCATTGAATATGAGATTCAGAGGAAAACCCATACGCACGTGTAGAAACATAAACACACCGTTATAACCCTTTTTCCTGTCTCACAGACAAACTCGTTAATATTAGATGACCATGTTTTCCTGGTCATGGACGTTTGTTATGTCAATATTAATGGGAGAAAAATGTTGTTTCAACATTGTGGCTGGGTAGACCCAAGTAGTTGATATAGTATGAGATTAGTTTTGCTAAATATTATCATCACAGATTGGTTGTTTTGTTTGCTTCCTTAGACCATGAGAATATTCAATGATGTTTACCATAAGGATCATTTTTGGTATAGTCAAGTATCGCACTGTAAACTGGGTGATAAAAAATGCTAGCACTAGGTGGTCACGAAAGTATTCATTCATTGTGATAGTTCAAGATTGGGAATTACTCCTCTAGTTAATAGAGAGATACATCCAGGATCCACTCGGTGCTATAGTATCGGTAAATAAGTCTGCACATACAAGGACATGACACTATTCATCATGGGGATACATTGTCACGGTAACGAGTAAAAGGAATCATACCGAATATCGGGAATAATGTGATATCATGAATGATGGGCTCATTTTGGGGGCCTATATAAGGGGTCTTCTTCCCTAATGTTTCCCCGCCTTTTAAGCAAGTTTTCCCCCACCATTGTTGACCTCTTGTAGCTTGCTTTCTCTCTATGCCTCCATGATTCTTGCCTCCAATTAGTGGGAAAAGAGACAGGAGGTCTAGATCTACTATTCCACAATTCCATCTCTCCTCTTAGTGAGGGGAAGTCTTTGGATCTATATCTTGTGGATTCATTTGTTGAGTTCTTCCTTTTTCTTCCTCTCTTCTCACCCCATAGCATTTGTTGCTTTGGTGGGATTTGAGAGTGAAGGATTTGAGCACTTCTCATGTTCTTGACATTGCATAGGTTGCATCGGTTTGAGTTCTCTACGAGTATTCGTTCGAAAGGTTGAGAAGCTTGTTACTCTTGGGTACTTGGAGTGCCCTTGAGCTTGTTTTCTTGGGTACTTGGAGTGCCCTAGACGGTTGTTGTGTCTTGGAGTTTTGTGGCTACGGACCTTGTTGTCTTGGAGTTTTGGTGTCTCGGGACCTTGTTGCTATCTCGGAATTTTGGTTCCTAGCGAGATATTGTTGGGAGCCTCCAATTCAGTTGTGGAGATTGCCCCAACCTTGTACGGGATCGGTGACCGCCCTCAAAGATCCCATAGTGGATCGTGTTGTCGAATATGCATCTCAACAAGTCCCTCGGGTGATCCGGTAGGGTTTCGATTAGGAGAACGTGTAGGCGCTGGTGACAATCGTCGGCTAACAGGGGGCACGATTTACCCAGGTTCGGGGCCCTCGTAGAGGTAAAACTCTTACTCTTGCTTCTGTCGATCTGTATTAACGAATAGATCGGTTACAGTGGGGGTGCTCGAGTCGAGAGTAGATCTCAATCTCAAGTCTTTGGTGGTGCGGTATTGCTTGGTCCCCCTCCTGGCCTCATATAGGTGGCCAGGTCTCAAACCGTCCCCGGGGGGGGGGGGGTTACAAACCCTAACCTAAAGTCGGTTACAAGTTTCCGTTCTCGATCCGCAAGGCTTTGCGGGTGGGCCTTGATTGGGCCTTCTAGAACTATCTATGGCATCTCCCTTCGGGCTTGGGTCTTGGGCCTTGGACCGGGTAGGCTTACCCGATAGGTCCAGGATTCATCCCTTCGTCAGTAGCCCTCGAGCGTTTTACTCAATTGAGAATCTGTCGGGTAGACGCTCAAAGTTCGTCTTGATTCCTCTTCGATTGATTGCTTCAATTGCTTGGTATTTAGAGGGCGTGTACCCTGTGTACGATGCGTTTCTTCTACTCGAGTATCGAGCGATGAAGGTTCCTGTGTGTTGGCTGTTTTCGCAGAAGGATGTGGCTCAGTTGCTTGGCTCTCCCGAAAGCTCAAGGCCAATTAATTGCATCTAGGGCAAAAACAGTTCTGGCCTACGCAGACTCGAGACCTCCGACTCGAATCCGGCGAGGTGATCATTGCGACTGGGCCGTGGATGTCTTACCGAGTCGAACCTAACCTATAGGGGTACCCGGCGCGTCCGCTAGGATTTTTCTTCGTGTTGTTTACACGGAAATTTACCGGAGGACGCAGCTTGAGTGCGATTCCAGGCCCTCAAGAGAGATCTTTTGGGTCTTACCATTGTATCCGAGAGAATACGGCATCCGGATGTGCCTAGTCGGCTGAACGATCCAGGGTAAGGATGTGTATACATCATGTGTCAAAGTAGCAGGAACTGCTCACTCGCGAGTATTATTTGGAGTGTATTTGAATGGGAAGATTTCCCTTGTTGCACTTGTAACATTAGGCCCATACGAAAGAGTTTTCGTGTGTGGGGAGCTTGTGCGAAAGAGTTTTCGCGTCTTGATGTATCTATACGAAAGAAATTTCGTGTTATGGAGCTTATGCGAAAGAGTTTTCGCGTCTTGATATGTCCATAGGAAGGAAACTTCGTGTTATGGAGCTTATGCAAAAAAGTTTTCGCGTCTTGATATGCCCATACAAAAGAAATTTCGTGTTAGGGATCCCACCCGAGAGGATTTTCGGATTTGATGAGGTATGCAATGATGTCATTGCGCACTTGTTTGTTCTGGCTCCTCCCGATGGGACGTTACAGAGCGGAGCAGAGCGTGATGGCCCACCTTGTTAGCTTTTGACCGGAAACGAGAGGTCGTTTCCGGTTTTCCCGCGAGCCACGCGCCGTAAATGCGCACGATCTGCTGTAAAGATCGTGGCAGAGGTAACTGCGTACTGCCGCCTCGTTTCCACTCCACGCGTGGCAGCCGCGATGGGTGCCACGTCACCAGATCTACGGTTCAGATCGATTTGGCTTGCGTATAAGTAATTTCCCTTAGGTGGAAAGTAAATTTCCTGGCCATTTGCTCTCCTTCTTCCACCTCGCGCACACCACCTTCTCTTCAAGCACCCACGAGCTCTCATGGCTGGAGGGAAGAAGCGCGCCGCTACCGCATCGTCATCGAAGGCGGCTGAGGACGTCCCCGCGCCACCCGCCGTGAGGACGGGCGACTGGCGTTCCGCCAGCACCACCAACAAGAGCATCAAGGAGATGCAGAGGGAGGGGCTGCTGCCCCCCGAGGGCGACAATCGCGTTCGCCTAGGCAAGAAGGAGGAGGTACCGAATCCCCGCGCGAACGAGCGCGTGATTTACGCGGATCACGTCTCGGGCGGCCTCTCTCTCCCTCTTCATCTTTTCCTTCTTGGATTGTTGTATGTCTACGGCATACATCTCCATGACCTGCCTCCAAATGCGATTCAGCATATCTCGTGCTTTATCGTACTTTGTGAGTGTTTCTTGGGCATTCTCCCGCACTGGGGCCTCTGGAAGGCCCTGTTCAAAGTGCGGGTCTTCCATGAGAAGTCGCGGCTAGGCGACCAGCTGGGGGAGCCGCTTCGCACCGGCGGCTTTGAGATCCAGGCAAAGACGGATAACTCCTATCTGGAGATGCACTTCATCGACTCCGCACAAGGATGGCGGAGGAAGTGGTTCTACGTTGTCGACAACAGCGCGGGTGGGGCTCACGAATTCCACCCGTTCACTGCTTTGAAGCAAAGGAAGTCCTGGGCGCACAAGCTCACTATTGAAGATAGTCGGATCGTCTCCCCGCTACTCACAAAAGTGGCGAACCTTCGCGATCAGACAATGGTGGTTGTGTTGAATGGCTTGCACCTAGCGAGCGTCTTCCTTCGGTGTAGGATCCAACCTCTACAAGAGAGGCCGTCGACTATGTGAGTACCAGGGCGTTCAAGACCCTTGCCGCGTCTGCCAAGATATCCTCTCGAATGCCGAATTCGAGAAGATTGCGGCTATCACCAAGCTGAAGGTAGGCGAGTCCTTCGCCACCTTCTCTCTTGAGCCATTCGAGGCTCCAAAGCCTCCTCCATCCGAGGTAAGTTTTCTTCTCGTCTCTTTTTTATTCTTTTTGCCATCCGAAAATCTACCGACTGAGGTTTCTCTTCTTTTCTTCTTCTTCTTCTTCTTTTGCAGAGTTTGAAAATAACAACATGCTACCCGCCAGTCTCGGCTGAGGATGCCTCGGACCTCCTAGCGAGCAATGTTGAGACCCCTCTCGACACCAGTGTTGCTGAAGCCGACTCGAGCTCCGAGCACGGTTCTTCAGACGATGTGGAAGAGTCGGGTAGCGACCGGCTCCATCACCGCATGCGCCGCAGGCAGGGGATGATGAATCCACTTCTAAAGACAGTTCCTTGGGTGGCGGATCCGGCAAGGCGACCGAGCCTGTCCAGGTGACGCCTCTGAATGTGCTTCCTCCCCCGGCCCTCAAGTCGAAGGTTACTACCGCCTGGAATGTGGACATTCTGGATGACGATGATGAGGACGAGTGAGTTTGTTGTCCTTTAGTCGAGAATCTTTCCCCTTTTATTTGTGTCTTTGTTTAATATTCTTTTTCTTCCATACAGCCTCCAAGCCATCAGCCCCGGCTAGTACGCTTCTTCTATTCCCTCTGTGAAGAGGAAAAAGGCAGTCGCGAGCAAAACTCTAGTTACGGAGGCCATCCAAAAGTCTCCAAGTCCCGCACAAGCAGCAGCGGCTCCAGATTACGGGTTGCCTGGCTTCGCGGGTGGAGCCTTGGCGAGCAAAGAAGTTTCTGGTAGCTCGGCGGACCCTCTATCCACCTCCCAAGGCCAGGTAATTTTCATCGCGTCTTCCGTATTTTCTGTTTCGCTTGATCATGATTTCTATCGGGTGCACGACAGTGCTCCCGATGGGAGTAGCCCCCGAGGCCGTGGTTAATCGCTTGCGATTGGCCACGGACTCAAGTTCAAGTTTTTTTTTCCTTTCTTTCTTTTCTTGATTTTATCGGGTGCACGGCAGTGCTCCTGATGGGAGTAGCCCCCGAGGCTATACTCGACTGTGTACAGTCGTGAATAGGCTCAAGAGATTTCTCCCCCTAACTCGAACTTTTGTCTCGTGCTTTTGCAGTCTCTTCTCAACTCCCTTGCTGCCATTGGTCACCGAGTGCTCTCGGCTGAGGCGGATTGCGTTTCCCTTCGGTTGGATCGTGATCGACTCATCCAGGATGGCCAATCTCTTCAAGGTAGGTTAAGCCACTCCGCTTTGTTGTTTCTGTTGATCGCAAAAATTGCTTAAGCTGTATTTGTTACTTTGTATCCCAAGTTACCCGCTTGAAGACCGAGAAAGCTGAAGCCGTCGCTCGGGTGAAAACCCTTGAGGCTGAGTTGGAGTCCTTCCGAAAGGAGCTGGATTCCACTCGCAAGCATTCAGCTGACTTCGAGGGTAAGCTTGTCGAGGCTCAAGAGGCGATGAAGCAGTTGGAGGAGGCGGGTGCCAAACATGACAGTGACCTCGTTGGCATCATCCGCCCCTTGGCTCAGAGGTTCGCGGGTAAGCCATTCTTGACTGTCTCTTTGCTTAAATGTATCTTAAGTTGCTCTTTCGGAAATTTATGATATCCTTTTTGTAGATGTCCTTGGGGTTACATTGGAACTGTCTGGGAGTCATCGAGTGGACGCCCTGATGGATTCCTGCGCCCAGCTCCAGGAGCACGCGAGTGGGATTTGCTCCCTCGTTGGTGAAGCCACCCGAGTGTTGACGCAGTTCCACGAGCGCCTGCTGGTGGATGTGGTGGTTCCGCCTACGTTGGGCGGCCTTCTGAAAGTGTTCCTGGACGATGAAAATCTTCTCCAGGCTTATTCAGTCGCCCAGTCTGAGTGCGGAGCTAGGACGGATATCCAATTCGTGTTGGCGCACGGAGTCATGAATGACCCGAAGAAGGTGTTCTCGAGCCTTCCCTACGACGCCTTGGGCAAAAAGGTAGCGCTTCGTCCCTTTGGCGCTCAGGCTGAAGCCCTTGCCAAGAAGCTTTCTGAAGTGCTTGCCCATGCTGGTCGCAAGGGGCAGCCTGCTGCGAGTGGCAGTACTTCTGCAACCCCGTAGGATAGTTTATTTTTACTTTGTCCGTCGATGTAATGAACCTTGGGATGTATTCCCTTATTTTGCTTTAATCAAAGTGTTCCTTGATATCTTAAATGCCTGATTGTTGCGATTAACTGTTATGAGCTCCCGATGGGAGTAGCCCCTGAGCACCTGTTAGATAGGTGGTGTATTTCTCGAGTGGGGTCTTGTAGTGTTTCTGAACTTGCTTCATTTCTTTCCAGGTAGTGGGTCCTAGCGCAGAGTCTTCGAGTGGGTCTGTTGCGCGGGTGGACCCCCTTGTTGCTGCTGCTAGTAAATTTGCCTCGCTCCGTGATCACGTTGCGGATGGCGAGCGCAAGCTGAAAGAGCTGCGGGGCGTGGCTGATGTCGCCAAATCAAAGGAGAGACTTGCGGCTGATCGTGAAAAATTTGTGATGGAAGAGCTAGCGGCCGTTGTGAAGGATATGCTTTGTAAGCCCGCAAGCCCCCGAGTGTTTGGCTGCTTGCTTCCCTTTCTGTTTTGACGTGTTTGCTGAATTTGCAGTTGTTGAACCCGACGGTCCTTGCAAGACTCACTGGGTGGATACCCACATTTCCTATGAGGCGAGTAGCTTCAAACCACATGCAGCCAATTTTTGGTCAGACCGCAGTCGAGGCTTCGTTTTGGCCACTCTGAAGTATCGGGCGAGCCAGGCGAAGATTCTTATGGAGTCTTGTCGCGAGGCTCTTTCTTCTGTGCATTGGGTACCGTTCCAGAAGGATGGAGCGGTTTGCTAAGGGTCTTTAGTCGAGTAGGAGATGTTCGTGAGTGCGTTTGCCAGCAACTTATCTGTGGAGCTCAGGTAGCACTCGCCTTTGTTCGGGTGTGGCATCCTGATATCAACTTTAACTCGGTGGAGCGGCTTCCCAACTCTCCAATTGACGTTTCTCCTCACTACGCGATCGTCCAACCCGCAGCGGAGCGGATTACTCGACTGACTTCAGAGGAGATAGATCAAATGCTGGCGGAGAGGACTGCTCACCGCCAGATGTAATCGTAGGATGTAGAGATCATGTAACCTTGTATAGCTCACTCAATATTTTGTAAGGTGTTTATAAGGTGTGAACATTATTGTACCTTGTATTTGATAATTTTCATCTGATGCTTAGTTAGGCGTAGCACCCGTGCGTTTGGGATGTATACCTGTTGTTTTAGCATGTAAAATGGAAGATGCGAATAGCTATGGTTGAAGAACCATGTGTTTTTATTGATATGGCTGAGAAGCCATGTATTTCCTCGAGCTACAAAATGGCTAGTATAGCCTTATTTTTTGCGAATAGAATAATCCTAAGGATAGAACTTGCGGAGATGTGCAACGTTCCATGGATTGGAGTAGATGCCACCGGTCTCCGGGTTCTTCAGCGATAAGTGCCACCTAGGATAACTTCGTGCATTATGAAGGGTCCTTCCCATGGTGGCGCGAGCTTGTGTCCTTCCTTCTACTTGAGCCGCATAACAAAATCTCCTACCACGAAAGATCTGTGGCGTATACGGCGGTTGTGATAGTTGCGCAGTGATTGCTGGATACCGCCGATCTTGCGAGTGCAATGTCTCGAATTTCGTCGAGTGCGTCCACGTCTTCTGCGAGTGCCCTGTTTGAGGTTTCCTCGCTATACGCGACGACTCGGGGAGCACTGAATTTGACGTCTTCGGGTAGGACGGCCTCGGCTCCGTAGACCATGAAAAATGGCGTATAATTTGTTGACCGATTTGGCGTTGTGCGGAGGCACCACAGTACTGATGGTAACTCCTCGGCCCAGTGCCCAGCTGTTGGGTTCAGGCGATCGAGTAGCCTCTTCTTTAGGCCAACTGAGACTAATCCGTTGGATCGCTCGACTTGACCGTTAGTTTGCGGGTGAGCCACCGAGGCGAAGCTGAGGGTGATTCCCTTTTTTCTCGCAGAATTCCTGTGTTTCCTTCGCTGTGAAGTTGCTGCCGTTGTCGGTGATAATGTTGTGTGGTATGCCAAATCTGCACACAATGGAGTCGAGGAATTTCACGGCACACTGGGCGCTGGCGGAGGTGACTGGCATAGCCTCTATCCACTTTGTGAATTTGTCAACTGCTACGAGCAGGTGCGTACATCCTCAAGGTGTCGACTTGCGTAGTGGCCCTACCATGTCTAGCCCCCATTGCGCAAAGGGCCAGGCGATGGGGATCATGTGTAGTTCCGTGGCAGGGGCATGTGGCTTGGGCGCAAACCTCTGGCAGGCGTTGTATCTGTCGACTAGATCTTTAGCATCTCTCGCTGCGGTGAGCCAATAAAATCCTGCCCTGAAGGCTTTACCCACGATTGCTCTCCAGCTGGCATGGTGACCGCAATCTCCTTGGTGTATGTCCTGGAGCAGCTCTTGGCCGTCCACGGGTGCGATGGACCTTTGCAGTACCCCGGATATGCTTTGCTTGTATAGCTCTCCGTTGATCACCCGAAAAGATTTGTTGTGTCTCACTATTTGTCGAGACTCGCAAAGGTCTGCTGGGAGCTTTTTTTGGACAAGTAGTCGAGGTATTTCTGCGTCCAGACTGGCTCGACCAGAAAAACTTGCCTTGAGATGTTATGTATGAGCTCGACGAGGGCGACTTGCGGACTGACTATCGTTTCTGCTGCTGCGGGTGTTCCCGTTGCCTTCTTGACCTTGACTGAACGCTTGGTCATTCTTTCGAAGTAAATTCCTGGCGGTATGGGTGTGTTTGTGAACCCCATGTTTGCCAGTTTGTCCGCTTCCTCGTTGCTGGATCGTGCAATGTGCTTCAGTTCGCACCCTTTGAAACTTCCTTCTAGTAGGTTGTACATGTTGCGGTAGGCGATCATGTTATCCACGATAGCATCGCACTCCTTCATCGTCTACTGTACTATGAGGTTGGAATATCCATATATCATCAATCGGGTGGCTCCCCAAGCGATCGCCATTTTCACGTCGTGAAGGAGGGCTTCGTATTCTGCGTCGTTGTTGGATGTTGGATCCTCGTGTGGGAAGTCCAATCGCAAAACATACTGCAGCTTGTCACCGCTGGGGGAGATGAGAATGACTCCGGCTACGGCTCCTTCGTTCCTTTTCGACCCGGCGAAGTACATTATCCAGTTGCTCGTGTATTCTGGGGGTCCTGGTGTTTGCAGCTCCGTCCACTCACACAGGAACTCTACAATGACCTGGGACTTTACAGAGTTGCGTCCTGCGTATATGATGTCCCAAGCGCCTAGCTCGATGCTCCACTTCGCAATTCTTCCAGATGCCATAGGGTTGTTCATGATTGTACCAAGTGATGCATCGTTTAGCATCGTGATGGTATGTTCCTGGAAGTAATGTTTGAGTTTTCGAGCTGTGAGTACGACTCCGTATGCGAGCTTCTGGTAGTGGGGGTATCGCTGTTTGCACGGCGAGAGCACCTCGCTGATATAATAGACTGGTCATTGAACTCCATATGCCTTGCCATCTTCCGGCCGCTCGACCATGATCACCGTGCTGATGACTTGATTTGTTGCGACTAGGTATAAGAACAGTGGCTCCCGTTCTTGTGGTGTTGCCAGGACACGCCTACTCTGTAGTGCTTGCTTCAGGTCTGCAAATGACTGCTTTGCTTCGGGAGTCCACTCGAACTTTCCGTTTTCTTCAGCAGTTTGTGGAAGGGCAATGCTTGTTCGCCTAGTCTTGCGATGAATCTACTTAGAGCGGCTAGCCGTCCTACGAGCTGCTGTACACCGCGAAGATTGGTCGGTTCCTTCATTGTCAGGATTGCTTGAATTTTTTCCGGGTTAGCTTCAATTCCTCGGGCGGATACTAGATACCCGAGAAGCTGTCCCGTGGGGACACCAAAAACACATTTTGTCGGGTTGAGCTTGATCCTGTACGCGTTGAGGGCGTCAAACATCTCCCTGATATCCTCGAGGAGTGTGTCCTCCACTCGAGTCTTGATGACGATGTCATCAACGTACACCTGTACGTTCTTGCCAATGAGCTTGGCGAGGCATTTTTGCATCCAAAGCTGATATGTTGCGTCTGCGTTTTTTAGCCCGAAGGGCATTTTCGTGTAGCAGTAGACACCGCGAGGTGTGATGAATGGTGTCTTTTCCTCGTCTTCCTTCTTCATCCTGATCTGATTATAGCCCGTGTAGGCGTCTAAGAAGGAGAGGTGCTGGCAGCCTACGGTGGAGTCCACGATCTGGTCGATACGTGGTAGGGGAAAGTTATCCTTGGGGCAGTGTTTTTTCAATGACGTGTAGTCGATGCACACGCGAAGGATGTCAGTGTTTTTCTTCGGGGCCAGCACTGGGTTTGCTAACCAAGTGGATATCTTTATTTCTCTGATGAACTTTGCGGCGAGTAGTCTGTTCACTTCTTCTCCAAGTGCTTTTTGCTTTGGCTCTGAAAACCGTTGGGTTGTCTGCTTGATAGGCTTGGCGTCTTTGTAGACTTCGAGTGAGTGCTCGGCGAACTCCCTAGGTATCCCTGGCATAACTGAAGGCTGCCAGATGAAGATTTCCCAGTACCCACGGAGGAGTTCGACCAACGCGCCTTCCTATGCTGGCGAGAGGGTGGTGGACACCATCGCCATCTTTGCAGGCTCCGTCGGGTGCACTTGATGCTTTTGAGTGCCGCTGTTTGCGCTAAACTCGAGCTCTGGGGCGTTCTTTTTGGTGAGAGGCATCACAGAGTGGTCCGTGGTTTTTGCTATCTCTTCCAACTCCTCCTGCATTCCGAAGGATTTGGCGATCTCGTTGAACTCGATGTTGCACTTATTGGATTTTTGGAAATTGTCGTTGATGGTGATGGTGCCATGTTCCCCAGGTATCTTGAGCTTCAGGTAGGCGTAGTGTGGTACCGCCATGAATCTGGCAAATGCTGTTCGGCCAAGAATAGCGTGGTACTGTGAGGGCCAGTCGACTACTTCGAAGTCGAGGAATTCTCGGCTGTAATTGCTTCGGTTGCCAAGCACCACCTCCAAGTTGATTGTTCCGAGTGGACGGACTGCCTTCCCTGGTACTATCCCGTGAAAGGATGTCTCTGATTCCGCGAGTCCGTCCAGGTTCCTGTTCATCCTACGGAGTGTGTCTGCGTAAATGATGTTGATCCCGTTGCCTCCGTCCATGAACACTCGGGCAAGTTCGTAGTTGCCAATCTGCGCCTGGATGACGAGCGCGGCGTGTCCTGGCCGATAAACTCGCGGGGGATGGTCTTCTTTGGAGAAATTTATCGGTTGGTCAGCCATCTTCAAATACTCGGGTTTGGACGGTGGAGCTTGGACAGCCATGAATACTTGTCGAGTGTTTGTTTTCTAGGCCCTGCGGGACGGACAGACTTTCTGTATCATCCCTAGGAGTCCTGCTGGGTTCGGGTACCCATTGCCTCCCTGGTTTGCGGCGGGTAGCGCGGGTAGCGCAGCCAACGCTGCTTTTGGTTTCCTGGTGGAGGTAGGGCCTGTGGCTGGTGGAAACCTTGGTGTCCTCCTCCTGGGAGCTATGGGTAGCCCTGATTGACTGCCGCTCTGTTTTTCTTCGAGAAGGCCTCGTGTATGTAAAGGAACTTTCGGCAATCCTTGAGAAGGTGTGTTGCCTTGGTTTTGCCAGTACGCTTATCTGTAAATAGATGTAGCGTGCAGTAACCATCGAGGTCCTCCTTGGGAGTTTTATCCTCTGGCTTCGGCTTCCATTCGCGATTTCCACGATGTCCGTTGTCGCGATTTCTCGTGAACTCTGCCGCCACCAGTTCTTCCCGATCGTCGTGATCGTAATGCTTTCTCCTCTTCTTTCGACCATGGCGGTCGTCTTCAGGTGCTGGTGAAGATGCCTTTTCATTGCGCACCGAGTCCTCTTCGTTGGCCCATCTGTCGGCTATAGCCATTAGCTCTCCGATGGTTTTGGGTGCGGCTCGCCCCAATTCTTCTTTGAAGGCAGTTCGCCGAGCTCCTTTAGTAAAAGCTTCGACTGCGACCTCTTCCGATATGTTTCTCGCCGTATTCCTGAGTGTGGTCCATCGCTGGATGTATTCGCGAGTAGACTCACCACTCTTTTGACTGCAAGCTCGCAGCTCTTCGATGGTCGCGAGTCTTTTATATGTTGCCTGGGTGTTCTTGCGGAAGTCGAAGGTTAGATCGTCCCATGATCCGTAGCACGCCTTCGGTCTTCCTTCGAGCCAGCTGCGCGCAGCGCCTACAAGATGTAGGTTAAGGTACTGCATAGCTATGGTCTTGTTCCCACATTGGCATTTTACCGCCGTGAGGTAATCCGACAGCCAGGATTTGGGCTCAAGCGAACCGTCGTATTTTGGATCTTCCGTAGTAAGCTTAAACCTCCTGGGCATTGGTGCCTCGCGGATGTCGCGAGTGAAGCATAGTGCACCGCAGGCCTCTTCGTCAGAAGAGGTGGATGGGGAACGTGCGCGGTTCCTGGCTGCTCGGGCCTTATCGACTTTGTTTTGCGCGATATCAGATCGCGTGTTGTATCCAGGCTAGTTGCAATCGATCTCCTTCCGCAGCTCCCTGCTGCGGTGTCACGAGCGGCCGCTGTGGTGCCGCGGACTGCGATCTCGATCCCTCGGGCTATCGTCGTTGCTACTCGGGCTGTCACCGCGTCGTCGAGCTTCTTTTCCTCGGGCGCGCCGAGGTGACTTCTCCTTCCTGGGCGATGTACTCCTGTGTCCGCGGGGCGTTTCTTTGTCCTTCCCCTGTGCAGTCGCATTTTTGCAGCCTTGGGCTGCGAGCCTTGCGGCTGCCATGCCCAGCCCCTTTTGGACTTGCCTGTATTGCTCCGCGCGGGGGTCATTCTCCCCTAGCTGGTTCGCCTGCAGATAAGTAGCTGCAGCCAGGACCGCGGCGGAAGGGGTAGTCGGGTGCACGTTGCCGTCATCGTCGATGCGCATGAGGGAGGTTTCGAGTGTCCTGCTGATCCCGGTCAGAGATTCGCCATCCATGGCTGCGGTCTTCGAGACGTATCTCTTCTTTCCGGGGTGGTTTCCTACAGAATGTGTCTTGGAGAGTGCCGCACAGCGCTGGCTTGACTCATTCGCTAGCTTTTTCCGCTCGGCCATATCCTTGCGAGCTTCTTTGATCAATGTTGCCGCTTTCACTAGATGGTAGTGGTATGAGGTTAGATCTTCCTGAGGGGCTCCTTCTTCAATCGGCTTGGCTGAGTGTACGACCGTTTTTGCCTTGAACCAACCTGCTCGCGATACTTTGAAGAGCTCGCGTTCCTTCGCGCTCTCTTCCGTCTCTTCGGGTGGGTCACTTGATCCTGCCATGCAGACTTGAAACAGATATGGCCCGTGAGTCCTAGGCGTGGATTGGAGAGCTTTCCCAACCCGAGAAGGTTCCTCTGCAGAGATGGTGTGGAAGTTGCGAGTGCTTAGGCGGATGGATTCGCCGCTTTTTGCTAGGTCATGACTCGCGTAGTTGGGTAGCGAGTCAACAACTTCAGGCTTCGAGACCGACTCAGAGTCTGATCCTTCGAGATTGGTTTTCTCGGGGAAGTGCAGGATCCCCGCTTTGTTGGCGTAGAATTGGAAGCTCCTGAACGTCAGGGTGACGCTTTTCTCTAGTTCGCTGAACGCCGGGCGTGATTCCGGCGAGTGGGGCGCGACGATGACCGACCCGAATCGGATTGGTTGGAGTTGAAGTTCCGGGGCTCCAGCTGAAGTTTGGCGATGATGAGGCCGAAGATGTCGTAGATCCAGCGCCCGCCGTTCCCACAGACGACGCCGATTGTCGAATATGCATCTCAACAAGTCCCTTCGTAGAGGTAAAACCCTTACTCCTGCTTCTGTTGATCTGTATTAACGAATAGATCGGTTACAGTGGAGGTGCTCGAGTCGAGAGTAGATCTCAATCTCAAGGCTTTGGTGGTGCGGTATTGATTGGTCCTCCTCCCGGTGGTTCTCCTGGCCTTATATAGGTGGCCAGGTCTCAAACCGTCCCCGGGGGGGGGGGGGGGGGGTTACAAACCCTAACCTAAAGTCGGTTACAAGTTTCCTTTCTTGATCCGCAAGGCTTTGCGGGTAGGCCTTGATTGGGCCTTCTAGAACTGTCTATGGCATCTCCCTTCGGGCTTGGGTCTTGGGCCTTGGACCGGGTAGGCTTACCCGATAGGTCCAGGATTCATCCCTTTGTCACATGTCTCTCCGCATTGGTGGAGGCACGAGGAGAACAAGGTGAGCCATTGGGCGCTTGGAGTCATTGTGACTCCACACCTCTCCAACGGAGAATAGCTTCCATCGGGAAGTGACCTTTGGGATAAGTCATCGTCTCCATGTCTCTCGGTTAATTCTATACCCGATCTCTTTACTTATGCAATTTACTTTGCGATAGCCATTGAGTTTGAAATAACATATATTGCTATCACATAGTTGCTTGAATTGTTTAGCAAAAGTTGTTCGTGCACATAGGTGAATCTAGTTTGTTTAGGTTTTGGCTTGATAAATTAAACACTAGTTTTATTACGCATTTATTCAAGCCTTAACCGTAATTATTTTTAAACACCTATTCACACCCCCTCTGGTAAAGAATTGTCCCACAGATGGACTGACTACTTAGATGATCATCCAAACCTTTTATGTAGGACTGAATTTTTCTTCAAGAAACCTTCTGGATTCAGCTGCTGGAGGAACATTTATGTCCATTACCTTAGGGGAAGCAACAAAGCTTCTTGATAATATGATGGTAAATTATTATGAGTAGCACACTGAGAGAGAGCTACAACTGGTAAGAAGGTAAATTCTGTTGAAGAAACCTCCTCTTTGAGTGATACACTTGATGCTATTATGTCTATGCTTGTTAATGGCCATGCTCCTACTGATCCAAACAATGTTCCTTTACCCTCTTTGGTTGCTCAAGAAGAGCATGATGATGTGAACTTCATTAAAAATAATAATTTCAACAACAATGCTTATAGGAATAATTTTGGTAGCAATAATTATAGTCCATATCCCCTTAATAGTGGTAATAATGATAGAACTAGAATGACTAATGAAAGAATTTCAGAAGTTGAAAGATCCACTAAAAACTTTATGCAAAAGCAATATGAGCAAAATAAACTATTTACTAAGACCATGGAAGAACAATCTAGCATGCTGAAAAATATTAGTTATTAACTTGAGAGTTTAAATAGAGAAGTATATGGTTTGCAAGTTAAAATTGCTCATGCTGAAACTTCTATTTCATCCATGTCCGAAGCACAATCTTCTTTGATTAATAGGATGACTGCTAAACTGAAACTATAGATGATAATCCTTTTGCTTCTACAAAGGGCATCCAAATTCGAATTGATGATAATGTTAGGATGTTAGCTGAATGGCATGCTAGATGGGAAAAAGAAGATGAAATAGCTAGAAAGAATAATATAGCTAATGTTTGCACCATCACCACCACTAGTGAAACTAAAGTTTCTCATGCTAGAAAATCTTCTACTATCAATGGTAAAGTAATTGGTCTTGGAAACACTCCTACTTCTGCTATTAAAAATGCAAAACTGTCTAAAACTGCTAAAAATGTTCCTGATGAAAGTGCTGAAATTTTTAGAAACAGGGGAAACAATGGTCCCATTAACTTTGATAAAAATGATATTAATTTTGATGATTGCAACATAACTTAAGTGATTAAGTTCTTACAAAATCTTTCTAGTTTTCCTAATGCTAGTGCTATGAATATGGCTTTCACAAAACATATTACAAATGCTCTCATGCAAATTAGAGAGGATGAATTAAGATGTGAATCATCTATCCCTAGGAAGCTAGATCATGGTTGGGAACCTATTTTTAAAATAAAAGTGAATGATTTTGATTGCGATGCTCTATGTGATCTTGGTGCTGGTATCTCTGTTATGCCCAAGAAACTCTATGATATTCTTGATTTACCACCATTGGAACCTTGTTATTTGGATGTTCGTCTTATTGATAATGTTAGAAATAAACCTTTGGGGAGAGTTGATGTTTTCTTATCATAGCTAATAATAATCTTGTCCCCGTTGATTTGGTTGTCTTGAATATTGAATGCAATGCTTCTTGTCCAGTTGTTTTGGGAAGACCTTTTCTTAGAACTGTTGGTGCTATTATTGATATGAAAGAGGGGAATATTAAAATTCAGTTCCCACTCAAGAACGGTATGGAACACTTTCCTAGAAAGATAATGAAGTTGCCTTTTGATTCCATTATTCGAACAAATTACAATTTGGATGCTTCTTCACTTGAAAATACTTGATTCCACTTTTCTCGGCCTAGCTAAAATGCGTTAAAGAAAAACACTTCTTGGGAGATAACCCATGGTTTTATTTTTTGATTTGTTTTTCTCTGTTTTATTTGAGTCAAGGGGTTGTACAATTCTGTATAAACTCTTTTGTATCTTTCTTTTCATGTTTTAGTAGTGCCAAGTAAGGTTTCTGACGAGAGTTGGAGTTGATTTTCGGATTTCTGCGCAGGAAACAGATTTCTGCTGTTCACCGTAAAAAATCGTATAATTCACAAACAAATAAGAATGACCTGAACTTTTTTGTGCTTATTACTCAGATAATTACGAAACTTTTTCATTCTTTAAGTTGTTTGATCTGAGCAACGTAAGTGCCTCGAAAAAATTCGTCTTTACAGACAGTTCTGGTTTTGGCAGATTTTGCCATTTTTCTTGCATTTGCTCTTTTGCGATGTCAAGTGGATTTCTTTGCTTCACGAAACATAAGTGGATGTAGCTAATGTTTAAAAGTATCAATATAACTTGAGCCATACAGAACCAATGCATTTTTTAATTGTTGCACTAACCCTCTAACGCGAATTACTCTTTGAGTGTGGTGTGAAGGAAGTTTTCAAGGGTCAAAAGAAGAGGTGATATATGTGATAAAAAAGAGTGCAAGGTCAAAGCTTGGGGATGCCCCCCTGGTTCATCCAATAGTATTTTTAGAATACTCAAGCATGTAATCTTGGGTATGACCAAGGCATCCCCTTCTTCATCAACCATCTATCAGGTCACTTCTAGTGAAACTATATTTTGTATTCGGTCACATCATATGAAGTTTACTTGGAGCGCCTGTTTGTTTTTCTTTTGTTTTATTTTGTTTACCTTTCTTTTCTTTTGTTTTACTTGCTGCAATAATATAGTTGGAACCTATCATCCTTTTTTGGGAGAGAGACACGCTCCACTTTTTGTTTGAATACTTGCTATGCTAGTATTCTTAGTTTTTCATCTAGTTGTTGCGCAAATTCCAGTTTAGCTCTTGTTTTCATTGCATATCTTGTTCAGAGCTGTTAGTTTTAGTAGTTTTATGTGAGTACTCTCATGTTTTCTTTCTTTAGCATTTAGAGAGTTTTTTTTAAAACATGTTTTGTATGGTGCTTGTTGGAAAAAAAAACTGCTCCTTGAAGTAGATTTTTAACGGTGCAAGTAAAAACTTGTATAGTCTGTGGATAGAATTTTTCATATCATGCTAGGTGTTATTTTATTTCTAAAGCCTTGTGGTTATTTAGTAGCAAGATTAGACTCAAATAGATGAGAGTGTTTAATGTGCTATTGAAAGAATCATGAGTTGTTCTTGTCATATTGAAGCATAAATTTGTGGTGTTCTCCTTTGAATGTTTTATTTGGTTGACTTGGCGCATGCTCACACCATGTTTATGACTATGAACCAGTCACTTATAGCCTCAATTATCATTTAGTTTTTGAACTTGTGGTAACACTTATGCTTTGATTAATGATGTTTATGTCGCTATGCATGATTATGGCTCTTGTGCTCTCTTGATTTGTCGCTCCCAGTCTTTTGCTAGCCTCCACCTGTACTGAGTATGAGCTCTACTCGTGCATCCAACTCCCCAAAACCAAAGTTTTCCCATTGTGTCCACCATACCTACCTACATGTGGTATTTAACTTCCACTCCAAGTAAATTGCTCATGTGCTATCTTTAAAACTTTCAAAATTACTCCTGTTTTGTGTTCCTGTTTTTGCTTATGAGGACGTAATAGAGAATCTTTATCTCACTTG
Organism: Alopecurus myosuroides; assembly: GCA_028641055.1. NCBI lineage: Eukaryota > Viridiplantae > Streptophyta > Magnoliopsida > Poales > Poaceae > Alopecurus > Alopecurus myosuroides. The sequence goes on along the minus strand of CM054059.1, from coordinate 37,956,591 downwards.
TTGATTGGATTTCACACCCTGGACTAGTGGCTTCATCCGCTTATCCAATGATAGAAGAGCTGGCAGCGGGGTGCCCAGCCCCAAATTAATACAAACAAATTCTCTTCACTATTTTTGCCCCTGATTTATCAGTCAAAGCATAATTGTGTAAACAAAAGAGAAAGAGGGATGCCCTTCTACCCACATGCTCCTTCATATGGGAGACGCTCTCGTGAAGTCTAGTTGGCTTGTGACGTACTGTATTTTCGGTTTACCATTCGTTGACATTAGCATACACCTTTCTAAAAAAATGTTTTCAATACCTCTATTTAATAAAATAAAATCTCTAGCACATGAGTGATCCATGCTCCATATTCTAACTTTATGCACAAATAAGAGAGCATAATTGCCATTGTGAGCTTAATGTGCATTTTTCCTAGAAACATTATTAATTGATTCATGATGTGTTATTGCTTGTTCTCTAAATATTTGTTCTAGTCTTCCTTATTAACTTCGCCCCACTCTTAAGGACTAGCGAAATATCACTTTGCCATGATTTCTCTATACTTGAAACAAACGTATATCTTTCGTTGCATTGTTATTCATGATCTTTTATTTGTGTTACTTCTCATGATGCAAGGTGATTGCTATGCTTTATTATTAAAATTCTATTTATCATACTTGTGTTGAAGTTCTATGATCTCAGCTTACTTATGCTTTTACATTATTGATGATCAAGTTTATGTTGGTAGCATGTCACCTCAGAAATTTTGTGTTTTTATCATTTACCTACTCGAGAACAAGTAGGAACTAAGCTTGCGGATGCTGATACATCATAAACATATCCTTAATTTCAGATGTTCCATGTTGTTTTCTTTTTGTTTCCCACATGTTTGCTATACACTTTATGTCATTTTTATTGATTTTCCGGACTAACCTATTGACAACATGCCACAGAGCCAGTTCCCTGTTTTATGCTATTTTTAGTTTCAGAAAATTTGTTCAGGAAATATTCTCGGAATTGGAAAATTCGAAGCCCAAAAGTCTTAGAATTCCCGAGATACCACTTCGTCCCAGAAAACACCCGAGGCCTCCGTCATCGTCATCCGGAGATCGGGAGGGTTCTGGAGCTCTCACCGGCACCCTACCGGGAGGGGAATTCATCCGGAGGGGTCTACACCACCGCCCTCCTCCGAAGTGATGCGTGAGTAGTTCATCCCTGGACTACGGGTCCATAGTAGTAGCTAGATGGTTGTCTCCTCCACTTTATGCCTCATGTTTAGATCTCATGAGTTGCCTCACATGATCGAGATCATCTTTATGTAATACTACATGTTGTGTTTGCTGGGTTCCGATGAATGAGGAATGCTATATATTTTGATTATGAATCTATCATGTTATCTTCATGCTTATGTTATTTATCATCTTGCATGCTCTCCGTTATTAGTAGATGCTAGTAACTCCAAGAGGGAGTATTTATGCTCGATAGTGGGTTCATGCCTCCTTTGCATATGTGCTCGAGTGACAGAAACGTGACGGATGGAGGATGTGCTGTTGCCATTAGGGAGAAAACAACAATGGTTTGTCTAAGGATGATTCTATTGTTTACATTACACACTTTGCTTACTGCAATTATCTGTTGCTTGCAACTTAATACCCAACATTTGTTCGGATGATATTCGGAGGATGGATTATTAGACATAGATGCAGTTGGATGACGGTCTATGTATTTTGTTGTAATGCCCGCATGAATCACATAGTAATCTTTATGTCTTGCATATGCACTATGGTGCAGCCTTCATTTCTGTCAATTGCCCAGCTGTAATTTGTTCACCACACATGTTATTTATCTTTCACGGAGAGACACCACTAGTGAACTATGGACCCCGGTCCATTTTCCTCATACCGATAATACAACCACTGTTTCCACTGCTTTCATACTGCTGCTACTGTTTTTATACTGTTTTCCACACCATACGTTTAACCTCTTTGTGTTCAGCAAAACCGGTGAGAATGACAACCTCACTGATTCGTTGGGGCAAAGTGATTTGATTGTGTCGTGTAGGTTCCAAGTTCCTGCTGAACCGGTAGTACGTCCTGCCATCTCAGCTAGATCAACCTTCTGAAGTTACTCCTTCCTCCTACTGGTCTCAACCTTGGTTTCTTTCTGAGGGAAACTTGCTACTGTGCTCTTCATACCTTCCTCTTGGGGTCTCCCAACGAACGTGTGTTTCACGCGCATCAAGCCCATATGTCAAAAGGATGCACGGGAAGCTATAAACTTAGATGGACATAGTAATCTCTTAGTTCCTAGGTGGCCATCCGCAAGTGACAAACTCAAGTGGAATAACCCTTAGACAAGGGCCCTGAGGCAACACTCAACATAACCAGTCTTTCCACTTCCACCTAGGTGGTTCATTTATTAGTTATACTTAGAATTTTCTCTGAACAACTAGTAAAACAATTTGTAACATTTCATAGCATCTACTAAGTTTAATAGCTACAAAGTTACAAGGTAAAAAGGGGTGGTTACACACTACTAGGATAATATCATAGCATATTACTTAGTAAAATTTCCTATCATGCATACTACTCAAAAATTAACTAATGCATACAGAAAATAATGGGTAGTTGATGGTGTGTTACTTGCCTTTGAAGTTGGTGAAGAACAATCACCTTCTCTTCACAAAATAGAACGTTCTCTCCGTACAATCTAAACAATACAATTAAACAAGAATAAACAAACAATCACAAGCAAAATAACAAAGTATAACAACCAACAAACTTAACACAACAATCTATTCTACTAAAGCAATTATTGTGTTTGGTTTTAAAGTATAGAAAATTCCTAAGGATTGGCCAAGGATTGGGTTTGAAAAGTTTAAAGTTAATTGATCATACTTGTCAAGGAAATTCCAAGAGTTTTCACATGACATTTACTCTAACAAGAAAAAGGAAAACTAGTCACTTCCATACACAAAGAGAAACTAAGTAATTGTAGTGTTTTCCATTTGTGACTAAGGTTGATCTTTGATAAAAAAATATCACACAAGGTCTAATCTACTTTTGTCTTGTTTTCTTCAAGTCTTCTTTTGCTTCATGGAGTTGCTTGTGATGTCTTAGTCTTTATACATGTCCTTCAATGGCCTTGCTTGTAGTCCTCCTTATAGAGTTGACTAAAATCTTCAGACGTATTATCTAGGATTTAGGGACTTAGTCATATAGAATAAGAGAGATAGTAGAGATTGTTAGAGTTCCCCTAAAAGGACTTGTAAAAATATTCATCTTGTTCATCTTGTGGGAGAGTATTCTTCTTGAGTTGAAGTTGATCTTCTTGATGAAAGTCTTCTTGTTGAAGTCTTGGTAAAAAAACTCTCATCTCACTTGAAAAACAAATTCTAAATCTTGGGGAAACACTAATCATCTTGAAAACAAATTCTAAGTACTGGAAAATAAATTCTAAGTCTTCACATCATTGGTCTTGAAAATCTTCAGGATCCTTTGTAGCTTCCTCCTTGGTGTGGTGTATTCATTGAAACTTCCAACACTTTGGTTTTGGTACAAACCAGGGGCTGGTCTTGATCTAACTTAGCCATATCACAAGGTCTTGTAAATATTTTTCATAAGAAATTGTATTTAAATTTCTACATTATAGAAAAAGACTTGAAAAAAGTAAAAACTAGAAAGAAATAAACAAAGCAAAAGCTGAAAATAAAATAAAGACTCGGCTTAGTTTTGGTCGGCCCACCAACCAACCATGCTACATGGGTTCTATGTGAGATCTTTAAAGAAAAGGTCTATCGTAGCTCCTAGTTTTTTTTTTAGATCTACTCACTCAGTTCAACAATAGATGACTTCCACTTGTCTTGATATGAATGTATGTGGACACTAAAATATGTCTAGATACATCCATATTTGGACAAGTGGAAGTCATCTATTGTTGAACAGAGGGAGTAGCTCCCAATTTGGGGACTCCTATTTGCCGCCTGCCGCCGCCTGTGCGGCGGGGCAAATGGACCGGCCCAGTTAGCTTCTCCCCCTTTTTTAGTAGAAAAAAGTTGTGAACATTTTTTTTTGAACAAAAGTAAAAGTAAATAGAAATAAATTTAAACAAAACAAAGTTGAACAAAAATTTAAGCAAAAAAAGTTTTGAAAAAAAGTGAACAAAAAACTTTTGAACAAAAATAAATTTGAACAAAACAAAATAAAAAAAACAAAAAATAGACCGGACCCCCGAAAATGGTCCGGCCCATCGTGCGCGCCCGACGCGGCCGAATTGGGCCGCCAACGGGCGGTAAATAGGATTTGCCCCCAGTTTGCTATGGGTACGTGGTTCTATTGCGGCCCATTTTCTATGCGTACGTGGAATGGAAAACAATATGGGTTCTATACTTCTATGAGAGGTTCTTAAAAAAAAAGTCTATCGTAGCTCCCAGTTTGCTTTATTTTTGTATTCTTTTTGAGATCTAGCTCCCAGTTTGCTATGCGTACGTGGTTCTATTGCGGGGCAACTGGGCCTTAGAGCCGAGAATAGAATGAAGAAGCAGCCCAAGAAGAGAAGTAACGCCTGTGCAGTGAACGAAACATTTCCAGAAAAAAAAATTAGAGAGTAAGAGAAAAAAAATGGAGGTGCGGGGAATCGAACCCCGTGCCTCTCGCATGCGAAGCGAGCGCTCTACCATATGAGCTACACCCCCGTACTGATGACTGAGCCAAGTAGAACAAATATATCTTGTAATTTCAAAAAACAAATATACCTTGTTAATTTAAAATCCAACATGTGTGATCATAGTCAGAGCCGACACATTTTTGTCCATGTAGTGCAATACGATGCGATCACGAAGAAACAGGAGAATACAGTTACCAGCACGATATTTGTGTGCACATGATCGCAAGTTTCTTCACGGTACGTGGTGCAAAGTTAACACAGGTACTGAAAACTCAGCAAGTGCGTAAACATACATCTCCGTCACCTGCGTTTATAGTGATTTCATAAGATTCTGGCAGTGCCCTTGTTTCAAGAAACACAAGACTGTACCAGATGTCGTCTCGAGATTTTGGGTTAGTTCTCACCTGCTTTTTAGAAAACCAGAACCCTTACGCGCACATCGACGATCAAATAATCGACTAATAAAAAAACAGGAGGAGTGCAAACATGTAAGAGAGCAGCGGTCAGCAGGGATCGAAAACAGGGAAGTGCCAGGCACAAGACAATATGCTCAAGCTGAAGCCTTCACTTTGAGAAGAATCAAAATTAGCGGCGGCACTTTGTCTTCCGCGCGAAATCGGAAGTTCTGACCCCTCGTGAATCATCGTTTCCGGAAACGTCTCCATGCTGGCTGGTGTTGTGACATCAAGGCCCAGACATAGGAGTAACACAATACCATGGAGAGCTCAAGGCTCAAGGACGATATCCACGGTGCCTTCACTCTGGGCAGCATCATCTCCACTCTCCCGTGCTAAACCAAGGTCCAAAGACTCGTCGCTGTCAAATGAGTCTGAGTGGCCTTCACTCCTCTGCGGCTCTTCCCGAAGCATCTCCACCCCCGTGCGTGCAAATGGTGTGACACCATCTCCTCCTCCCTCCCGTGCTAAACCAAAGCCAAAAGACTCATCGCCGTCAAATGAGTTACACTCCCTCCTCTGAAGCTTTTCCGGAAACGTCTCCATGCCGGTGCGCGCCAGCAGCACCCAGACGTAGGAGAGGTACTCCCCTCCCGTTCCAAGGGCCTCCGCGTGCAGGTAGCCTCGGCACCGGCTGGCAGAAAAGCAGAGCATCTCCACCCACACGCCTTGGATCAACCCCCATATCTTGGACTCATCAACGCTCAGCAAGCCTTGCGCGAGCTTCCAAGCGTCGCCGGTAAGAGAAGCGGCAGCGGTACTGTCGTCCTGGCCCAAACGTCCGCATTCCTCAGATACTCTCCGGGTGGCCTCTTCTCTTTCTCGTCCCGCGAAGGTGTCGTCTCGCCCACCAGCAGGACCTCGAGTTCTTCGTACGCGATTGCCAGCAACCTCTTTCTGCTGTCTGGCATGAGCATCTCGGGATTGTCAGACAACAGATGCACCATGTAGTTGGACATCACTCTGCACTGTCGACGGGCACTTACATAGTCTCCATCGTCAGGAGATGTATGATCCGTGTTGTTGTGAAAACAGAAATCCGTGGCCAGGTGCCACAGAACAAGGCTCTCGTCAAATGGCCTCTTTAAACTCCAACCCAGCTGTGGGAGACATCTGCTCCTCGCCAGCGTCCACTCACCCCTGGTGTCATTAAACATCCTGTAAGAGTAGGGGTCTCTTATGTACTCCGTCCACCCTGTCTGAACATGACAACGAACCAATTCTGTGATCTCCTCACACGAATCGCTAGGCTTGACGCGCCAAAGACCGTCGAGCAGATCCTTGCACTGTAACCATCCCGCGACGCTCCTCAACGTGGAGTGCCTTCTGTTATGGGCAAACAGTCCAATAGCACTGTGTTGGAGAATTATGCCAGAGAACTTGCCAGCAGGGAAGCATTGCTGTACCAGCGAGTACATGAGCTCCACCACAAGGGTGCCTCCCAGAAGCCCAAGCGTAATCCATCTGTCCATGGCCAGGTGCGAGGGAACAACGCGGAGTTCGATTTTCTTGGTGGGGGGTGATAGGAGGATCAGAGGTGTGCGGGAGGATGCGACGAGGATGAAAGCCGTGCATACCGTTGCAGCCACTAGCGGTAAAAAGCTGAAGCGGAGGATGAACCCTGATAGAAAAGGAAGAGAGGGGTAGGATGCGATCCCTTTGGTGTAGAGAAATTGGGTCATGTGAAAGAGGGGTTCTTCTATTGACCTCAGAGCTGATCCGCGTTCAAGCGAGCACAAGTGTATTAGCATGTGTAAACGATCGGAATAGGAACCTGGGAAGTCCAAAAATAGCTGGAATGGTAGGATTGGGATCGCTGCTGTTTGCAGAGTCGGCGCTGGTTGCATATTAGGATGATAGACAGACAGTACTTTCAGTATAAACTGGTCAAGCTGTTCATCTTCTCTGATGGTGGTGACGCTGGCCTCGTACGCTTTCCGCAGGGCACTAAAGCTACTCCTCTTGAGTTCCAGGAACTTCTGAAAGCATCTCATAGTCACCAGGACGAAAAGCGAAATTGTTGCGGCCAGCAACCTTTTGTCATTTGACGACCATGTCTTGTAAAACACGTACAGTGCAACTGTGACCTGACATGGTGTGGGAAAGTCCTAATTAATCTTAGTATATGCACTAAATATACATGTCAGGTTAATAGAAAGAACATAAATAAGCTACAAAAGGTCCAAATAAAAGTTAAAAATATCCGATTGATCTCTTATCAAGCAAACCCGACTAATAAGATGCATACTAATGATATTCTACCTCAACATTGTAAGAGTAGGGGTAAATACGCAAATGAAAAACAGCTCTAGACTTGGCAAGCTTTTGACTGACCTTGGATACAGACGTGAGGATGTACCGGGTGGAACGCTCGTTGTCTTCAATCTTGTACTTCCTCCGTTCAACAATAGATGACTTTCACATATCTATATATGGACGTATCTAGACACTAAAATATGTCTAGATACATCTATATCTAGATATGTGGAAGTCATCTATTGTTGAACGGAGTGAGTAGGTGGTTATGATGATCTGGCCGCGCCGAGGTGCATCAGCAGGAGCGGTGCTCATAACAGCTCCAGGTCGCGGCTGCCACGCGCGTAGCTGCACAGCGCGGCCCGCTCTTCTGGCGGCTGAAGAGCGTGGCGAGGGCGAAGATCGCCAGAGCGTCGCTGCCGACGTGCACCAGCCGGAACGAGAAGCTCAGCCATGGCGAGATACGGAACTTGCGGACGGCGACGAAGAATACGAGGGAGAATTGGGCGCCGAGGCTAGGACGAGGATGCGCAGCTCCCACTCGTCCCACCATTGCGCCATCTCTCTCCGTCTCTAGCTAATTTCTCTTTAATAGCTGCAACGCAGTACGTGTGGTTGGCCAGCGCGTGTAACGTGCCAGCGAGTTAACACAAAGAGGACTCGCGTCCACATGTTCTTTTGACTTCCCCAGCTCCACACACACGCTAGTGCGTTGCTGCTAGTTTGGTCCCATGTAGAACAAGCTATGATGAGAGAGGTGTGCCAGGGATGTACGTTCATTGCATAACTACAATGTATAAATCAAAACTCTTACAAATTGTCAAAATTATACAGAAGAAAATATCAATACTTTCGATACTGAAAAAATACATTTAATGGTGAAACTATTGATACCGAATTGGTATTTCAGTTGTTCATATCTTCCTCTACAAAATTGGTCAAATCTAAAACATGTTAAATTTTGACTAAATTTATATGCCTTTTTTTTTTGTAACAAAACGAGTAACTCCCAAAGGAACTAATCCCCAACACTTGTATGCTGATGCTCACGGATTTCCCGCGTGGGTGTTGACGTCCCAGACTTATCCGGCGGTCTTTAACCTTCAAAAATTACTAGACGGAATAGCACGCTTCGTCGCACCGTCTGCCTTCCGTTCTTCCATTACCTGTTCAATGAGATGGATGCATCGTTGTTTTGATCTGAATATAGCATGCTATAAACGGTTTGTTTTGATGTCCTGATTATTAAAAATTTAAAATAACTTCTAAATGCCAAACTCACATGTAAGGAAACATGATATTCAAATATAGCAGGCTCATTCGCGTCACATTGTCGCAAAGAAAACAATTTTCATATCTATTTCGTATTTTGCACGCACAAAACTTTACTTGTAGAGAAGTCATTTAGATTTCCAGAAATATCACCGCATTTCGATTTCAGAAAATCACCCGAATATCACCCGCATTTCGATTTCGATTTTAGAACAAGAACGGTTTCATGACACTGGGTTAATAGGTTACTCCAAGAAAATAATATAAACTTATGTTAAATAGTAGTAAAAACATGTAACAATGATCCAATAATAGCATGGATCAATTAAAAATATAGATATGTTTGAGATGTATCAAGCATCATTGGACTTATGAGCTATTGTGTTGAAGAGGAAGAAATAAAGAAGGGTGCGCATGTGCAAGGCTTTGTAATTTTCATTATTCCTAGTCCCAATAAGGGAAATCACAATGGAGATTCCTTGAGGGCAAAGAAGAAGCTTCAAGTTTCTCCTAAGCCAAAGTCTAGTCAAGCTACATGATCCAAGCCTCAAGCTGAGATATTTATCTCTTATGCAAGAAGACGAGATACATGCAAAAGGATGGTGCAAGATTTACGAAGTAGCTTGCTAAAAAGGGTAATGATGTAATTTCATGTGTTAACGAGTCCCTTTATGCTGAAATTTCCCCTAATACTTCATGGATTGACTCATATGCCATAGTGCATGTTACCAATTCATTGAAGAGATTGCATTCCTCGAGGAGGACTATAAGAAGGATTTGAGAAATATTAAGGTTGTCAATGGCAAGGGTAATAAAGTCAAACATGATGGAGTTTCTCCATTCTAATTAGGAGGCGGCTATATTATCTTACTTAATAATGTTCCTAGTTTGATAAGAAACTTGATGTCTATATCCGTATTAGATGATGAACGTTATTTTGTATGTTTGGAACCGTCAGTATGTTATCGAGTTTAACCATAATAATGTTGGTATTGCTATTAGTCATGATGAACTTTATATGCTTATCTTGAATGATTCCTTTATGATGAATGTGTGTGATGTTAAAAATAGACATACGAGACGTAAGGGTAACGAGACTTCATCGAAATTGTTTCATTGTCACTTAGGAAACATTTAGAAGGGAGAATGAATTATCATTAGAGAACATTTATTGCACCCATTAGACTTCTCCATATCACTTTCTAATTTTATTAACCGGAATACGAGAACCCTCAGAACAAAGGGGCAATGAGAAGAAGAGGGCACTTACAGTTAATCCATGCTAATATTTATGGTAATTTTCCTCCAAATTCAGTGGACAATTTTGAATCGTTCATTATGTTCACATATGATTGCCACCTATATGGTTACATTTTCCCAATTTGTAATCAAGTTGAAGCGGTTGATAGGTTTTAATAGTACTTAAGCACAAAGTAGAAAATTAGACCGGACTTAGAATTTAAGTAGTGTGCTCAGGCCAACATTACAACATGTCTGTTTTCTGCCACGGAAATTCCGTCGTGAGCATAGCACATAAAGTGGAATTTTTGTGGCTTGCATAAAAATACAAAAAATAATGCCCCGTGAAAAGTCCTTTTAGTATGGATTTTTCCTTTTTAAAACACGACATCAAAATTATCCGGTTTTAGACTTTGTGAGCCTGTAGAAATTTTGTACGTACATCTCGAATCCGGTGGGTCCAGGGTGAGGGAGGGTCTTAAAAACAGTTTTTGGCGTAATTAGGGCCGAATTAGGCCATTTTAAGCATGAACTTATATAAGACTTTTGCTTCTTATATTGATATTCCCAAAAAGGAATGGGTAAGTACCAGACACCTTATAAAGATACTGTTAATTGTGTTCCTGCTAGAGATATAGAAGTTTATACTGTTGATTCTATTTTGCATGAACCTTATATTGAGGAAATGCCTTTCCCTTCTAAGGTAAAAGAACATTCTATGTTAGCTAGTGTGGTTAATAAAAGTGCAAGGAAATCTATAGAACCCGAGGAACAAATAACTGTAGAACCTACAATAGCAATAGTAAAGGACCTTGTTTCTGAAAATGTAGAAGAGGGATACATTATATTTTGTGAAGATGCTTCTAATATTGTCTCTCATCATAGTAAATCTAGGAAACCTAGTGTTCCTGTGCTATCTGTTAGGATAGGTGATCATTGCTATTATGGTTTGTGTGATATTGGTGCTAGTTCTAGTGCTATTCCTTATGAGCTTTATAAAGAATTCATGCATGAAATTGGTTCTTGCGAACTTGAAGACATTGGTGTGATTATTCAACTTTCTAATAGGGAAACTATTTCTACGATTGGTATTGTTAGAGATGTGGAGGTCTTATGTGGTAAAACTAAATATCCTGCTGATTTTCTAGTACTAGGCACTTCTGCTAGTGATACTTGTCCTATTATATTTGGTAGACCTTTCTTAAACACTTGTGGTGCTGTTATAGATTGTAAAAAGGAGAAAATTCTTACAAAGTTTGATGGAGAGTCTTATGAATTTAATTTCTCCAAATTTGCTAAAGCACCTTATGAAGCTAAATTACCTAATGAGAATTATAGAGTTGAACAATTGACTGCTATTGCTCTTGCTCCTAACAATCCTTTGCAGCAATACATGGAAGACCATGAAAGTGATGTCTTTATGGAAGAAAGAAATGAAATTGACGAGATTTTCCTACATCAGCCAGCGATGTTGAAACATAATGTACCGGTGGAAGACTTGGGTACCACATTACCACCCAAGGAGGATCCTGTTTTTGATTTAAAGCCTTTGCCTGACCATCTTAAATATGCTCATATTGATGATAAGAAATTATATCCTGTTATTATTAGTTCTAAACTTTCTGGTAAAAAAGAGGAGAGATTATTGGGAATATTGAGGAAACACAGAGGTGCTATTGTTATACTCTTGATGATTTGAAGGGGATTTCTCCTACTATATGTCAGCATGCTGTTAATATTGAACCTGATGTAAAGCCAGTTGTTGAACATCAACGCCGTTTAAATCCTAAGATGAAGGATGTGGTAAGAAATGAGGTATTGGAACTCCTTGACAATGGTATTATTTATCCTATTGCTGATAGTAGATGGGTTAGTCCTGTGCATTGTGCCCCTAAGAAAAGAGGGATGACTGTTATGCCAAATGAAAATAATGAACTTATTCCTCCAAGATTAGTGGTTGGTTATAGGATGTGTATTGATTTTAGTAAGGTTAACAAAGTTACTAAGAAAGATCATTATCCTTTGCCTTATATTGATCAAATGTTAGAAAAGTTGTCTAAGAAAACTCACTTTTGCTTTCTTGATGGTTATTCTGGGTTCTCTCAAATCGCTGTTAGGAAGCCTGATCAAGCAAAAACAACTTTCACTTGCCCTTACGGAACTTATGCTTATAGACGTATGCCTTTTGGTTTATGTAATGCTCCTGCTACTTTTCAAAGATGCATTCCTGCTATCTTTCACGGTTTTTATGAAGAAATTGTGGAAGTCTTCATGGACGATTTCTCCGTCTATGGAACTTCTTTTGATAATTGTTTACATAATATTGATAAAGTTTTGCAGAGATGTGAGGAAACTAATCTTGTTCTTAATTGGGAGAAATGACATTTTATGGTTAATGAAGGAATTGTTCTTGGACATCAAATTTCTGAAAGAGGTATTGAAGTTGATAGAGCTAAAGTTGAAGCCATTGAGAAAATGCCCTGTCGCAGGGATGTCAAAGTTATTCGTAGTATTCTTGGTCATGCTGGTTTTAGTTAGAAGATTTATTAAAGATTTCTCTAAAATATCAAAGCCTCTTACTAATCTTCTTCAAAAGGATGTACCTTTTGTTTTTGATGAAGATTGTAAAGAAGCTTTTGAAATTTTAAAGAAGGCTTTAATATCTGCCCCTATTGTTCAACCCCCTGATTGGAATTTACCGTTTGAAATTATGTGTGATGCTAGTGATTATGCTGTAGGTGATGTTCTTGGACAACGGGTAGATAAGAAGTTAAATGTTATTCATTATGCTAGTAAAACTCTTGATGCTGCTCAAAAGAATTATGCTACCACTGAGAAAGAGTTCCTAGCTGTAGTTTTTGCTTGTGATAAATTTAGGCAGTATATTGTTGATTCTAAAGTTACTATTCATACTGATCATGCTGCTATTAAGTACCTTATGGAAAAGAGAGATGCTAAGCCTAGGATTATTAGATGGGTGCTTCTCTTACAAGAGTTTGATTTACATATTGTGGATAGGAAGGGTGCTGAAATTCCTGTTGCTGATAATTTGTCTAGATTAGAAAATATCTCTGATGATCCTATTCCTGTTAATGATAGTTTTCCTAATGAACAGTTGGCTGCAATAAAAGTGAGCTCTCAAGAGAGTCCATGGTATACTGATTATGCTAAATTTATTGTTTCCAAGTATTTGCCTCCTACCTTTACAGCTCAACAAAGAAGAAAATTCTTCTATGATTTGAGGCATTATTTTTGGGATGACCCACACTTATATAAAGAAGGTGTTGACGGTATTATGCGAAGATGTGTTCCTGAAAATGAACAACGAGAGATATTGAGAAAATGTCATTGTAGTGTTTATGGAGGACATCACGCTGGAGATAGAACTGCGCATAAAGTTCTACAATCAGGTTTTTATTGGCCTACTCTTTTTAAAGATGCTAGAAAGTTTATTTTATCTTGTGATCAATGTCAAAGGGTTGGAAATATTTCTAGACGTAATGAAATGCCTATGAATTATTCTCTTGTTATTGAACCGTTTGATTGTTGGGGTTTTGACTTTATGGGTCCTTTCCCTCCTTCACAAGGCTATACTCATATTCTTGTTGCTGTTGATTATGTTACTAAATGGGTAGAAGCTATACCTACTAAAAGTGATGATGGTGAAACCTCATTAAAAATGCTTAAAGACATTATTTTTCCTAGGTTTGGTGTGCCTAGATATCTTATGACTGATGGGGGTTCTCATTTTATTCATGGTGGTTTTAGAAAGACTCTCGCTAAATATGATGTTAATCATAGAATTGCCTCACCCTATCATCCTCAAACTAGTGGGCAAGTAGAATTATCAAATAGAGAAATCAAATATATCTTGCAAAAGACTTTAACAAATCTAGACAAAATTGGGCTAGGAAATTAAATGATGCTCTCTAGGTTTATAGAACTGCTTATAAAAATCCCATGGGCATGTCTCCTTATAAAATGGTTCATGGAAAAGCTTGTCACTTGCCCTTAGAATTAGAACACAAATCTTATTGGGCAGTGAGAGACCTCAATAGAGATTTTAAACTTGCTGGTGAGAAAAGGTTGCTTGACTTAAGTTCTTTAGATGAATGGATGATTTAAGCATATGAAAATGCTAAGCTCTTTAAAGAGAAATTTAAAAGGTGGCACGATAAGAGAATTGTTAAAAGAGAATTTCATGTTGGTGATAAAGTGCTATTGTATAGGTCTCGTCTCAGATTTTTTGCAGGAAAATTACTCTCGAGATGGGAAGGACCTTTTGTTATCGAAGAGGTATATCTCTCGGGGGCAATTAAAATTGTTTCCCTTGAAGACAACACTTCACAAGTGGTTAATGGCCAAAGACTCAAGCATTATATTTACGGATATCCTTATAATGAAAATGTTGATTGTATTCGATCCATGATCCCGGAGGAATTTATTAAGAAGCATATTTCAGAAACTGCAGAGTCAGTTTTCGAATAGGTATTAGTTTTGGTAAAAGAACATTCGCGAATCATCTTCCAACTTTTATTTTTACTGTTTTTGCAAAATATGAAAAATTATGAGCCGGAAACGAGGCGGAGACGGAGCCCGGAGGCTCCTCACCATGCCCAGGCGCGGGCCCACCCCTGGCCGCGCCTGGCTATGGTGAGGACGCCTCGGAGTCCGTATCCAACCCGTTTTCACCCAGTACCTTCCTTTCGTTGTAAAACTTTTTGCTATATAATCCCCCGGACCTCCAAGGTCCTTATATCGTTTTCTCGTCGTGTTTTTGTTTCGAGCTGTTTTTGCCAGAATTATTTTCAGATCTAGGGCCATGATGTCTTCCTCTGAACCCTCCAAGGACAATTTTCTTTGAGAACGTCGTCAACCCATACCTGGAGGAGTTGAAGATGCATCCCAAAGAGTTGCTCCTCAAGGACGGGAAGGTGCAGCAAGAGGATGTTCAAGGTCCTAAAGGAGAAGGCACCCTTGAAGCAAGGATGGAAGAGATATAACAAGAAGTTTTTAGGTACAAGAAGATGGCGGAGCGTGAACTGGACATAATCTATAGGATGAATGCAGAGCTGATTGCCGAGCACAAGAAGGAGACCGCCAAGCTTTTGGATGAAATTATCTCGCTCCACAAGACCACCCACAATCAGCAAGCACAACTCTATGATGTGCAGAATCAAAACTGCGAGTATGAGGCCATGTTTAAACGCATACATTCTGCTGTAAGTTTCGGGATATTGGAGACCACGTCATCGTTTGTTGACGGTGAGGCTTTACCTTGGAAGTATGATGATGAAGAGGATCCATCATCACCACTGAATAAATAATTCGTCATTGGTTTTGGCATCCCCTCAGCTTGTTTAAAGCTTGGGGGGAGTGTCGCGGTATCACATCACTATCTTTCATCTTTTTACTTTTTCAGTAGAATCATATCATGAGTAGAGAAGTTATCATATAGGATGGTCTGCAGTATGGAAGTATCTCTCCTTAGTTGGTTATCGTTGTATCCCTTGGTGTGAGTTGCCGGTTTGAAATATTAATGAGAAGTTTCATCATTTACTTTCTGCACACCTTATTTTAGTTTTCAATTTCTGTCATGTGGTTGAGCTTGTTGTTAGTATTTGGTGTCACTCGGGAGATCATCTAGTTAATCTAGTTGGTTTTGGCAAACTTAGCTTGGGTCAGTAGAAATAATATTATGAGATGTTAGTATAAGAAAGAGGAATTTGCCTATTAGCTCATACACTTAGTATTCACAAGTTAAGATCGCTTGGGCTTTCAATGAAGATTGCATGATTGGTTTCATCATATGTATATTTGTTTGTTTTCCCTCAACTCTTATGCTTGCTACCCAGCCTTGCTAGCCAGAAACCCTGTATTGAGAGGGAATGCTTCTCGTGCATCCAAACCTCGAGCCCCAAAACATTGCCATTTGTGTCCACCATACCTTCCTACATGTGGTATTTCACCGCCACTCCAAGTAAATTTCTCATGTGTTACTTTTAAACCTTCAAAATTACACCTGTTTTGTGCCCTGTTTTAGCTCATGAGGACGCAAATAAAGAATCTTTATCTCACTTGTTGATTGGATTTCACACTCTGGACTAGTGGCTTCATCCGCTTATCCAAATGCTAGAAGAGCTGGCAGCGGGGTTCCCAGCCCCAAATAATAATAAAAATTCTCTTCACTCTTTTTGCCCCTGATTTAGCAGTCAAAGCATAATTGTGTAAACAAAAGAGAAAGAAGGATGATCTTCTATACCAGTTGCGTCCTTCAATGGGAGCCGCTCTTGTGAAGTCTAATTGCCTTGTGACGTACTGTATTTTCTGTTTGCCATTCATTGACATAAACATACACACCTCTCAAAATTAGACACTCCTCCATGGTTTGTGATTGTTGGCAGGCACCCGAGGATTCGGTTAGCCATGGTTTGTGTAAGAAAGGTTGGGAGGAGTGCCAACCATTTTATACCTCTGTTTTACAAAATAAAAGCTCTAGCACATGCGTGATCCATGCTTCCCTTTGCGAAGGGTCTATCCTTTACTTTTATGTTGACTCAGTAAACCCATTCTTTTCTGTCTCCAGCAAGCATTTGAGTTGTTGTGATCTCACCATCTATATGTTGATTTATTCAATCATGTTTTCTATCCTTCTTTGTTTAGCACATGCTTTATTATCTGAATGAATATTACTTTGAAAGCTATGAATCACTGTAAAAGGATTGTTATAATTAAATTTAAGCTCTACAATATAAGCCTTATTATGAAGACTTCACCTAAGATAAGTATGATATCATTAAATGTTCTCTGACTAAGAACGAAATTTGCCATCACCAATTTTGATTCTCTCTTTTTCATCTTTGTTTGTGACTCCCATTACTCGTTTCAAGTTAAGTTATAAGAGAGGAAGTTGCTGTCTATAATGATTGGTGCATAGATAAATGTGATGCTTCTTGTCCGTATTTTATTTATCGACTCTTCACTCCATAAACATGTGGTCATGTTTACTGAGTTCAGTTTCGCTTGGGGACAAGCGAGGTCTAAGCTTGGGTGGAGTTGATACGTCCATTTTGCATCACTATTTTATATCATCATTTGCTATTATTCATTGATATATTTCATATTGGAGCATGATACTTATGTTATTTCACCTATTTTTGCATGTTTCCAATCATTGGAGAGTTGAACCACGGAGTCAGAATTCTGCTGGAAAACGGAGCGTCATGATACCATATTCACGAAGATCAGAGCACCCCAGAAATCATCGAAAAGTTCCTATTTCACCCAAAGACGGAGGAACCAAAAGGGGAGCCGAAGGAGGGCCACCAAGGGCCCTCACCATGCCCAGGCGCGGGCCCACCTCTGGCCGCGTCTGGGGTGGTGAGGAGGCACTTGCCCACCTATGGCTTGCCCCTTTGACGTAATTCATCCCCCAGGAAACCTAAGACACGTGGAATCATCGAGGAGTCTTTCCGCCGCCTCTACGGGACGGAAAACAACACAGAGAGAAAAGCTCTCCGGTAGGGAGAAATCTGCCGGGGAAATTCCTTCCCCGAGGGGGAAATCATCGCCATCGTCACCGTCATCGAGCTAGACTTCATCGACATCATCATAGTCATCAACATCTCCACCATCATCACCCTCAGCTCCACTCCGTTCCGCTGTAACATCTAGGGTTGCATCTTGTCTATTTCATAGGGGAAACTTTCCCGGTGTTGATACTACTTGTAGTTGATGCTATTGAGTGAAACCATTGGATTAGGTTTATGTTAAGATTGTTAATCACCATTATATCACCTCTGATCATGATCCATATGATGTCTTGTGAGTAGTTCGTGTTGTTCTTGAGGACATGAGAGAAGTCAAGTTGTTAGTAGTGAAGTAATGTTGAGTAATATTTAATGGTTTGATATTTAAGTTGTGGTGTTATTCTTCTAGTGGTGTCATGTGAACGTCGACTACATTATACTTTACCATTTATGGGCCTAGGGGAATGCATCGTGTATTTGTCTACTAATTGTGGGTTGTCGGAGTGACAGAAACCTAAACCCCCATTAGGAAACCATTGCACGAGGGAGCGTAGGATCCCAGAGTTTAAAGTTGTGGTTAGATTTATTTCTTAATTACTTTCTTGTAGTTGCGGATGCTTGCAAGGGGTATAATCATAAGTATGTATTAGTTTTGGATGGGATGGTACATTAGCATAGGTTCACCCACACAACAATTATCAAAACACTAAAGATTATTCAATGGCATGAAACAAAAGCACTTGACAGAAACCTCCCGTGTGTCCTCGAGAACGTTTGTTAATCATAAGTAAACCCACCGGCCTGTCCTTTGCTAAAGAAAGGGTTGGGCCACTTGCTGCAATTATTATTACTGCATTTTATTTACTCGCACTTTATTTATCTGCAATATCAAAAACCCCTACAAATCTATCTTTTAGTATTTACAGTTATTCCTTCATCGAAACTGCTTGTCAATACCTTCTGCTCCTCGTTGGCTTCGACACTCTTATTTATCGAAAGTACTACGATACACCCCCTATACTTGTGGTCATCACCCCTTCCTTCATGGCATCTTGGGAGCCCTCCCCCATGGAGATGGGATCCACGGGGGAGGCAAAAAGGTGGTTTTGGTGGCTGGAAATTCGCGTGTATGGGGTGTCTTTCACGACCTATGTTTCCTTCCTTTATATAGCCTCACGGATTTCCGTCATCCCATCTAGGGTTGCGGTAAATTTGACTTTTCTCAGCCGTCCGGACTCGGATTGGGCCGAATTTTTTGTCTATAACGTTCCTCGCGAAATTCCCTACAGTTTTATCTTCGGGAAGATTTCCGTTTGACATCGTCTTCGACCCGTAACGTGACAATCTTTAAAAAGAGTTTCAGACAGATTTCAGTAAAGTCCCAATTCGACTCCAACAAGGTTTACTCTTGTATTTTTGATAATTCCTACACATCAAAGTGTAAAACAAGAACATTGTGCACTTTTGTAACTATTAGTAGGTTAGTCCAAATAAATCATAAACTTAATATATTTTTTTTTATTAAAAGCATAAAAGTAGCATGAAACCATAAAAAATTATAGATATGTTTTGGACGTATCAGTCGGTGAGAGGAGAAGTGGCATATGGTTCGGGATCACTAAAGCCGGCATAGTTGGAAATGCCAAACTCGGGATCAAGATCACACATAGAGAAGGAAGAAAACTACTCCCTCCGTCTCAAATTAATTGTCACAAAGATGGACAAATCTGGACGTATATGTATATAATTTAGTGTTAGATACATCAACTTGTGTCTATCTTTATGACAATTAATTTGAGACGGAGGGAGTAGTTGGGATCAACCATGTTTGAGTGTGAGAAATGAGAGAGATGGGCAAACCTTTTTATAGCACACATTTGACTTTTCCGGACTAAAATAGCCTCCAACGGCTATACATCCAACATCTGATTAAAATGCTACAAATTTTGGTTACAAGGGCTTAAAACACACCTAAAAGCCTAAAATACCACTAAACATGCCTATATTCCAGTTGTTGGCCCTTAATCCGGACCTGCCCTGCTCCCCGACCGTTTGACCACTCTTGATTTATAGATGAACAACTCTATAGAGAGACTAACAAAGTTTCATCGACATAGGAAAAAAAACTCGGGGAAAAAAAGGTAGGAACAAAACAACCCATGGACATAGGAACAAAAAATCTTGTAGAAAAAACAAGGAACAAAAAAAATCCATGGAGATAAAAACCGAAAACTCTACAGATGAACAACGTTCCATGGAGATAGTAACAAAATGTAGTAACCAAAAGCTCGGACAAGAAAGTTAGGAACAAAAAAGCTCTATAGAGATAGGATAAAAACTCTATAAAGAGAGGAAAAAATTATATGAAAATTGGAACAAAAGTTAGGAACACAGAGCTCAAGAGAAAATATGAACAAATGCTTGAAACAAAATCTATGAACAAAAGCTTCACGGAAATAAAAACAAAAACTGTATATAGGAACAAAGTTGTATGAAGATAGGAACAAAGCTCGAAACAAAGTTAGCACCATAATCTCTATAGAGAGAGAAACAAAAACTCCATGGGCATAGGAACAAAGCGCTAATACGAGGAACAAATTTCATGAAAACTAATTGCACTCAATTTTGAAGTAAATGAAATAATATTTTGTGGCACATGGAACAAATTATAACTATGGGCATAACAAACAAACTAGACTAAAATGAACAAAAAATTAATTTAACATCCATTCATGCCTAATTTTAAATCCCGAGTACAAAATAACGACTATTTAAACAAAAATGCATTGAAATTACAAAATCAAGTTAATTAAAAAAATCCAGCTAAAACGAATAATAATAAGGAAGCCAAGAAAAAGAGCAAAAATAAAAAATTAAGAACAGAAAACATGAAAAGAATGCAAAGAATCCGAGAAATGAGAGAACGTGAATAGAAACGAAAGAAGAAGAAAAAAGTCACTGTGTCAAGCGCATATGTCCTGGCATCTTTTACGCACCATCAATCGGATGGCTGGTCGCGACGCAGTTCACGAACATAGGATGGTCACAAACCAAGTAAAACGAAGCTTAATGGGCTCGACCCATGTTGAAACTCTTTTGGCGAAATGGCAGACATCCATCGCTCGTGTGATGGCGAGGCACACACGAGCACTATATCTCGCCTTAAGCGAGTCGTATCACGAGCTCGCCCGCAGGAATGCCCCGCATGGGCCGGCCCATCTTTCCTTCAGGTTTGTTCTTTTTTCCTTTTCTGTTTTTTCTGTTTCATTTTCCCTATTTCTTTTTTTGTTGTTTCTTTTTTCTTTCGGGGTACCACAATAATTTTTTGAACCTGAACATTTATTCAAAATCCGAAAGTTTTCAAAATGTGAACAATTTTCTAGTGTGAACATTTTTTTATAAAACTAAAAGTTTTCAAAGTGCGAAAAAAATCTATTTTTTAATCTAAAAGTGTTCAAATTGTGAATAATTTTCAAATCTGAACATTTTGAAATCTAAACAAATTTTAAAACTAGGCAATTTTCAAATATGACCAATTATTCAAAATGTGAACTTAAAAAAATCATAACATCTTTAAAAATTTGAACATTATTCTACTAGATTTTGAAAACATTTAGATTAAAAAAAATAGGAGAAAAAACAATAAAGTGTTCAGTTGGAGTGCTACGCATCGCGGCCCATGGTTCAGGCCCATCTAGCGTGAACGTCCACTGAGTCAGTCGAGTCTTCGGCCCAATCACGCGGGCGAGATGGTCGCTACGACTCGCTGAGAGCGAGACATATGGACTCCCAGACAACATCCGTCGCGTGCCTCAGCGTCGCCTAGCCAGCCAACATTCGTTGCGTGCTTGCTGGCACGCGGGCTTGGCCTACGATGATCAACACAACCTGTTTAGGAACGAGCCATGCGAGGCCCCTGACTAGGGGTGGAAATAAAACTCGAAACTCGTGAGCTTAATGAGTACTCGAAAACTCGGCTCGAATTGGCTCTAACTCGGACACTAATGAGCCAAACCGAGTGCGATTTTCAGCTTGTTAATAAAACGAGTTTAACCAGTAGAGTTGCAAGTACTCGATAATCCCGTTAATGTCCTTACATTGGTATGCTAGCTCAAATATTATTCAACACGAAAAAAAATCCAAGACCTGTAGGACAAAAATACATGAGCATTCAAAGTAATGTCTCCAAAATGTATGTTGAGAGGCATGAGCGACGAACCCGCCTTTTTATAATGTTGCCACAATGAAATGATTATGTTTTTCATTTTCTTAATGAGCTTATCAAGCCAACTCAAGTATTTACCGAGTCGAGCCAAGTTAGAGTTTTTTTCTCGTTACGTTAACGAGTCGAGTTGAGCAAACTCGTTAACTCACGAGTATTTACGAGTCGAGTTGAGTCGATTCGAGCTAGCTCGATATCCACCTCTACCCTTGACAGGTGCCTCCGGCACGGGCCCAGGCGGCCAGGTTTGAGTGAAAGTCGACGAGTGCGATTAGGGAAAGGGAAACCTTTCCTAACCTTCCGAGAGGGAAAGAAGAGAACTTGCATGCATGCAAGTGTTACCATCAGAGAATTTTGGTGGGTTTTTCCTTTCTCACCGGATGGAGGGTTAGACGGGTAGGCAAGCATTTATTTTTAGATTCGTTTTTTCAAAACAAAATATCTCCAGAACCGTAATTCGGAATTACAAACCGTGTTTCATATTTGAGATCCCCGCGTCGAGATCTTCAAAACTAGATCTCATGTTGATAGGTTTCGAGAAACTTTTTTTTCGGACTTTGTACTCCCTGTTCAGTAGCAGCGATGCTCGGCTTCGCCTCGATATTTTTTTACGGCTCGGCTTCGCCTCGATAACCATTTATAAAGATCTTGAAGAGGGTACAAAGGTCGTTGTGCGCATTGGTCGAAGCATGTATTGGTCGTAGTGTGTGCTACGGCTCGGCGTTGCCTCGTACTACTGCTCGGCTTTGCCTCGAACAAAACGTCTACGACGCTTCATCTAAAAATTACACACATGTTGTATCTGAAAGTATAAAAAGTTGTTACTGAAAGTATACAAACGTTGTTTCTGAAAGTATACATGTTGTATCTGAAAGTATAAAAAAATTGCTACTGAAAGTGGTGTATCTGGTTGGACGTACATCCGCCTAGGTGTATGTCGGCTATTCACTGGGTGTACAACCGTCTGAGCGTACGCCGGCCCTTCACCGGGTGTACATCCGTCTGGGTGTACATCCGCCTGCACCTGGTGTACATACGTCTGGGCGTACACCTGTGGTGCACGTGGGTGTACGTCAGCACTGCACTTGGGAACGTAGTTCGGTCACTGTAACTTGGCGTACATCTGTGTGTAACTGGGCGTACATCCGTGTTGATTCTGGGTGTAAAAAAAAAGTTTCTCGAAATCTATCAACATGAGATCTAATTTTAAAGATCTCGACGCGAGAATCTCAAGTATGAAAATTATTTGTAATTTCGAAATACGGTTCATGAGATATTTTATTTTGAAAAAAGAATCCCGAAATAAATGCGTTCCCACCCTTCTTCCTGTCAATGGGTGAAAAATCTCACCAAAACTCTCTCGTTATGACAATTGGCACGGCATGCAAGCCCTCTTGAAAGGCTAGGAGAAAGGAGAAGGAGACACTTGTTAACGAGAGTGTACGCGGTGACCTTTGGAAAGTTTTTTTTTTTTAGTGATTTGGAAAGTCGACTGCAATTTTGGAATCGGTAGCTTTGGCAGAACAGAACCGGCCCCTCTTTCTTCCTCGTCTCTTCACCTCGGATATCAAAAGCTCGCGCGGAGCCTTCATTGTCGCCAACCCCCCTTCCCACCTGCCTCCCCACCCGTCCGGGATTCAGATCCTAGGGCAGCTTGGTGCGCACACACCCAAATCAAACCCTAAATCATTCGTCGCCTCAGATCTCCCAATCAATCGCCCCGGCCGGCGAGTGGGGAACAGGAGAAGCCGCCGGCGCCTCCGCAGGTTTTCCTCAGCTCTCTAGTCGTATTGTCGCCCGATTCCTCTGCTTTACTACGAGCCTTTATGTTTAGCGCCTAGTTGCCTGTGTGAGATTACGGCTAAGAAAGTAAAGGTGCGATTTTTGACAATGCGGTCTCCGATTCTAGCAAGTTCATGGCTGTATGACAGAAATTACAACTTACTCAATTTTTTGGATTGTCGCTTCCGATTCTGAATTCCGAGCAAGTTCATGGTTTTTTGTGAATAAGAATTAGTATTAGTCTTGACTAAATACATGGATCTGTTACTTGCACATGTATGCTCAGAGTCCTCCTCTTTATCTAACATACACATAGTTGCGGCCATCTTTTTTTCAGCAGTAAAATAAATACAAAATGGGAAACTATCTGACAACTACAACGACGGCAGAGAAGTATCACATCCATGTTAAACCAAGAGGAAGATCCATAACTAGCAATGGAAGGCCAGTCGTTAGACTTGAAGACCTTCCGGAGGTATATTCTAATCGCCTCCTCAGTTTAACTTTCAGGTTAAATAGATTCTTTAAACTAAGCCTTATCTTCTCTTTTTTGTTTACCCAAGGACTTGCTGCGCACGATTTTATCAAAATTACCTGCAAAAGAGGCTGTACGGTCTAGTGTTTTGTCCAGTGTGTGGAGATCCGCATGGACAACTTGCCCCAAGCTGAGTTTCATTGGAAAACATCATGATGTGTGTAAGCAATGGGGGAAACAACACACCCAGATGTTTATCAACCATGTTAATGCTGTCTTGCGAAAGCACCGTGCCAAGGTTGTCGACGATCTTGAGATTAAAATTTTATTCGAGAGCAAACTATCTTGCCATCTCGATAACTGGATTAAGTTTGCCGTGTCATCCCAAACTAAGAGCCTAGCTTTTGATTTGGCACCGACGACCAATTGTCTGGGACATGGGGATCATTACAGATTCCCATTTGAACTTTTAGACAGCAAAAGTGTGTCCTGTCTGCAATGTCTTCAGCTTAGCTTTGTATCTTTCAAGCAACTTCCGTCCCATTTCATAGGTTTTCCAAACCTAAAAAAGTTAGATATCCATGTGCTCAAAACCACCAGAGAGGATCTCGAGAATGTCCTGTGCAGCTGCTGTAATCTTGAGTGGCTGAGCTTAGCGAGGTGTTATCTGAACGATGAACTGAAGGTGGTTCGGCGACCATTGTCCCACCTGCAGTACCTGCAAGTTTTGTACTGCAAAATCACCAAGGTCGAGTTTCATGCTCCAAAGCTCTCCACCTTTGTGTATAAAGGAGGAAGCATACCTATTGCCCTCCATCATTCTTCAGAGCTGGAAAACGCACAAGTTTGTTTCCACGGTTCAACTTTTCAGCATCGTACATCTGCCCTTCTCAACGGGCTTCCAAAAGTACAAAACCTCACGTTGGAATATCCAGTTGCATCTATAGAGGTATATTTGGGCAACTTGGATGAGTTCAAGTTAGTTTGAATGGTTTTATTTTTGTTGTCACCTAATTTTGTTCTTTTGTCACTGTTGTTTCAGACTAGATGGATGTTAGATAGCCGCAAAATGTTTTCTCGTCTCAGGAGTGTGCAGATGAAGATGGTTTTATCTGAAGATGACGATGACCGGATTCTTTACTTAGTTTCTCTTTTGAGGGCTGCTCCGTTTCTTGAAAACTTGGGAGTTCATGTGAGTAGTTTTGTCGCATTCCCTTTGTGAATAGATTGTTTTTTTTTCAGTCTATACTAACTAGCAACTCTACATATCTGTCTAGAGTTTTTCTCTTTCCTTGTTGCTTCAATATTATTTCATTTACCATCTACTGAAATTCGGTTTATCAGGAATTCAGGATGCATAGTGTTGGTTCTTCACCATATCAGTCTTTTGCATCTTTTACTTATCTTACTTGTTTCGAGACATGAATATCAGTGGTTTGCTCTTATAAGTATTCAAAACTTTGTAGTTATAGTAAAATCGACCATTTTCAAATATCACCTCTACGGCAATCTGTTCGCGATGTGGCTCTCTAGTCTCTACTAATCTTGGCGTTCCTTTTGCAGATTGGCGCTATCGAAACGTTGTGGTTTGCAGACAACGGGCCTTCCAGGCAAGAGATCCCGCCTTGTGAACATAAATATGTTAATCTGAAGAATGTGCACGTTTCAGGGTTCAAAGCGGCGAAAGGCCAGCTCGAACTTCTTCTACACGTGGTGGAGCATGCCCCTGCGATAAAGACCGTGACCGTAGATACAGGTGAAAGGCTATCTGATCTATTGGATCGAGGCGAAGTGGTGTATGCCTATCCTTCACTCTGTAGATCTGCCCTCGATGTCGTTAGAGGCGCCCTCTCTGTGAGACTCCCGCCGGATGCCAAGCTTTATCTTCTTTGAATTTGGCTGGCAGACATGCGAACCGGCCTGTCTGGAGCGAACCAAAAATGGCGACATGTGGGTAACACGTACTGCTTCTACATACATGCGTGACAGTAGCACACCTCAAAAGCTATGCGTTCAAATGCACTAAAATCAAGCATTGTGGTGGTATCGGGGGTTTGCACGACGATTCCTCAAGCTACGTTCCGAAGCAATCAGCTTGCCTGCTGTGAGCTGCTGTTATTCTGAATCAGCAATCAGCTTGCCTGCAAGACATGGAAATTGGGTAGTAAGAAGCACGCTAAAAAATCAGCTCATTGCTGGCAGCTGCAGGGTATGCTGCAAGTATTCTGAATCTATCTATAAAATACTAAGATTGCAATCTGAGCTCCAGAATATTAAGTCTAAAGTTCGGCAGATGAAGTGCACTCCTTGCTGAACGTGGATCAAAGAAACATTCAATTTCTAAAGTGTCAGTTGACTCAAGTCTGGTGCGATCATAGCCAAAAGGCGTTCTCGAAAGCTTAAAAACAAGCACTACAAACATTCTCCATCTCCTCCCTCGCACAAGAATCATCTGCTTACCTAATGCTTTTTGTAAGAATGGTAGCAGTGTGGCTTCTCTCCGGAAGCTGCTTTATCAGCGGACTACAAGCTCAAATGTCGATTATTTACAATCTGTTCCCAAGACATAGTAACAATCATTTAAAGAATACAACTAGAACACTAATCGAACTAGCATGGTCGAGGATAATCAATAAGCTATACAATTTTTGAGTGCCAGATCAAATCATGGCTCCGAATGAACTACTTTGTAGAGATGCTATGAATGCTTATCGGGTAACTATGTTTGACAAATACATAACATGTGTCCCTAACAAAAAAATATTTACGCTGCTGCAGGTCTTTTATTTTAAGGGTCTTTTATATTCAAATCTTGGGCCATGATTTAGGTATTCCTCCTGGTAAATTGAACTCCAAGAGTTTCCCCTGTGCCCTGTAGAATCCATCCACTGGTTCACATTGCAAAGATGACTAGTTACTTACCAAGGATAACAAGGAAATATTCCGAGCCTATATTAATCTAATGAAGGAGAAATGATTGGTATATTGGTTCCATAATATAGTACTCCCTCCGATCCAAAAACGTGTCGCCAAAAATGAACTAATCATGTACAACTTATGGGTACAGCTCGTGACACATTATGTAGGATCAGATGGAGTATCAAATTTGGCAGATGAAGTGTGCTCATCGGTGAATTTGGAACAAAGGGTACACATAATTTCTAAAGTGCCAATTGGCTTAATGGTACATCCACATTCAAAGATATGAATACAATATTTCACGTCTATACTAATAAAAGAGGAAATATCCCTATATTAGTTCCGTAACATAGATTCATGTTTGGCAGGTGAAGTGTGCTCATTGCTGTATTTGGAACAAAGAATACACATATAAACTAGCTGAGATGCCTGAGGATTAAGTGTCAAGTAGCTGAATTGTAGTGAATATATATCATATACACAATAACCCCGTATCTATGTCTCGGTATTGCATACATTCATATCTAAGAATCCATTGTTTATACTAGCAAATTCACTAATTCACCTCATATATGCATATAAACATTTTGACAAGACACATTACTAAAGCAAAAAGCCCTGGCTGGTGATGGCACTAGTTGGAAGGTATCAATATTTCCTCATAAGATGGACCAAAACTTTAATACACATTAATTGGAGAGAGACCTAGTGTGTGAAGGATCCATCTCGGCGGGTTCTGCTCTCTAACCTCACTTTTCTCTTTCAAAACTGAGAACCATATCTTGAGGGCTTTTAACTAGGTTTTAGCATCGCAAGTTTTCTTATATGATCAATAGTGTTTTAAGTTTCATAACCATGTAAAAGGTCAGCTTCTAACGGAGATATAACTGAAAGAGCAACATAAAATTCATAATCAACATCCTCAACATATATATAGGAGATTTAACAAATTTAGGATTAGGGCCAAACTTATTTTTCATAGCGTACTTTTCAAACAATTTCATAAGTTTCTTAGGAGAAGTATCACACGCCATAAATTGTTTCGAGAATTATTCACCAACTTCAATGTAATCATCAACAGCTCAACACAAAATCTTTAATATGTGGTGAAACAGTTGGCCATACAAGTAGGCTTAAAAGTCCATTTATGTCACTCTGAGCATTCCCCGGGGGATTAAATCCCCAGATCCTCCGGATCCCGCACCGCTCGATTGTGATGCGCCTAACTGTCTGATCATAACCCTCTCTTCCTCACATCACAATCAGATAAAAAGAAAATGAGAACTACTTCCTCCCTCTCTTGCGTATGGCGCTCGTGCTACCCGTCGCCCCCCCCCCCGCCCCACAAACCTGATGCACATGGCGTCGCTCCTGCGGGACCCATGGCCGTCGCCGGAGAACTCTGTCACGGCTTCACCAGAGAATCCCGTCATGACGTCCATGATGCATCACCCCTCTTGGCGCCATGGATCCCTTCTCAACGCTCTCTCTCTCTCTCTACCCACATCGTGCACACCGGAGTTGCTCCTCCATCAGCCATGGCCATCGACGGAGAACCCCGATGTGATATTGCCGATGCAGCAACATCATGGGAGGTTCTTGCAGCAAGGCGTACGTCCATGGTAGTATCCTCATCCGCCCATGGTAGCATCCTCATTCGCACATGGTAGCAACGCCGACCGTCCATGGTAGCATCCTCATTCGCCCATTGTAGCACCGAATGACGTCGCAGCAATACGATTATACAAGTCAATGCCGCTTGTAGCACCCGTCGTCACCGCTTGTAGCAATACGTGATGCCACGAACGGCGCTTGTAGAAGCCGATTGCAGCTCAGGCACGAGACCTTTGAACCACTGCTGCGAGCTTGTAGCATCGGCTACGGCCGCTTGAAGCTCTAGCATGAGCCTATTGCAGCTCCGGTGACAGTCCTTTGTAGCATGGGATCCGACATCATTGGCGAGAAATTGCAGCGGCGAAGTGACCATTCGAATAAGAGTTATAGTGAGCATATCTTCATTTTGTATCCGTCTATTATAGCTGATTTGAAGGCGGCTCAGAGGAGCTCTGAACCGTTTGTTTTTCTCTTTATTTACGAACTGAACCTTTAAAAAAAGGGACTTAGTCCAAACCTCTGCATCATGCACACAGTCATTTTTTTATTGCAGATATCTGAAGTGTAAGTATATAAAGCTTACAATCACCGACCAGAAAGGGTAACCACGTGGATAAGCCTCCTGAATAAGGATAACAATAAGCAACTATACATATTAGAGTCGCAGCCAACCACACTGGTTGTAAATAGGCTGAACGACCGCCATCAACTGAAAACCAAACGCCCCCGCCGATAATTGGTATGTAACAATATTTTATTTAGTCTTTGTTCAAATAACGACACAAGAAGTTTTACACCAGTAGCATCACTTGTTTCGAATATTTCAAATTATGCACGAATTAGAAACATTACTAATACAATGCCCGAGCTTGTTTCAGAATTTTTTATGGTTGAAATGATTAAAATTACTAGGTGTGTTGGTGCACCTTAGTTTAGAACTTTTTTTTTACCTCGATCGGTTCCCATAGAGCTAGGAGTGAACACTTAAAGTACATTCACTTATGGAAAATATGATAGTTTAAAATAGCCAACTATTGCATTTAACCGTGGTAATTTAGAAGTTACTATAGCCGGACTTGTAGCCGGACTATAGTGGCTAATCCATTTAGCATTTTTCAAAATATGTGGGAAATTTTGGTCATATTGTACCAAAATAGGGGAAAACATGTGTCATGATTCAAGCTACAACTTATTCAACTATTCAATGCAAACAAGTTTTCAACTCATAATTTTTTATCGAATCAAACTGAACATAAATTCAGAAAACGAGATAAAAAGAAGAGACGAAAAAATTCAGAAAATAGGAAGCGCGGCTAAATTAGGGGATACTATTAGCGGTCTTCTCATTTAGCCTACAAATGGGCTAGCCCTTGGCCGGAGGGAAGAAAATCCTATGAGACCTGGTCTATTTCTTCATCTGGATAGACCCAGGTGAGGATATGACACGTGTCTTGCATATATCTCGAAGCAATTTCTTTCTCAAAGCTTTCTTCTCCATCTCGTCCATCCGTGATCAGCGCTTCAGCACACCATAGCGCCCAACTGCTTCATGTATGGGGTTCGTGCTTCGTCTACCTACAAATTCTCCAGTTTGGACATGCGCCTTACGTTCTCCGCGTCGGCCGCATATCACTGATTAAATAGCGTTGTTGAGTCTTGTTGAGTCACCGCGTCGTCCCCAATCTGCCGCCAGTTCGCTAATCTCTTTCTTTGTGCCTTGTTGGGTCTGTAGCCTTCCCTAGTTGGCTTCTCAAGAGAAGCGCGGCCAAGGGAGCACTGTGGTCTGTAGGTAACAACAATCATGGGTAATCGTTGGTTCCTCATACTTGCCCACATCGGCCAGATCTGTGTTTCCAATGCCCATGAACCTACACCAAAGGAAGATTTGGGAAAGGAAAAGAAAAGTTTTGAGACGTGTGAGAGACACGTGTCATATCCTCATGAGGGTCTATCCCCATAAAGAAATAGACCCGGTCTCATAGGATTTTCTTCCTGGCCGGAGCCCGGAGGTCTCCCAAAAGGGGCTATAGCCGCTATGTAAACTTTTTGAAAATATTCTACTATTAGAGATTGAACTCTGCAAGAAAAGCAGATTGATCCGTGATACGTGTGTATTCAAGCATGCCTCTTGTCCGGTTCTCCGCTTATCCCAGAGGTGACAGTATTAACTATTAAGTCTCCGGCGCGGGGCCGGAGGAGCAGACCCTGGCCTCCTTGTACACCTTCCCCGGCCGGCAGAAGTATCCCTTTTCCGGTGCGCAGTGCGAGTGGTGGGAGCAGATGCAAAGCCCCTCGATGGCGCAGTGCTTCCGAAGGATGACGGGGCTCCCCTTGATGCCGAGCACCTGGTCGCTCCATTCGCTGGAGAAGATCCCGTCGGAGTCATACCTGCCCTTCACCTCCAGGAACTTGCCGGCGTTGGGGTACCTGTCAATCACGCCGTGGAAGGCGAAGTTGCGGTTCTTGCCCCAGTGCGGGATGGCGGCGTACTTGCGGAGCGCCATCTGCTCGAGCTCGTCGAAGACGTCAGCGTGCGCGCGGGGCTCGTCCTTGGTGCGGCTTCGGTAGTAGGCCACGTCGAAGTCGACCGAATCCTCCGGCTTGCCGAGGTAGGCAGAGGACGCCTTGATGTAGCGGAGGACCATGCCCACCTTGGCGTCGATGCCGCAGAAGGCGAGCGGGTTGAGGTCGCGGAGCCGCTGCATGTCGGCGATGAACGCGGGTGCCTTGGAGAGGGCGACGCTGAAGGCGTTGCTGTAGAAGAAGATACCTCGGATCCGCGGGTCCCAGCTGCAGGAGGTGAGCAGCTTGTCCTCTGGGCCGTCCATGCACCCGCCGGACGCCTGCATGCGGTGCTGGAACCCCACCACCGGATACCCCGTGAACGCGCTGCCGTTGTTAGTGAAGCCGTAAGCTGCCGCCTCGAACTGCGACGTGAGCCCCTCCCCCAGCCGCTTGCAGCGGGCGAGGTCTGTGGGGTGCCTCTCAAGATCCTCCTCCGCGGCTCCGGCGGAGATGAATGCGGCCGTCGGGCTGGAGCGGAAGCCAAGGTAGTCGTTGAGGCCATCGCCGGGCGAGTTGACGTCAGCGCGGTCGTCCTTGCGGTAAATGACCTTGCGCTGCTGCGGCAGCCACGCCATGTCGCCGAACTCGTGGAGGCCGCCCCACACGGCCGCCTGCTCGGTCATGTCCTTGTCGTCGCGCGTCTCGAACGTCACTGACCGCTTGAACAACGGCTCCAACGCCAGTGTAACCTGCACACCACCACAAGCAAGATGGAGAAACAAATCAAACTCCATTATACATTAATTCAGCCTAACTATTCTGCACAAGCAAGATGGAGAAAGCTGGTTGATGCCACCAGATCTAATTCATCAACTCTACTACCGGTCCGAGTGCTCTATTTGCTGGTGCATTTCATTTAAATTTTGCCCCAACAAGTTTATGCATACATGGATCTGAAGCCAGGGCAAAGGAATGCGTACCTGGGAGACGACACCGAGGACGCCGAGGGAGACCTTGGCCGCGTCGAGGTCAGGATGGTCGGCGCCGAGCTCCCTTACCACGGCGAACCCTTGGCTCGCCGGTGCGGGCGTCACGATCCTCATCCCGACCACGTACTCGTGCACGGCGCCGCCCTTACCCCACAGGGAGCTGCCGTGCGCGCCCGTCGCCAGAAGGCCTCCAATGGTGACCCCGTACCAGTAGGGCGAGTGTGGCAGGGCGAGCCCCTCCGCGGCGGCGGCCTGGATCAGGTCCCGGAGAACCATGCCGCTCTCCACCGTCATGAGCCCCTTCGCGGCGTCGACTCTTACCACCCGGTTGAGCCGCTCTGTGCTTATGATCGTGCCATCACGGCCACCGGGGCAGGCCAGCTTGGGGAAGCTGTGGGAGTGCTTGGTGGCCACCTTGACCTTGCGCTTGGCCTTGGCGGCGTCTGCCACGGCCGCGACCAGCTCCTCCTCTGTGCACGGGAAGGCCGCGCTGGCCGCTCGGCATGTGGTGCGGTCTGGGAAGGAGCCGTACGCGTTGGTGACGTTGCAGTCGTACCTGCCGTGGGCACAGGCCACCGGCTCCGGTGGAGGGCTGGAGCCGGCGAGGCCCAGGAGGAGCACCAGGAGGAGAACTATTAGCACACCGCCACCGTCCATTGCTCTTGTTGGTCCGTGCAGCCACAATGCCGAGCATGTGCTCTGGAGTGGAACGCGAGCACCTCGAGGTAAACGAATGCCTTAAAATGCTGGAATAGCTAGCAAGGTCAAAAGCCCGCGACATGGGATGTACATTGTTTAAGCAGGAGCACGTTCTATCGGCATGCAAAGTCAATCGGTTGTTCAGGAATGCACATGATTAGGTCCATGAAGGTTCACGCTACCATTAAAAAGAAAACCTGAAGGCACGCGTGTTCTTAATTTCCTCGATTTACTAACCTGAAGATATGTTGAAGCATCTTCAGTTCTTCGCCATCTCCGCGAGGGCCGGCACCAGCTTAGGCTCCGCCGAACGACGCCACTGCTGCAAAGGTGATAATAGATTTCTAAATACAATCAGCAGCAGATTGGTGAGGAAAGTTAGCTTCAATTCCAAATTTGTTACGGGTCAACCAAAGCGCCCAACTTTGGGTTGTAAACAGGATCCAAAGCAAGGAATCTGGATTGGATCTGCCGGAAAAACTACTCAAATATTTGTTGGCCCTAATCCGATCTTCACGCCGCAGTCGAGTACTTTCCGACAGCGTACGCGGACGTAGCAAAGCTCCTCGGTATAATTCCGGCAACACGCGCACGTAACAAGCTAAGCAACCAGGTAGCCACCTCAATGGATACGATCAGCTAGCTTCTCACGTACATGCACAAGTCGCTGGACACACGTGATACACACGTACTAGCACCTACGTATGCACACACAATGAAACGCTGGGAATAGCTGGAACAGATTGGATAGCTAGAGGCGCGTGTCGCTCCTCGTAAACTTTTCTTTCTTTTCTTTTGTCTCAATCTGGTACAAGAGATTACACGGGGGAGGCCTAGCTTATATACACGCATAACACGAACCAAGCTATCCTATTCGGTGTCTACTTCTTGTACTAATCGGAGACCGCATCGTATCCTATATGTATACGACGCCGAGCCGGCATCGTTCGTGTTTATTTCCAACGTTCACCCCCTAAACACGACGTGCCCTTCACTTCTACCTGGGTCCCAAATACGCCAGTCGTTTTGCGTAGGTGTTACCCTTGGCCTTGCTTTCGCCACTTCAGCTTCCATTATCGACATTGCTTTCGTCGTTCCATCCACAATCTTTGACATTACTTTCGTCGTCCCTCGTGGCACTCTCGCCGTCTTTTCTGCCGCCGGCTTGTCCATCGCTCCACACCAACAATCATTTTTGTTGATGTCTCCAAACGTCACCTTTTCTTCGGTGCTTTCGAAGAAATCTTCTGTGTACTTTATCGGCTCCACATCTGAAATTATTACCTTGAACAAATGTAGCCGTGTAAAATACACCTCGTCCTCTTCTTGTCGCTCCTCTTCCCACGACACTGGCATTGCTTGATGCCAACACTCCTCCATGTCTGCGTCCTCGAATTTCGCCGGTTCCTCGGTAAGCAAACATTGCTTTTCTTGCTTCATCTTCACCGGATTGTTAATCGTCGGAAGTTGTACCTTCTTCGGATAGTAGTCCAACATGCTTCGCTGGCGTGTTGGCGCCGGTCCTAGTCGTCTCGGCTCCAGTGCGGTCGGAGGCGGTGCGACGTAGTCTTCTGCGCCCGACATTGCGCTTCTTGCTCCTGGAGTGTCGCCTTTTCTTTTGGTAACCACTCCCTGCGACACGACAGTGCGCCGCTCTCCATGGACTTCTGGCGCCATGTACACCCCTCCTTTTCCCTGAGACGCTTCAATGCGCCGCACTCCATGGACTTCTGGCGCCATGTGCGCCCATACTTCACCCTGCGATGCTTCAGTGCGCCGCCCTCCGTGGTCTTCAGGCGCCACATACGCCTTTACTTTGTGGACTTCTGGCGCCACATACGCCTTCACTTTGTGGACTTCTGGCGCCACATACGCCTTCATACCAGTAGCTTCGGTATGCTTCTTCGGATCACCCCCCATGTCAGTACCTTCGACACGAGTTTCCGAACCTTGATTGCAAACTTCCTCTTCCACGATCGTGACAGTTTCTTTAGCCACCGTCTCAGGAGCTGGATCATCCTCGTCCACAAGTTCGCACATCAAGAACATCGCACTATCATCTCCTTCCTGGGCCATGAGAGCCCTTTGCTTCGGTGGTTTCGGACAATCAGACTTGAAGTGACCGAGCTCGCGGCAGTTGTGACACCTTACTTTCTTTATGTCAAACTTCCTCCTTGGCGGTTCATCTTCTTCCTCCTGATCATCGTCCTCCTCCATCTCATCGTCTTCCTCTTCATCATCCTCCGGCTCAGCGATGTACTTTTTCACTGTGCGCTTCTTATCCTTCTTTTTCCTGCTAGTGGATCCTCCTTGCTGTCCTTTCGAAAGAGCCATCCACTGCTTCTTCGTGAGCATCAAGTGCTCGCTCTTCTCCGGATCTCCGAAGCTGAGCCGAACCCTCTCATCATGTGCTTTGAATCTTCCGACGAGATCATCTACCGTCAGAGTATTCAAATCAACACACTGCTCGATCGACGTAACGATCTGCATATAGCGCGCCGGTGCGGCACGCAAGAACCTTCTGACGTTCTTGATCTCATCCATCTTCTCGCCATATCCCGTGATTGCGTTGACGAGGGTGACGAAACGGGAGGCAAACTGATCGACCGTCTCGCTTTCCTCCATCTTCAAATCCTCATAATTCTTCATCAAGCTTTGAAGATGCGCTTCCTTCACGCGGGCATGTCCTTGATGGATAATCTTGATCGTCTCCCACGCATCCTTCGCCGATTTCTTTCCGACGAGGTGCTGCATCACGTCTCTTGGCACGACGGAATAGAGCGCCGTTAGCGCCTGGCGATCCTTCCGGTACTTCGCGCCACCCTTGACGTAATCATCGCCGCCTGGCTCGACGGCCTCCCAGATCTCCTGAGCTTCCATGGCCACCTCCATGTTGATGGCCCATAGCCCATAGTCCTTGCGATCAAGGCGGGGGTATAACGCCGCCCCCACCGTCTCCATCACCGGTCCCGAGTTCTCGCCTTGCTTCACCATCGCCATGATCTCCTAGTACTTTCAGAAAATCACGGACGATCAACACGGGCTCTGATACCAATTGTTGGCCCTAATCCGATCTTCACGCCGCAGTCGAGTACTTTCCGACAGCGTACGCGGACGTAGCAAAGCTCCTCGGTATAATTCCGGCAACACGCGCACGTAACAAGCTAAGCAACCAGGTAGCCACCTCAATGGATACGATCAGCTAGCTTCTCACGTACATGCACAAGTCGCTGGACACACGTGATACACACGTACTAGCACCTACGTATGCACACACAATGAAACGCTGGGAATAGCTGGAACAGATTGGATAGCTAGAGGCGCGTGTCGCTCCTCGTAAACTTTTCTTTCTTTTCTTTTGTCTCAATCTGGTACAAGAGATTACACGGGGGAGGCCTAGCTTATATACACGCATAACACGAACCAAGCTATCCTATTCGGTGTCTACTTCTTGTACTAATCGGAGACCGCATCGTATCCTATATGTATACGACGCCGAGCCGGCATCGTTCGTGTTTATTTCCAACAATATTAACTAGTCCATTAAAAGAAGTACGGAGTAGGATTCATGTCCTACTTGTGCATGTTTAGAAATTTCGAAATTTTTGTAAAATTTCATCCAACCATTCCACAGAAATCCTCCAACGTTTGCAAAGTTTTCATTGTTAGAGTTATCTTCAGTATAGGTATAGGTTCAGAGACCGAACAATGTAATATTCAGTTTTCGTTGTCTTGTACCTGTACGATATCCTGTACGCTCGATGACGCAAATTATCACCCCGATATAAATACACAGACGCGGCTCGATGTATGCCATCGAGTAGAAACGCTTCCAGAAAGTTTTACTGCCACCTCTTCCTAGATCCAATCTACGATCGAAACTACCTACCCACCCTCGCCAATGTCGTCTTCTTCTTCAGCTTCGATGACCCTTCGGTGCTCCTCCGTCCGAGAAACTCACTCGGGCCAACTACCCAGTCTGGCGGATCTTAGTTCTCCCAACTATTCGTGGGGCACAGGCGATGGGTATCCTCGACGGCACAGATGCCGCCCCGCCCAAAACACTAGCGGCAAAGGACAAAGACGGCGCTGACACGACGCCGGCGCCCAATCCAGCGTACGCTCCCTGGCTTTCCCGGGATCATATCGTTCTAGGTTATCTCCTTACCTCGTTCTCGCCGGAGATACTACAACATGTGCTCCGACTTGAACATGCTGCCGAAGTTTGAGCAGCCATGGAGACCACGTTCGCGTCCCAGCCGATCCAAGGTCACAAATCTCCGGATCGCCCTCGCGAACACCAAGAAAAACACCATGAACACTCCGGCGTTTTTTGCCAAGATGCAGAGTCTTGCCGACGCACTTGATGCTGCTCGACGTCATGTTGATGACGAGGAGCTTTTCTCCTTTATTCTGGCTGGATTATGTAATGAGTACAACAATCTTGTCGGAGCTATTGGCCTCATGACTACACCAATTTCTGTCAGCGAGCTCTATGCTCAAGTTCTGGCCCAAGATGAGCGTGAAGAGATGCTCACCGGGTCGCAAGGTGGCGATTTTGACGGCTCCGCCAATGCAGTCGTGCGTTGTGGAACCTTCATCCGTTCGCGTGGTGCCAAGCCCCTCCCCCCACACACATCTGTGATGATCGTGCCCGTGAAGATCGGCGTGATGACCGCCCTTGCTACAACAATAGAGGGGGTAGCCGAGCTCCTACTGGAGGGGGACGTGGATGTCGCCGCACCTCTCCGTGGGAAGATGTGACGTGCCAAATATGCAACAAAGAAGGCCACTGTGCTAAAGATTGTTGGTACCGCTTCGAGGAGGATGATGATGACGACTATGAGGACAAGGAGGTGCATGCCGCCTCCTACAGTGTCGATACCAATTGGTATCCCGACACTGGCTCTACGCATCATATCACTAGCGAACTCAACAATCTCACTGTTCGTGACAAGTACAAGGGTCGTGACAAGGTGAACACTGTCAGCAGACAAGGTATCGAGATTTTCCATGTGGGCCATTCAATAGTTCACCACCCTGTTCAAAATTTCCATCTTAACGACATCATCTTACATGTTTCGAACGCATAAAAAAATCTCATTTCTGTTCATCGATTCACCTATGATAATAGTCTTTATAGAATTCCATCCCTTCTTTTTTTTTATCAAGGATCAGGTTACGGAGAAAATAATTCATAGAGGGAGGTGCGTTGGCGGCCTATATCCACTTATTTCGTATTTGGTATCTTCCTCCAAGAGTAAAAAGCATGCGTTTGTCGCCACCAAGCCGTCTCATGAGAAGTGGCATAGTCATCTAGGGCATCCTTCAGTTGCCATCGTTAGAAAAATCATTAGAAAAAAATAAACTTCCTTTTGTTAGGCATTCTAGTATTCAGTCTATTTTTTATGCATGTCAACAGCTAAGAGTCATCAGCTTCCATATCCAGTGTCCACCAATGTATCCACTTTTCCCCTTCAGTTTATCATTTCTTATGTAAGGGGTCCTTCACCAACCTTTGTTGGACGTCATGATTATTATGTAAGATTTATCGATGACTAGTAAATTAGAGAGTATGTTAAGTTGAATGCTTTCTACAAAACCCAAGGAATTTCACATCTTGTGTCTTTCCCCCATGCCCATCAACAAAATGGGGCCGTATAAAGAAAACATCGTCACATAGTAGAAGTTGGTCTAGCACTTTTAGCACATGCATCTATGCCTCTCAAATTTTGGGATGAAGGATTCCTCACAGCCACATATCTCATTAATATGCTTCCTAGCAAAGTCATTAACAATGACACCCTTGTCCATCTTCTTCTTGGTACTACTCTAAATTACTCCTCCCTTCGGGTTTTTGGACGTGCATGTTGGCCAAATCTTCGCCCTTATAATAAAAGAAAACTCATTTTTCGATCTAAACGGTGTGTTTTCTTAGGATATATCCCTATGCACAAGGGAGTTAAATGTATATATGTCTCCACTGGACAAGTTTATATCTCTCGTCATGTCGTGTTTGACGAGTTCTTCTTTACGTTTGAACTCTTCATCCTAATGCTGGTGCTCAACTTCGCAAAGATATAATTTTACTTGATTTTTCTCTTCTCTCTTTTGAACAAGGGGGTGAGTTTATTGATGATTCTTTAATGGATAATCTGACTAATGAGGCTACTAGACCTGTTTATCAAGTGTTACACGAAACTGCGCGAAGAAACGAGCAAAATAGCGAAAATCGCATGCAAAATAGTCCCCAAACGAGTGTACAAAATACTGCAGCAGAAAACAGGTGGGGCACATAAAAAGAGGCCGAATCTGCGTCGGGATCGACCGACACGGATCCCACTCCTGATGTTGTTGACCAATATGCAGGGGAATCCACACCAACCAGCCATGTCTCCCGTGCAGCGTCAGGTAGTCCCACCTCTGGATCCTCTGTGGCCTCCCGAGAGCCCACACCTGCAGACGAGGAAGAATCGGCCGGAGCCACACCGAGTGCCACACCACCCGGATCTCCTGTGGACAGTCAACTCAGCAGCACTAGTGGACAGAGCAGTAGTGCTCTAGACTCCACATGATCTTCTGCGCCAAGGGCACGTGTGGGCCGTCCTATTCCTACTCCTGCCTCTCCAGCGGTAACATGACGCTCTCATGTCATTGTTAAACCAAGGGACTATAAAGATGGTACACTTAGATGGTGTTTATCATGCTCTTCCGATGAACCACCGATTAGTTTGCAAGATGCATTAGAAAATATAAAATGGAAAGAAGCTATGTATGAAGAATATAGTGCTCTCGTGAAAAACAAAACTTGGCGCCTACTTCCCGAAAGACGTGGTGCAAACATAATAGACTGTCGTTGGGTCTACAGAATCAAGAAGAAAGCTGATGGTACAGTTGAGAGATATAAAGCAAGACTAGTTGCTAAAGGTTTCAAACAACGATGGTATAGATTATGAAGATACATTTAGTTTTGTTGTTAAAATTGCTACTCTTCGGCTTGTCTTGGCAATTGATGTTTCCAGGGGATGGAGTCTGCAACAATTGGATGTAAAGAGTGCGTTCTTACATGGTATTTTTGAAGAGGAGATCTATATGAGACAACCGCCGTGATATGAAGATGAGAGAAACACAAATTATATATGCAAACTTGACAAGGCGTTATATGGACTGAAACAAACACCTCGAGCATGGTATTCTCGTTTGAGCCCTCAGCTGACAAGTTTTGGTTTCGTTGAATCAAAATCTGATACTTCACTATTTATTTATCACAAGTCTGGAATCACTATCTTCATGGTTATTTATGTCGATGACATTATAGTTGTGTGTTCTTCAAAAGCTGAAACAGATGCTTTACTCAAGGATTTGAGCAAAGAATCTGCTCTTAAAGATCTTGGAGATCTTCACTTCTTTTTAGGAATTGAAGTAAGGAAAGTAAAGATTGGACTTGTGTTGAATCAGACAAAGTATGCTAAAGATGTTATTTCTCGTGTACGCATGCTAGATTGCAAAGGCTCTCCAACAACTATGTCTTCCTCAGAAAAGTTTAGTGCTCATGAGGGAAGCTTGCTAGGCCCGGAAGATAGCACTAAGTATAGAAGCATGGTTGGTGCCTTACAATATCTTACTCTCACGAGACCGGATATTTCTTATGCAGTTAACAAAGTTTGTCAGTATTTACATGCTCCCACTACTATGCATTGGACTGCTGCTAAGAGAATTATGAGATACATTAAACAAACACCAAATATTGGACTGACATTTATGAGATAGCAGTCTACTTTGGTTAGTGCATTTTCAGATGCAGATTGGGTAGGTTGTGTAGATGATCGACGATCAACAGGAGGTTTTGTTGTTTTCTTTGGACCAAATTTGATTTCATGGAGTGCAAAGAAACATGCCACAGTTTCTAGATCCAGTATAGAGGGAGAGTATAAATCAATTGCAAATGCTACATCTGAATAATTTGGGTGCAGTCCTTGCTTGAAGAACTTGGAGTCAAGCAAAAACAACCACCGTGTCTATGGCGTGACAATTTGGGAGCTATGTATTTGTCAGCATATCCTGTGTTTCATGCAAGAGCTAAACACATTGAGATAGATTTTCATTTTGTTAGAGAGAGAGTTCTCAACAAAGAGCTAGAAATTCGGTTTGTGTCTTCAAAGGACTAAGTTGCTGACGGGTTTACAAAACCTCTCACAGCTCGTACATTTGAGGAGTTTAAACATAATCTCAACTTGATGACATTGTGATTAAGGGAGGGTGTTAGATTTATCTTCAGTATAGGTATAGGTTGAGAGACCGAACCGTGTAATATTAAGTTTACGTTGTCATGTACCTATACGATATCATGTACGCTCGATGACGCAAATCATCACCCTGATATAATTACAGACGCGGCTCGATGTATGCTATCGAGTAGAAACGTTTCGAGAAAGTTTTACATTCATGAGATACTAGTCATCTGAAAAAGAAACGGATGAGATTAATGGGATCCACAAATTTTTATAGGTGCATTTTGTGAAGATAAAGCATGCAAGTAGAGGCTGTAGGCGGGTATATGTGTGCCAAGTTTGAAACTTAAAATCAAAAGTATGTTGGTCAAAGGAGACAAAGTTTCTGATTTCTTCTTTTTTGTAGAGGCAACAAATGATTGATTTTTTTGTTGAAATTTTGCACGAATAAGTTTCAAGTGAATATGTATGTGTATGATTTATTTCAAATAAATAAAATATAAAACAATTTTTTTCTGGTTTCAGTTCATCAAACATATATGGTAAATACTATCTGCGGTCACAAAATGAGTCTGATGGTAGGCTAACTACCGCATCTGATCCCTAGAGGTTGCCTATAGTCTGATGTCAAGCTAACTATCGGCATCCGATCCTAGTGGTCCCTTGAGAAATTCATGAGGAAACAACACTTCACGGCCCATAGTCTTTTATAGAACAACATTGTCGTCATGTTGCGAACCGGCAATGGTAAAAACAACCACATGCGGCTAGACAACAACCAAACAGAGGTATCACAATCTCAAAAAGAAAGTGGTATCACAATTTTTATTCCCTTCAGATAATCAACTCGCATGAAATATTGTACTCCCTCCGTATCTCGATATGTACACTTTTGTCCATCTTTGTGACAATTAATTTGATATGGAGGGAGTACACAAAAGGAGCCACTATTACCAATAGAGTGGACAAATTTTTGCTCAAGCGGACACGTTTGTGTATACTAACTATTTTTGTAACGGAATTATGTGTTGAAACCGTAGTAGTATGAACTGGAAAAAATCCATCTTAACTCTCAAGTATGATGATCCAATTACCCAATTCAAACCAGCTGACCAACTTGAAGTTTTATAAGTGAAGAGCAACCCACCAAGTTTAGAGCAAGTCCAAACATGTTGGGAGTTTCCAATCACCAGGTTGAAGAACAAGTTTGAACTGACAGTAACTGCAGTGCAGTTACTCTAGAGGATCTACACCCCCAGCCACCAAATCTAGACATAAATAACCTCACCCTCTTATTGCTCCTCCACTCCTATGATAGGTTCTGATAGTCTTATTATGCTCCCTTACCCTCTCACCAGTCTATATTTTCTGCTCTTTCCTAGTCACTGCGTGGCACAGTTCCTCCTTCGGCATTGTCATGTTTGCTTCTTCGGGCGCGGGGGGGAGGGGGTAAAATACCGCTTCTAAATCCGCCGCGAGCTCGAACATGGGATCATGGCCGTTGGCAAGAAGTGGAGGTGGCACAACTTCTCAAAAGCTATGGGTTTAGACGCACTAAACATCCCCAAGCATCGTTTTTTTTAAGTAGGCAAAAGATTTTCCATTTCATTAAATAAGAAGAGAATTTAGAGGGTTTGGTTTTAATGCCTAGGACAAGCCCTAGGACTTTTGAAAATCCTACTCTCCCAAAATTACATTGCCCAAATAAGTGGCACCAGCTAATTTCCGCAACTTTTCCCCATCTTTTATCTTGGAGATGACCACATTTGTAGGGGAGACAACATGGCGAAAGATCATTGCATTATGCTCCTTCCAAATTTCCCATGAGACTACCATGATTGCATTATGGAAATTTCCCATGAGACTACCATGATTAGGGAGACTACGCTCGATCCTTCTTGGAGACAAGATTCAACCACCAAGATTTTACATTAGGATCATTGGACCAACTTGCCGGGGATATATCCATGAAGGCACACAACAAAGGATAGTGAAAGGACATTTGTCCCCTAAACTTATCTTGATGTGTGATCACAACACTCGAAAGCTTTAACCATTTTGCTCAAGTGTTTTAGGAAACAAAGATTAAGATGCAAATGGTTAAGGACACACAAATGGACAAAGGAAAACAAGTCGAAACATATGTCTGTTGAATAAAAGAATCAAAGAAAGACCAAGAAAAAAGAAGAAGAAGATAAAAAGGGAAAACTTCCGAGAAGGCCTAGCCGGGCAGCAGGCCGGGTG
The DNA here is from genome assembly GCA_028641055.1 of Alopecurus myosuroides. Taxonomy (NCBI): domain Eukaryota; kingdom Viridiplantae; phylum Streptophyta; class Magnoliopsida; order Poales; family Poaceae; genus Alopecurus; species Alopecurus myosuroides. The sequence continues at coordinate 37,913,512 of CM054059.1, read as the reverse complement.
GGTGGCCGGCATCTGCGCAGGAATGTCAGCCCAGGCAGGGCACCCTGCTGCTGGCTGGGTTGTCTGCCTAGTCGGCCCAGGACGGCCTCCCTACGTCTCACGCCGGGAAGCTCGCGGTGCAGGCCGGCCTCCCAGCCGGCCAGGCCGGGATTCCTGCACGAGTGAAAACACCCCCAACGACCATTTTTCTCCCTCCCCCACTATAAAAGTGGGTCTTCTTCTATCTTTAGGAGGTGTCACTTGAAGCTTCTCTCTTCACCATTTGTGACCACCTCAAAACTCATAGATCTCCCCGAATACACAACCAAAGCTCTTGATTTCTTGGGATTTGGAGGAGAGCCACTAGATCTACAACTCCACCAAACCGATTCGTCACCATCCCACTAATCCCTTAGGGATATTGAAGTTCTTGATTCATTAGAACCGAGAACCTTGTTGCTCTTAGTTCATTGGAGCTTGGAGCCTTGTTGGTGTACCGAAGCTTTGGGAACTCGTGGATCTTGTTGCTCGGAGTCTTGGAGGCTTCCGATATTTGGTGAGGACCCTCTAAGTTGTGGAATGTGACTCATCCTTGAAAAGGTTCTACTTTTCAAGCTCAATGGCAACATAGTGATTCGTGTCTCATCCACTATGGTGGTTGAAAACGAAGGAGATACGATATGCCATTTGACGGCTACTCGGTGTTCCACTTTGGTGGCACCGCACCGCTCCAACGGAGATTAGCTTCCATTGGGAAGTGAACTTCGGGATAAATCTCCGCGTCATTTTGTTCTTATTCCTCATCTTAACTTTTCTTGTTGCTACTAGCGTAGTTCTTGCATATCTTGTGCTAGTATTATTTGCTCATCATATATGATTGTTCACCTAGTTGCATAATCTAGATAATATATATTTGAGCAACTATCCTTAATTAAAAATAGTAAAAAACTTAGTTAACGTATTCACCCCCACCTCTAGTTAACCCTCTCGATCCGTTCAATTGGTTTGAGAGCCTCGTCTCTTTATTAAGGCTTCACCGCCTAAAGAGGAGGATGGACGGGGAGGAAGAACTCGTCACCATGGATGCCATTCATTATTCAAAGCTAATTCAAACCATGCTAGGACGGAGGGATTAATAAAAGATATGACATCTTCATCTAGTCACTCCTCCAAAAATGTTATTTTAGACGGAAATTGAACCCCCATACCTTCTAAGGAAGATTCCGATGCTTCTAAGCTTAAGATAAAATCAATGAAAATCACAACATTTCTCATAATGTTCAACATCCACATGTAAACAATCTTGGTGCATATCCTTTAGTAGATAGGTCTTGTTTTACTAATTGGAAAGCTTCCGTGAAGTCTTATGTGTGTAGATCCTCAATGCAAATATGGAGTATCATTGAGAATGGATACAAGCCCAAGGACTCCAAGAACTTAAGCTCAAGTGATATCATATATCAACAACACAATGCGCATGCTATGCACATGATATAGAAGGTAATCAAATGAAGGAGTTAAGAACATACGATCCTTCACAAATGCCAAGGAGGCATGGGATTGCATAATTGACATGTATGATGGCAATGTGAACATTCAACGCTCTAAGAAATCCATCCTCCAAAGACAAGTTAATGACTTCCATATGAAGGATAGAGAGTCTCTAGAAGACGTATTTAGAAGACTCAAGGCTCTTATGGTTGACATGAGAGATTGTGGATTTCAATATTGCAATGATGATTGGGTCAAGGAGAAACTCCTTCTCACCTTGATTCCATACAATGAGAAAATGGTGATGAATATGCAATCAAGGGCTAATTTATTGGACCTATCTCCCAATGATGTTTTGGGTATCTTTATTACCATAAACATGATGAAAAAGTCCTCTGATGATGGCATTGCCCGTGTGAATGGAATGAAGAAACCTTTTCTTGCTTTGAAGGTCACATCTCATGACGACTTAAGTGATGATGGTGGTTCCTCATATGTTGTCTCCGAAAAGGAGAAGAGGACATCACATGAAGAATGCTTGGGTTTTGCCCAACATAAGTGGTGGGATAAAGGAGATTTTAGATCAAATGCAATTTAAGAATAAGGGAATGGAAGCCCCAAGCATGAAGAAAGCAAGAACTTGCTTCAATTGTGCATATAGTGAGCACTTTGTTGCGGAATGCCCTTTAAAGAGTAGAATTAAGAATGGTGGAAGGCTAATGAGGAACTCCAAGTTCATTCCCAAGTCCAAGAACTTCATGAGGAGAAGTCCAGCAAAGGCTTTGATTGTCAAGGAGAATGAATACATATCTGGTGGTGAGGATAGTGATGATAATGATGAGAAGGTTGGCATGGAGGCCATGGAAATTGGCGTCATTCCCCCAACTTTGAGCTCTCTCTTCTCCAACCCAAATGGCAAGAAGGGTCCCTCTATTCACCAGTTGCGTAAACAAAAGAGAAAGAAGGATGATCTTCTATACCAGTTGCGTAATTGTGTAAACAAAAGAGAAAGAAGGATGATCTTCTATACCAGTTGCGTAAACAAAAGAGAAAGAAGGATGATCTTCTATACCAGTTGCGTAAACAAAAGAGAAAGAAGGATGATCTTCTATACCGTGGCATAATTGTGTAAACAAAAGAGAAAGAAGGATGATCTTCTATACCAGTTGCGTAATTGTGTAAACAAAAGAGAAAGAAGGATGATCTTCTATACCAGTTGCGTAAACAAAAGAGAAAGAAGGATGATCTTCTATACCAGTTGCGTAAACAAAAGAGAAAGAAGGATGATCTTCTATACCGTGGCATAATTGTGTAAACAAAAGAGAAAGAAGGATGATCTTCTATACCAGTTGCGTCCTTCAATGGGAGCCGCTCTTGTGAAGTCTAATTGCCTTGTGACGTACTGTATTTTCTGTTTGCCATTCATTGACATAAACATACACACCTCTCAAAATTAGACACTCCTCCATGGTTTGTGATTGTTGGCAGGCACCCGAGGATTCGGTTAGCCATGGTTTGTGTAAGAAAGGTTGGGAGGAGTGCCAACCATTTTATACCTCTGTTTTACAAAATAAAAGCTCTAGCACATGCGTGATCCATGCTTCCCTTTGCGAAGGGTCTATCCTTTACTTTTATGTTGACTCAGTAAACCCATTCTTTTCTGTCTCCAGCAAGCATTTGAGTTGTTGTGATCTCACCATCTATATGTTGATTTATTCAATCATGTTTTCTATCCTTCTTTGTTTAGCACATGCTTTATTATCTGAATGAATATTACTTTGAAAGCTATGAATCACTGTAAAAGGATTGTTATAATTAAATTTAAGCTCTACAATATAAGCCTTATTATGAAGACTTCACCTAAGATAAGTATGATATCATTAAATGTTCTCTGACTAAGAACGAAATTTGCCATCACCAATTTTGATTCTCTCTTTTTCATCTTTGTTTGTGACTCCCATTACTCGTTTCAAGTTAAGTTATAAGAGAGGAAGTTGCTGTCTATAATGATTGGTGCATAGATAAATGTGATGCTTCTTGTCCGTATTTTATTTATCGACTCTTCACTCCATAAACATGTGGTCATGTTTACTGAGTTCAGTTTCGCTTGGGGACAAGCGAGGTCTAAGCTTGGGTGGAGTTGATACGTCCATTTTGCATCACTATTTTATATCATCATTTGCTATTATTCATTGATATATTTCATATTGGAGCATGATACTTATGTTATTTCACCTATTTTTGCATGTTTCCAATCATTGGAGAGTTGAACCACGGAGTCAGAATTCTGCTGGAAAACGGAGCGTCATGATACCATATTCACGAAGATCAGAGCACCCCAGAAATCATCGAAAAGTTCCTATTTCACCCAAAGACGGAGGAACCAAAAGGGGAGCCGAAGGAGGGCCACCAAGGGCCCTCACCATGCCCAGGCGCGGGCCCACCTCTGGCCGCGTCTGGGGTGGTGAGGAGGCACTTGCCCACCTATGGCTTGCCCCTTTGACGTAATTCATCCCCCAGGAAACCTAAGACACGTGGAATCATCGAGGAGTCTTTCCGCCGCCTCTACGGGACGGAAAACAACACAGAGAGAAAAGCTCTCCGGTAGGGAGAAATCTGCCGGGGAAATTCCTTCCCCGAGGGGGAAATCATCGCCATCGTCACCGTCATCGAGCTAGACTTCATCGACATCATCATAGTCATCAACATCTCCACCATCATCACCCTCAGCTCCACTCCGTTCCGCTGTAACATCTAGGGTTGCATCTTGTCTATTTCATAGGGGAAACTTTCCCGGTGTTGATACTACTTGTAGTTGATGCTATTGAGTGAAACCATTGGATTAGGTTTATGTTAAGATTGTTAATCACCATTATATCACCTCTGATCATGATCCATATGATGTCTTGTGAGTAGTTCGTGTTGTTCTTGAGGACATGAGAGAAGTCAAGTTGTTAGTAGTGAAGTAATGTTGAGTAATATTTAATGGTTTGATATTTAAGTTGTGGTGTTATTCTTCTAGTGGTGTCATGTGAACGTCGACTACATTATACTTTACCATTTATGGGCCTAGGGGAATGCATCGTGTATTTGTCTACTAATTGTGGGTTGTCGGAGTGACAGAAACCTAAACCCCCATTAGGAAACCATTGCACGAGGGAGCGTAGGATCCCAGAGTTTAAAGTTGTGGTTAGATTTATTTCTTAATTACTTTCTTGTAGTTGCGGATGCTTGCAAGGGGTATAATCATAAGTATGTATTAGTTTTGGATGGGATGGTACATTAGCATAGGTTCACCCACACAACAATTATCAAAACACTAAAGATTATTCAATGGCATGAAACAAAAGCACTTGACAGAAACCTCCCGTGTGTCCTCGAGAACGTTTGTTAATCATAAGTAAACCCACCGGCCTGTCCTTTGCTAAAGAAAGGGTTGGGCCACTTGCTGCAATTATTATTACTGCATTTTATTTACTCGCACTTTATTTATCTGCAATATCAAAAACCCCTACAAATCTATCTTTTAGTATTTACAGTTATTCCTTCATCGAAACTGCTTGTCAATACCTTCTGCTCCTCGTTGGCTTCGACACTCTTATTTATCGAAAGTACTACGATACACCCCCTATACTTGTGGTCATCACCCCTTCCTTCATGGCATCTTGGGAGCCCTCCCCCATGGAGATGGGATCCACGGGGGAGGCAAAAAGGTGGTTTTGGTGGCTGGAAATTCGCGTGTATGGGGTGTCTTTCACGACCTATGTTTCCTTCCTTTATATAGCCTCACGGATTTCCGTCATCCCATCTAGGGTTGCGGTAAATTTGACTTTTCTCAGCCGTCCGGACTCGGATTGGGCCGAATTTTTTGTCTATAACGTTCCTCGCGAAATTCCCTACAGTTTTATCTTCGGGAAGATTTCCGTTTGACATCGTCTTCGACCCGTAACGTGACAATCTTTAAAAAGAGTTTCAGACAGATTTCAGTAAAGTCCCAATTCGACTCCAACAAGGTTTACTCTTGTATTTTTGATAATTCCTACACATCAAAGTGTAAAACAAGAACATTGTGCACTTTTGTAACTATTAGTAGGTTAGTCCAAATAAATCATAAACTTAATATATTTTTTTTTATTAAAAGCATAAAAGTAGCATGAAACCATAAAAAATTATAGATATGTTTTGGACGTATCAGTCGGTGAGAGGAGAAGTGGCATATGGTTCGGGATCACTAAAGCCGGCATAGTTGGAAATGCCAAACTCGGGATCAAGATCACACATAGAGAAGGAAGAAAACTACTCCCTCCGTCTCAAATTAATTGTCACAAAGATGGACAAATCTGGACGTATATGTATATAATTTAGTGTTAGATACATCAACTTGTGTCTATCTTTATGACAATTAATTTGAGACGGAGGGAGTAGTTGGGATCAACCATGTTTGAGTGTGAGAAATGAGAGAGATGGGCAAACCTTTTTATAGCACACATTTGACTTTTCCGGACTAAAATAGCCTCCAACGGCTATACATCCAACATCTGATTAAAATGCTACAAATTTTGGTTACAAGGGCTTAAAACACACCTAAAAGCCTAAAATACCACTAAACATGCCTATATTCCAGTTGTTGGCCCTTAATCCGGACCTGCCCTGCTCCCCGACCGTTTGACCACTCTTGATTTATAGATGAACAACTCTATAGAGAGACTAACAAAGTTTCATCGACATAGGAAAAAAAACTCGGGGAAAAAAAGGTAGGAACAAAACAACCCATGGACATAGGAACAAAAAATCTTGTAGAAAAAACAAGGAACAAAAAAAATCCATGGAGATAAAAACCGAAAACTCTACAGATGAACAACGTTCCATGGAGATAGTAACAAAATGTAGTAACCAAAAGCTCGGACAAGAAAGTTAGGAACAAAAAAGCTCTATAGAGATAGGATAAAAACTCTATAAAGAGAGGAAAAAATTATATGAAAATTGGAACAAAAGTTAGGAACACAGAGCTCAAGAGAAAATATGAACAAATGCTTGAAACAAAATCTATGAACAAAAGCTTCACGGAAATAAAAACAAAAACTGTATATAGGAACAAAGTTGTATGAAGATAGGAACAAAGCTCGAAACAAAGTTAGCACCATAATCTCTATAGAGAGAGAAACAAAAACTCCATGGGCATAGGAACAAAGCGCTAATACGAGGAACAAATTTCATGAAAACTAATTGCACTCAATTTTGAAGTAAATGAAATAATATTTTGTGGCACATGGAACAAATTATAACTATGGGCATAACAAACAAACTAGACTAAAATGAACAAAAAATTAATTTAACATCCATTCATGCCTAATTTTAAATCCCGAGTACAAAATAACGACTATTTAAACAAAAATGCATTGAAATTACAAAATCAAGTTAATTAAAAAAATCCAGCTAAAACGAATAATAATAAGGAAGCCAAGAAAAAGAGCAAAAATAAAAAATTAAGAACAGAAAACATGAAAAGAATGCAAAGAATCCGAGAAATGAGAGAACGTGAATAGAAACGAAAGAAGAAGAAAAAAGTCACTGTGTCAAGCGCATATGTCCTGGCATCTTTTACGCACCATCAATCGGATGGCTGGTCGCGACGCAGTTCACGAACATAGGATGGTCACAAACCAAGTAAAACGAAGCTTAATGGGCTCGACCCATGTTGAAACTCTTTTGGCGAAATGGCAGACATCCATCGCTCGTGTGATGGCGAGGCACACACGAGCACTATATCTCGCCTTAAGCGAGTCGTATCACGAGCTCGCCCGCAGGAATGCCCCGCATGGGCCGGCCCATCTTTCCTTCAGGTTTGTTCTTTTTTCCTTTTCTGTTTTTTCTGTTTCATTTTCCCTATTTCTTTTTTTGTTGTTTCTTTTTTCTTTCGGGGTACCACAATAATTTTTTGAACCTGAACATTTATTCAAAATCCGAAAGTTTTCAAAATGTGAACAATTTTCTAGTGTGAACATTTTTTTATAAAACTAAAAGTTTTCAAAGTGCGAAAAAAATCTATTTTTTAATCTAAAAGTGTTCAAATTGTGAATAATTTTCAAATCTGAACATTTTGAAATCTAAACAAATTTTAAAACTAGGCAATTTTCAAATATGACCAATTATTCAAAATGTGAACTTAAAAAAATCATAACATCTTTAAAAATTTGAACATTATTCTACTAGATTTTGAAAACATTTAGATTAAAAAAAATAGGAGAAAAAACAATAAAGTGTTCAGTTGGAGTGCTACGCATCGCGGCCCATGGTTCAGGCCCATCTAGCGTGAACGTCCACTGAGTCAGTCGAGTCTTCGGCCCAATCACGCGGGCGAGATGGTCGCTACGACTCGCTGAGAGCGAGACATATGGACTCCCAGACAACATCCGTCGCGTGCCTCAGCGTCGCCTAGCCAGCCAACATTCGTTGCGTGCTTGCTGGCACGCGGGCTTGGCCTACGATGATCAACACAACCTGTTTAGGAACGAGCCATGCGAGGCCCCTGACTAGGGGTGGAAATAAAACTCGAAACTCGTGAGCTTAATGAGTACTCGAAAACTCGGCTCGAATTGGCTCTAACTCGGACACTAATGAGCCAAACCGAGTGCGATTTTCAGCTTGTTAATAAAACGAGTTTAACCAGTAGAGTTGCAAGTACTCGATAATCCCGTTAATGTCCTTACATTGGTATGCTAGCTCAAATATTATTCAACACGAAAAAAAATCCAAGACCTGTAGGACAAAAATACATGAGCATTCAAAGTAATGTCTCCAAAATGTATGTTGAGAGGCATGAGCGACGAACCCGCCTTTTTATAATGTTGCCACAATGAAATGATTATGTTTTTCATTTTCTTAATGAGCTTATCAAGCCAACTCAAGTATTTACCGAGTCGAGCCAAGTTAGAGTTTTTTTCTCGTTACGTTAACGAGTCGAGTTGAGCAAACTCGTTAACTCACGAGTATTTACGAGTCGAGTTGAGTCGATTCGAGCTAGCTCGATATCCACCTCTACCCTTGACAGGTGCCTCCGGCACGGGCCCAGGCGGCCAGGTTTGAGTGAAAGTCGACGAGTGCGATTAGGGAAAGGGAAACCTTTCCTAACCTTCCGAGAGGGAAAGAAGAGAACTTGCATGCATGCAAGTGTTACCATCAGAGAATTTTGGTGGGTTTTTCCTTTCTCACCGGATGGAGGGTTAGACGGGTAGGCAAGCATTTATTTTTAGATTCGTTTTTTCAAAACAAAATATCTCCAGAACCGTAATTCGGAATTACAAACCGTGTTTCATATTTGAGATCCCCGCGTCGAGATCTTCAAAACTAGATCTCATGTTGATAGGTTTCGAGAAACTTTTTTTTCGGACTTTGTACTCCCTGTTCAGTAGCAGCGATGCTCGGCTTCGCCTCGATATTTTTTTACGGCTCGGCTTCGCCTCGATAACCATTTATAAAGATCTTGAAGAGGGTACAAAGGTCGTTGTGCGCATTGGTCGAAGCATGTATTGGTCGTAGTGTGTGCTACGGCTCGGCGTTGCCTCGTACTACTGCTCGGCTTTGCCTCGAACAAAACGTCTACGACGCTTCATCTAAAAATTACACACATGTTGTATCTGAAAGTATAAAAAGTTGTTACTGAAAGTATACAAACGTTGTTTCTGAAAGTATACATGTTGTATCTGAAAGTATAAAAAAATTGCTACTGAAAGTGGTGTATCTGGTTGGACGTACATCCGCCTAGGTGTATGTCGGCTATTCACTGGGTGTACAACCGTCTGAGCGTACGCCGGCCCTTCACCGGGTGTACATCCGTCTGGGTGTACATCCGCCTGCACCTGGTGTACATACGTCTGGGCGTACACCTGTGGTGCACGTGGGTGTACGTCAGCACTGCACTTGGGAACGTAGTTCGGTCACTGTAACTTGGCGTACATCTGTGTGTAACTGGGCGTACATCCGTGTTGATTCTGGGTGTAAAAAAAAAGTTTCTCGAAATCTATCAACATGAGATCTAATTTTAAAGATCTCGACGCGAGAATCTCAAGTATGAAAATTATTTGTAATTTCGAAATACGGTTCATGAGATATTTTATTTTGAAAAAAGAATCCCGAAATAAATGCGTTCCCACCCTTCTTCCTGTCAATGGGTGAAAAATCTCACCAAAACTCTCTCGTTATGACAATTGGCACGGCATGCAAGCCCTCTTGAAAGGCTAGGAGAAAGGAGAAGGAGACACTTGTTAACGAGAGTGTACGCGGTGACCTTTGGAAAGTTTTTTTTTTTTAGTGATTTGGAAAGTCGACTGCAATTTTGGAATCGGTAGCTTTGGCAGAACAGAACCGGCCCCTCTTTCTTCCTCGTCTCTTCACCTCGGATATCAAAAGCTCGCGCGGAGCCTTCATTGTCGCCAACCCCCCTTCCCACCTGCCTCCCCACCCGTCCGGGATTCAGATCCTAGGGCAGCTTGGTGCGCACACACCCAAATCAAACCCTAAATCATTCGTCGCCTCAGATCTCCCAATCAATCGCCCCGGCCGGCGAGTGGGGAACAGGAGAAGCCGCCGGCGCCTCCGCAGGTTTTCCTCAGCTCTCTAGTCGTATTGTCGCCCGATTCCTCTGCTTTACTACGAGCCTTTATGTTTAGCGCCTAGTTGCCTGTGTGAGATTACGGCTAAGAAAGTAAAGGTGCGATTTTTGACAATGCGGTCTCCGATTCTAGCAAGTTCATGGCTGTATGACAGAAATTACAACTTACTCAATTTTTTGGATTGTCGCTTCCGATTCTGAATTCCGAGCAAGTTCATGGTTTTTTGTGAATAAGAATTAGTATTAGTCTTGACTAAATACATGGATCTGTTACTTGCACATGTATGCTCAGAGTCCTCCTCTTTATCTAACATACACATAGTTGCGGCCATCTTTTTTTCAGCAGTAAAATAAATACAAAATGGGAAACTATCTGACAACTACAACGACGGCAGAGAAGTATCACATCCATGTTAAACCAAGAGGAAGATCCATAACTAGCAATGGAAGGCCAGTCGTTAGACTTGAAGACCTTCCGGAGGTATATTCTAATCGCCTCCTCAGTTTAACTTTCAGGTTAAATAGATTCTTTAAACTAAGCCTTATCTTCTCTTTTTTGTTTACCCAAGGACTTGCTGCGCACGATTTTATCAAAATTACCTGCAAAAGAGGCTGTACGGTCTAGTGTTTTGTCCAGTGTGTGGAGATCCGCATGGACAACTTGCCCCAAGCTGAGTTTCATTGGAAAACATCATGATGTGTGTAAGCAATGGGGGAAACAACACACCCAGATGTTTATCAACCATGTTAATGCTGTCTTGCGAAAGCACCGTGCCAAGGTTGTCGACGATCTTGAGATTAAAATTTTATTCGAGAGCAAACTATCTTGCCATCTCGATAACTGGATTAAGTTTGCCGTGTCATCCCAAACTAAGAGCCTAGCTTTTGATTTGGCACCGACGACCAATTGTCTGGGACATGGGGATCATTACAGATTCCCATTTGAACTTTTAGACAGCAAAAGTGTGTCCTGTCTGCAATGTCTTCAGCTTAGCTTTGTATCTTTCAAGCAACTTCCGTCCCATTTCATAGGTTTTCCAAACCTAAAAAAGTTAGATATCCATGTGCTCAAAACCACCAGAGAGGATCTCGAGAATGTCCTGTGCAGCTGCTGTAATCTTGAGTGGCTGAGCTTAGCGAGGTGTTATCTGAACGATGAACTGAAGGTGGTTCGGCGACCATTGTCCCACCTGCAGTACCTGCAAGTTTTGTACTGCAAAATCACCAAGGTCGAGTTTCATGCTCCAAAGCTCTCCACCTTTGTGTATAAAGGAGGAAGCATACCTATTGCCCTCCATCATTCTTCAGAGCTGGAAAACGCACAAGTTTGTTTCCACGGTTCAACTTTTCAGCATCGTACATCTGCCCTTCTCAACGGGCTTCCAAAAGTACAAAACCTCACGTTGGAATATCCAGTTGCATCTATAGAGGTATATTTGGGCAACTTGGATGAGTTCAAGTTAGTTTGAATGGTTTTATTTTTGTTGTCACCTAATTTTGTTCTTTTGTCACTGTTGTTTCAGACTAGATGGATGTTAGATAGCCGCAAAATGTTTTCTCGTCTCAGGAGTGTGCAGATGAAGATGGTTTTATCTGAAGATGACGATGACCGGATTCTTTACTTAGTTTCTCTTTTGAGGGCTGCTCCGTTTCTTGAAAACTTGGGAGTTCATGTGAGTAGTTTTGTCGCATTCCCTTTGTGAATAGATTGTTTTTTTTTCAGTCTATACTAACTAGCAACTCTACATATCTGTCTAGAGTTTTTCTCTTTCCTTGTTGCTTCAATATTATTTCATTTACCATCTACTGAAATTCGGTTTATCAGGAATTCAGGATGCATAGTGTTGGTTCTTCACCATATCAGTCTTTTGCATCTTTTACTTATCTTACTTGTTTCGAGACATGAATATCAGTGGTTTGCTCTTATAAGTATTCAAAACTTTGTAGTTATAGTAAAATCGACCATTTTCAAATATCACCTCTACGGCAATCTGTTCGCGATGTGGCTCTCTAGTCTCTACTAATCTTGGCGTTCCTTTTGCAGATTGGCGCTATCGAAACGTTGTGGTTTGCAGACAACGGGCCTTCCAGGCAAGAGATCCCGCCTTGTGAACATAAATATGTTAATCTGAAGAATGTGCACGTTTCAGGGTTCAAAGCGGCGAAAGGCCAGCTCGAACTTCTTCTACACGTGGTGGAGCATGCCCCTGCGATAAAGACCGTGACCGTAGATACAGGTGAAAGGCTATCTGATCTATTGGATCGAGGCGAAGTGGTGTATGCCTATCCTTCACTCTGTAGATCTGCCCTCGATGTCGTTAGAGGCGCCCTCTCTGTGAGACTCCCGCCGGATGCCAAGCTTTATCTTCTTTGAATTTGGCTGGCAGACATGCGAACCGGCCTGTCTGGAGCGAACCAAAAATGGCGACATGTGGGTAACACGTACTGCTTCTACATACATGCGTGACAGTAGCACACCTCAAAAGCTATGCGTTCAAATGCACTAAAATCAAGCATTGTGGTGGTATCGGGGGTTTGCACGACGATTCCTCAAGCTACGTTCCGAAGCAATCAGCTTGCCTGCTGTGAGCTGCTGTTATTCTGAATCAGCAATCAGCTTGCCTGCAAGACATGGAAATTGGGTAGTAAGAAGCACGCTAAAAAATCAGCTCATTGCTGGCAGCTGCAGGGTATGCTGCAAGTATTCTGAATCTATCTATAAAATACTAAGATTGCAATCTGAGCTCCAGAATATTAAGTCTAAAGTTCGGCAGATGAAGTGCACTCCTTGCTGAACGTGGATCAAAGAAACATTCAATTTCTAAAGTGTCAGTTGACTCAAGTCTGGTGCGATCATAGCCAAAAGGCGTTCTCGAAAGCTTAAAAACAAGCACTACAAACATTCTCCATCTCCTCCCTCGCACAAGAATCATCTGCTTACCTAATGCTTTTTGTAAGAATGGTAGCAGTGTGGCTTCTCTCCGGAAGCTGCTTTATCAGCGGACTACAAGCTCAAATGTCGATTATTTACAATCTGTTCCCAAGACATAGTAACAATCATTTAAAGAATACAACTAGAACACTAATCGAACTAGCATGGTCGAGGATAATCAATAAGCTATACAATTTTTGAGTGCCAGATCAAATCATGGCTCCGAATGAACTACTTTGTAGAGATGCTATGAATGCTTATCGGGTAACTATGTTTGACAAATACATAACATGTGTCCCTAACAAAAAAATATTTACGCTGCTGCAGGTCTTTTATTTTAAGGGTCTTTTATATTCAAATCTTGGGCCATGATTTAGGTATTCCTCCTGGTAAATTGAACTCCAAGAGTTTCCCCTGTGCCCTGTAGAATCCATCCACTGGTTCACATTGCAAAGATGACTAGTTACTTACCAAGGATAACAAGGAAATATTCCGAGCCTATATTAATCTAATGAAGGAGAAATGATTGGTATATTGGTTCCATAATATAGTACTCCCTCCGATCCAAAAACGTGTCGCCAAAAATGAACTAATCATGTACAACTTATGGGTACAGCTCGTGACACATTATGTAGGATCAGATGGAGTATCAAATTTGGCAGATGAAGTGTGCTCATCGGTGAATTTGGAACAAAGGGTACACATAATTTCTAAAGTGCCAATTGGCTTAATGGTACATCCACATTCAAAGATATGAATACAATATTTCACGTCTATACTAATAAAAGAGGAAATATCCCTATATTAGTTCCGTAACATAGATTCATGTTTGGCAGGTGAAGTGTGCTCATTGCTGTATTTGGAACAAAGAATACACATATAAACTAGCTGAGATGCCTGAGGATTAAGTGTCAAGTAGCTGAATTGTAGTGAATATATATCATATACACAATAACCCCGTATCTATGTCTCGGTATTGCATACATTCATATCTAAGAATCCATTGTTTATACTAGCAAATTCACTAATTCACCTCATATATGCATATAAACATTTTGACAAGACACATTACTAAAGCAAAAAGCCCTGGCTGGTGATGGCACTAGTTGGAAGGTATCAATATTTCCTCATAAGATGGACCAAAACTTTAATACACATTAATTGGAGAGAGACCTAGTGTGTGAAGGATCCATCTCGGCGGGTTCTGCTCTCTAACCTCACTTTTCTCTTTCAAAACTGAGAACCATATCTTGAGGGCTTTTAACTAGGTTTTAGCATCGCAAGTTTTCTTATATGATCAATAGTGTTTTAAGTTTCATAACCATGTAAAAGGTCAGCTTCTAACGGAGATATAACTGAAAGAGCAACATAAAATTCATAATCAACATCCTCAACATATATATAGGAGATTTAACAAATTTAGGATTAGGGCCAAACTTATTTTTCATAGCGTACTTTTCAAACAATTTCATAAGTTTCTTAGGAGAAGTATCACACGCCATAAATTGTTTCGAGAATTATTCACCAACTTCAATGTAATCATCAACAGCTCAACACAAAATCTTTAATATGTGGTGAAACAGTTGGCCATACAAGTAGGCTTAAAAGTCCATTTATGTCACTCTGAGCATTCCCCGGGGGATTAAATCCCCAGATCCTCCGGATCCCGCACCGCTCGATTGTGATGCGCCTAACTGTCTGATCATAACCCTCTCTTCCTCACATCACAATCAGATAAAAAGAAAATGAGAACTACTTCCTCCCTCTCTTGCGTATGGCGCTCGTGCTACCCGTCGCCCCCCCCCCCGCCCCACAAACCTGATGCACATGGCGTCGCTCCTGCGGGACCCATGGCCGTCGCCGGAGAACTCTGTCACGGCTTCACCAGAGAATCCCGTCATGACGTCCATGATGCATCACCCCTCTTGGCGCCATGGATCCCTTCTCAACGCTCTCTCTCTCTCTCTACCCACATCGTGCACACCGGAGTTGCTCCTCCATCAGCCATGGCCATCGACGGAGAACCCCGATGTGATATTGCCGATGCAGCAACATCATGGGAGGTTCTTGCAGCAAGGCGTACGTCCATGGTAGTATCCTCATCCGCCCATGGTAGCATCCTCATTCGCACATGGTAGCAACGCCGACCGTCCATGGTAGCATCCTCATTCGCCCATTGTAGCACCGAATGACGTCGCAGCAATACGATTATACAAGTCAATGCCGCTTGTAGCACCCGTCGTCACCGCTTGTAGCAATACGTGATGCCACGAACGGCGCTTGTAGAAGCCGATTGCAGCTCAGGCACGAGACCTTTGAACCACTGCTGCGAGCTTGTAGCATCGGCTACGGCCGCTTGAAGCTCTAGCATGAGCCTATTGCAGCTCCGGTGACAGTCCTTTGTAGCATGGGATCCGACATCATTGGCGAGAAATTGCAGCGGCGAAGTGACCATTCGAATAAGAGTTATAGTGAGCATATCTTCATTTTGTATCCGTCTATTATAGCTGATTTGAAGGCGGCTCAGAGGAGCTCTGAACCGTTTGTTTTTCTCTTTATTTACGAACTGAACCTTTAAAAAAAGGGACTTAGTCCAAACCTCTGCATCATGCACACAGTCATTTTTTTATTGCAGATATCTGAAGTGTAAGTATATAAAGCTTACAATCACCGACCAGAAAGGGTAACCACGTGGATAAGCCTCCTGAATAAGGATAACAATAAGCAACTATACATATTAGAGTCGCAGCCAACCACACTGGTTGTAAATAGGCTGAACGACCGCCATCAACTGAAAACCAAACGCCCCCGCCGATAATTGGTATGTAACAATATTTTATTTAGTCTTTGTTCAAATAACGACACAAGAAGTTTTACACCAGTAGCATCACTTGTTTCGAATATTTCAAATTATGCACGAATTAGAAACATTACTAATACAATGCCCGAGCTTGTTTCAGAATTTTTTATGGTTGAAATGATTAAAATTACTAGGTGTGTTGGTGCACCTTAGTTTAGAACTTTTTTTTTACCTCGATCGGTTCCCATAGAGCTAGGAGTGAACACTTAAAGTACATTCACTTATGGAAAATATGATAGTTTAAAATAGCCAACTATTGCATTTAACCGTGGTAATTTAGAAGTTACTATAGCCGGACTTGTAGCCGGACTATAGTGGCTAATCCATTTAGCATTTTTCAAAATATGTGGGAAATTTTGGTCATATTGTACCAAAATAGGGGAAAACATGTGTCATGATTCAAGCTACAACTTATTCAACTATTCAATGCAAACAAGTTTTCAACTCATAATTTTTTATCGAATCAAACTGAACATAAATTCAGAAAACGAGATAAAAAGAAGAGACGAAAAAATTCAGAAAATAGGAAGCGCGGCTAAATTAGGGGATACTATTAGCGGTCTTCTCATTTAGCCTACAAATGGGCTAGCCCTTGGCCGGAGGGAAGAAAATCCTATGAGACCTGGTCTATTTCTTCATCTGGATAGACCCAGGTGAGGATATGACACGTGTCTTGCATATATCTCGAAGCAATTTCTTTCTCAAAGCTTTCTTCTCCATCTCGTCCATCCGTGATCAGCGCTTCAGCACACCATAGCGCCCAACTGCTTCATGTATGGGGTTCGTGCTTCGTCTACCTACAAATTCTCCAGTTTGGACATGCGCCTTACGTTCTCCGCGTCGGCCGCATATCACTGATTAAATAGCGTTGTTGAGTCTTGTTGAGTCACCGCGTCGTCCCCAATCTGCCGCCAGTTCGCTAATCTCTTTCTTTGTGCCTTGTTGGGTCTGTAGCCTTCCCTAGTTGGCTTCTCAAGAGAAGCGCGGCCAAGGGAGCACTGTGGTCTGTAGGTAACAACAATCATGGGTAATCGTTGGTTCCTCATACTTGCCCACATCGGCCAGATCTGTGTTTCCAATGCCCATGAACCTACACCAAAGGAAGATTTGGGAAAGGAAAAGAAAAGTTTTGAGACGTGTGAGAGACACGTGTCATATCCTCATGAGGGTCTATCCCCATAAAGAAATAGACCCGGTCTCATAGGATTTTCTTCCTGGCCGGAGCCCGGAGGTCTCCCAAAAGGGGCTATAGCCGCTATGTAAACTTTTTGAAAATATTCTACTATTAGAGATTGAACTCTGCAAGAAAAGCAGATTGATCCGTGATACGTGTGTATTCAAGCATGCCTCTTGTCCGGTTCTCCGCTTATCCCAGAGGTGACAGTATTAACTATTAAGTCTCCGGCGCGGGGCCGGAGGAGCAGACCCTGGCCTCCTTGTACACCTTCCCCGGCCGGCAGAAGTATCCCTTTTCCGGTGCGCAGTGCGAGTGGTGGGAGCAGATGCAAAGCCCCTCGATGGCGCAGTGCTTCCGAAGGATGACGGGGCTCCCCTTGATGCCGAGCACCTGGTCGCTCCATTCGCTGGAGAAGATCCCGTCGGAGTCATACCTGCCCTTCACCTCCAGGAACTTGCCGGCGTTGGGGTACCTGTCAATCACGCCGTGGAAGGCGAAGTTGCGGTTCTTGCCCCAGTGCGGGATGGCGGCGTACTTGCGGAGCGCCATCTGCTCGAGCTCGTCGAAGACGTCAGCGTGCGCGCGGGGCTCGTCCTTGGTGCGGCTTCGGTAGTAGGCCACGTCGAAGTCGACCGAATCCTCCGGCTTGCCGAGGTAGGCAGAGGACGCCTTGATGTAGCGGAGGACCATGCCCACCTTGGCGTCGATGCCGCAGAAGGCGAGCGGGTTGAGGTCGCGGAGCCGCTGCATGTCGGCGATGAACGCGGGTGCCTTGGAGAGGGCGACGCTGAAGGCGTTGCTGTAGAAGAAGATACCTCGGATCCGCGGGTCCCAGCTGCAGGAGGTGAGCAGCTTGTCCTCTGGGCCGTCCATGCACCCGCCGGACGCCTGCATGCGGTGCTGGAACCCCACCACCGGATACCCCGTGAACGCGCTGCCGTTGTTAGTGAAGCCGTAAGCTGCCGCCTCGAACTGCGACGTGAGCCCCTCCCCCAGCCGCTTGCAGCGGGCGAGGTCTGTGGGGTGCCTCTCAAGATCCTCCTCCGCGGCTCCGGCGGAGATGAATGCGGCCGTCGGGCTGGAGCGGAAGCCAAGGTAGTCGTTGAGGCCATCGCCGGGCGAGTTGACGTCAGCGCGGTCGTCCTTGCGGTAAATGACCTTGCGCTGCTGCGGCAGCCACGCCATGTCGCCGAACTCGTGGAGGCCGCCCCACACGGCCGCCTGCTCGGTCATGTCCTTGTCGTCGCGCGTCTCGAACGTCACTGACCGCTTGAACAACGGCTCCAACGCCAGTGTAACCTGCACACCACCACAAGCAAGATGGAGAAACAAATCAAACTCCATTATACATTAATTCAGCCTAACTATTCTGCACAAGCAAGATGGAGAAAGCTGGTTGATGCCACCAGATCTAATTCATCAACTCTACTACCGGTCCGAGTGCTCTATTTGCTGGTGCATTTCATTTAAATTTTGCCCCAACAAGTTTATGCATACATGGATCTGAAGCCAGGGCAAAGGAATGCGTACCTGGGAGACGACACCGAGGACGCCGAGGGAGACCTTGGCCGCGTCGAGGTCAGGATGGTCGGCGCCGAGCTCCCTTACCACGGCGAACCCTTGGCTCGCCGGTGCGGGCGTCACGATCCTCATCCCGACCACGTACTCGTGCACGGCGCCGCCCTTACCCCACAGGGAGCTGCCGTGCGCGCCCGTCGCCAGAAGGCCTCCAATGGTGACCCCGTACCAGTAGGGCGAGTGTGGCAGGGCGAGCCCCTCCGCGGCGGCGGCCTGGATCAGGTCCCGGAGAACCATGCCGCTCTCCACCGTCATGAGCCCCTTCGCGGCGTCGACTCTTACCACCCGGTTGAGCCGCTCTGTGCTTATGATCGTGCCATCACGGCCACCGGGGCAGGCCAGCTTGGGGAAGCTGTGGGAGTGCTTGGTGGCCACCTTGACCTTGCGCTTGGCCTTGGCGGCGTCTGCCACGGCCGCGACCAGCTCCTCCTCTGTGCACGGGAAGGCCGCGCTGGCCGCTCGGCATGTGGTGCGGTCTGGGAAGGAGCCGTACGCGTTGGTGACGTTGCAGTCGTACCTGCCGTGGGCACAGGCCACCGGCTCCGGTGGAGGGCTGGAGCCGGCGAGGCCCAGGAGGAGCACCAGGAGGAGAACTATTAGCACACCGCCACCGTCCATTGCTCTTGTTGGTCCGTGCAGCCACAATGCCGAGCATGTGCTCTGGAGTGGAACGCGAGCACCTCGAGGTAAACGAATGCCTTAAAATGCTGGAATAGCTAGCAAGGTCAAAAGCCCGCGACATGGGATGTACATTGTTTAAGCAGGAGCACGTTCTATCGGCATGCAAAGTCAATCGGTTGTTCAGGAATGCACATGATTAGGTCCATGAAGGTTCACGCTACCATTAAAAAGAAAACCTGAAGGCACGCGTGTTCTTAATTTCCTCGATTTACTAACCTGAAGATATGTTGAAGCATCTTCAGTTCTTCGCCATCTCCGCGAGGGCCGGCACCAGCTTAGGCTCCGCCGAACGACGCCACTGCTGCAAAGGTGATAATAGATTTCTAAATACAATCAGCAGCAGATTGGTGAGGAAAGTTAGCTTCAATTCCAAATTTGTTACGGGTCAACCAAAGCGCCCAACTTTGGGTTGTAAACAGGATCCAAAGCAAGGAATCTGGATTGGATCTGCCGGAAAAACTACTCAAATATTTGTTGGCCCTAATCCGATCTTCACGCCGCAGTCGAGTACTTTCCGACAGCGTACGCGGACGTAGCAAAGCTCCTCGGTATAATTCCGGCAACACGCGCACGTAACAAGCTAAGCAACCAGGTAGCCACCTCAATGGATACGATCAGCTAGCTTCTCACGTACATGCACAAGTCGCTGGACACACGTGATACACACGTACTAGCACCTACGTATGCACACACAATGAAACGCTGGGAATAGCTGGAACAGATTGGATAGCTAGAGGCGCGTGTCGCTCCTCGTAAACTTTTCTTTCTTTTCTTTTGTCTCAATCTGGTACAAGAGATTACACGGGGGAGGCCTAGCTTATATACACGCATAACACGAACCAAGCTATCCTATTCGGTGTCTACTTCTTGTACTAATCGGAGACCGCATCGTATCCTATATGTATACGACGCCGAGCCGGCATCGTTCGTGTTTATTTCCAACGTTCACCCCCTAAACACGACGTGCCCTTCACTTCTACCTGGGTCCCAAATACGCCAGTCGTTTTGCGTAGGTGTTACCCTTGGCCTTGCTTTCGCCACTTCAGCTTCCATTATCGACATTGCTTTCGTCGTTCCATCCACAATCTTTGACATTACTTTCGTCGTCCCTCGTGGCACTCTCGCCGTCTTTTCTGCCGCCGGCTTGTCCATCGCTCCACACCAACAATCATTTTTGTTGATGTCTCCAAACGTCACCTTTTCTTCGGTGCTTTCGAAGAAATCTTCTGTGTACTTTATCGGCTCCACATCTGAAATTATTACCTTGAACAAATGTAGCCGTGTAAAATACACCTCGTCCTCTTCTTGTCGCTCCTCTTCCCACGACACTGGCATTGCTTGATGCCAACACTCCTCCATGTCTGCGTCCTCGAATTTCGCCGGTTCCTCGGTAAGCAAACATTGCTTTTCTTGCTTCATCTTCACCGGATTGTTAATCGTCGGAAGTTGTACCTTCTTCGGATAGTAGTCCAACATGCTTCGCTGGCGTGTTGGCGCCGGTCCTAGTCGTCTCGGCTCCAGTGCGGTCGGAGGCGGTGCGACGTAGTCTTCTGCGCCCGACATTGCGCTTCTTGCTCCTGGAGTGTCGCCTTTTCTTTTGGTAACCACTCCCTGCGACACGACAGTGCGCCGCTCTCCATGGACTTCTGGCGCCATGTACACCCCTCCTTTTCCCTGAGACGCTTCAATGCGCCGCACTCCATGGACTTCTGGCGCCATGTGCGCCCATACTTCACCCTGCGATGCTTCAGTGCGCCGCCCTCCGTGGTCTTCAGGCGCCACATACGCCTTTACTTTGTGGACTTCTGGCGCCACATACGCCTTCACTTTGTGGACTTCTGGCGCCACATACGCCTTCATACCAGTAGCTTCGGTATGCTTCTTCGGATCACCCCCCATGTCAGTACCTTCGACACGAGTTTCCGAACCTTGATTGCAAACTTCCTCTTCCACGATCGTGACAGTTTCTTTAGCCACCGTCTCAGGAGCTGGATCATCCTCGTCCACAAGTTCGCACATCAAGAACATCGCACTATCATCTCCTTCCTGGGCCATGAGAGCCCTTTGCTTCGGTGGTTTCGGACAATCAGACTTGAAGTGACCGAGCTCGCGGCAGTTGTGACACCTTACTTTCTTTATGTCAAACTTCCTCCTTGGCGGTTCATCTTCTTCCTCCTGATCATCGTCCTCCTCCATCTCATCGTCTTCCTCTTCATCATCCTCCGGCTCAGCGATGTACTTTTTCACTGTGCGCTTCTTATCCTTCTTTTTCCTGCTAGTGGATCCTCCTTGCTGTCCTTTCGAAAGAGCCATCCACTGCTTCTTCGTGAGCATCAAGTGCTCGCTCTTCTCCGGATCTCCGAAGCTGAGCCGAACCCTCTCATCATGTGCTTTGAATCTTCCGACGAGATCATCTACCGTCAGAGTATTCAAATCAACACACTGCTCGATCGACGTAACGATCTGCATATAGCGCGCCGGTGCGGCACGCAAGAACCTTCTGACGTTCTTGATCTCATCCATCTTCTCGCCATATCCCGTGATTGCGTTGACGAGGGTGACGAAACGGGAGGCAAACTGATCGACCGTCTCGCTTTCCTCCATCTTCAAATCCTCATAATTCTTCATCAAGCTTTGAAGATGCGCTTCCTTCACGCGGGCATGTCCTTGATGGATAATCTTGATCGTCTCCCACGCATCCTTCGCCGATTTCTTTCCGACGAGGTGCTGCATCACGTCTCTTGGCACGACGGAATAGAGCGCCGTTAGCGCCTGGCGATCCTTCCGGTACTTCGCGCCACCCTTGACGTAATCATCGCCGCCTGGCTCGACGGCCTCCCAGATCTCCTGAGCTTCCATGGCCACCTCCATGTTGATGGCCCATAGCCCATAGTCCTTGCGATCAAGGCGGGGGTATAACGCCGCCCCCACCGTCTCCATCACCGGTCCCGAGTTCTCGCCTTGCTTCACCATCGCCATGATCTCCTAGTACTTTCAGAAAATCACGGACGATCAACACGGGCTCTGATACCAATTGTTGGCCCTAATCCGATCTTCACGCCGCAGTCGAGTACTTTCCGACAGCGTACGCGGACGTAGCAAAGCTCCTCGGTATAATTCCGGCAACACGCGCACGTAACAAGCTAAGCAACCAGGTAGCCACCTCAATGGATACGATCAGCTAGCTTCTCACGTACATGCACAAGTCGCTGGACACACGTGATACACACGTACTAGCACCTACGTATGCACACACAATGAAACGCTGGGAATAGCTGGAACAGATTGGATAGCTAGAGGCGCGTGTCGCTCCTCGTAAACTTTTCTTTCTTTTCTTTTGTCTCAATCTGGTACAAGAGATTACACGGGGGAGGCCTAGCTTATATACACGCATAACACGAACCAAGCTATCCTATTCGGTGTCTACTTCTTGTACTAATCGGAGACCGCATCGTATCCTATATGTATACGACGCCGAGCCGGCATCGTTCGTGTTTATTTCCAACAATATTAACTAGTCCATTAAAAGAAGTACGGAGTAGGATTCATGTCCTACTTGTGCATGTTTAGAAATTTCGAAATTTTTGTAAAATTTCATCCAACCATTCCACAGAAATCCTCCAACGTTTGCAAAGTTTTCATTGTTAGAGTTATCTTCAGTATAGGTATAGGTTCAGAGACCGAACAATGTAATATTCAGTTTTCGTTGTCTTGTACCTGTACGATATCCTGTACGCTCGATGACGCAAATTATCACCCCGATATAAATACACAGACGCGGCTCGATGTATGCCATCGAGTAGAAACGCTTCCAGAAAGTTTTACTGCCACCTCTTCCTAGATCCAATCTACGATCGAAACTACCTACCCACCCTCGCCAATGTCGTCTTCTTCTTCAGCTTCGATGACCCTTCGGTGCTCCTCCGTCCGAGAAACTCACTCGGGCCAACTACCCAGTCTGGCGGATCTTAGTTCTCCCAACTATTCGTGGGGCACAGGCGATGGGTATCCTCGACGGCACAGATGCCGCCCCGCCCAAAACACTAGCGGCAAAGGACAAAGACGGCGCTGACACGACGCCGGCGCCCAATCCAGCGTACGCTCCCTGGCTTTCCCGGGATCATATCGTTCTAGGTTATCTCCTTACCTCGTTCTCGCCGGAGATACTACAACATGTGCTCCGACTTGAACATGCTGCCGAAGTTTGAGCAGCCATGGAGACCACGTTCGCGTCCCAGCCGATCCAAGGTCACAAATCTCCGGATCGCCCTCGCGAACACCAAGAAAAACACCATGAACACTCCGGCGTTTTTTGCCAAGATGCAGAGTCTTGCCGACGCACTTGATGCTGCTCGACGTCATGTTGATGACGAGGAGCTTTTCTCCTTTATTCTGGCTGGATTATGTAATGAGTACAACAATCTTGTCGGAGCTATTGGCCTCATGACTACACCAATTTCTGTCAGCGAGCTCTATGCTCAAGTTCTGGCCCAAGATGAGCGTGAAGAGATGCTCACCGGGTCGCAAGGTGGCGATTTTGACGGCTCCGCCAATGCAGTCGTGCGTTGTGGAACCTTCATCCGTTCGCGTGGTGCCAAGCCCCTCCCCCCACACACATCTGTGATGATCGTGCCCGTGAAGATCGGCGTGATGACCGCCCTTGCTACAACAATAGAGGGGGTAGCCGAGCTCCTACTGGAGGGGGACGTGGATGTCGCCGCACCTCTCCGTGGGAAGATGTGACGTGCCAAATATGCAACAAAGAAGGCCACTGTGCTAAAGATTGTTGGTACCGCTTCGAGGAGGATGATGATGACGACTATGAGGACAAGGAGGTGCATGCCGCCTCCTACAGTGTCGATACCAATTGGTATCCCGACACTGGCTCTACGCATCATATCACTAGCGAACTCAACAATCTCACTGTTCGTGACAAGTACAAGGGTCGTGACAAGGTGAACACTGTCAGCAGACAAGGTATCGAGATTTTCCATGTGGGCCATTCAATAGTTCACCACCCTGTTCAAAATTTCCATCTTAACGACATCATCTTACATGTTTCGAACGCATAAAAAAATCTCATTTCTGTTCATCGATTCACCTATGATAATAGTCTTTATAGAATTCCATCCCTTCTTTTTTTTTATCAAGGATCAGGTTACGGAGAAAATAATTCATAGAGGGAGGTGCGTTGGCGGCCTATATCCACTTATTTCGTATTTGGTATCTTCCTCCAAGAGTAAAAAGCATGCGTTTGTCGCCACCAAGCCGTCTCATGAGAAGTGGCATAGTCATCTAGGGCATCCTTCAGTTGCCATCGTTAGAAAAATCATTAGAAAAAAATAAACTTCCTTTTGTTAGGCATTCTAGTATTCAGTCTATTTTTTATGCATGTCAACAGCTAAGAGTCATCAGCTTCCATATCCAGTGTCCACCAATGTATCCACTTTTCCCCTTCAGTTTATCATTTCTTATGTAAGGGGTCCTTCACCAACCTTTGTTGGACGTCATGATTATTATGTAAGATTTATCGATGACTAGTAAATTAGAGAGTATGTTAAGTTGAATGCTTTCTACAAAACCCAAGGAATTTCACATCTTGTGTCTTTCCCCCATGCCCATCAACAAAATGGGGCCGTATAAAGAAAACATCGTCACATAGTAGAAGTTGGTCTAGCACTTTTAGCACATGCATCTATGCCTCTCAAATTTTGGGATGAAGGATTCCTCACAGCCACATATCTCATTAATATGCTTCCTAGCAAAGTCATTAACAATGACACCCTTGTCCATCTTCTTCTTGGTACTACTCTAAATTACTCCTCCCTTCGGGTTTTTGGACGTGCATGTTGGCCAAATCTTCGCCCTTATAATAAAAGAAAACTCATTTTTCGATCTAAACGGTGTGTTTTCTTAGGATATATCCCTATGCACAAGGGAGTTAAATGTATATATGTCTCCACTGGACAAGTTTATATCTCTCGTCATGTCGTGTTTGACGAGTTCTTCTTTACGTTTGAACTCTTCATCCTAATGCTGGTGCTCAACTTCGCAAAGATATAATTTTACTTGATTTTTCTCTTCTCTCTTTTGAACAAGGGGGTGAGTTTATTGATGATTCTTTAATGGATAATCTGACTAATGAGGCTACTAGACCTGTTTATCAAGTGTTACACGAAACTGCGCGAAGAAACGAGCAAAATAGCGAAAATCGCATGCAAAATAGTCCCCAAACGAGTGTACAAAATACTGCAGCAGAAAACAGGTGGGGCACATAAAAAGAGGCCGAATCTGCGTCGGGATCGACCGACACGGATCCCACTCCTGATGTTGTTGACCAATATGCAGGGGAATCCACACCAACCAGCCATGTCTCCCGTGCAGCGTCAGGTAGTCCCACCTCTGGATCCTCTGTGGCCTCCCGAGAGCCCACACCTGCAGACGAGGAAGAATCGGCCGGAGCCACACCGAGTGCCACACCACCCGGATCTCCTGTGGACAGTCAACTCAGCAGCACTAGTGGACAGAGCAGTAGTGCTCTAGACTCCACATGATCTTCTGCGCCAAGGGCACGTGTGGGCCGTCCTATTCCTACTCCTGCCTCTCCAGCGGTAACATGACGCTCTCATGTCATTGTTAAACCAAGGGACTATAAAGATGGTACACTTAGATGGTGTTTATCATGCTCTTCCGATGAACCACCGATTAGTTTGCAAGATGCATTAGAAAATATAAAATGGAAAGAAGCTATGTATGAAGAATATAGTGCTCTCGTGAAAAACAAAACTTGGCGCCTACTTCCCGAAAGACGTGGTGCAAACATAATAGACTGTCGTTGGGTCTACAGAATCAAGAAGAAAGCTGATGGTACAGTTGAGAGATATAAAGCAAGACTAGTTGCTAAAGGTTTCAAACAACGATGGTATAGATTATGAAGATACATTTAGTTTTGTTGTTAAAATTGCTACTCTTCGGCTTGTCTTGGCAATTGATGTTTCCAGGGGATGGAGTCTGCAACAATTGGATGTAAAGAGTGCGTTCTTACATGGTATTTTTGAAGAGGAGATCTATATGAGACAACCGCCGTGATATGAAGATGAGAGAAACACAAATTATATATGCAAACTTGACAAGGCGTTATATGGACTGAAACAAACACCTCGAGCATGGTATTCTCGTTTGAGCCCTCAGCTGACAAGTTTTGGTTTCGTTGAATCAAAATCTGATACTTCACTATTTATTTATCACAAGTCTGGAATCACTATCTTCATGGTTATTTATGTCGATGACATTATAGTTGTGTGTTCTTCAAAAGCTGAAACAGATGCTTTACTCAAGGATTTGAGCAAAGAATCTGCTCTTAAAGATCTTGGAGATCTTCACTTCTTTTTAGGAATTGAAGTAAGGAAAGTAAAGATTGGACTTGTGTTGAATCAGACAAAGTATGCTAAAGATGTTATTTCTCGTGTACGCATGCTAGATTGCAAAGGCTCTCCAACAACTATGTCTTCCTCAGAAAAGTTTAGTGCTCATGAGGGAAGCTTGCTAGGCCCGGAAGATAGCACTAAGTATAGAAGCATGGTTGGTGCCTTACAATATCTTACTCTCACGAGACCGGATATTTCTTATGCAGTTAACAAAGTTTGTCAGTATTTACATGCTCCCACTACTATGCATTGGACTGCTGCTAAGAGAATTATGAGATACATTAAACAAACACCAAATATTGGACTGACATTTATGAGATAGCAGTCTACTTTGGTTAGTGCATTTTCAGATGCAGATTGGGTAGGTTGTGTAGATGATCGACGATCAACAGGAGGTTTTGTTGTTTTCTTTGGACCAAATTTGATTTCATGGAGTGCAAAGAAACATGCCACAGTTTCTAGATCCAGTATAGAGGGAGAGTATAAATCAATTGCAAATGCTACATCTGAATAATTTGGGTGCAGTCCTTGCTTGAAGAACTTGGAGTCAAGCAAAAACAACCACCGTGTCTATGGCGTGACAATTTGGGAGCTATGTATTTGTCAGCATATCCTGTGTTTCATGCAAGAGCTAAACACATTGAGATAGATTTTCATTTTGTTAGAGAGAGAGTTCTC
This sequence comes from Alopecurus myosuroides, assembly GCA_028641055.1. Taxonomy (NCBI): domain Eukaryota; kingdom Viridiplantae; phylum Streptophyta; class Magnoliopsida; order Poales; family Poaceae; genus Alopecurus; species Alopecurus myosuroides. The sequence goes on along the minus strand of CM054059.1, from coordinate 37,886,098 downwards.
AACAAAGAGCTAGAAATTCGGTTTGTGTCTTCAAAGGACTAAGTTGCTGACGGGTTTACAAAACCTCTCACAGCTCGTACATTTGAGGAGTTTAAACATAATCTCAACTTGATGACATTGTGATTAAGGGAGGGTGTTAGATTTATCTTCAGTATAGGTATAGGTTGAGAGACCGAACCGTGTAATATTAAGTTTACGTTGTCATGTACCTATACGATATCATGTACGCTCGATGACGCAAATCATCACCCTGATATAATTACAGACGCGGCTCGATGTATGCTATCGAGTAGAAACGTTTCGAGAAAGTTTTACATTCATGAGATACTAGTCATCTGAAAAAGAAACGGATGAGATTAATGGGATCCACAAATTTTTATAGGTGCATTTTGTGAAGATAAAGCATGCAAGTAGAGGCTGTAGGCGGGTATATGTGTGCCAAGTTTGAAACTTAAAATCAAAAGTATGTTGGTCAAAGGAGACAAAGTTTCTGATTTCTTCTTTTTTGTAGAGGCAACAAATGATTGATTTTTTTGTTGAAATTTTGCACGAATAAGTTTCAAGTGAATATGTATGTGTATGATTTATTTCAAATAAATAAAATATAAAACAATTTTTTTCTGGTTTCAGTTCATCAAACATATATGGTAAATACTATCTGCGGTCACAAAATGAGTCTGATGGTAGGCTAACTACCGCATCTGATCCCTAGAGGTTGCCTATAGTCTGATGTCAAGCTAACTATCGGCATCCGATCCTAGTGGTCCCTTGAGAAATTCATGAGGAAACAACACTTCACGGCCCATAGTCTTTTATAGAACAACATTGTCGTCATGTTGCGAACCGGCAATGGTAAAAACAACCACATGCGGCTAGACAACAACCAAACAGAGGTATCACAATCTCAAAAAGAAAGTGGTATCACAATTTTTATTCCCTTCAGATAATCAACTCGCATGAAATATTGTACTCCCTCCGTATCTCGATATGTACACTTTTGTCCATCTTTGTGACAATTAATTTGATATGGAGGGAGTACACAAAAGGAGCCACTATTACCAATAGAGTGGACAAATTTTTGCTCAAGCGGACACGTTTGTGTATACTAACTATTTTTGTAACGGAATTATGTGTTGAAACCGTAGTAGTATGAACTGGAAAAAATCCATCTTAACTCTCAAGTATGATGATCCAATTACCCAATTCAAACCAGCTGACCAACTTGAAGTTTTATAAGTGAAGAGCAACCCACCAAGTTTAGAGCAAGTCCAAACATGTTGGGAGTTTCCAATCACCAGGTTGAAGAACAAGTTTGAACTGACAGTAACTGCAGTGCAGTTACTCTAGAGGATCTACACCCCCAGCCACCAAATCTAGACATAAATAACCTCACCCTCTTATTGCTCCTCCACTCCTATGATAGGTTCTGATAGTCTTATTATGCTCCCTTACCCTCTCACCAGTCTATATTTTCTGCTCTTTCCTAGTCACTGCGTGGCACAGTTCCTCCTTCGGCATTGTCATGTTTGCTTCTTCGGGCGCGGGGGGGAGGGGGTAAAATACCGCTTCTAAATCCGCCGCGAGCTCGAACATGGGATCATGGCCGTTGGCAAGAAGTGGAGGTGGCACAACTTCTCAAAAGCTATGGGTTTAGACGCACTAAACATCCCCAAGCATCGTTTTTTTTAAGTAGGCAAAAGATTTTCCATTTCATTAAATAAGAAGAGAATTTAGAGGGTTTGGTTTTAATGCCTAGGACAAGCCCTAGGACTTTTGAAAATCCTACTCTCCCAAAATTACATTGCCCAAATAAGTGGCACCAGCTAATTTCCGCAACTTTTCCCCATCTTTTATCTTGGAGATGACCACATTTGTAGGGGAGACAACATGGCGAAAGATCATTGCATTATGCTCCTTCCAAATTTCCCATGAGACTACCATGATTGCATTATGGAAATTTCCCATGAGACTACCATGATTAGGGAGACTACGCTCGATCCTTCTTGGAGACAAGATTCAACCACCAAGATTTTACATTAGGATCATTGGACCAACTTGCCGGGGATATATCCATGAAGGCACACAACAAAGGATAGTGAAAGGACATTTGTCCCCTAAACTTATCTTGATGTGTGATCACAACACTCGAAAGCTTTAACCATTTTGCTCAAGTGTTTTAGGAAACAAAGATTAAGATGCAAATGGTTAAGGACACACAAATGGACAAAGGAAAACAAGTCGAAACATATGTCTGTTGAATAAAAGAATCAAAGAAAGACCAAGAAAAAAGAAGAAGAAGATAAAAAGGGAAAACTTCCGAGAAGGCCTAGCCGGGCAGCAGGCCGGGTGGGTGGCCGGCATCTGCGCAGGAATGTCAGCCCAGGCAGGGCACCCTGCTGCTGGCTGGGTTGTCTGCCTAGTCGGCCCAGGACGGCCTCCCTACGTCTCACGCCGGGAAGCTCGCGGTGCAGGCCGGCCTCCCAGCCGGCCAGGCCGGGATTCCTGCACGAGTGAAAACACCCCCAACGACCATTTTTCTCCCTCCCCCACTATAAAAGTGGGTCTTCTTCTATCTTTAGGAGGTGTCACTTGAAGCTTCTCTCTTCACCATTTGTGACCACCTCAAAACTCATAGATCTCCCCGAATACACAACCAAAGCTCTTGATTTCTTGGGATTTGGAGGAGAGCCACTAGATCTACAACTCCACCAAACCGATTCGTCACCATCCCACTAATCCCTTAGGGATATTGAAGTTCTTGATTCATTAGAACCGAGAACCTTGTTGCTCTTAGTTCATTGGAGCTTGGAGCCTTGTTGGTGTACCGAAGCTTTGGGAACTCGTGGATCTTGTTGCTCGGAGTCTTGGAGGCTTCCGATATTTGGTGAGGACCCTCTAAGTTGTGGAATGTGACTCATCCTTGAAAAGGTTCTACTTTTCAAGCTCAATGGCAACATAGTGATTCGTGTCTCATCCACTATGGTGGTTGAAAACGAAGGAGATACGATATGCCATTTGACGGCTACTCGGTGTTCCACTTTGGTGGCACCGCACCGCTCCAACGGAGATTAGCTTCCATTGGGAAGTGAACTTCGGGATAAATCTCCGCGTCATTTTGTTCTTATTCCTCATCTTAACTTTTCTTGTTGCTACTAGCGTAGTTCTTGCATATCTTGTGCTAGTATTATTTGCTCATCATATATGATTGTTCACCTAGTTGCATAATCTAGATAATATATATTTGAGCAACTATCCTTAATTAAAAATAGTAAAAAACTTAGTTAACGTATTCACCCCCACCTCTAGTTAACCCTCTCGATCCGTTCAATTGGTTTGAGAGCCTCGTCTCTTTATTAAGGCTTCACCGCCTAAAGAGGAGGATGGACGGGGAGGAAGAACTCGTCACCATGGATGCCATTCATTATTCAAAGCTAATTCAAACCATGCTAGGACGGAGGGATTAATAAAAGATATGACATCTTCATCTAGTCACTCCTCCAAAAATGTTATTTTAGACGGAAATTGAACCCCCATACCTTCTAAGGAAGATTCCGATGCTTCTAAGCTTAAGATAAAATCAATGAAAATCACAACATTTCTCATAATGTTCAACATCCACATGTAAACAATCTTGGTGCATATCCTTTAGTAGATAGGTCTTGTTTTACTAATTGGAAAGCTTCCGTGAAGTCTTATGTGTGTAGATCCTCAATGCAAATATGGAGTATCATTGAGAATGGATACAAGCCCAAGGACTCCAAGAACTTAAGCTCAAGTGATATCATATATCAACAACACAATGCGCATGCTATGCACATGATATAGAAGGTAATCAAATGAAGGAGTTAAGAACATACGATCCTTCACAAATGCCAAGGAGGCATGGGATTGCATAATTGACATGTATGATGGCAATGTGAACATTCAACGCTCTAAGAAATCCATCCTCCAAAGACAAGTTAATGACTTCCATATGAAGGATAGAGAGTCTCTAGAAGACGTATTTAGAAGACTCAAGGCTCTTATGGTTGACATGAGAGATTGTGGATTTCAATATTGCAATGATGATTGGGTCAAGGAGAAACTCCTTCTCACCTTGATTCCATACAATGAGAAAATGGTGATGAATATGCAATCAAGGGCTAATTTATTGGACCTATCTCCCAATGATGTTTTGGGTATCTTTATTACCATAAACATGATGAAAAAGTCCTCTGATGATGGCATTGCCCGTGTGAATGGAATGAAGAAACCTTTTCTTGCTTTGAAGGTCACATCTCATGACGACTTAAGTGATGATGGTGGTTCCTCATATGTTGTCTCCGAAAAGGAGAAGAGGACATCACATGAAGAATGCTTGGGTTTTGCCCAACATAAGTGGTGGGATAAAGGAGATTTTAGATCAAATGCAATTTAAGAATAAGGGAATGGAAGCCCCAAGCATGAAGAAAGCAAGAACTTGCTTCAATTGTGCATATAGTGAGCACTTTGTTGCGGAATGCCCTTTAAAGAGTAGAATTAAGAATGGTGGAAGGCTAATGAGGAACTCCAAGTTCATTCCCAAGTCCAAGAACTTCATGAGGAGAAGTCCAGCAAAGGCTTTGATTGTCAAGGAGAATGAATACATATCTGGTGGTGAGGATAGTGATGATAATGATGAGAAGGTTGGCATGGAGGCCATGGAAATTGGCGTCATTCCCCCAACTTTGAGCTCTCTCTTCTCCAACCCAAATGGCAAGAAGGGTCCCTCTATTCACAAGTGCTTCATGGCCAAGGGTATATCCCCAAAGGTGACTCCTACACTTAAACTTGGAAATACCTCTACTCCATCTCTATTAAATTTTGTTGAGGAAGTAGACAATTATCAAGATCCCCTAACCAACTTTGTAAAAAGGATAGAAGTTGAAACTAAAATCATATTTTATGCTCTCACAGTTCAACTAAGTGAGGCAAAGGCCTCATTTCTGAACATGAGGAGAGAATCATTTTACTTGAGGGCTTCTCTCGTGATGATGCTAATATAATAGCGGAGCTTGAGGAAGCTATAGATGATTCACAATGCCTTAAGGAAACCATTGAAGAAACTTCTTCCATAGGCATAGCTAAAGCAAAGTTTGATCGTGATCATGCCTTTGAAAAGGTGAATTAATTCACGGCCCTAAATGATGCAACTAACCAAGGATACAATGATCTCATTAAAGATTTTGATAAGCTTAAGGATGCTCATAGAGCACTCTCAAGTGAGCTCAAGACCCTTAAGGGTTCAAATGACATAAATGCAAATGCTTGTGCCACTAACCCTTTGTGTGTCAAAGCATCTCTCATTGAGGAGAACAATAGGTTGAAGGCTCAACTCAACAAAGGCATGGATACTTGCATCCAAAGGCAAAAGAACCTCAATGATGTTTTGAGTAATCAAAAGAGAGTTGAAGGGAGAGAAGTTCTTGTGTTTGGATCTACATCCAAGAAGACCCAAGAGAAGAACTCAACTCCCTCCACTAATTCTATTGTTTTTGTGAAGGAGGGGGAGTTGTATAATGAAGAAGTGGAGTTTGATGCTATTCAAAAAGTATTGTCCCTAGGGACACTACTACTCATAACAACTTTGCGGGAAAATACAACCCATCTTATGTGCTTCTTAAATCTCATGATGGTCATGTATATGTAAAATATGTTGGAAATTCATATGGGGATGATTATAAGTAATATTTGGGTTCCAAAGACCCTTGTGACTAACAAGAAAGGACCCATCCAAAAATGGGTACTTAAGACAAGAAATTGATTCATTGTAGGTTTGTGCTTCCGGTGGAGGAACTTGGATGATTGATAGCGGTTGCTCCGCACATATGACCGGAAGTAAAGAAGTATTACAAGTCTTAGAGCTTCAACTCATCAAATTCTCAGAATCCAACATTGGAGATGGTTCAAAACTTAAGGTATTGGGACACGGCAAGGTAGTCATTTCTCCGGATGTATCCCTTGAGAAAGTCCTCCTTGTTGAGTCCCTTACTCGTCGTTTTACAACTTTATGAATGTGGTTATACATGTGTATTTGGAGCTCATCACGTGCTTGTCCTTCACACTATTTCTCTTAAAATAACCTTTGTTGGATTTGTGGAAAACGGTATGTATGTAGTGGATTTCTCCAAAGAAAATACACATGTTGCCACATGTCTAATGGCTAAGTCCGATGTGGGGTGGCTTTGGCATCGCCGCTTGGGCCACGTTGGTATGAGAAAATTACAAACTCTTGTGAAGGGTGAGAACATGGAAGTACTAACAAGTGTGGATTTTTTCAAATATCGTCCTTGTAGCTCCTGCATAGCCGGAAAGATGCATGAGAAGAACCACCCCAAGAACTCAATAATTTTCACAAAGAGGCCCTTTGAGCTTATTCATTTGGATTTATTCGGGCCTCCTACATATGATAATATTGGTGGTGAGCAATATTGCTTGGTGGTTGTTTATGATTATACAAGATACACATAGGTATCTATAAAAGAGCGCGACCCAACAAAAGCTCATTGTTTGGGCCACGGAAGTGCAACGTCAATACAAAGATCTTGGCAATAAGGAGTGATAATGGCTCGGAGTTCAAGAACTACACCATGGATGAATTCTTGAGTGATGAGGGGATAAGACATCAATTTTCCGTTGCGTACACCCCTCAACAAAATGGTGTGGCGGAGAGAAAGAACCGTACAATCATTGATATGGCAGGAACTATAATGGCCGAATTCAAATCCCCATATAACTTTTGGGCCGAAGCCATCAACACTGCTTTCCATCTATTCAACCGTCTCTTTCTCTGTCCGATGATTGGCATGACTCCATATGAACTCCTAACCGGTAACAAACCCAATCTCAAGTACCTTCGAGTTTTTGGGTGCAAATGCCAAGTCTACATTAAAGGAACTAGATTATCTAAATTTGATCCTAGAACTTATGAAGGCATATTTGCTGGTTATGCCACGAACTCTAATGCTTATAGAATCTATGACATAGCCACTGGTTGTGTTGAAGAATCTATGAATGTGGAGTTTCATGAGGATAATGGCTCATAAATGGGGAAAATCGATTGTGATGATGTAGGTGATGAACCTTCCTCCATAGCCATAGAAAGAATGAGTATTGTTCCTCTTATACCCATTAAGGTACACCTTGTGGCGAATTAGGATGGAACAAGATCTACGCAAGTGGAGCACTCTACTTCACCCATTAATCAAATGGTAGACCAAGAACAAGACCTTAAAATTGATACCACTCATCCGGAAAGTGATCAAGATCCACCCAATGATAATGGTGGTCATGATATTGGTGACTCTTCACCAAGAACTCCACTCCGGGTAAATCATGGCCTTGATGAAGGAGATGACGAGGATGTACCTTGAAATGAGAATCCCTCTATCAAGCATAAATACTCCCTCTTGGAGTTACAAGCAATAACTTGGCCAAAGCATCTACTAGTAACGGAGAGCATGCAAGATCATAAATAACATATACATGAAAGAACATGATAGATTGATAATCATTGGACATAGCATCCAATATTCATCGGATCCAAACAAACACAACATGTAGCATTACAATAAGATGATCTTAATCTTGTTAGGAAGCTCATAAGATCTAAAAATGAGGCATAAAGAGGAGAGAACAACCATCCAGCTACTGTTATGGACCCGTAGTCCAGGGATGAACTACTCACGCATCACTCCGGAGGCAGGCATGGTGATGAAGAGCCCTCCGGTGATGATTCCCCCTCCCGGCAGTGTGCCGAGGAGAGCTCGAGAACCCTCCTGAACTAGGGTTGACGATGACGGCGGCTACGGATATTTTTGGTGGAAAAGTCTCGGGTGTTTAGGGTTAACCCATGGAGGAGCTTAAATAGGCGAGAGGGCAACGTTGGTGGGTGGCCAGGGGGCCCACACCACCTCCAGGCGCGGCCAGGGGGCGCACTGCCCTATGGTGTGGGGCCCTTGAGGCCCCCTCCGGGTTTCCTCCGGACTCCGTGTACGTGACGGATTTCTAAGACTCTGGGATTTTGTTTCGTCCAATTTCGAGAATATTTGCAAAGAAAATTTTCTAAAACCAAAAACAGCAGAAAACGGGAACTGGCTCTATGGCATCTTGTCAATAGGTTAGTCCCCAGAAAATCCATAAAAATGGCATAGTGTATAAGAAACATGTAGCATATAGCATGAGAATAACATGGAACATGAGAAATTATGGATACGTTTGAGACGTATCAAGCATCCCCAAGCTTAGTTCCTACTCATCCTCGAGTAGGTAAACGATATAAACAAATAATTTCTGAGGTGACATGCTGATACGTCATAAACGTATCCTTAATTTCTAATGTTCCATGTTGTTTTCTTATTGTTTCCCACATGTTTGCTATACACTTCATGTCATTTTTATCGATTTTCCGGACTAACCTACTGACAAGGTGCCACAGAGCGAGTTCCCTGTTTTCTGCTGTTTTTAGTTTCAGAAAAGTTGTTCTGGAAATATTCTCGGAATTGGAAAGTTCGAAGCCCGGAAGTCTTAGAATTCCCAAAGGTTCCACGGAGTCCCGAAGAGACCCGGAGGGGGGCCTCGGGGGCCCACACCATAGGGCGGCGCGCCCACCCCCTTGGCCGCGCCGGGGGATGGTGTGGGCCCCCCAGGCCTCCACCGCCTTTGCCCTTTCGCCTATATAATCCCCCCGAGACGTAAACCATAAATATATCCCACTTTTACCCGAGAAACACCTGACGCCGCGATCACCGTCATCCCGATATCGGGAGGGTTCTGGAGCTCTTCCCGACACACTTCCGGAGAGGGAAATCATCACCGGAGGGGTCTACACCACCATGCCCTCCTCCGATGTGATGCGTGAGTAGTTCATCCCTGGACTACGGGTCCATAGCAGTAGCTAGATGGTTGTTATCTCCACTTTGTATCTCATGTTTAGATCTTGTGAGCTGCCTATCATGATCAAGATCATCTTTATGTAATGCTACATGTTGTGTCTGCTGGGATCTGATGATTGTTGAATGCTATGTCTTCTGATTATCAATCTATCATGTTATCTTCATGCTTCTGTTATTTATGATCTTGCATGCTCTCCGTTATTAGTAGATGCTCTGGCCAAGTAGATGCTAGTAACTCCAAGAGGGAGTATTTATGCTCGAGAGCGGGTTCATGCCTCATTTTCATCTGTGCTCGAGTGACAGAAACGTGACAGATGGAGGATGTGTTGTTGCCATTAGGGAGAAAACAACAATGCTTTGTCTAAGGATGATGTTATTGTTTACATTACACACTTTCCTTACTGCGATTATTTGTTGCTTGCAACTTAATACCCAATGTTTGTTCGAATGATATTCAGAGGATGGATTTTTAGTCATAGATGCAGTTGGATAACGGTCTATGTATCTTGTTGTAATGCCCGTATGAATCACATAGTAATTTTTATTTCTTGCATATGCACTACGGTGCAGCCTTCATTTCTGTCAATTGCCCAACTGTAATTTGTTCACCACACATGTTATTTATCTTTCACGGAGAGACACCACTAGTGAACTGTGGACCCGGTCCTTTTTCCTCATACTAATAAACACCTACTGCTTTCATACTGCTCTCATACGTTTAACCTCTTTGTGTTCAGCAAAACTGGTGAGATTGACAACCTCACTGCTTCGTTGGGGCAACGTGATATGATTGTGTTGTGTAGGTTCCACGTTGCTTCTAAACCGGTAGTGCGCCCTGCCATCTCAGCTGCTTCAACCTTCTGAAGTTACTCCTTCCTCCTACTGGTCGATTAAACCTTGGTTTCTTACTGAGGGAAAACTGCTATTGTGCGCATCATACCTTCCTCTTGGGGTCTCCCAACGAGTGCAAGATCTACACCATCACATTCTACCAACATAAACTTGATCATCATAATGTAAAGCATCTAAACTAAAATCAAATGAATAAAGGTTGTGAATTATAGTTGATATCAAATAGAGTAATGTATAAACCATTAGGAAGAACAAAGTAAAACTTTTCAATGAATCAATACTAAAAGACAATCCACTATGCAAAGTATATTAAAGATGATTTAAGCTTCAAGAACAAAAATATAATCATCCTAAGCATCAAACTCTCACAATAACTCCTGTTAGGATCAAGTCAAGTGACAACAATATGCACGTAGGAAAATCATCAAAATTATTTGTGCACTCAAAACAAGCAAGCGTTCTGTATTGGTTCCTGGCACCAGGATGTTACGGATAAAAGAACATTATGGGGGGTTTGGAAGGTCAATGGAAGAAAGTCTCACACAACTGAAAGTGATCATTAGACAAGAGGAAGTCTTATAATCGAAGCTATGCAAGGAGTAGTGATTGCCACACATCGGATGCACATAGAGCTATAAGTGAATGAAAGCTCTCCAATGGAACTAGTGGGGGTGCATCCAACTTTCTTGCTCACGAAGACCTAGAGCACTTTTGAGTAGGCTCATCATTGGAATATACAAGCCAAGTTCTATAATGTAAATTTCCCCACATAGTTATGCAAGTCATAAAATGAAAACTCTATCCAAACAGAAGTATTGGTGCTAAATAAGCACAAGTGTGGAATAAATGATAGTAATGTTGCCCCCTCTCCCTTTATTATCTCTCTTTGGACCTCTTTTGGGGGGGGGGGGTTCTCTTTTTTTTCCCTTTTTTTACATAACCTCACTGGTAGGGGCAACACTCTATTTACAATGAATCATCACACTTTTAGTACTCATAACTAAAACTAAAATTTCTCTAATGTATAAAACTAAATTCTCCTGCTAGTGTAGCAGTGTGCAAAATAAAAATGAAACAAGTAACAAGTAACATAATGAAGATGGATGTTGTATGGCAATATATCTTGAAATGGCTATGGAAATGCCATGATAGGTAGGTATGGTGGCTGTTTTGAGGAAGATATTGGGGCTTATGTGTAGGAGAACAAAGTACCCCCACGGGGTTTGGATGCACTGACGAAGTTTGCACCGACTCTCAATGTGAGAATGGGCAATGCACAGTACCAAAGAGGCTTGCAAATATGGATGGTGTAAGTGCCAGAAAACCGCAACTTAGAACTCACAAGTTAAAAGATTACAACTAGAAATATGATCATACAAGGCATACTGAAAATCATTCCAAGAGGGTCCGTGGAAGTGACAAGTCACTGTTGGCTACCTCGACCGCAACGTGTAACAAAATACCTTTACGATTGTTATTAGCAAAGGAAGTCATATACCATTATACTATCAACTGGTTTTTCAAGTGTGGCACAATTTCAAGCTTTTAGACCAACCATTAATTTTTTTTTACCTTAATAAACCAGCAGGTTTACCCTTAAGCATATTAACATCTCAAAACAACAACAAATAATCAAGTGGAACAGTTTAATGATCTACAAGAGTATGCAAGTCTTTCCAGCATACCATCTACCGCATGTAGCATTTTCTATTTCCATCAAACACCAAACAATATATATTTCAACACAAACTCTTAAACTAATATAGCAATGAAACAAGAGAGTACTAACACTACTCTACTAGAACTAACAACTCTGAATAAGAGATGCATGGAAAACAGGAACCAAAAGGATTTGCAGCAGCTAGAAGAAAAACTAAGAATACGAGCATGGAAGAAAACGAGTATTCATATGAAAAAGCGGAGCGTGTCTATCTCCCACGCAGGAATGATGGGTTCCAAACATATTTATTGTAGCAAGGAAAACAAAAGAAAATAAAACAAAACACAAACATACGCTCCAAGTAAAGTGCACATGATAAATTGCTGATGAAGAAGGAGATGCCTTGAGCATCCCCAAGCTTAGACGCTTTATTCTTCTTAGAATTTGCTGGGATGAACCACGGGGGGCATCCCCAAGCTTTGGCTTTTCACTCTTCTTGATCACATTATATCACCCTCTTCTCTTGACCCTTGAAAACTTCCTTCACACCAAACTCAAAGTAATTCTCATTAGAGGGTTACTACACAATCAAAAATTCACGTATTATCCTTGGACACAAGCATTACTAATAACTTTTAAACATTAGCTACAGCCACTGATATTTTTTTGGAGCAAAGAAATCCACTCGACATAGTAAAAGAGAGAATGCAAGTAAAAAAGGCAGAATCTGTCAAAACCAGAACAGTCTGTAAATACAATTTTTTTGGGGAACTTACGTTGCTCGAATAAAAAAACGCAAAGCTAGAAAAAGTTTTGAAATTAGCCGAGGAATAAGCAAAAAAATTTGTAGGTCATTTTGATCTTTCTGTGATTTTACATGAATTGAACGGTGGACAGCAGAAATCTGTTTCCTGCTCAGAAATCCAAATCTAACCTCAACTTTCACTAGAGACTTTACTTGGCACAACATATGCGAGAAAATAAAGATATAAATGAGTTGCTACAGAAGTCAACAACATCTTGACTCAAAGAAAACAGAGAAAAGCAGTGCAAAAAATAAAACCATGGGGTATCTCCCAAGAAGTGCTTTTTTTTAACGCCTTTTAGCTAGGCCCAGAAAACTAGAATCAAGTATTTTCAAGTGAAGAAGCATCCAAATTGTAACTTGTTCTTATAATAGAATCAAAATGCAACTTCATTCTCTTCCTAGGAAAGTGTTCCATACCTTTATTGAGTGGGAATCGATATTTAATATTCCCTTCTTTCATATCAATAACAACACCAACAGTTCTAAGAAAAGGTCTTCTCAAAACAATAGGACAAGAAGCATTGCATTCAATATTAAAACAATGAAATCAACGGGGACAATGTTATTATTAACCATAATGAGAACATCATCAACTCTCCCCAAAGGTTTCTTTCTAACATTATCAGCAAGACGAACATCCAAATAATAGTGTTCCAAAGAAGGCAAATCAAGCATGTCATAAAGTTTCTTAGGTATAACAAAGATACTAGCACCAAGATCACATAAAGCATTACAATCAAAATCATTCACCTCCATTTTAATGATGGGTTCCCAACCATCATCTTGAAGGGAATATGCCCGAGAGGCAATAATAAAGTGGTTATTATCTTATTCCTTGTTTATGATAAATGTTTATTTCTCATGCTAGAATTGTATTAACCGAAAACGGTGATACATGTGTGTCTAATAAACAAACAAGAGTTCCTAGTAACGCCTCTGGTTTAACTAGCTCATTGATTAACTGATGATCAAGGTTTCCTGATCATGAACATTGGATGTTGTTAATAACGGGGTCATGTCATTAGGAGAATGATGTGATGAACATAGACCCAAATTAAGTATAACAATACGATCAAGTCATTTAGTTTATATTGTTATATCTTACATACGAAGTAACTCTAATCCTTAGACCATGAGATCATGTCAATCACTAACACCGGAAGAGTGCTTTGATGTCATCAAACGTCACACCGTAACAGGGTGACTATAAAGGCGCCGTTGGGTATTTGGAAAGTATTAGTTGAGGCTCATGGATCAAGAGTGGGAATTTTCCATCCAAATGACGAATATATATACTCTGGGCCCTCTAGGTGATATCACATCGACACCGCTTGCAAGCACGTGACTAGGTCACAAGGATGTCATATCACGGAACGAGTAAAAGAGTACTTGTCAGTAACGAGATTGAACTAGGTATGTCTGATACCAATGATCGGATTTCGCACAAGTAAAATATCGCGATAAAAAGGGAATTGGTTATGATGTTTATGGTTCACACGATCACTAGATTCATCGTTGAATGTGTAGGAGTCATTACGGATCTCCAGGTCCCGCTGTTGAGTATTGATCGGAGAGGTATCTCGATCATGTCTACATTATTCACGAACCGTAAGGTGACACGCTTAAGGTTTGATGGCGCGATTGAGTGGATACGGAATATCGGAGAAAAGTTTGGACAACACCGAAATTGTTTCGGGGAATATTGAAATAGTTCAAGGTGGTATATGTTAATCATTGATTAACAAATAGTTCAAGGGGTTAAGTGTTAATGTTTGTTAATAGGATTAACAAATATTAAAATAAAGAAATGAAATTGTTTTATTTATTTATTAAAGAAAACCCTTGGAATTTTGAGTGGGAATTGATGAGAGAATGAGTGTGTTGAGTGGAGACTCCACCCACATGATGAGGGGAGAGGTCGACGCACCAAAATTTCGTGGCTGCCTCCCCCTCCTATATAACGAGGGGTTGGACCTCCCTCTCCCCACACAACTTGGTGTCATATCTCTCTCCCTCCTCCCGCTGCTCCACCTCTTGGTCATCCGCTTGGCGAAGAAATGGCCGTCTAATTTCTCCACCACACCACGCCGTCGTGTTGTTGGAGTTTCTGGTGGATCCTCTACTTTCGCTGCCCTGCTGGATCGAGGGAACGGAGGTCGTCATCAAGCTGTACGTGTGACCGAGTGCGAAATCGCTGCCGGATTACATCGCTCATCTTCGCGATCTTGAGATCGATGTGAGTACGACTACATCACCAACGAGATTTGATCTCGTAATGTTTTGTGTCTTCAAGGGTATGTTCTCCTTACGACTTTCTCTATGCCCGTTGCTTACATATCCTAGATTAGATCTTATCCCTCTAGGTTTCTCTCGCGTAGGAAATTTATTGTTTTCTATGCAACAAACCCTACAGTGGTATCAGAGCCAGATCTATGCGTAGATGATTTGTACGGGTAGAACACATAGCTGTATGTGGGTGTTGATGATCATGTTATTTCCTCCTTAAGTATTTTATGATCCTAGCGGCATAATAGGATGAAGCTGCCCTAGACAAACTTTACGTGTACTTTGTACGCGAGACCTGTCTCACTTGTGGCTGAGGGGGTGTCCGTTTCTCCTACTATAGTTAAGATCTAATCTGCGAAGGGTTGTTAAAAATATGTTTATCAACGTTGTGGTTCATGTTCATAGGTATGAACGGTTCTATACTCGAAAGCCCCAAGCCATGTAAAATATGCAAAAATAAATTAGAGACGTCTAACTTATTTTTGCAGGGCATGTCATGTGATATGGTCAATGTTACAAATTTGATGTATGAGATGATCTCTTTTGTAAATTATTGATATACCGGCAGGAGCCATATGGTTGTCTTATTATTTATGACCTGCGTGTTGTATATCATATCCATGTGATATGATGTAATTTTGATGGACAATCAAGATGGAGGTGGCATGGACCTTGGTGCCACGCCGGTGGAATGATAGAGATCATACCATGATGCACAAGATGGAGATTAAGTGCAAGAAGGACCATATCATATCACACTATCCATGCATGTGATGTTAATCCTTTTTATGCATCTTATTTTGCTTATATCGCGACGGTAGCATTATTAAATGATCCCTCTCACTTAATATCAAGATAATAATATGTTCTTCCTTAGTATGCACCGTTAAGAAAGTTCGTCGTTTCGAGACACCACGTGATGATCGGGTGTGACAGACTCAACATTCGCATACAACGGGTGCTGACGATCCTAGCATGTTCAGACATGGCCTCGGAACATATGCAATACTACGGTTCTACTTGGCGAGTCTAGCATGTACATACATGGCCTCGGAACACGTAACCGAAAGGTAAAGCATGAGTCATATGGACGATATGATGAACATGTCGATGTTCGCCTTTGCAACTACATCATCTCACGTGATGATCGGTTTTGGTGTAGTGAATTTGGTTTGTGTAGTCACTAAAACAACTAGAGGGATGTTGTTTTTGAGTGGGAGTTCACGTAGTAATTTTGAATTAACTTGAACTTATTTTATCATGAACGACCAATCAAAGTGAATTTGCACAAATTGTAGTATTCATTAACATCCATAAACTACCTTACACTTAGATTGTTAATTGAGATATAACTGTTATAATCTAGTAAAACCATTTAAGATTGGTACCGTATTAGTAAAATTTAAAATTGAGTCCTATTGTAGATTTTCGGTATTTCCTACCTAGATCTATAGGATTAATGATTTATTGATCTAGAGAGCAAATAATTCCTACTTAGAATCTAGTGTCATGCTTGCTTCCATAATACTTTATCTTCAAAAGAATGTTTTGTTGATCAAAGGTGATTTAGGAACTGAAAAGAATTGTTTTCAGAATCAATCAAGTGAAAGATATATCGATATCTAGAAACTTATTTGTGGCAACATGACTGAGTATAGTTTAACATGACAATGTGCTTATATTATTTGAATATATGCAATGATTGAAGACGCTAGGCGTTTGAATATTCCAAGAAGTTGGCTGTTAAAATTATCCTCTAAATTCCTTCCTGCGAGCTATAGTAGATTCATCACAAATTTTCTTATTATGGGATGGATTAAAAGCATGGGTAAAATTGTTTACCTTACTTGGAGATTGCTAAGAGTGGAATCTGGAAGAATGCTATTAATATGGTGATATTAGTAGAACAATCAAACATAAAGTATGACTCAATGGGTGATAGTATATGACTAACACGCCAAGGAAAATGTGCTAGTACGACTAGCATTGTTTGATGTTGAATGATTCTTTTGTAAAGAAAAGGGAATATTGAAAAATAGAATTACAAAAGGTATATGGCAGAAAAGAAGATAACTGGAGAAGTCCAGCTGAGGAGTATATGCTTGATATACAAGTTATAGATGTATTACTAGTTAACAAAGTATTTTTGGGTATTTTGATACCAGATTGGTTGGTATGAGTTGTCATACAAAGCAACACAATGCAAGAAATACGAGGGCCTAAAAGGAACTAGTAGTAGATGTCGATTATGACAAGAAGAGAAATAAAGTGTTATTGTGTTCATTGTCGTATCGAACCAAACATTCAAGATTTATTTTAAGAACTTAATGTCATGGTGGTGTCACGGCAGATGCCATAGGATGGCTAAAGTTGTGGGGACGATGGACGCTGGAGGCGCTCGAGGAGGGATCACGCAGCGAGTAGCCGCGTGAGTGTGAAGCTAGCACTGCAAACAACAAGATCTACCCAGGTTCAGGGCCCTCGTGTGGAGGTAAAACCCCTACTCCTGCCTTTCTCTCTTTATATTCGGGTCTCACCGAGTAGCCACAGTACAAGTGTTTCTCACTACCGAGTAGCCACTCTTCTCTCTACGTGAAGAACTAGGTTAAGAATGTGAACCGGTTCTGGGATCCATCGCGCAGGAGGGGGCAGGGCACCTTATATACTGGTGCCCAGCCGGATGCAGCCAAGATGTCGACACTATGTTCACACTGTGTACTTCCGGGTTCCCGCTGACACCTTTACACCTTTTGGCTTCTTGGATTGTCTTCATCTGCAAAGTCGTTCCGCAGAACCGAGGAGCTGATCTGTTATCACTGCCACAAACACAGAGTAGGTCCCCCCTATCCTGCGACGCCCTGCTGACACACTGTCACGGTCAGGCACGCGCTCCGCAGATGAACAGTGCCGTGAACAGTGCCAAAGTACGGACCCGGGATACGCGGGATCCTGTGTCAGAACGGCTCCTTTGACTTCTGGCCCGAGTAGGAGATCGCCATTTCTACCCGGACCACTTCCTCTACCCGGAGGAGAATAACTTCCCTGATTCTTCCTCCTGGCCTTCAGTGTGTACGACCGAATAGCGGATGACCAGGTAGCGAGTACCGGGTAGCCGCTACTCTGCCAAGTGTCTCTTCTGATCTTGCCCTTTAGCACTTGCCTTTACCCTACTCGGGGGTATCCCCCCGACATTAGTCCCCGAAGCTGGTAGAGTCCTGCGAACTCGTTCACTGGGCTTTGCCAGCTTAAAAACCAATCTTGCCTTTGAGCCCTAGGCTGCTGAGTAGAACCTCCGAGTAGCTCTTTATTCTGTCTCAAGTTTCTTCTTTTCCGAATAGGGCCGCTTCTCTTCCCTGTCACCGAGTAAAATGACTTGGCGAATTTTCCAAACAGAATCTCTGCGTGGCAGAGCGAAATCCGGCTTTCGGCAGCGCAACTGGGCACGTGTCACGTTCCCATACTCCCGACGCCTCGGTGCCCGGGATCTGACAGGCCACGCGCCCAGTTTTCACGGCCCGGGCCCACTAGCCCGTTATGTCCCATCAAGCGCAGTTATTACCCACGATCGCGTCGTGGGATCAATTGTGGCCGTTACGCGCGCGTTCCGCGCTGTGTGCGTTTCTAACAGGCCCACACACCCCACGCCGCACGATCTCCGGGCATAACTGATCCCACTAATTCCAATCGTAACGGCAACCCGAGGGGAGGTATAAATACCCCCTCGGTAACTCCCTTCTCCTCTTCCTGCCTTCACTTTCCCCTCACCTCTTCGTTTCTCCGCCGCCGTCGAGCTCTTCGCCGCCGTGCCCCTCATAGCGCCGAAAGGCTGATCTTTTCCACCGAGTTCCACCAAATCTCCTCCAAATCACCTCCCCTGCTCGATGGCTCGTGACGACGGCGCCCGCGCCGGGTGGTCTGGATCCACCGTCACTGCGGAGGAGTGCCAGTGGCTCGTGAATACGCGACGAGTTCCTGCCGGCGTCCGCTGCCGGCCTCCCGCTGGCGAGCTCGTCCCCGCTCCTGAGGCGGACGAGCACGTGGTCTTCCTCGCGCACTTCGCGCGGGGATTTGGGCTTCCGGCATCGGATTTCTTCCGCGGCTTCCTCGACCATTTCGGGATTCTGCCGCACCACCTGCCACCGAATGCGGTGGTGATGCTCGCATACCACGCCGTGGTGTGCGAGGCATTTCTGGGCGTGCGCCCCACGCCGATGACCTGGGCGCGCTTCTTCTTCTTCCGGAAGCAAAGCAAGGCCAAGCCGGGTAGCGCGGAGAGTAGCCGCGGCGTGACCGAGACCGGCAGCGCCATGATGGTGCAGCGCAGCGGGACCAACCACCCGCGCATCAAGGGTCTTGATTCCGTGCGCAAGTGGCAGAGGACGTTCTTCTATGTGAAGAACATCCCCACCAAGAAGGACGAGCCCGTGGTCGACCAGATCAATCTTCCCCGGTGGACCAACTCGCCTCCTACCGGGCAGAATTGGGGATTCAAGCCCCCGCTGGACGGCGACATCAAGCAGATCAACGCGCGCCTCGCCAAGCTGAAGGAGAGCGGGCTCAAGGACGACGACCCCATCGCCTGCTGGATCTCCAGGCGGGTGCTCCCGCTGCAACGCCGCGTACACCTCATGTGCTACATGGGCGGCAACCGAGACTGCACTCGGACGACTACATTCGAGCTCAGCAACGCTGATGTGGCCGTCTGGGCGCACTCCATCATCAGCACCGGCCTCAGGGACAACTGGCAGTATGGTTTTGTGCCGTACAGCCGCACGAAGCCGATCAAGCGGGTTAGTATTCTTCTCCCTGTTTCCTGCATACAGATTCCGAGTAGATAGCTTTATTAGCTTGGGGTGCCTAGTACCCGCACTCTGTGCCGAGTAGGACACTTAGCCGTATCGCTTAGGCTTCATGTGCTTTATGTTTGCACGCTGCGCCGAGTAGGACACTTAGCCGTATTGCTTAGGCTTTGTGTGCTTTATGTTTGCACGCCACACCGAGTAGGACACTTAGCAGTATTATGCTTTCTGTTAGCATCCCGCTCCGGGTAGGATCCCTTATGCTGCTCATTGATTCATGTTTCCTGCTTATATCTCCAGCGCCTTTCTCGCAAGCTCACTGAGAGTGAGGAGCGCTTCGAGGCCAATTGGCACGCAGACCGGACAGAGGACAACGAGGTCTCCTACGACACCGCGGACAAACTCAATATCCCTCATGCCGCCCAGACGGATAAGAATCATGTCGACGCGTCTGTTCGAGATTGGTCCGAAGACGACGACGAAGGTAATTGCGTTCACCTTTACGGTCGCGAGTAGCGCAACCCAATTTCCTCCTGTTTCCTAACTGTTTTCTTCTTCTCAACTTTACAGACGATGCTGATGCTGATACTGGTGCTGAAGAGGAGGGCGAGGACGAGGACGAGGACGCCCTTGACGCTGATCCGCTTGCGGTTGCTGCTCCCGCTACTCGCAAGAGGGCGGGTAGCGGTGCTCAAGAGCCCCCCCAGCAAGAAGCCCAAGCAAGCCGTGAAGAAAGTCAAGCAGGGTAGACGGCTACCCCCTTCTCGTGCAGGGTAAGTAACTTTCTTCTGAGTTGCAATTTGCTGTTGCTTCTTTCTTGGAACTCCTTGTTCTGTTACTGCTTCTCGATTTCTTTGATTTCTCACGCTCTTCTTATGAACTTCCTTCTTCTCTTCAGCGCCCCTTGGACGCTAATGCTGCTGCCGCACCCATCAAGTCCAAGTCCAAGAAGAGATCCGCCATCGATGTAGATGCGCTCATCGATCTCTCTGAAGAGGACGAGGGCGCTGCACGGGACAGGGTGCACGCGCCCTCTCCTGTGAAAGGAGAAGACGAGGACGACGCCCAGGACATGGATACTGGCGCCCACGATGCCGACCAGGAGCAGCAGGCCCGCGCAGAGCAGGAAGCGCAGGATGCTGCTCACGACGACAGACCACTTTCTCCCCCAGCTGCCGCAGCCGGGGAGGACGCAGAGCAAGGCCCCGAGCAACAAGATCATGCCGCCCTTGAGCGGCAGGAAGAAACCCAGGAGCAGCAAGACACTGACGCTGCTGCCCAGGACGACCCCGCGGCCCAGCCGCGGGTAGAAGGACAAGAAGATCAACCGCAAGACCCCGCTGCCGAGCAGCGGGTTGAGACCACCGATGTGGAGCTGGATCTGTAGAGCCACGCGCAGCCGGATGCTGCGCTGGGTAGCGGGCCCTTGGTGCCGCCTACCCAGCAGGGCACCTCATCCACCGCACCGAGCTCCCCTCCGGTGAAGAAGACCAAGGTTACAGCCAGCCCTCCAGCCAAGAAAGATGCTGCCGAGAAGAAGGCTGTTGAGAAGAAGGCTGCCGAGAAGCCAGCCACTGAGAAGAAGGCCACCAAGAAGAAAACCGCCGAGAAGCCAGCTGCTCAGCCGGACGCCGCTGTCCGCAGGAATCCTCCTCGAGGCGCTGCGCAAGACTCTGCCGTGATGCCGCCGCCCAAACCAAAGGCGAAGCCTGCCGTGAAGAGTGCGCAGCTCACTATTGGTGCTTCCGGCAGCGCTGAAGGCATTCCTGCAGGATCAAGCCTTCGCGATCCGCCTGCCTACCCGCCCTACATGTTACAGACGAGCAAGCAGTACAGCATCCCGCTAAGCGCGGCCGAGAAGAAACTCGCTATAACCAGAGGCAAACAGGTCCAGGCTGTGGACTCCAAGCCGCCAGCCAAGAACAAGGACATGGCCCTTTCAATTTCCTCGCGCGAGGTCCAGGAGACCGAGGTGACGTCCACGGGGCTTGAGCAGATGATCGACCGGGTAGGCTTCATTGAAGCTGACTGGAACAGCGACGTCCTTGGCAACAAGCCCTGGCACGACCTTGCCTTGGGCAAGCTGGACCACTGGCGCACTGATTGGAACAAGGCGGACATGGGCTACAATCCCATGACCATCTCGTCCTCCACCAGTACGCTTGCCGCGAAGCTGTTCGTCCACCGCAAGAATGCAGAAGACATCGAGCAAACCTACGCGGTAAGTTTTGCTTGTCTGTTCCGAGTTGCTTTTTTTTTCTTCTCTTCTACTCTTCTCCTTCTTCTTATCCACCACCCAGTCCCCGAGATTCGGGCCGAGTAGACGGATACTCAACCGAGTCGCCGTCTTCTCGGGTTGAATCTTCAAAACTTTGTCTGATTCCTTTTCTTCCTGCCTCTCAGAATAGCCTTTTGAAGAGAACAAATCTGTACCGGTCGCTGCTCTGGAATCACAGCATTGCAAGAAGGCGCCTGGAGGCCCTAGAAGCAGAACGCAAAAGCGATGCTGCGACAGGGAAGGAGGCCGTGGACCGTACTCTCAAGATTTCTGAGATCGAAAGTAAGTTTGTAGCTGCGCGGTTCATGCGTTTCGTGTTTTACGCCCGCTTATGCTTTCTGCTTTAACCAATTTCACCCTGCAGGTAAGCTTAAGAAACAGGAAGATGAGCACCAACACTGCCATGTGTTTGTTGAGAACGCCGAGACCACCATCAAGAAAATGGAAGGTGAGTTGCCGTCTTCTCGGCTTATCTTTCTTCTTTTTTCTTCGCTACTCTGCTAACCTTGTTCTTCCCTTCGCAGAAGATCACAAGAAATTTGTCGAGGAGCATCTCGACTGCCTCAAACCCGCCGAGGTGCAGCAACAATTGGCGAGTCAGGATGTAGAGTTGAAGAAAGAGCACACCACCGAGATGGAACCTCTCCAACTCCAGCTGCGAACCGCTCTTCAAAATTCCCTCGATATAACTACCGAGAAGAACAAGATAACAGCCGAGAAGAAGAAGATTGAAGCAGCTGCCAAGGCCGAGAAAAGGGCTCTTGAGCTGGAGTGCGATACGCTGAGGAAGGGCAACTCGGATCTCATGCTCCAGCTGGCCCAGTTCCGGAGGGTGGAAGAAAGGCATGTTGCTGATGAGGAGTCATGGGAGAAGAGGCTGCAGTCGCTACTTTGCGAGCTGAACAGTAAGTACCCGCTTCTCTGCACTTCGCTGTCTCCTTTTGCTTCTCTGCTGCTTGATTTGCTTCTCTTCTCTGCCTCTGTTTCTAATCTTCTTGATAGCTTTTTCAGAAATTTTTCCCGACCTCAGCTCGGCTTGCAAACCTGCTCTATCCAAGGCCCAGCCAGCTCGGACCGAGAAGGGCGAGCCCATGGACACCAAAGCCTCGATCGAGGACAGCCTCACAAATATGCAGGGGCAGCTCCAGCGTCTAAGGGGTGTGGGCACCGATCTGGTGCGCACTGCCTTCAAGCTCCATGACTTGTTCTGGCCGCGAGACTCTGCGCCAGCAACCATCCGTGGGCTCGCCGAGAAGCTGAATGGCGTCAAGGCCGAGCTGAAGAAGTGGCGAGCATCCGGAGCTCGGGCTGGCGCGGATCTGCTACTCCTCTTCATCTGCAGCTGGTATGAGAACCTCAATCTCAATACCATCCTCGAGATGCGCCGCGATTCCAAGTGGGAGAAGGAACCCGAGTGCGTGGCTCGCCGTCAGGCAGTCGCGTGAGAGATCTCCTCCTACGCGGATACCGCGCATTACATCGAAGGACTCCCCGAGCCCGACACGGATGTGGAAGGCGAGGGCGACGACGAGGATGAAGATGATGACGAGGAAGACGGGCTGAACTTCTTCGCCAGCACCGATGAGAATTCCGGGAAGGGCAAGGGCACGGTCGTCGAGGATAGCGACGAGGAAGCCGAAAGCGTGGAGATTACCATCGACACCGCGGCCCTTGAGTTCGGCACTTCGTCAGGCGCAACCCTTGACGACACGGCGCGACTCCGCGCTCAATCGGCTGCCTCCACTTCGGCGACGGACCCTATCTCGGTGGCCACGGCCACCTCTGACCAGGCTGCCACCAATCCCGAAGCAGATGCTGCAAAGACTGACGCCGCCAACTCGGACGCTGACGCTACCAAGGCCACCAACGACTCTGACGCTGCCAAGGCCAACACCGAAAGCACTGCTACTTCCACTTGATTATGTCCTGCCACACTTATGCTTGAAAACATTATCAGATCCCCGGAATGCCGGGTGCAGATGTACTAAACAATTTACCTTCCCGTTGCTACTCAGTTTTATCTCATTTGAAGTTTTTATACTTAGTAATTTGAGTAGCTTTGGCTTGATGCCGGGTTGCGTTATCATGCGAGTCCCCGAGTTGCATTTTTCATCCACCTTTCCTTTTCATCTCAGCTCTTACCTGCAACTTGTTGCTTTTTTGGTATTCGAGTCACAAGAGTTCAAAGTTGAGGTTTCAAATACTTAGCCACTTAGGAAACAGTCATAGTAACGCTACCCACCACATAGCCGAAAAGGACAACAACAGACAGCGAAAAACACTCTACTCGGTTGCCACACGCTTCCTTCCCTTTGCAATTTTTCATGTGTTTATTGACTCTTTGGCTTGTTCTCTGGCTTGCCATGAAGCCGGTTTGCGGACAGCAGCAGAGTCGCAGAGTGTCCGGTGAGTATGAACACACTACTTCGTATGCTTTTGAAATTCTAAGCGTGGCAACCGAGTAGACAAAGAAACAACAGAGTAGAAACACTTAGAGCAATTTTAGACGAGGGCAGTCCCCGAGTTCAATTTCAGATTGCAGAGTAGGAGCTTTTACTCGGATAAGAGAGTACATACACACTTTTGCTCATGAATGAAAAAGACGAAGTAGAGCCACATTCCAGGGACGCTTAGACTCCTCTCCAGCTTTATCCGCCCTGTTTTCCTGTGAGGGACGCACGTCGACAAGGTAATAGGCATCATTGTGCAAAGCCTTGCTCACAATGAACGGCCCTTCCCACGGAGGGGACAGCTTGTGCATCCCGGCTGTGCGTTGCACAAGCCTTAGGACCATGTCTCCTTCTCGGAAAACCCTTGGGTTCACTTTTCGGCTGTGATAACGCCTCAAGTTTTGCTGGTAAACAGCCGAACGTGACAGAGTAAGCTCTCTTGCTTCTTCTAGCAGGTCAACGTCGTCTTCTCGAGCTTCTCTCGCCTCCGCCTTAGTGTAGAGGGTTACTCGAGGGGAGTCATGCTCTAGGTCGATTGGCAACACGGCTTCAGCCCCGTAAACCAAGAAGAATGGTGTGTAGCCGGTTGACCGGTTAGGGGTAGTCCTTAGACTCCACAACACCGCTGGCAACTCGTCTAGCCAACACCCTGGTGTTTTCAGCAGCGGCTCAATCAGCCTTGGCTTTATGCCTGCAAGCAGCATGCCATTTTCTCTTTCCACCTGTCCATTGGACGCGGGATGCGCGACAGACGCGACATCTAGTCGGATGTGCTTATCTCTGCAGAATCTCACCATGGCTCCCTCAGCAAAGTTGGTGCCGTTATCTGTGATGATGCTGTGCGGGTAGCCGTATCTCAGGACCACATCCTTTCAGAATTTCACGGCTGTAGCTCCATCGCACTTCCGAATAGGCTTCACTTCAATCCACTTGGTGAACTTGTCCACCATGACTAAGATGTGTGTCATGTTGCCTCTAGCCGGCTTGAAGGGGCCAACCATATCCAAACACCAAACAGCAAACGGCCAAGTGATGGGGATGGTTTTCAACTCGGATGTAACACCTGGGGTGTTACCCTATTAGAGAGTGTTTGTTTTCTTTTTGCTTGCATCATATGCATTCATGAGCATTGCATTCTGTTTTTTTTTCAAAACAATTTGAATTCAATAAGGTTGGTATTGTTGCTTGAACTTGTTAAATAAAACCTTGTTGTTTCCAAAATTCCCAAAATCAAAACATTATTTGAAATTCCACTAACCACTTAAACATCAAACTAATATACCACTTTTGAAATCATTAAACTAACCTTTGCTTTGTTTATTGTTTTGCAACCTAATAAAATTAATTATAAAAATGCAAACCTCAAACCCTATTTTGGAAAAATTTTCAACTAAACAACTTTAATTTAATTAAACTTCCCACCTTGTGAAAATAATGCTAACTTTGCTTTCATCTTCCTGTTTTGGAAAAAATAATCAAATTATTTAATGAAAACAAACCACCCTAAAATCCCCAAAAATCCTTTCTATCTCTCCCTTTCTTTCCTTTGCAAAAAAAAAAAAATTAAAAGGAGATAACAGCCAAGGAGAGAGAGCAGCCCACAGCCCATTACTTTTCTCCCCCAGCCCACTTCTTTCTGGCCCATCTCTCTCTCTGTTTGTCTTCTTCCCCAATTGTACGATCACCTGCAGAGCCACAGGATCATCCCCTCCTCCGTTTGATTCACTGCCGTACAAGGTCATCCCCCTGCTTAAGTACCTACCTTCCCCCTCTGCTGCTAGCTAGGAACCCTAGAGCCGCCATCTCCCTAACCCTAGCGCCGTTTCCCTCTCTTCCCCCCCGAGTTCACCTTCTGTTCATCTGTTCTTCTGAACTTCGACAGACTAAACCATCCCGAGACGCCACCTTCCTCCCCTAGCCCTGCCACCACCGGCCACCTCGAGGTTCCTCCAACCCCGGGAATGGGATCGTCGTTGTTCCACCTCCAACTTTCGTGAAGGCGCAGCGGCGAGAGGAGGACCCGATGGCCGGCGCCGTCCGTTTCCGCCGCCGGCTGCTCCTTCTGTCGCTGTCAGTCGACAGCGTCGTCTGCCGCCTCTCCTGCGACAGCAACAAATCGAGGTGAGCGTTCCCTCCCGCCTTAGGGCCCCTCCTCCCTCCTGCTCTGAGAGGTGTGGCCCAACCATCGCGTCGCCGTCGCTGGGTCTGGTCGCCGGTCGCCCCTGTGCGATGGCTCCGATGATCGTTTCGCCCAGACTCTGTTCCGATCTCGTCTGAAGTTTTCCCTGCAAAGTTCAGTAGCGGTCGATACAGGGATAAGTTCCTTCAGTTTCTTAGGCTATCAACACCAGCAGCAGTAGCGCAGTGGCTGCGCATCCTCCCGCGTGCACCCAGGGTTGTGGGTTCGAACCCCGGTTTGAGCACAATGCCCCAACTTTTTGTGAATTTCCCGCACTGGGTGGTCCCCATCTGTCAATGTCCCATCAGCTGAGGCCCAGCGAGCTTCCTCCTGGCCCGCTTGTCATTCAGTGTGGCTAGCTCTCCTTCGGTGAGAATAGTTCCAGGCCTTTTCTAATTACCAAAAATTTCAGAAAATGTGTGTAACCTCTATAAATCATATCTTTGCCATTTCAACTCTGTTTTGCACAAACAAAATATGTATCCCAGTCAGAAACTCATGAACTTTTC
The DNA here is from genome assembly GCA_028641055.1 of Alopecurus myosuroides. Taxonomy (NCBI): domain Eukaryota; kingdom Viridiplantae; phylum Streptophyta; class Magnoliopsida; order Poales; family Poaceae; genus Alopecurus; species Alopecurus myosuroides. Next base: position 37,859,365 of record CM054059.1, on the reverse strand, counting down.
AAATATGCTTTTTGTTTTCTGTTTTGAACTTTCAAAATGCAATTCAAATTTGAATTCAACTAATTCAATTGTAATTTGCAACAATTCATAAATAATTCATACTAATTCCAAATAATGCAAATAAAATATGTTTTCCATACCATTTCATCCCACCAATTCAAATATAATTGTTGTTTCCTGTTTTGAATAATTAAAATTGCCTAAACCATTTAAAACTTGTTTAATGCAATTAAAAGTTGTTCAATATTGTTTAATTCATAATTAAATAACCCAAGTCCAATTTCAAAATGTGAAACATGTAATCCAACAAAAATTTGATGTTCTTTTCAAATATCAACTTTGTTATTTGTTTTGAACATTTTAAATGGTTGAAAACAACAAGTACTTGTGTGTTCCCTTTAAGGCACCCAAAAATTCCCTAAATTAATAATAAAATTCTAAATTGCTACACCCTATTCTAATTTGTTTCTAATGTGGTTACTTTGCTGTTTCCCTTTTGCATGCATCATGCTAATCCACCTCCACCTGTTGCTTAATTGGAAAACAATTGTTTCAACCATAATTCATGGGCTTTTCATATGCAACTCAAATTGCATATGGGTCCATTTAAATTTGTTTAACTTGTCAACTAGTTTATTTCTATGCATCAATTAAATTGTCATGCATCCATATCTTGATCATGCTGGATCTTTTGCCGTAGTAGTAATTGTTGCATCCCGGTGTTTGTTCGAGGTTCGTTGCTTCTTCCCGGATAGGACGTTGAGATGATGTGAGCAACGACAAGTTCTGCTACCTTGCGGGATCTCAGGCAAGTATACTCACTTGCATGCCATATGGCTGCCTTTCATCACTTGTTACCGATACTTCCGTTGTTCTTTTCTGCTAGCCTTAGTAGTAGTTGTTTCTGTTACGAACCTATCACATGAATCCTTTAACCAATGATATTGCCTCACCTCCCCTCCTATAACCTTTGCTTGAGCCTGTGTCTTACTATCTTGCTTAGGGTTGTTTTGCTCGAGTCTGTTACCCGTTACTTTCTGTTATTACTTCCTTATGTTCTGGGGGCTCGATGTTTAATCAATCAATCAATCATGCTAATGTTACTATTAATAATAAATTTGATGATAAGGCACCGGCAGGAGGCCCTTTGTGGTTTTGAGGCCTGCTAGTGTCGACCCTAATAGGAAAAGGGTCTTGTCTACTGATCCATGATGAGCGCACTACCCGCATTTGGGGAGTATGGGCTCCCCCTCAGTTTGACCCGATTCGCATCTCGTCCAAATCGCCTCATTTAGTTCGGGTTTTCCATTTGCTGCATGCATGATTTTGCGAGCCCTTGGATCCCGGGTGGAACTTTCGTAGTCGGCATATAGGGGGACACGGTCTTAGAGTGCTATGAGGGTCCATTTTCTTCTGGGCCCGAGTAGCCGTGCGCCCAAGGTGCTTTGGGCTTGATGCGAAGAAGGGTTGGATTGTGTTGAGTGCCCCGCTTGGTGGGAGGCATTCCATCTGGCGGGATATTCATGAGTGTGGTTACTTTGGTGCATCCCTGCAGGGTAAATCTTCTCGAGAAGCCGTGTTTTCCGCGGTTATGGATTACTTGGTGAAAGTACTGGCTAACAAGTACTCAGGACAACTTCAACATAATGATCAATCATGTTTCACCCAATGATTAATAACTTGACTAGTAATAGGTTATTCACACAATAACTTGATTCATCTATAATACCACGGTGTGAGTTATCCTCGGATTGCTTCTTCGGATAAGGGGCGAGATCCAGGATGGGTTTGTTTGACGTTATCTTTCAGTTGGTTACTATCACTCGATCTTATCTCCTTTCTGATAGTTGGAAGTAATAGAATCTCTGTAGTTGGTTAGTGCAGCCCGCTGTCGCTTATTTGCCATAACCCCTCTTTCTCCGTTGATCCTAAAGTATTTGTATCTTGTGATGATTGGCTACGCCGGTATAACTTGTGAGTATGGGCTTTGTCCCCCTTGCCAGTACTTAACCGTACTGACCCACGAATCTCTTTCGTGGCTGCAAATTCCAAATTGCAGTCAACAGGTTTGAAGTCTGACGACGTTAGCTTGGGAATCCCTCCGGCTTGGCCTGGGCAGGGATTGGACGCCTTCGGTTATCTTCAGGACTCTTAGTCCAATTTGGATCTTGTCCGTAGATGGACGTTTGCTTCTTCCGCTGTTATTTGGATCTTTGTATTGTATCAGTTGTAACCCCGGCTCGTGTGAGTCATCTTGTATCTATCTGTTCCTGTTGTAATTGTGGATTATTCGTGAACTGTTGTAATGTTATCATAAATGGCAACCTGGAATCGGTTATTATGCGGATTCGGCGGGAATGCTGAAATCTGCATAGTGCCCGATCTCGGGGCGTCACAAATGGTATCAGAGCCTTGGTTCCGATTCCCGATATTGTTTCGATACGAATGGTTATCGAAGCAACGGGTCCACAAAGCCTGTAGGTTAACCTCGCTAACGGTCGTTGTTTCTAGAGTGTCAAAAACTAGTTCTGCTAAACTATTTTGGGAAAGGCATCTCAATAGGATTCTTGTTTTCTCCTTACCTCTATTCTATTTCCCCTCCCATCTTATTTGTTTTGGAGTCTCTCTTCCTATCTACCTTTCAAAGTGTTAGGATCCTACGCGGGTGGACGTTTTCTGAGCCTTTAACCTAATAGGTTCGATCATCGGAAGATTCCTGGTGGAAGAACATCGTCGTCACTCCGAGCAAGAATCCCTTGTTAGTGGTGTCGAGGAGATCAACGGAAGCGCGAAGAATCGATAGTTAAACTTCTTTCCCCTCCCGGGTTAGCAGGTGGATTGCGAGGGCGCAATCCCTTGTTAGTGGTGTCGTCTGTAACACCTGGGGTGTTACCCTATTAGAGAGTGTTTGTTTTCTTTTTGCTTGCATCATATGCATTCATGAGCATTGCATTCTGTTTTTTTTTCAAAACAATTTGAATTCAATAAGGTTGGTATTGTTGCTTGAACTTGTTAAATAAAACCTTGTTGTTTCCAAAATTCCCAAAATCAAAACATTATTTGAAATTCCACTAACCACTTAAACATCAAACTAATATACCACTTTTGAAATCATTAAACTAACCTTTGCTTTGTTTATTGTTTTGCAACCTAATAAAATTAATTATAAAAATGCAAACCTCAAACCCTATTTTGGAAAAATTTTCAACTAAACAACTTTAATTTAATTAAACTTCCCACCTTGTGAAAATAATGCTAACTTTGCTTTCATCTTCCTGTTTTGGAAAAAATAATCAAATTATTTAATGAAAACAAACCACCCTAAAATCCCCAAAAATCCTTTCTATCTCTCCCTTTCTTTCCTTTGCAAAAAAAAAAAAATTAAAAGGAGATAACAGCCAAGGAGAGAGAGCAGCCCACAGCCCATTACTTTTCTCCCCCAGCCCACTTCTTTCTGGCCCATCTCTCTCTCTGTTTGTCTTCTTCCCCAATTGTACGATCACCTGCAGAGCCACAGGATCATCCCCTCCTCCGTTTGATTCACTGCCGTACAAGGTCATCCCCCTGCTTAAGTACCTACCTTCCCCCTCTGCTGCTAGCTAGGAACCCTAGAGCCGCCATCTCCCTAACCCTAGCGCCGTTTCCCTCTCTTCCCCCCCGAGTTCACCTTCTGTTCATCTGTTCTTCTGAACTTCGACAGACTAAACCATCCCGAGACGCCACCTTCCTCCCCTAGCCCTGCCACCACCGGCCACCTCGAGGTTCCTCCAACCCCGGGAATGGGATCGTCGTTGTTCCACCTCCAACTTTCGTGAAGGCGCAGCGGCGAGAGGAGGACCCGATGGCCGGCGCCGTCCGTTTCCGCCGCCGGCTGCTCCTTCTGTCGCTGTCAGTCGACAGCGTCGTCTGCCGCCTCTCCTGCGACAGCAACAAATCGAGGTGAGCGTTCCCTCCCGCCTTAGGGCCCCTCCTCCCTCCTGCTCTGAGAGGTGTGGCCCAACCATCGCGTCGCCGTCGCTGGGTCTGGTCGCCGGTCGCCCCTGTGCGATGGCTCCGATGATCGTTTCGCCCAGACTCTGTTCCGATCTCGTCTGAAGTTTTCCCTGCAAAGTTCAGTAGCGGTCGATACAGGGATAAGTTCCTTCAGTTTCTTAGGCTATCAACACCAGCAGCAGTAGCGCAGTGGCTGCGCATCCTCCCGCGTGCACCCAGGGTTGTGGGTTCGAACCCCGGTTTGAGCACAATGCCCCAACTTTTTGTGAATTTCCCGCACTGGGTGGTCCCCATCTGTCAATGTCCCATCAGCTGAGGCCCAGCGAGCTTCCTCCTGGCCCGCTTGTCATTCAGTGTGGCTAGCTCTCCTTCGGTGAGAATAGTTCCAGGCCTTTTCTAATTACCAAAAATTTCAGAAAATGTGTGTAACCTCTATAAATCATATCTTTGCCATTTCAACTCTGTTTTGCACAAACAAAATATGTATCCCAGTCAGAAACTCATGAACTTTTCAAATATGCTTTTTGTTTTCTGTTTTGAACTTTCAAAATGCAATTCAAATTTGAATTCAACTAATTCAATTGTAATTTGCAACAATTCATAAATAATTCATACTAATTCCAAATAATGCAAATAAAATATGTTTTCCATACCATTTCATCCCACCAATTCAAATATAATTGTTGTTTCCTGTTTTGAATAATTAAAATTGCCTAAACCATTTAAAACTTGTTTAATGCAATTAAAAGTTGTTCAATATTGTTTAATTCATAATTAAATAACCCAAGTCCAATTTCAAAATGTGAAACATGTAATCCAACAAAAATTTGATGTTCTTTTCAAATATCAACTTTGTTATTTGTTTTGAACATTTTAAATGGTTGAAAACAACAAGTACTTGTGTGTTCCCTTTAAGGCACCCAAAAATTCCCTAAATTAATAATAAAATTCTAAATTGCTACACCCTATTCTAATTTGTTTCTAATGTGGTTACTTTGCTGTTTCCCTTTTGCATGCATCATGCTAATCCACCTCCACCTGTTGCTTAATTGGAAAACAATTGTTTCAACCATAATTCATGGGCTTTTCATATGCAACTCAAATTGCATATGGGTCCATTTAAATTTGTTTAACTTGTCAACTAGTTTATTTCTATGCATCAATTAAATTGTCATGCATCCATATCTTGATCATGCTGGATCTTTTGCCGTAGTAGTAATTGTTGCATCCCGGTGTTTGTTCGAGGTTCGTTGCTTCTTCCCGGATAGGACGTTGAGATGATGTGAGCAACGACAAGTTCTGCTACCTTGCGGGATCTCAGGCAAGTATACTCACTTGCATGCCATATGGCTGCCTTTCATCACTTGTTACCGATACTTCCGTTGTTCTTTTCTGCTAGCCTTAGTAGTAGTTGTTTCTGTTACGAACCTATCACATGAATCCTTTAACCAATGATATTGCCTCACCTCCCCTCCTATAACCTTTGCTTGAGCCTGTGTCTTACTATCTTGCTTAGGGTTGTTTTGCTCGAGTCTGTTACCCGTTACTTTCTGTTATTACTTCCTTATGTTCTGGGGGCTCGATGTTTAATCAATCAATCAATCATGCTAATGTTACTATTAATAATAAATTTGATGATAAGGCACCGGCAGGAGGCCCTTTGTGGTTTTGAGGCCTGCTAGTGTCGACCCTAATAGGAAAAGGGTCTTGTCTACTGATCCATGATGAGCGCACTACCCGCATTTGGGGAGTATGGGCTCCCCCTCAGTTTGACCCGATTCGCATCTCGTCCAAATCGCCTCATTTAGTTCGGGTTTTCCATTTGCTGCATGCATGATTTTGCGAGCCCTTGGATCCCGGGTGGAACTTTCGTAGTCGGCATATAGGGGGACACGGTCTTAGAGTGCTATGAGGGTCCATTTTCTTCTGGGCCCGAGTAGCCGTGCGCCCAAGGTGCTTTGGGCTTGATGCGAAGAAGGGTTGGATTGTGTTGAGTGCCCCGCTTGGTGGGAGGCATTCCATCTGGCGGGATATTCATGAGTGTGGTTACTTTGGTGCATCCCTGCAGGGTAAATCTTCTCGAGAAGCCGTGTTTTCCGCGGTTATGGATTACTTGGTGAAAGTACTGGCTAACAAGTACTCAGGACAACTTCAACATAATGATCAATCATGTTTCACCCAATGATTAATAACTTGACTAGTAATAGGTTATTCACACAATAACTTGATTCATCTATAATACCACGGTGTGAGTTATCCTCGGATTGCTTCTTCGGATAAGGGGCGAGATCCAGGATGGGTTTGTTTGACGTTATCTTTCAGTTGGTTACTATCACTCGATCTTATCTCCTTTCTGATAGTTGGAAGTAATAGAATCTCTGTAGTTGGTTAGTGCAGCCCGCTGTCGCTTATTTGCCATAACCCCTCTTTCTCCGTTGATCCTAAAGTATTTGTATCTTGTGATGATTGGCTACGCCGGTATAACTTGTGAGTATGGGCTTTGTCCCCCTTGCCAGTACTTAACCGTACTGACCCACGAATCTCTTTCGTGGCTGCAAATTCCAAATTGCAGTCAACAGGTTTGAAGTCTGACGACGTTAGCTTGGGAATCCCTCCGGCTTGGCCTGGGCAGGGATTGGACGCCTTCGGTTATCTTCAGGACTCTTAGTCCAATTTGGATCTTGTCCGTAGATGGACGTTTGCTTCTTCCGCTGTTATTTGGATCTTTGTATTGTATCAGTTGTAACCCCGGCTCGTGTGAGTCATCTTGTATCTATCTGTTCCTGTTGTAATTGTGGATTATTCGTGAACTGTTGTAATGTTATCATAAATGGCAACCTGGAATCGGTTATTATGCGGATTCGGCGGGAATGCTGAAATCTGCATAGTGCCCGATCTCGGGGCGTCACATCGGAAGTAGGCATGTGGATCTTACTTGCGAATCTCTGGCAACCGTTGCACTTTGTCACGATATCTTCAGCTTGCTGCATAGCGGTGAGCCAGTAGAAACCATGCCGAAAAGCCTTTTTGACAAGAGCCCGAGAAGAGGCGTGATGCCCACATTCTCCTTGGTGTATCTCCACCAGAATTTCCTCTCCTTCTCCCGGGTCCACACAGCGTTGCAGCACGCCAGTGGCACTTCTCTTGTGCAGCACATCTCTGAATATGGTGTAGCCCTTGGATCTTCTCTGAATCTGCCTGGCAGTCACCTCATCTTCTGGCAGGGTACCGTCCCTTAGAAAGGATAATATGGGCATGGCCCAAATCGGCGTCTCCCGCGCGGGAAACACTGGTTCATCCACTTCCATTGGAACAGGCACTGTTGCATCTTTCTCTGCGTTCGGGTTTACTCTCTGCAGCCCCGAACGGTTTGCCAGGACTTCTTCAAGGAATGCGACAGTCCCCGAGCTGAGAGGGGCAGTCCCTGAGTAAGAAAGAGCAGTCCCCGAGTAAGGAGGAGCAGTCCCCGAGTAGAGAGGGGCAGTCCCCGGGTTGCAGGCGCCAGTCCCCGGGATGGAGACGGCAGTCCCCGGGTCTCCTTTTGCACCTTCCCAGTCAATCTCCATTGGAACTGCTTCCTCATCAGGCAGAGAAGGAACGAAGATGGATTCCGAGTTGGGGGATGGCTTGATGGATAGATTTCTCAAATGCTCCAAGGCAATCCCAGCCGGGATGTGCTGCCGAGAAGAGCCCAACTTGGACAGCTCATCAGCTGCTTCATTCTCTGCTCGATGGATGTGCTGGAACTCGCAACCTTCAAAGAATCCTGTCATGGTTTGAACCAGGAAGCGGTATGACGACATGTTGGCATCCAGAGCATCCCAAGTGCCAGAGACTTGCTGCACAACTAGATCCGAGTCGCCATAGCATATGATGGGCTGCACGCCAACTTCCTTCGCCACCTTCAAGCCGTGCACCACGGCCTCGTACTCTGCAACATTGTTGGATGCCTTGAAGTGGATTTGCAGCACGTACTTGAGCTGATCCCGTTTGGGTGACGTAAGCACTACGCCAGCACCCAAGCCTTCTTTCATCTTGGAGCCATCAAAGTGGATCTTCCAGTAGTTGGATACCGGAGTAGGAGGCTCATACTGCACCTCAGCCCAATCCACCAGAAATTCTGCTAGGATCTGAGACTTGATGGCTTCTCTTCTCGCATACGCAGGAGCGTACGCGGCCAGCTCGATTGCCCACTTGGCTACTCTGCCACTCGCTTCCTTGTTACCCATGATATCCGAGATGGGAGCTGAGCTCACCACTGTGATGGGGTGTTCTTGGAAGTAGTGCTTCAGTTTCTTGGCGCCCAGGTACACACCATAAGTCATCTTCTGGTAGTGAGGGTAGTTCTGTTTGGAGCTGGACAGCACCTCACTGAGATAATATACCGGCCTCTGCACACTTTTGCCTTCCTCTTCTCGTTCTACCACGATCACCACACTCACTACCCGGTTAGTAGCAGCAATGTATAGCAGCATTGGCTCCTTGGGTAACGGACTAGCCAAGATGGGAGCGCTACCCAGCATTGCCTTTAGCTCTTTGAATGCCACATCCGCTTGCGGTGTCCAGACGAACTTATCGCTTTTCTTCATCAATTGATACAAAGGCAGGGCCTTCTCGCCCATTCTGCCCAGAAAGCGGCTTAGAGATGCCAAGCACCCAGTGAATTTTTGCACATCCTTCAGGGATCTCGGCAAAGACATGCTCTCAATAGCTTTTATCTTTGAAGGATTTGCCTCAATGCCCCGACTGGATACCAAGAAGCCGAGTAGCTTGCCAGCCGGGACGCCAAAGGTGCATTTACTCGGGTTGAGCTTCATCTTGTACTTGCGCAAGTTAGCGAAAGTTTCCTCAATGTCACTAAGCAGAGTATGTGTTTTATTCGTTTTGATGACAATGTCATCTACGTACACCTGCACATTTTTGCCGAGTTGATCATGCAAGCATTTCTGCATGCATCTCTGATAAGTGGCGCCCGCATTCCGCAACCCGAAACACATGACACGATAGCAATAAGCCCCGTACGGGGTAATGAAAGCAGTCTTTATTTGATCAGCAGGATTGAGAGCTATCTGGTGAAAACCAGAGTAGGCATCTATGAAAGACAGCAGTTCACAACCAGCAGTGGAATCGATCACCTGATCGATGCGAGGTAGCGGAAAAGGATCCTTGGGGCATGCCTTGTTCAAGTCGGTGTATGTAACATCCCAAGTCTGAAAAATAGCCATTAGAATGTTTGCTCTCTGTTATTTTATGTTTTGCATCATGGCATCATGTTGATTGCAATTGTTTTGCTTATTTTCCTTTTGTTTTCCACTGTTTTCATTTATTTTCCTTTGTTTTCTGTTTGAATTTCAACTCAAATTTCAAACCCTTTGTTTCATCCTTGTGATGTTACAATTTCCAAAGTGAGAGTTCAAATAAAAACAACCAAATTGCTTTCATTTTATTCAATGTTGATCACTCATTAAAATTGTGGGTTTAATCAAACAAATGATTTTCAAATCACCTTCAAGTTCAAATCAATGCATCAAGCAGAACCAATTTGAACTTATGAATTTAATCAACTAATTTAATCAAATTGAATCATAGGGGTCACCCTAATAAAAACATGGTTTTCATCAATAATTATTTAATTATCAAATTACCCAAATTCAAACCAATTCTCAAATCAATACCTTTTGAAACCTTAAGTTCACCACCCTATTTGTAATCTTTAATCACCTTAAATCTTAGGGGTAAACCCTATCAAAAATGTTTGTTTTCAATAAGGTTTAATTCATATTAAAAATCCTTTCAAATATTGGTTTAATTAACAAACAACAATTTAATTTGTAAACCTTGGAAAACAAAAGCTAGTTTTGGGTTGCTAATTGAAAACAGAACTAACCATATTCTTTTTTCCAAAACTTTTATTTAAATTGGAAACTCTCCTTTTTCTTCCAAGTGGTTTTCAGCAAATAAAATAAAATAAAAAGCAAGCAAAAGGCAGCAGCTAACTAATCTAGCCCAGCCCACCCCCTGTTCTGGCCCATACCCCTTCGTGAGCATCTTCTTCCTCGCGTGACGTCAACTGTGTACGAACACAGAAACAGCCACACGATCATCTCCATGCCCTCCAGATGCTTGCCGTACAGCACCTCTCCTCTATATCTACCCTACCTCGAGGCCCTAACCCTAGAAACCCTAGCTCTCCATCCCATCGCCGCCGTCCTCCCATCCACCTTTCTCTCTGCCTGGCCGAATCTTCTGAACCTGAAACCACCCCCGGCAGAGCCACGACCTCCTCACCGCGTCGACTACCTGGTCACCTCGGGGAGCTCCTCTCCCCGGGAATGGACCTGCGCCGCCGTCCTGGACCGCCCCGTCCCCTCGCCTCGAGCTGGGATCGACCGAGGGCACCGCGCCGTCGCCGGATTTCCGCCGTTATTCTGCTCTGTCGCCTGAACCTCAACGACGACGAACAGCAGGTGAGCTCGCCTCTGCCCTTTTCTCCTGTCCCTCTCGCGCCGACCGCACCCACACCAGCACAGCACCGCACGCGCACGGCGCCCAGCGCACCCGCACGCACATCGCCAGCAGCCGCCGGCGTGCTGCCCGCGATCGACGCCTTGTCGTCAGGTTCAGTAGCGAAGCGATCGGTTGAAGTTCAGTTAACTGTCGAAGTTATGCCATATCTTCAGTCAGCCACAGTATCTAACCAAACAGCAGCAGAGGCGCACTGGTATCGTTCCCTTCCGCGCGAGCGATGCGTCCCGGGATCGAACCCCGCGCGGCGCAACCCCTTTTGCAATTTCTTCCGCGCGCGGGGGTTGGGTCCACCCGTCGGTGACCGCCACTGCCACCTCACCTTGCGCACGCCTGCGTGGCTGCCACCTGGGCCTGGGCCCGCACGGCAGCCGCTAGGGTAGGAAGCAGATCCGTAACAAAAGGATTTCAGCGAATTTCCTAAAATCCCTAATTCTTTTTAATAAACAGAAGTAACACAAAACTTTAAAAGTTAATAACTTTTATTCTGTAATTCCAATTAATACAAGTTCTATATGAATTCTGATCCAAATTACCTAAACTTTCCAAATATCCAACTTGTGTACTGTTTTGAAAACTTCAAATGCATTTAAGATTCAAATTTAAATAATTCAAATGCAATTTGTAATAATTCATAAATAATTCATCCCAATTCCAAATAATGCAAATAAAATATGTTTTCCATACCATTTCACCTCACCTTTTCAAATATGATTTTTGTTTTCTGTTTTGAATAATTAAAATTGCCTAAACCATTTAATTCTTGTTTAATGCAATTAAAAATTGTTTATTATTGTTTAATTCATAATTAATTAATCCAAAGTCCAATTTCAAAATGTGAAACATGTAATCCAACTAAAATTTGATGTTCTTTTCAAATATAAATTTTGTTAATTGTTTTACACACTTTAAATGGATGAAAACAATAGTTGTTTGTGTGACATGTTTAAGTAACCAAATTTTCCAAACTTAATAACTCAATTCCAAACTTGTTTTATTCCTTTTCCTTTGCATCCATCTTTGTTATTTGTTGTTATTTTGTTGTTATCATCATGCATGCATCATGATTAACCACTTACACTTGTTAATCAAATGTAGATCATTGCTTCCACCTTAACCATTTGCATCCATATGCAATTCACATTGCATATGGGTCCAATTAAATTGTGTTATCTTGTCAAGTAGTTTATTTTGATGCATCTATTAACATGACATGCATCATCCCATGTTTGTGCACCTATGCCATGATAATGATTGTTTATCTTTCTGCATTGTTTGTTTGCTTCTTCTCGGATACACGACGACGTTGAGACCGACGATCCTTACGACACCCCTTCTAAGGAGTTAGCTCAGTACCAGGCTACTGGGTTTGCAGGCAAGTTATCACTCACATGAACCACTGTGTTCCTTTCAACATTGGTTACCGATACTTTCCGTTGTCTATTTCTGCTAGCCTTAGTAGTAGTTGTTTCTGCTACGATCCTATCACATGAATCCCTTAACCCTGATATTGCCTCACCTCCATACCTATAACCATTGTTTGAGCCCGTGTCTTACTAGCATGCTTAGGTTGTTTTGCTCGAGTCTGTTACCCGTTACTTTCTGTTACTATTTCATTATGTTCTGGGGGCTCGATGTTTAATCAATCAATCATGCTAATGTTACTATTAATAATAAATTTGATGATAAGGCACCGGCAGGAGGCCCATGAGAGGTTTTGGAGCCTGCTAGTGTCGACCCTAATAGGAAAAGGGTCTTGTCTACCGATCCATGATGAGCGCACTAACCGCATGTGGGAAGCGAGTATGGGCGCCCCCCTCAACTTGACCTAATTCGCATCTCGTCCAAATCGCCTCATTTAGTTCGTGTGTTCTATTTGCCGCATGCATGTTTTTGCGAGCCCAGGCCAGGGTGGAACTTTCGTAGTCGGCATATAGGGGGACACGGTCTTAGAGTGCTATGAGGGTCCCTTTTCTTCGGGGCTTGATTAGCCGTGCGCCCAAGGTTCTTTGGGCTTGATGCGAAGAATGGTTGGTTGTGTAGAGTACCCCGCTTGGTGGGTTAGCTTCCCATCTGGCGGGTTATTCTTGCGTGTACGGCCAAATTGGTGCAACCCTGCAGGGATAATCTTCTCGAGAAGCCGTGTTTTCCGCGGTTATGGATTACTTGGTGAAAGTACTGGCTAACAAGTACTCAGGACAACTTAAACATAATGATCCAACATGTTACACCCAATGATTAATAACTTGACTAGTAATAGGTTGATGACACAATAACTTGATTCACCTTTAATACAACTGTGTGAGTTATCCTCGGATTGCTTCTTTGGATAAGGGGCGAGATCCAGGATGGGTTTGTTTGAAGTTATCTTTCAGTTGGTTACAATCCTCGATCTTATCTCCTTTCTGTTAGCCGGAAGTGATAGAATCTCTGTAGTTGGTTAGCGCAGCCAGTTGCAACATCTTTTATATCCCCTCTCTTCCGTTGAACCCAAGGCATCTGTGCTTGGTGTTGACGGGTTACACTTTGGTGAATTGTGAGTCTTGCTTGCCAGTACGTTTGTGTACTGACCCCTTTGGGGCTGTGGTTTACGCAGACGACGTTTCCGATGATCTACATGGTGGCAACTACGTGAAGTATGACGAGACTGCTGACGAGTAGATAGCGGACCCGGGCAGGATCCGAGACTTCGTGGATGGGCTCCGTCTTTTCGTTTCCGGCCTCTTAGGCCTATTTGGTTCTTGTCTGTACTCAGACATGTTGAATGCTTCCGCTGTATTGTAATGATGTATTGTTGGGGCAGGTGCCCTCTGAATGATTGTATTTGCTATCTCTGCTCTAATGAGAGCCATTTGCAACTTATTTCAACCTTTTGTGTCGTAGAGATCTGTTGTGATATCACTTGTTAAACGCCGTTGACGTACCATGTGTGTATGGTTTGAAGTACGTCGACGGAAGTGCCTTTGATCTCTAGTGGATAGTTTACATCGACGATGGAATAGCAGGGCTTGTGTTGTCGCGCATAAGCGCAGGCCTACCAGGAAGCTGGGACGTGGGAGCAGTTATGCCCCATAATCCAAGCATCTGCTATCCAGTTCGTACGGTGAGTATCCCCTAGAAATCAGGGTGCGACAAATGGTATCAGATCCTGTCTGCCTGTAGGATCCCTTTTTACTGGTCGCAGTTGAGTCTAGAAACTATTTTGTAGCTATATAGGAAAAATTCAACGTGAGAGTAGGAATTCTGTTCTTTTTCTTCTTTCCCCACCCTCCCTCCCTTTTCTGGTAAGGAAGTGCAACGTTGATTTTTCCCTTCTCATCTAAACTTTCAAGTTAGGATTTCACGTATCCTGGTTTCTCTAGGATGGTTATATCTACTAGACCATAGGAATGGAGGAGGTTGTGACATGATTTATCATGTTGCCTACTCATGATTGAGAATGGAGGCGTGTAAGCCCCGGAAGCAGATCCTCTATTCCTTAAGCAGTAGATATTGATCCTTTAGAAGCCCGGATGGGTTTTCCGTAGTACCTCAGGAGTTTTGTTCTCGTTTTCCCCGATGTTGCTATCCTGTTCTTCTCAACACCCTTTTCGTCTGTTGAAATCTTGTTGTTCTTTTCCACATCAAATCTTCTACCGGCGTCTAATCAAAACTTCCTCGTAAACTCTTATCCAGTTAAAGTGTTATTTCATACCGGAGAATCACATTCCTTTGTGTCAACAATCTTTTCCACAACATACAACCCAATTCTGGTTCCACTAAGCAATCAAAACTCTGTTCACTCCCCGGAATCTCAAATGTTGACTTCCAAGATAAATAAGAACAATCCAATTCTAATGAGAGGCCACATATTCCTCGTTACTCTCATGTTGCTGATTCTGACATTGATGTCATCCTTGGTGTTCCATTGATGTCAATAACTCTGTTCCACCATTCTAGCCAGATAATCTATTCTCCAAATGAACCAAGTTTTATCCAGCTATACACCCTCAATACAAAAACCTATCCCTTTACTTGAAATGTTCCGGTGGTTTCCAAATTCCCTGACGTCTATCCAATGTGCACGATGTGTTTCACGTGTCACAGCTCAAGAGGATCTTCCCAAGGAGTTTCCGGACCCTTTCTTTTCTCAGTAGGAATCTCGGGGCGCGATTCCTTCAAGGGGGGCGTTTTGTAACATCCCAAGTCTGAAAAATAGCCATCAGAATGTTTGCTCTCTGTTATTTTATGTTTTGCATCATGGCATCATGTTGATTGCAATTGTTTTGCTTATTTTCCTTTTGTTTTCCACTATTTTCATTTATTTTCCTTTGTTTTCTGTTTGAATTTCAACTCAAATTTCAAACCCTTTGTTTCATCCTTGTGATGTTACAATTTCCAAAGTGAGAGTTCAAATAAAAACAACCAAATTGCTTTCATTTTATTCAATGTTGATCACTCATTAAAATTGTGGGTTTAATCAAACAAATGATTTTCAAATCACCTTCAAGTTCAAATCAATGCATCAAGCAGAACCAATTTGAACTTATGAATTTAATCAACTAATTTAATCAAATTGAATCATAGGGGTCACCCTAATAAAAACATGGTTTTCATCAATAATTATTTAATTATCAAATTACCCAAATTCAAACCAATTCTCAAATCAATACCTTTTGAAACCTTAAGTTCACCACCCTATTTGTAATCTTTAATCACCTTAAATCTTAGGGGTAAACCCTATCAAAAATGTTTGTTTTCAATAAGGTTTAATTCATATTAAAAATCCTTTCAAATATTGGTTTAATTAACAAACAACAATTTAATTTGTAAACCTTGGAAAACAAAAGCTAGTTTTGGGTTGCTAATTGAAAACAGAACTAACCATATTCTTTTTTCCAAAACTTTTATTTAAATTGGAAACTCTCCTTTTTCTTCCAAGTGGTTTTCAGCAAAAAAAATAAAATAAAAAGCAAGCAAAAGGCAGCAGCTAACTAATCTAGCCCAGCCCACCCCCTGTTCTGGCCCATACCCCTTCGTGAGCATCTTCTTCCTCGCGTGACGTCAACTGTGTACGAACACAGAAACAGCCACACGATCATCTCCATGCCCTCCAGATGCTTGCCGTACAACACCTCTCCTCTATATCTACCCTACCTCGAGGCCCTAACCCTAGAAACCCTAGCTCTCCATCCCATCGCTGCCGTCCTCCCATCCACCTTTCTCTCTGCCTGGCCGAATCTTCTGAACCTGAAACCACCCCCGGCAGAGCCACGGCCTCCTCACCGCGTCGACTACCTGGTCACCTCGGGGAGCTCCTCTCCCCGGGAATGGACCTGCGCCGCCGTCCTGGACCGCCCCGTCCCCTCGCCTCGAGCTGGGATCGACCGAGGGCACCGCGCCGTCGCCGGATTTCCGCCGTTATTCTGCTCTGTCGCCTGAACCTCAACGACGACGAACAGCAGGTGAGCTCGCCTCTGCCCTTTTCTCCTGTCCCTCTCGCGCCGACCGCACCCACACCAGCACAGCACCGCACGCGCACGGCGCCCAGCGCACCCGCACGCACATCGCCAGCAGCCGCCGGCGTGCTGCCCGCGATCGACGCCTTGTCGTCAGGTTCAGTAGCGAAGCGATCGGTTGAAGTTCAGTTAACTGTCGAAGTTATGCCATATCTTCAGTCAGCCACAGTATCTAACCAAACAGCAGCAGAGGCGCACTGGTATCATTCCCTTCCGCGCGAGCGATGCGTCCCGGGATCGAACCCCGCGCGGCGCAACCCCTTTTGCAATTTCTTCCGCGCGCGGGGGTTGGGTCCACCCGTCGGTGACCGCCACTGCCACCTCACCTTGCGCACGCCTGCGTGGCTGCCACCTGGGCCTGGGCCCGCACGGCAGCGGCTAGGGTAGGAAGCAGATCCGTAACAAAAGGATTTCAGCGAATTTCCTAAAATCCCTAATTCTTTTTAATAAACAGAAGTAACACAAAACTTTAAAAGTTAATAACTTTTATTCTGTAATTCCAATTAATACAAGTTCTATATGAATTCTGATCCAAATTACCTAAACTTTCCAAATATCCAACTTGTGTACTGTTTTGAAAACTTCAAATGCATTTAAGATTCAAATTTAAATAATTCAAATGCAATTTGTAATAATTCATAAATAATTCATCCCAATTCCAAATAATGCAAATAAAATATGTTTTCCATACCATTTCACCTCACCTTTTCAAATATGATTTTTGTTTTCTGTTTTGAATAATTAAAATTGCCTAAACCATTTAATTCTTGTTTAATGCAATTAAAAATTGTTTATTATTGTTTAATTCATAATTAATTAATCCAAAGTCCAATTTCAAAATGTGAAACATGTAATCCAACTAAAATTTGATGTTCTTTTCAAATATAAATTTTGTTAATTGTTTTACACACTTTAAATGGATGAAAACAATAGTTGTTTGTGTGACATGTTTAAGTAACCAAATTTTCCAAACTTAATAACTCAATTCCAAACTTGTTTTATTCCTTTTCCTTTGCATCCATCTTTGTTATTTGTTGTTATTTTGTTGTTATCATCATGCATGCATCATGATTAACCACTTACACTTGTTAATAAAATGTAGATCATTGCTTCCACCTTAACCATTTGCATCCATATGCAATTCACATTGCATATGGGTCCAATTAAATTGTGTTATCTTGTCAAGTAGTTTATTTTGATGCATCTATTAACATGACATGCATCATCCCATGTTTGTGCACCTATGCCATGATAATGATTGTTTATCTTTCTGCATTGTTTGTTTGCTTCTTCTCGGATACACGACGACGTTGAGACCGACGATCCTTACGACACCCCTTCGAAGGAGTTAGCTCAGTACCAGGCTACTGGGTTTGCAGGCAAGTTATCACTCACATGAACCACTGTGTTCCTTTCAACATTGGTTACCGATACTTTCCGTTGTCTATTTCTGCTAGCCTTAGTAGTAGTTGTTTCTGCTACGATCCTATCACATGAATCCCTTAACCCTGATATTGCCTCACCTCCATACCTATAACCATTGTTTGAGCCCGTGTCTTACTAGCATGCTTAGGTTGTTTTGCTCGAGTCTGTTACCCGTTACTTTCTGTTACTATTTCATTATGTTCTGGGGGCTCGATGTTTAATCAATCAATCATGCTAATGTTACTATTAATAATAAATTTGATGATAAGGCACCGGCAGGAGGCCCATGAGAGGTTTTGGAGCCTGCTAGTGTCGACCCTAATAGGAAAAGGGTCTTGTCTACCGATCCATGATGAGCGCACTAACCGCATGTGGGAAGCGAGTATGGGCGCCCCCCTCAACTTGACCTGATTCGCATCTCGTCCAAATCGCCTCATTTAGTTCGTGTGTTCTATTTGCCGCATGCATGTTTTTGCGAGCCCAGGCCAGGGTGGAACTTTCGTAGTCGGCATATAGGGGGACACGGTCTTAGAGTGCTATGAGGGTCCCTTTTCTTCGGGGCTTGATTAGCCGTGCGCCCAAGGTTCTTTGGGCTTGATGCGAAGAATGGTTGGTTGTGTAGAGTACCCCGCTTGGTGGGTTAGCTTCCCATCTGGCAGGTTATTCTTGCGTGTACGGCCAAATTGGTGCAACCCTGCAGGGATAATCTTCTCGAGAAGCCGTGTTTTCCGCGGTTATGGATTACTTGGTGAAAGTACTGGCTAACAAGTACTCAGGACAACTTAAACATAATGATCCAACATGTTACACCCAATGATTAATAACTTGACTAGTAATAGGTTGATGACACAATAACTTGATTCACCTTTAATACAACTGTGTGAGTTATCCTCGGATTGCTTCTTTGGATAAGGGGCGAGATCCAGGATGGGTTTGTTTGAAGTTATCTTTCAGTTGGTTACAATCCTCGATCTTATCTCCTTTCTGTTAGCCGGAAGTGATAGAATCTCTGTAGTTGGTTAGCGCAGCCAGTTGCAGCATCTTTTATATCCCCTCTCTTCCGTTGAACCCAAGGCATCTGTGCTTGGTGTTGACGGGTTACACTTTGGTGAATTGTGAGTCTTGCTTGCCAGTACGTTTATGTACTGACCCCTTTGGGGCTGTGGTTTACGCAGACGACGTTTCCGAGGATCTACATGGTGGCAACTACGTGAAGTATGACGAGACTGCTGACGAGTAGATAGCGGACCCGGGCAGGATCCGAGACTTCGTGGATGGGCTCCGTCTTTTCGTTTCCGGCCTCTTAGGCCTATTTGGTTCTTGTCTGTACTCAGACATGTTGAATGCTTCCGCTGTATTGTAATGATGTATTGTTGGGGCAGGTGCCCTCTGAATGATTGTATTTGCTATCTCTGCTCTAATGAGAGCCATTTGCAACTTATTTCAACCTTTTGTGTCGTAGAGATCTGTTGTGATATCACTTGTTAAACGCCGTTGACGTACCATGTGTGTATGGTTTGAAGTACGTCGACGGAAGTGCCTTTGATCTCTAGTGGATAGTTTACATCGACGATGGAATAGCAGGGCTTGTGTTGTCGCGCATAAGCGCAGGCCTACCAGGAAGCTGGGACGTGGGAGCAGTTATGCCCCATAATCCAAGCATCTGCTATCCAGTTCGTACGGTGAGTATCCCCTAGAAATCAGGGTGCGACAGTGTAGTCGACGCACATACGCCATGCGGTAGCAGCCTTGGGTCCTCCTTCTTCTTCTCGACCATGACCGGGTTGGCTAGCCAGTCCGGATGCAGCACCTCCATGATGAAATTGCTTATCAGCAACTTGGTGATCTGATCACCTATGGCCTTCCTTCGCTCATCTCCGAAACGGCGCATAGCCTGTTTCACTGGTTTGGCGTCAGGACGCACATGTAGCGAGTGCTCAACCAACTCCCTCGGGACACCTGGTAAATCCTCATTGGACCAGGCGAACACGTCCCGATTCTCACGGAGGAAGTGGATGAGCTCGCTTTCCTATTTCTCCCCCAACCCGGAGCCAATGATGGCCACACGGTCGGGGAACTCAGGGTCAACCTGGATCTTTTTTGTCTCCTGAGATGCCTGGAACGTCGTCCCGTGCTGGGAACTCGGCACGCCCTGCGCACCAGCTTGCGCGGATTGCGCCATAGCTACCACCTCATACATCTTCTTCTTCTCGGCAGCAATCACCATGGACTCCGCCAACTGAGAACCAGCAGAGGCACACTCCATGGACTTCTTGTAATCACCAGAGATGGTAATCACGCCATTGGGACCAGGGATCTTCATCTTCAGATATGCAGTGTGGGTAGAGGCCATGAACTTGCTCAGAGCAGGCCTGCCGAGTAGAGCGTGGTAGGGGCTCTGGTGATCAACCACCTCGAACTGCAGGCTCTCTGTGCGGCAGTTCTCCCTGGTGCCGAATAGCACATCTATCCATACTCTGCCAATCGGATTGCAAGAGACTCCCGGCACGATGCCATGGAAAGTGGTCTTGCTAGGTAGCAGCATGTTCTCGGCCATACCGAGCTTCTCGAGTGTGTCTCGGTACACAATGTTGATGCTGCTGCCGTTGTCGATCAGTACCTTGCTGAACCTCACATTCTTCTCGGGACCCAAGAAGGTAGGATCCAGCACCAAGGCGTAGCTACCCGGGTTGGGCATCACCTTGGGATGATCTACTCGGGACCACGTGATCTCTTGGTTGCACCAATGCATATAGTGAGGAACAGCAGGGATCACAGCATTGACCTCCATGGCACGCCTGTGCTGGGATTTCTTGTCGACAGGCTCAGAAGTGAAGATCATGTAGCTCTCGTGGTGCTCCTGGTACCGATTGCGGTCTCCGCCACCATTGTTGCCGTTGTTGTTGTTACCTTGGTTGTTGTTGTTGCCTCTGTTGTTATTGCGGGTGTAGTAGTAGTTGTTGTTGTTGTTGTTGCGGTAGCCATCATTGTTGAAGTAGCGGTTGGCTCCTAAAGCCACCTGGTTCACATTCTCTCTTCTCGGGAAGGCCGGAGGCCGAGCAGCAGGTGCGCGGGCAGGCTGTACAGCGGCATTCGCAGCTGGCAGTGGAGGAGGAGGAGGCAGGCCCTCGTTCTTGATTTCTTCCCACCAACTGCACTGCCGAGTAGTGTGGTTGGCGGGTCTTGCGGGATGCCGAGTGTGGAATCTGCATGGGCCATCCTTCATGTCCTTGAACACGAAGTTTGGAGCAGGACCCGAGCTGCCCCTACCCTGCTTCTTGTTGCCTTGGCCCTGATTCTGGTTCTGCCCGTATGGAGCTCCAGCAGTTTTCGGCCTCTGGCTACTCCCAGCTCCGGTAGCCACTGCATTCATCTCCTCTGGGTCATACCGGGTGTCGATCCGGTCACCTCTGCGCTTGTTGCGGAACTCATTGCGCTTGCTGCTGTTGATGTAGTAGTTCCTTCTCGGCTTAGGAGCATCAAGAAGGGGCTGCGTCGGGTCGCCGAGTGCGTACTGATCCGCAATCCGGATGGTCTCGGCAAGAGTACTCGGCATCTCCCTCTGGACCCTTTGCCACAACATGCTGCCATGTCTGCAACCCTGCGCAAACCACGTGATGGCCTGGGCCTCATTCACACCCTCACAGGTGTTCCTCAGAGTGCTCCACCGAGTAAGATACTCGCGGTCTGTCTCCTCTTCCCGCTGCCTGCAAGCGGATAGCTGCTGCGGCCTATTCGGCCTCCGGTAGGTGCTGGTGTAGTTGCTAACGAATGCCTCCGCGAAGTCAAGCCAGCAGTTGATGCTGTGCTTGGGCAAGTTGTTGAGCCAGGTCCTTGCCGGTCCCTCGAGCATCTGCGGGATGTACCGCACGGCCCACCTCCGGTTACCACCTGCAATGTGCACGGCTATGACATAATCATTGAGCCAATCTTCCGGTTTGGTGCTGCCGTCATAGCACTTGTTCCCTCTTGCGAGCTGGAACTGCTTCACGGATGGCTCCGTCATGATGCGGGGACCAAAGCACTCTGGGCCAGGCGGCCCCTTGCTCTCGAGTTGCGCGGATAGAGAAATCCGGTCCAGCTTGTGTCTCGCGTCACTGGGCTCCAGCATGCGCTCACCCACACGATCCAGGATGTCATAGCCAGCCAACCCCATGGCCGAGTAGCCATCATCATATCTGTCCACCTGCACGACTGCAGGCTGCTCCACCGGGTTGGCGGCTGGTGCGACTGCGCGCGGCTGTGGCCTCTGCCGAGTAGGCTGAGCAGCCTGATGCCGAGAAGGTCCTGGGTGCTCTCCATCCCGCGGCTGGCTGTGAGCTTTTTGGGCTTGATAGGCTGCTCCTGCAGTGTTGTGTTTTTGCCCAGACTGCCGCGGCACAGCGAGCTGTTTCGCGGCGACAGCCGGGTCGTACACCTGCATCTGCCTGTCTCTGCCGGAGTGCCCACTTCGGTCCCTCTCGCGACTAGGATGCGGAGATGAAGCCTGATCGTTAGATCTAGCCGCATGCGAGTGCACCACCTGAGAAGCTCCAGCACCCGGATTGGCTTTCCGGAACTCCTCGTTCTGCCTAGCAGCCTCTAGCACCAGCTCATTGAGCCTCTCCTGCTGCCTAGCGCGCGCGTCGCCGTCGAGATGCGGCAACTCTGCGGCTACAGCCTCAGCAACTCTAAGGGTTTTGGCGGGGGTACTGTATCTGGGTCTGGTGGAGGTGTTTGCGGTGGCGGACTGACTGGGAGCCTCTACAACCGTTGCCATCTCGGCGCCTAAGTTGCGACGCGTAGCACCTACTTTGCTAGCCCTCCTAACAACTGGCGTAAAGCCGTGAGCCTTGTTGTACTCGTTGTGATCTAGACTAAGCTCTAGCCTAATCTTCTCCAACTCCGCCTGCTCGGCGAGCAGCTCCTGGCGCTGCCGGTCGAGCTGGGCCTTCATGGACAAGAGCTCAAGATCAGTGGGAGGCGGCATACCCGTCCGCACGGCGGACGCGGGTATTGTCGGAGTAGTGGAGGGAGCAAGATTGCAGTCCTTCTCGTAAGGCTTGTGCGTCTTTCCGCCAGCACTCGGGCCAGCGAGATCCTCGATGACGCCCGCGGCGGTAGCAGCCGCGCCCTTCCCGGCGTCAGCAGCAGGGCCAGTCATCATCACCTCCGCGACGTCCGCAGAGCGGCCCAACGGCCTCCCGCGTGCCGCGATGATGGCAGGTGGATCTTCCGTGACATGCACCAGCTCGGGGTACTCGCGGTCGATGACGGTGGCGACGTAGACGAGGTGCGCGCCGAAAGAAAGCACCGAGCCGCCCTCCGGCATGGCCCTGCCGCCGAAATCGCCGGCGTTGTCGGTGACGAAGTCGAAGGAGCCGAATCTGTGGACCAGGCCACAGACCACGCGCTCTCCGGTAGCAGAAATCGATCCCGTCCGAACGGAAACTCCAGCCAGCGCCGCTGGTTGCCCCACGGTGGGCGCCAACTGTCGTGGTGGTGTCACGGCAGATGCCATAGGATGGCTAAAGTTGTGGGGACGATGGACGCTGGAGGCACTCGGGGAGGGATCACGCAGCGAGTAGCCGCGTGAGTGTGAAGCTAGCACTGCAAACAACAAGATCTACCCAGGTTCAGGGCCCTCGTGTGGAGGTAAAACCCCTACTCCTGCCTTTCTCTCTTTATATTCGGGTCTCACCGAGTAGCCACAGTACAAGTGTTTCTCACTACCGAGTAGCCACTCTTCTCTCTACGTGAAGAACTAGGTTAAGAATGTGAACCGGTTCTGGGATCCATCGCGCAGGAGGGGGCAGGGCACCTTATATACTGGTGCCCAGCCGGATGCAGCCAAGATGTCGACACTATGTTCACACTGTGTACTTCCGGGTTCCCGCTGACACCTTTACACCTTTTGGCTTCCTGGATTGTCTTCATCTGCAAAGTCGTTCCGCAGAACCGAGGAGCTGATCTGTTATCACTGCCACGAACACAGAGTAGGTCCCCCCTATCCTGCGACGCCCTGCTGACACACTGTCACGGTCAGGCACGCGCTTCGCAGATGAACAGTGCCGTGAACAGTGCCAAAGTACGGACCCGGGATACGCGGGATCCTGTGTCAGAACGGCTCCTTTGACTTCTGGCCCGAGTAGGAGATCGCCATTTCTACTCGGACCACTTCCTCTACCCGGAGGAGAATAACTTCCCTGATTCTTCCTCCTGGCCTTCAGTGTGTACGGCCGAATAGCGGATGACCAGGTAGCGAGTACCGGGTAGCCGCTACTCTGCCAAGTGTCTCTTCTGATCTTGCCCTTTAGCACTTGCCTTTACCCTACTCGGGGGTATCCCCCCGACACTTAATAAGTTGTTATTTTGTTCCGGTCTTTTATGAGAACAAATGAGATTGTTCAAACTATGACCATATTCCATAATTGATGAATGCGTTAATATAAATCGTGTTGGTAAAGTAAACATCTATAAGACTAAATGCTAAATGCTGCAAGACATAAAAGAATTTCACTTAAATTGTGACACCACCATTTTAGTTCATATAGGAAAGGAAAACATGAAGGAAATCCATGTTAATGGACTTCCATAGTCTTTTTGTTTTGAATAAATTGACGCTTGCGAGACCTCTTCCAAAAGATGACTAGAATTCCGTTCATAGGCCAAAGTAGAATGGACGACTAATTTAGTGGAGATTATACATATTGATGTATATAGTCCATTATGTGTAGTCATGTGTGGTGGATTAATTTTCCTTCATAAAATTACATCGATGAATTGAGTAGATATATGATTATATCTATTTAAAGAGAACGGAGTTTGACATTTTTGAATTGGTTCAAACTATTGTTAATATGAAGTAAAAATCATCGTAACAAGATAATCAAGTATTTATGATTGGATCATAAAGGATAAAGTTTGAGTTAGAAGTTTCGCAAAACATCCGAGGAGTTGTAGAACTGTTCTATAATTTATCCTTCGTGAATACCCCACATAAGTATGGAGAGTTCGAGAGACATAATAAAACCTTGTTAGACATGGTAAGATAAATAAAATGCCATTATATTTTTTGTAGTTTATACATTAGAGACTACCTCTTTTTACACTGAAAAGAGCGCCATCATGATCCGTTGAAATTGACACCATATAAGTTATGGCTTGGGTAGTTACCCGAATTGTCTTTTTCTTTAATTTTGGTATGCATAGCATGTGTAAAATGTTTACAACCAAAATAAGATACATATATGTTTATAATGTTATCCCAACGAATCCATTGGGTATTTCTCCTATCACCGAACTAAAGACAAATGTTGTTTGTCAGAAATGGTGGATTTCTCGAGAAAGTAGTTCTTGCGAAACAAGTGAGTGGGAGGTCAGTAGAAAATCGACCAGATTAGAGAATCTTTGTTATCATGTCAAGAGTAGCGCATCACTGGAAGTTGTTCCGGAGTTTCCTATTTTGACTAAGTAGAAGACACTACATGTGTTGTAGATACTTCGAATGAGTTTGCGAACTGAACCACAAAGGTCCTAAAACTTTGTACTTAGGCCATCTTGTGGTTTGAGAGTGAAGTGTTTTTTGACAACAAAGGACCTGAAACTTATAAAGGAAGCAAATGATGGGTCCTGACTTTGTAAAATTGGCTATGAGTCATTATATCCGTGATAGTATCCCCGTATAAATATCAAGTGTGTGACTCGGTAGTCCTTTCGATAGGCATGATGCCTAACGATAGAAAATGGGTCTACTTAGCAAAAAAGACATGGATATTTACATCCTTTGAAAGTTGTGTTTGTAAAAAAGATGTTTTCGACTAATTTCAAAGAGTTCACTACTACAAGATTTTGATCTTCTATAGTGATGCTTTAGTCTTTGCGGATAGTTCTAGCAAAGTTACATATTATGATATGGCAGTTGAATAACAAAACCAACTCTCTTCTCTAGGAAGTTTGATCGAGGATGTGTACTTGACACAGTCTGAGAGTTTTGTAAAATTCAAATGTTGTCGGCTAGGTATGCAAACTTCAATGGTTCAAGTGAGCATAACAAAGCTGGAATCTTTACTTTAATGAAGTTATCAAAACAGTTTTATTACATCATGAACGGTAAAAGATGCTTGTAGAGTTACAAGAAATTAAGTGGGAGCGCTAAGACATATTTTCTAATACTTTATGTAGATGACATATGGTTGATTGGAAAATATGTATTTTAAATTAACACGGTTAAGATTTTCATATTGATGAAAGGCTTAGGAGATATTAGGCATCGATATCTATAAGAGATGGATTGAAGCGCCTGATATGGTTGAGCCAAATTACATAGATGAAGTATTGAAGTTAGTTAATATCGAAATAACAAGAAGGGGTTCTTGCCACATGGAAAAGAATTGAGCAATAGTCAAGTGTTTTGAGACATGATGAGGAAAATCGAAATTGAGATTTCTAAGTCATGTGTTCCATGCTATGTATACAACGAGATGATATATTTTCTATAGAATGTTATAGCAGAATAATTCATATGATGATTAAAAACAGTGGGAGACATCCTTATGCCATTTTTAGAAATGCTAAGGATATCTTTTCCTATGTAGTAATGACAAAACATTCGTTGTAATATGTTACACTAATAGTCTTGTCATCTATTCAAATAATTTTATCTCAATTAAAATATGTGGTGAAGGGTGGCACAATAGGCTGGAAGGAAGTTCCACGTTGAATTTGAATGAGTTTCAAAATTAAAGTATTGTAACGGATACTACAACAAAGGCTAAGTATATCGTTGTGTTGACAACAAATAATAGGAGTATTTTGTGTCAAGGAGTTATTTATTGAACTTGGTGAAATTCCAAGAATGCCGACACTATAGAGCTATATTTTCACAATGTTAGTAACATTAGTTTAACCTGAGGAATTAAGGTCTCACCAGCTGACCAAATGTATACAAAGTCATCTCATTAGAGAATGAGTGATGCGTGTAGACGCAAAGATTTGCAAATACAAAAGGACCTGAAGATGTCAGATCTTTTGATGAAGTTTACCACATGCGAAGGATGGTAATAACACTGGAATGCCATATGTGTTAAGTGCTTACATACTAGATTATTGACTCTAGTGCAAGTGGGAAGCTGAAGGGAATATGCCCGAGAGGAAATAATAAAGTCGTTATTATCTTATTCCTTGTTTATGATAATTGTTTATTTCTCATGCTATAATTGTATTAACCGGAAACGTTCATACATGTGTGTCTAATAAACAAACAAGAGTTCCTAGTAACGCCTCTCGTTTAACTAGCTCGTTGATTAACTGATGATCAAGGTTTCCTGATCATGAACATTGGATGTTGTTAATAACGGGGTCATGTCATTAGGAGAATGGTGTGATGAACATAGAACCAAATTAAGTATAACAATACGATCAAGCCATTTAGTTTATGTTGTTATATCTTACATACGAAGTAACTCTAATCCTTAGACCATGAGATCATGTTAATCACTAACACCGAAAGAGTGCTTTGATGTCATCAAACGTCACACCGTAACAGGGTGACTATAAAGGTGTCGTTGGGTATTTGGAAAGTATTAGTTGAGGCTCATGGATCAAGAGTGGGAAATTTCCATCCAAATGACGGATAGATATACTCTGGGTCCTCTAGGTGATATCACATCGACACCGCTTGCAAGCACGTGACTAGGTCACAAGGATGTCATATCACGGAACGAGTAAAAGAGTACTTGTCAGTAACGAGATTGAACTAGGTATGTCTGATACCAATGATCGGATTTCGCACAAGTAAAATATCGCGATACAAAGGGAATTGGTTACGATGTTTATGGTTCACACGATCACTAGATTCATCGTTGAATGTGTAGGAGTCATTACGGATCTGCAGGTCCTGCTGTTGACTATTGATCGGAGAGGTATCTCGATCATGTCTACATTATTCACGAACCGTAGGGTGACACACTTAAGGTTTGATGACGCGATTCAGTGGATACAGAATATCGGAGAAAAGTTTGGACAACACCGAAATTGTTTCGGGGAATATTGAAATAGTTCAAGGTGGTATATGTTAATCATTGATTAACAAATAGTTCAAGGGGTTAAGTGTTAATGTTTGTTAATAGGATTAACAAATATTAAAATAAAGAAATGAAATTGTTTTATTTATTTATTAAAGAAAACCCTTGGAATTTTGAGTGGGAATTGATGAGAGAATGAGTGGGTTGAGTGGCGACTCCACCCACATGAGGAGGGGAGAGGTGGAGGCACAAAAATTTTGTGGCTGCCCCCCTCCTATATAAAGAGGGGTTGGACCTCCCTGTCCCCACACAACTTGGTGTCATATCTCTCTCCCTCCTCCCGCTGCTCCACCTCTTGGTCATCCGCGTGGCGAAGCAATGGCCGTCTAATTTCTCCACCACACCATGCCGTCGTGTTGTTGGAGTTTCCGGTGGATCATCTACTTCCGCTGCCCCGCTGGATCGAGGGAACGGAGGTCGTCATAGAGCTGTACGTGTGACCGAGGGCGGAAGCGCTACCGGATTGCAGCGCTCATCTTCGCGATCTTGAGATCGATGTGAGTACGACTACATCACAAACGAGATTTGATCTCATAACGCTTTGTGTCTTCGAGGGTATGTTCTCCTTAAGACTTTCTTTATGCACGTTTGTTACATCTTCTAGATTAGATCTTGCCCTTTTGGGTGTCTCTCACGTAGGAAATTTTTGATTTTCTATGCAACGAACCCTTCACATCTAACTTCCTAGGGATAGAGGCTTCAGATGTTAATTCTTTGTCGCACCCGGACTTCTAAAGGATACTCACCGTTCCGTTGAACAGTAGTAGATTGGATTACGGGGCTTACCGGCACCCGCGTCCTCTTACGAGTAGGCCAACACACGTGTGTGTGACAACCAACCCCTATCTGTTCAGCGTCGACGTAAACTATCCCATAGAAATCAGGACACTACCATTGACGTACTTCATACCATACACACATGGTACGTCAACGGCTTGTAACAGAATGATAGCACAACATATCTCTAAGACACAAAAGATTGAAATAAGTTGCAACTGGCCCTCACTAGGGCAGAGATAGCAAATACAATCATCCAGAGGACACATGTCCCAACATAACATTATTACATCTCAGCGGAAGCATTCAAAGGGTCTGAGTACAGACAAATACAAATAGGCTTAAGAAGCCGGAAACTGAAATAAAGACGGAGCCCATCCACGTAGTCTCGGATCCTGCCCGGGTCCGCTACCTACTCGTCAGCAGCCTCGTCAAACTCCACGTAGTAGCCGTCACTGGGATCCTCGTAAGCGTAGTCTGCGGAAACCACAGCCCCAAAGGGGCCAGTACATAGACGTACTGGCAAGCAAGACTCACAGTTCACCAAAGTGTAGCCCGTCAACACCAGGCACAGATGCCTTGGGTTCAACGGAAGAAAGGGGATATAAAAGATGCTGCAACTGGCAGCGCTAACCAACTACAGAGATTCTACCACTTCCGGCTAACAGAAAGAAGATAAGATCGAGTATTGTAACCAACTGAAAGATAACTTCAAACAAACCCATCCTAGATCTCGCCCCTTATCCAAAGAAGCAATCCGAGGATAACTCACACAGTTGAAATAAAGATGAATCCAGTTATTGTGTCAATAAGCCTATTACTAGTCAAATTGTTAATCATTGGGTGTAAGGTTGTTACTCATTAGGTTCAAGTTGTCCTGAGTACTTGTTAACCAGTACTTTCACCAAGTTAACCATAACCGCGGAAAACACGGCTTCTCGAGAAGATTTATCCCTGCAGGGTTGCACCAATTAGGCCGTACACGTATGAATAACCCGCCAGATGGGATGCCTCCCACCAAGCGGGGCACTCAACACAACTCAACTCTTCTTCGCATCAAGCCCAAAGCACCTTGGGCGCACGGCTAATCGAGCCCAGAAGAAAATGGACCCTCATAGCACTCTAAGAACGTGTCCCCCTATATGCCGACTACGAAAGTTCCACCCTGCGCTGGGCTCGCAAAAACATGCATGCGGCAAATGGAAAACACGAACTAAATGAGGCGATTTGGACGAGATGCGAATCGAATCAAATTGAGGGGGGCGCCCATACTCGCTTCCCACATGCGGGTAGTGCGCTCATCATGGATCAGTAGACAAGACCCTTTTCCTATTAGGGTCGACACTAGCAGGCCTCAAAACCACACAGGGCCTCCTGCCGGTGCCTTATCATCAAGTTATTATTTAACAATAACATTAGCATGATTAATTGATTAAACATCGAGCCCCCAGAACATAATAAAAATATAGTAACAGAAAGTAACGGGTAATAGACTCGAGCAAAGCAACCTAAGCATGCTAGTAAGACACTGGCTCAAACAATGGGGTGTAGGAGTGGAGGTGAGGCAATATCAGGGTTAAGGGATTCATGTGATAGGTTCGTAACAGAAACAACAACTACTAAGGCTAGCAGAAATAGACAACGGAAAGTATCGGTAACCAAGGTTGAAAGGAACACAGTGGTTCATGTGAGTGATAACTTGCCTGCAAACTCAGCAGCCTGGTACTGAGCTAGATCCTCAGAAGGGGTGTTGTAACGATCGTCTGTCTCAACGTCGTCGTCTATTCGAGAAGAAGCAAACAAACAAGGCAGAAATATAAACAATCAATATCATGGCATAGTGCACAATCATGGGATGATGCATGACAATTTAATAGATGCATCAAAATAAACTAGGTGGACTTGGTAACACAATTTAAATGGACCCATATGCAATTGGATTGCATATGGAAAAAGGTCCATGAATTAAGTGGGAACAATGATCTATAATTAATTATCATATGGAAGTTGTTTAGCATGATGCATGCATGATGATAATAACAAAATAACAACAATAGATGCAAGTGGGAAAAGGAATCTGAACAAGTTTGGAAATCATTTATTAAGTTTGGAAAATTTTGGTTACTTAAAGATGTCACACAAGTATTTGTTGTTTTCATCAACTTAAAATGCTCAAAACAAATAACAAAATTCATATTTGAAAAGAATACCAAATTTTAGTTGGATTACATGTTTCAAATATTGAAATAGGAGTTAGGATGAATTTATTATGACTTAAACAATATTAAACAAGTTTTAAATGAATTTAAATCAAGTATGAATTTTATTTGAATTTTTAATTGTTCAAAGCATAAATTCAAATTCATATTTGAAAAGTTTATACCTTTCTAGTTTGAAAACATATTTTGCATGTTCAAAAATAATTTAATTTGAGCAAGTTATGATTTTTGCAAATTTAAATGAATTAAACAAGGATTAAATTATTTAGGCAATTTAAATTATTCAAAACATGAAACAAAATTTATATTTGAAAAGGTTATTTGAAATAGCATGGAAAACATATTTTATTTGCATTTTTTGGAGTTAGTATGAATTAGTTATGAATTTTAGCAAATTGCAATTGAATTATTTGAATTCAAATTTGAATTGCATTTTGAAAATTCAAAACAGGAAACAAATGGTACCAATAGGTAGATAATTAAATTTAGACCAGCACACATATTTTATTTTCATTATTTGGAGTTATAAAATAAAAGTTATAAGGTTTTTAAAACTAGGGACCATTCTGCAATTTTTAAGGGCTTGGATTTGAAAACAGAAAATGTTAAAAACATTTTATACGCATCATAACCCTACCCTAGGAACTGCCAGGGGGGCCCAGGGTCCCTGTGCGCTTGCGTGGCAAGTGTGTGGCTGACAGGGGGCCCTCCCTGTCAGCGCTGCGAGGCAAAAAAGGGGTGGGATTTCTCCCGCGAGCCAAGGCTCGAACTCGCGATCTCACCCGTGCGCGCACTACCTATAACCGTTGCGCTGCGAAGCGTTTGTTGTCAGTAGTACACGCGCACATGGGATAAGGTTCAGATTCGTGAACCTGAACTTTTAACTGAAACTGACGCCGGTGTTTTTCTGAATCGTGGACAGGGCCGCGTCGCCGGCGGTGATCACCGTGGTGCAGGGCTCGAGGTGCGCGTGTGCTGCTGTGATGAAGTGTGCGCTCGCGTGCGCGTGCTCGCGGGCAGGTAACAGAGAGGAGGAGGAGGTCACGGTGGCCTCACCGGCGTTGGCGTGGAAACTGAGGCCCGTGGAAGCTCCCGCGGCGGCGAACGGCGTGGTCGTGGACGGCGTCGCCGATCCAGAGGTGCCCCGAGATCGTGGAGGTGTCCAAACGGAAGAGGAGCAAGCGGTGGTTTGGTTTCTGGGTCTAGGTAGGTAGGTGGCTCGTCGGAGGGGCGGCGGCCATCGGAAATTCAGTCAGGAACTCCGGCGAGTGGCGGCAGAGAGATTCAGAGGGCGAGGGAGATGAAATTCGGCGGCGGTGTCGAGGGGAGAGGGGAAGGTTAGGTCTAGGGTTGCGCGCCGGGTCCTAGGTAGCTTAAATAGGCCACTAGGGAAGCTCCTGGCCGTCGCTGCCGTGCGCTGCCGCCGTGGCACCACGGAGATGGCTGCCGTACGCGAGCCCGATGATGGAAAAAAAACGAATCGGTATCGGGCTGCGCGGTAAGTTAGGGGAGTGGGCTGGGTTGCCCACTTGCTCTGCTGCGCGCGTTTTTTTTTTCTTTTGAATTTTGTTATTCTGTTTTTTTTTGTAGCAAAAGAAAATGGAAGCAAAAGATAGGGTTTTGAGTTTTAAAAATTTAGGGAAAAATCATGTGGGTCAAATAGGTCAATATCTACCAAAAGTCAACTTTGGTTTTCAAAAACATTTGAATTTTTATGCTGTTTGGAATTTAATGCATATTTGGATGATTTGAGTATTAAAATGATTATTGAAACCAAAATTTTAAATAGGGTGACCCAAATAACTTTAATTGGAAACAAAGAGTATAAAATGTTTTGATTATTTTTATAATTTCAAATTGGTGTGCTGTTTGAATGTTTTTGGTTTGAATTTGAATAATTTGATATTTAATTGATTAATATTGGAAACAATGTTTTTATTAGGGTGACCCCTATTGATTAAATAGAACAAATGTGATTAGGATTTGTTTGGTATTTTTATAATTTTCAAATGAGGTGCTGTTTGAAGATGCTTTGAATTTGAAAGCAATTTGGAATTACTTAATTGAAATAAAAGCACCATTTTATTGGTTGATTCATTATGGAATAATTGGAAACAAAAGGTTGTTTGAATTGAACTTTTATTTGAAAAATGTTGTAACATGACAAGTATGAAACACATCATTTGAATTTGTTTGAAATTCAATTATGAAAACAGAATAAAAACAGAAGCAAAACAAATAGTAAACAAATGCAAACAAGGGAATAAACATGATGACATGATGCAATACTTGATTAAACAGGAAATCAAACATTCTAGGGGTATTTTCATACTTGGGATGTTACAAAACGCCCCCCCTTGAAGGAATCGCGCCCCGAGATTCCTACTGAGAAAGGAAAAGGTCCGGATACTTCTTTCGAAGATCCTCTTCGGTCTCCCACGTTGCCTCTTTATCGGAATGATGTGACCACTGCACTTTCAAGAACTTGGTGCTCTTGTTGCGAGTCTTACGCTCGGTCTCATCGAGAATACGAACAGGGTTCTCCTCATAAGATAGATTGTCTTGCAGTTCAATGGAATCATGATCAACTGCACGATCTGGATCTTTGAAACACTTCTTGAGCTGTGACACGTGGAACACATCGTGCACCTTGGATAGTTTTTCTGGAAGTTCAAGACGATAAGCATTTTCTGCCCGCCTTGAGAGAATGTTGAAAGGACCAATGTATCTTGGTGCAAGCTTTCCTTTCACACCAAAACGATGAGTGCCTCTGAGGGCAGTT
This sequence comes from Alopecurus myosuroides, assembly GCA_028641055.1. Classification (NCBI taxonomy): domain Eukaryota; kingdom Viridiplantae; phylum Streptophyta; class Magnoliopsida; order Poales; family Poaceae; genus Alopecurus; species Alopecurus myosuroides. The sequence continues at coordinate 37,826,082 of CM054059.1, read as the reverse complement.
ACACGGAGATATGCCTTGTCACCAGGTGCATAGATCATATCCCTGTGCTTGCTGTCATAGTAACTCTTCTGACGAGACTGAGCAATCTTGAGATTGTCACGAATGATACGAACTTTCTCTTCGGCTTCCTTAACAATGTCAGGGCCTAAGAGTGAACGTTCATCAGCTCCAGACCAATTGATTGGACTCCTGCATCTGCGGCCATACAGTGCCTCAAATGGTGCCATGCCTAGGCTTGCCTGGAAGCTGTTGTTGTAGGAGAATTCAGCATATGGAAGGCAATCCTCCCATTTCATGCCAAAGGAGAGACCACATGCTCTGAGCATATCCTCGAGAATCTGATTGACTCTTTCGACTTGCCCCTGAGACTGAGGGTGATAAGCTGTGCTGAACAGAAGTTTGGTGCCCAATGCTTCTTGAAAACTCTTCCAGAAATGAGAAGTGAATATGCTTCCACGGTCTGAGCTTATTTCCAATGGAACACCATGAAGAGGAACGATCCTTGCTGTGTAGAGCTCTGCTAACTGGCTAGCTGAGATAGTTTCTTTGACAGCAAAGAAGTGAGCTACCTTAGTGAGACGATCAGTGACAACGAAGATTGCATCGTTGCCCTTCTTGGACTTTGGAAAACCAGTAACGAAGTCCATTTCAATCATGTCCCACTTCCACTCAGGAATTTTCAGAGGTTGGAGTAGACCTGCTGTTTTCTGATGGACTGCTTTAACACGTTGACAAACGTCGCATTCAGAAACGTATTGAGCAATTTCACGTTTCATGCCAGGCCACCAATACAGAGTCTTGAGATCCTGGTACATCTTTGTACTTCCAGGATGGATGGAGAGAGGAGTTTCATGAGCCTCCTTGAGAATGACATCTTTGAGACTTTGAACTTGAGGAACTGCAACGCGTCCTTCGAAGAACACAGCTCCTTTGTCATCAATTGAGAAGGACTTAGATTTCTCCTTGCCTTCTTTGATGTGTTCTACCATCTTCTTGATTTCAGCATCACGAAGTTGTTCAGAACGAATCTTGTCCTCGAGAGTTGGACTGGCTGTCAAGCTAGCAAGATAGCCTTGAGGAACAAGACCAAGGTTCAGCTTCTGGAATTCTTCATGAAGTGGAGGTTGGCTTTCCATGATCATGAGATTATTGCAATATGACTTGCGACTGAGAGCATCGGCCATAACATTAGCCTTGCCTGGAGTGTAAGAAATGGTGAGATCAAAGTCTTTAATCTTTTCAATCCATCTCCTTTGCCTGAGGTTTAGATCTGGTTGAGTGAAGATGTATTTCAGACTCTTATGATCGGAAAAGATTTCAGTGCGATTACCCAACAAGTATTGTCTCCATTTCTTGAGGGCAAACACAACTGCTGCAAGTTCAAGATCATGTGTGGGATAGTTTTGCTCATGTGGGTTCAACTGACGTGAAGCATAAGCCACAACTTGACGTTCTTGCATAAGAACTGCACCTAGACCTTGGAGAGATGCATCGCAGAATATCTGGAAAGGTTTGGTAGTATCTGGGCCAACCAGAACTGGAGTAGAAGTGAGTTTAGCCTTCAGGAGATTGAAACTCTCATCACATTGTGGAGACCAAACGAACTACTTGTCCTTCTTTGTGAGATCAGTGAGGGGTTTGGCAATCTTGGAAAAGTTTTGGACGAAACGACGGCAATAGCTAGCCAAGCCAAGAAAACTTCTGACTTGCTTCACCGTCTTAGGAGGTTTCCAATCAACAATTGCCTTAACCTTTTCTGGGTCAATGGCTATGCCTTTGGCAGAGATGATATGACCAAGATAAGCAACTTCTGGAATCCAGAACTCACATTTGGAGAACTTGGCATATAGACGATGCTCACGAAGTTTCATGAGAGTGAGACGAAGATGTTCTCCATGCTCTTCCTCGGATTTTGAGTAGACTAGAATGTCATCGAGATATACCACAACGAACTTGTCGAGGTATTCATGGAAGACAGAATTCATGAGTCTTGAGAACGTCGCCGGTGCATTGGTGAGACCAAAGGACATGACGGTGTATTCATATAGACCGTACCGAGTGGTGAAAGCTGTTTTAGGAATATATTCCTTTCTGATCTTTATTTGATGGCAACCCATCCTCAAGTCCAACTTTGAGAATATTGAGGCTCCAGCAAGCTGACCAAAAAGATCATCGATACGAGGAATTGGATACTTATTTTTGATGGTTTTCTCGTTGAGAGGACGATAGTCAACCACGAGTATTTTTGTTTGATCCTTCTTGGCAACAAACAGAGTTGGGCAACCCCAAGCGGAGGAACTAGGCTGAATGTAACCTTTCTCCATGTACATATCGATTTGCTCCTTCAACAATTTCAGTTCAGGAGGAGCTATCTTGTATGGATGCTTAGAGATTGGAGCAGTACCTGGCTCAAGCTCGATCACGAACTCAACTGCTCTGTCCGGAGGCATTCCCGGCAACTCTTCTGGAAAGACGTTAGGAAATTCACAAACCACCGGAACATTTTCAATTGCAGGAAGGGGTTTTGCATCGAGGTTGAACAGCTGAACAGAACTTGATCCATATGGAGAATAGACTATCTGGCCAGAAGGGTGAGAGAGAGTTATTGACTTTTGAGCACAGTCAATTTTAGCTTCGTTGGTCTTCAACCAATCCATGCCCAGAATGACATCAATGTCAGAATTTCCCAGCAACATGAGTGAAGCAAGGAATATGCGGCCTCCAATTAGGATCTGATTGTCCTTACTTATCTTGGAAGTCAACATTCGCGGTCCCGGAGAGTGAACAGTGATTTGATTGCTTAGCGGAACCAGAACTAGGTTGTATGCTTTTGCAAAGATCTTTGACACAAAAGAATGCGATGCTCCGGTATCAAACAACACTTTAGCTGGAAAAGAGTTTACGGGTAATATACCGAGAACGACGTCAGCAGCTTCCTCAGCTTTGTCGGCCTTGATATGATTCACCCTCGCGGTCCTCCCGACATGCCTGTTGTTGGAGTTGAAGGCTTTAGCCGGGGGAGCACGAACCATTGCCTGGTTGGTGTTGGGGCGAGGAGGTGGAGGTAGCTGCCTCTGAGTGCACTTATCAGCGTAGTGTCCAGTCTCCTTGCACTTGTAGCAAGTGACGACACGAGGAGGACCTGGCCTTGGCTGCCCCATTGGAACCCTCTGACTCTGCATCTGAGCTGGGTTGGGTGGGCGGGGAGCAAAGCCTGGAGAAGCTTGGGCATATGGAGCCCGAGTGACAGCAGCATTTGGCACCCAGATGCGGCGCTTCTTGTAACATCCAAAGTCTGAAAAATAGCCTTTAGAATGTTTTGCTCTCTGTTATTTTATGTTTTGCATCATGGCATCATGTTGATTGCAATTGTTTTGTTTGTTTTTCATTTGTTTTCCAACTGTTTTCATTTGTTTTCCTTTGTTTTCTATTTTAATTTCAAACCAAAAATTCAAACCTTTTGTTTCATCCTTGTGATGTTACAATTTCCAAAATGTTATTTCAAATAAAACAACCAATTTGCTTTCATATCATTCCACATTGATCAACTAATAAAATGGTGCTTTTATTTCAATTAATTATTTCCCAATTGGTTCCAAATTCAAAGCAATCACCAAACAACAACCCTTTTGAAAGTTATGAAAATTGCAAAACCATTCAATCATTTGTTTCCAAATAATTCCATAATGATCACTTATTAAATTGTTGGTTTTAATCAAACAATTAATTCAATCAATTAATTCCAAATCATTTCAAATTCAAATCAAATCTTCCAATCAGCACCCAATTTCAAATTATAAAAATTACCAAACAAATCAAACCATTTGATCTCTTTAATCATTAGGGTTCACCCTAATAAACATGTTGATTTTAATAAAAAATCAATTAATAAGCAATTCTTTCAAATGTTGTTTTAAATTACAAAACAGTAATTAAAAAAATTAAACTTTTGAAAACCCAAACTTGGCATTGGTTGTTACTGACCTAAGTGGCCACACCAACTTTCTAAAATTTTCGTTAACCCCAAAACTCTCTTTTCTTCCTTTTCTTTTTCCTGCAAAAAAAAAAAATAATAACAGAACCAAAGAAATAAAAAAAAGAGGGGGTGCTGTTGGTGGAAACCGGCCAGCCCACCTCAGCCCACTTCCACCTTTGGGCCCGATACCCCTTCATCTCTGTTGTCTTCTTCCTCCCAGCGAACGTCAGCACGGTACGAACCTCATCACCACCACCCGATCCCCCCTCCTCCGTTCGATGACCGCCGTACCGAGCTCGAGCTCCTCCTTAAAAACCCACCTCCAACCACCTACTAACCCTAGTCCCATCCGCAGCGCCGCCATCCCTCTCCCTCGATTTTTTCCCTCCTCCATAAGCCTATGCTCTTCTCTGAAAAATCTGAACCTGAAGTTCGTCGTGGTGGCCGTGGACGTGCAGGCTCGCCGTCGCCGCCCTAGACACCATCGGCGCCAACCGTGGCCGGGAACGGAACCGTGGTGGCTCCCTGTACCTGCCACGCTTCTTCGCCGTGGCTGGGAGTCGCCGTGGGTGGCGCGTCGTCGACGTTTCCTCGCCGCCATCGCCTCTGTCCGCCCCGAGCCGCACGCCTGTCTCCTCCCGATCGCTGCCAGGTGAGGCCCCTCGTCTCCCTTCCTCCCTCTCCCTCCGACCGCAGCACCGCACCCCACACATCCCCGCACCCGCAGATCACCGGCGCCCCCGCAGGAACACCACGACGAGCCGCTGTTTCCGCTGGCCGTCGTTCTGTCGAGGCACAGAAGCGATCACGATTCAGTCAAGTCCAGTTAACCCGCGTGCTGAAGCATATACTCCCCGAAGCCCCCTCCCTATCACAAGCAGCCACACCACCCCACTGGTTCTGTCCCCAGTGCGCGCGCCAGGAGGGTGTGGGTTCGATCCCCACCCCCTGCGAATTAACCCTCTTTTTGTTTTGTTTTTTTCAGAGCCAGAACAAACTGCAGAATCACACATAGGTCCCTTCTATTTCTTTCTAGCCCCTGCAAATTATTTTCCAAGTCCCTGTTTCACTAAAAATGGCAGATTGCACCTCAATTTTGTAAATTGCATAATAAAATCATTTTAACTCCAAATCCAACATTTTTGATATGTTTTCAATACCAAATTAAATGTTCTACCCAAATATAAAATTTGTTTACTGTTTTGAATATTTTAAATTTGTGCAATATTTGAAAACTTGTCAAATTCACTTAAAATTGCAAAATTCATAACTCGTTCATAAAAATTCCAAATTCCACAAACTAAATATGTTTTCCAATCAAATTTTCATGTAATTTCCAAATATAAATTTTGTTTGCTGTTTTGAATAATTTAAATTGCTGAAAACAACTGTTTCTTGTTTATTGCATTTAAAATTGCCAAAATAATAACTTGCTCATTCTAAATCCAATTTCCACAAATGAAATATGTTTTCCATGCAAAATTAAACCCTCTTTCCAAATATAAAATTTGTTCCATGTTTTGAATAATTAAAATTGGTTAAATGATTTAAACCTTGTTTAAATCATTTAATATTGCTAAATTCATAACTTGATCAAATCAAATTCTTTTGGGACATATAAAATATGTTTTCCAACCATAAAAGTATAAACTTTTCAAATATGAATCTCACTTAATGTTTTGAACAAATAAAAATTCAAATAAGTTCACGTTTGAATTAAATTCATTTAATTCTTGCTTAAACTTGTTTAATTCATAAGTAATGTATTTGAAATCCTTTTTCAACAAGTGAAACATGTAATCCACCCAAAATTGTGTGTTCTTATCAAATATAAACTTCGTTATTTGTTTTGAACAATTAAACTTGATGAAAACAACAAATGCTTGTGTGACACCTTTAAGAAACCAAAATTTCTTAACTTAATAAATGAGTTTCTAAACTTGGTAAACCTTATTTCCATTTGGTTCTATTGTTGTTATTTTGTTGTTTTCCTCATCCATGCATCATGCTAATTCACTTCCACATGATGATTAGTTGTAAAACAATTAATTCAACCATAATTCATGGGCTTTCCATATGCAATCTAATTGCATGTGGGTCCATTTAATCCTGTTTCTATCTTGTCAACTAGTTTATTTCTATGCATCAATTAAATGGTCATGCATCATCCCATTGTTTGTGCACTATGCCATGATATTGATTGTTTGCCTCTGCGTTGTTTGTTTGCTTCTTCTCGGATACACGACGACGTTGAGACCGACGATACTTACGACACCCCTTCTAAGGATCTAGCTCAGTACCAGGCTACTGGGTTTTGCAGGCAAGTTATCACTCACATGAACCACTGTGTTCCTTTCAACATTGGTTACCGATACTTTCCGTTGATCTTTTATGCTATCCTTAGTAGTAGTTGATTCTGTTATGAACCCATCACATGAATCCCTTAACCCTGATATTGCCTCACCTCCACTCCTATCACCCCTTTGGTTGAGCCAGTGTCTTACTAGCATGCTTAGGTTGTTTTGCTCGAGTCTGTTACCCGTTACTTTCAGTTATTATATTTTATTATGTTCTGGGGGCTCGATGTTTAATCAATCAATCATGCTAATGTTATCGTTAAATAATAATTTGATGATAAGGCACCGGCAGGAGGCCCTTTGTGGTTTTGAGGCCTGCTAGTGTCGACCCTAATAGGAAAAGGGTCTTGTCTACTGATCCATGATGAGCGCACTAACCGCATGTGGGAAGCGAGTATGGGCGCCCCCCTCAATTTGACTCGATTCGCATCTCGTCCAAATCGCCTCAATTAGTTCGGGTTTTCCATTTGCTGCATGCATGATCTTGCGAGCCCTTGGTACCCGGGTGGAACTTTCGTAGTCGGCATATAGGGGGACACGGTCTTAGAGTGCTATGAGGGTCCCTTTTCTTCGGGGCTCGATTAGCCGTGCGCCCAAGGTTCTTTGGGCTTGATGCGAAGAAGAGTTGAGTTGTGTTGAGTGCCCCGCTTGGTGGAAGGGCCTTTCCATCTGGCGGGTTATTCATGCGTGTACGGCCAAATTGGTGCAACCCTGCAGGGATAATCTTCTCGAGAAGCCGTGTTTTCCGCGGTTATGGATTACTTGGTGAAAGTACTGGCTAACAAGTACTCAGGACAACTTAAACCTAATGATTAACAACCTTACACCCAATGATTAACAATTTGACTAGTAATAGGCTTATTGGCACAATAATATGAACCATCATTAACTCAACTGTGTGAGTTATCCTCGGATTGCTTCTTTGGATAAGGGGCGAGATCCAGGATGGGTTTGCTTGAAGTTATCTTTCAGTTGGTTACAATACTCGATCTTATCCCCTTTCTGTTAGTTGGAAGTTGTAGTTCTCTGTAGTTGGTTAGCGCAGCCAGTTGCAGCATCTTTTATATCCCCTTCCTTCCGTTGAACCCAAAGCATCTGTGCTTGGTGTTGACGGGTTACACTTTGGTGAATTGTGAGTCTTGCTTGCCAGTACGTTTATGTACTGACCCCTTTGGGGCTGTGGTTTCCGCAGACCTACGTTTCCGAGGATCTACATGGTGGCTACTACGTGGAGTATGACGAGACTGCTGACGAGTAGATAGCGGACCCAGGCAGGATCCGAGACTTCGTGGATGGGCTCCGTCTTTTCGTTTCCGGCCTCTTAGGCCTATTTGGATCTTGTCTGTACTCAGACATGTTGAATGCTTCCGCTGTGATGTAATGATGTATTGTTGGGACATGTGTCCTCTGAATGATTGTATTTGCTATCTCTGCTCTAATGAGAGCCATTTGCAACTTATTACAATCTTTTGTGTCGTAGAGATCTGTTGTGATATCAGTTGTTCAACGCCGTTGACGTACCATGTGTGTATGGTTTGAAGTACGTCAATGGAAGTGTCCTGATTTCTATGGGATAGTTTACGTCGACGCTGAACAGATAGGGGTTGGTTGTCACACATACGTGTGTTGGCCTACTCGTAAGAGGACGCGGGTGCCGGTAAGCCCCGTAATCCAATCTACTACTATTCAACGGAACGACGAGTATCCTTTAGAAGTCCGGGTGCGACAAATGGTATCAGAGCCTGTCTCCTGTAGGATCCCTTTTTACTGGTCGCAGTTGAGTCTAGAAACTATTTTGTAGCTATATAGGAAAAATGAAACGTGAGAGTAGGAATTCTGTTCTTTTTCTTCTTTCCCCACCCACCCTCCCTTTTCTGGTAAGGAAGTGCAACGTTGTTTTCCCTTCTCATCTAAAATTTCAAGTTAGGATTTCACGTATTCTGGTTTCTCTAGGATGGTTATATCTACTAGACCATAGGAATGGAGGTGGTTGTGACATGATTTATCATGTTGCCTACTCAGGATTGAGAACGGAGGCGTGTAAGCCCCGGAAGCAAATCCTCTATTCCTTAAGCAGTAGATATTGATCCTTTAGAAGCCCAGATGGGTTTTCCATAGTACCTCAGGAGTTTTGATCTCGTTTTCCCGGAGTTTCTTCGTTATCCTATTCTTCTCAACATCCTTTTCGCCCGTTGAAATCTTGTTGTTGTTTTCCAGTTCAGTTCTTCTACCGGCGTCTAATCAAAACTTCCCAAATATCAAGTCTATCTGGCCAGAAAGGTTGTTGTTGTTGTTGTTGATTCCAGGCTATGAGAGCTGGCATTCCTATCACCTGGGGTTGTTTCGAGGAAGCATTTCTGAATCACCACATTCCAGATAGTCTAATCTCCAAATGAATCAAGTTCTATCCAGCTATACACCCTCAATACAAAACCTCTCCCTTTACTTGAAAATGTTCCGGTGGTTTGCTAATTCCCTGACGTCTATCCAATGTGCACGATGTGTTCCACGTGTCACAGCTCGAGAGGATCTTCCCAAGAAGTATCCGGACCTTTTCTTTTCTCAGTAGGAATCTCGGGGCGCGATTCCTTCAAGGGGGGGGGGCGTTTTGTAACATCCCAAGTCTGAAAAAATAGCCTTTAGAATGTTTGCTCTCTGTTATTTTATGTTTTGCATCATGGCATCATGATGATTGCATTTGTTTTGTTTGTTTTCATTTGTTTTCCACTGTTTTCATTTGTTTTCCTTTGTTTTCTATTTGAATTTCAAACCAAAAATTCAAACCTTTTGTTTCATCCTTGTGATGTTACAATTTCCAAAATGTTATTTCAAATAAAACAACCAATTTGCTTTCATATCATTCCACATTGATCAACTATTAAAATGGTGCTTTTATTTCAATTAATTATTTCCCAATTGGTTCCAAATTCAAAGCAATCACCAAACAACAACCCTTTTGAAAGTTATGAAAATTGCAAAACCATTCAATCATTTGTTTCCAAATAATTCCATAATGATCACTTATTAAATTGTTGGTTTTAATCAAACAATTAATTCAATCAATTAATTCCAAATCATTTCAAATTCAAATCAAATCTTCCAATCAGCACCCAATTTCAAATTATAAAAATTACCAAACAAATCAAACCATTTGATCTCTTTAATCATTAGGGTTCACCCTAATAAACATGTTGATTTTAATAAAAAATCAAATAATAAGCAATTCTTTCAAATGTTGTTTTAAATTACAAAACAGTAATTAAAAAATTAAACTTTTGAAAACCCAAACTTGGCATTGGTTGTTACTGACCTAAGTGGCCACACCACATTTTCTAAAAATTTCGTTAACCCCAAAACTCTCTTTTCTTCCTTTTCTTTTTCCTGCAAAAAAATAAAAATAATAATAACAGAACCAAAGAAATAAAAAAAAGAGGGGGTGCTGTTGGTGGAAACCGGCCAGCCCACCTCAGCCCACTTCCACCTTTGGGCCCGATACCCCTTCATCTCTGTTGTCTTCTTCCTCCCAGCGAACGTCAGCACGGTACGAACCTCATCACCACCACCCGATCCCCCCTCCTCCGTTCGATGACCGCCGTACCGAGCTCGAGCTCCTCCTTAAAAACCCACCTCCAACCACCTACTAACCCTAGTCCCATCCGCAGCGCCGCCATCCCTCTCCCTCGATTTTTTTCCCTCCTCCATAAGCCTCTGCTCTTCTCTGAAAAATCTGAACCTGAAGTTCGTCGTGGTGGCCGTGGACGTGCAGGATCGCCGTCGCCGCCCTAGCCACCATCGGCGCCAACCGTGGCCGGGAACGGAACCGTGGTGGCTCCCTGTACCTGCCACGCTTCTTCGCCGTGGCTGGGAGTCGCCGTGGGTGGCGCGTCGTCGACGTTTCCTCGCCGCCATCGCCTCTGTCCGCCCCGAGCCGCACGCCTGTCTCCTCCCGATCGCTGCCAGGTGAGGCCCCTCGTCTCCCTTCCTCCCTCTCCCTCCGACCGCAGCACCGCACCCCACACATCCCCGCACCCGCAGATCACCGGCGCCCCCGCAGGAACACCACGGCGAGCCGCTGTTTCCACTGGCCGTCGTTCTGTCGAGGCACAGAAGCGATCACGATTCAGTCAAGTCCAGTTAACCCGCGTGCTGAAGCATATACTCCCCGAAGCCCCCTCCCTATCACAAGCAGCCACACCACCCCACTGGTTCTGTCCCCAGTGCGCGCGCCAGGAGGGTGTGGGTTCGATCCCCACCCCCTGCGAATTAACCCTCTTTTTGTTTTGTTTTTTTAAGAGCCAGAACAAACTGCAGAATCACACATAGGTCCCTTCTATTTCTTTCTAGCCCCTGCAAATTATTTTCCAAGTCCCTGTTTCACTAAAAATGGCAGATTGCACCTCAATTTTGTAAATTGCATAATAAAATCATTTTAACTCCAAATCCAACATTTTTGATATGTTTTCAATACCAAATTAAATGTTCTACCCAAATATAAAATTTGTTTACTGTTTTGAATATTTTAAATTTGTGCAATATTTGAAAACTTGTCAAATTCACTTAAAATTGCAAAATTCATAACTCGTTCATAAAAATTCCAAATTCCACAAACTAAATATGTTTTCCAATCAACTTTTCATGTACTTTCCAAATATAAATTTTGTTTGCTGTTTTGAATAATTTAAATTGCTGAAAACAACTGTTTCTTGTTTATTGCATTTAAAATTGCCAAAATAATAACTTGCTCATTCTAAATCCAATTTCCACAAATGAAATATTTTTTCCATGCAAAATTAAACCCTCTTTCCAAATATAATTTTTTTTCATGTTTTGAATAATTAAAATTGGTTAAATGATTTAAACCTTGTTTAAATCATTTAATATTGCTAAATTCATAACTTGATCAAATCAAATTCTTTTGGGACATATAAAATATGTTTTCCAACCATAAAAGTATAAACTTTTCAAATATGAATCTCACTTAATGTTTTGAACAAATAAAAATTCAAATAAGTTCATGTTTGAATTAAATTCATTTAATTCTTGCTTAAACTTGTTTAATTCATAAGTAATGTATTTGAAATCCTTTTTCAACAAGTGAAACATGTAATCCACCCAAAATTGTGTGTTCTTATCAAATATAAACTTCGTTATTTGTTTTGAACAATTAAACTTGATGAAAACAACAAATGCTTGTGTGACACCTTTAAGAAACCAAAATTTCTTAACTTAATAAATGAGTTTCTAAACTTGGTAAACCTTATTTCCATTTGGTTCTATTGTTGTTATTTTGTTGTTTTCCTCATCCATGCATCATGCTAATTCACTTCCACATGATGATTAGTTGTAAAACAATTAATTCAACCATAATTCATGGGCTTTCCATATGCAATCCAATTGCATGTGGGTCCATTTAATCCTGTTTCTATCTTGTCAACTAGTTTATTTCTATGCATCAATTAAATGGTCATGCATCATCCCATTGTTTGTGCACTATGCCATGATATTGATTGTTTGCCTCTGCGTTGTTTGTTTGCTTCTTCTCGGATACACGACGACGTTGAGACCGACGATACTTACGACACCCCTTCTAAGGATCTAGCTCAGTACCAGGCTACTGGGTTTTGCAGGCAAGTTATCACTCACATGAACCACTGTGTTCCTTTCAACATTGGTTACCGATACTTTCCGTTGATCTTTTATGCTATCCTTAGTAGTAGTTGATTCTGTTACGAACCCATCACATGAATCCCTTAACCCTGATATTGCCTCACCTCCACTCCTATCACCCCTTTGGTTGAGCCAGTGTCTTACTAGCATGCTTAGGTTGTTTTGCTCGAGTCTGTTACCCGTTACTTTCAGTTATTATATTTTATTATGTTCTGGGGGCTCGATGTTTAATCAATCAATCAGGCTAATGTTATCGTTAAATAATAATTTGATGATAAGGCACCGGCAGGAGGCCCTTTGTGGTTTTGAGGCCTGCTAGTGTCGACCCTAATAGGAAAAGGGTCTTGTCTACTGATCCATGATGAGCGCACTAACCGCATGTGGGAAGCGAGTATGGGCGCCCCCCTCAATTTGACTCGATTCGCATCTCGTCCAAATCGCCTCATTTAGTTCGGGTTTTCCATTTGCTGCATGCATGATCTTGCGAGCCCTTGGTACCCGGGTGGAACTTTCGTAGTCGGCATATAGGGGGACACGGTCTTAGAGTGCTATGAGGGTCCCTTTTCTTCGGGGCTCGATTAGCCGTGCGCCCAAGGTTCTTTGGCCTTGATGCGAAGAAGAGTTGAGTTGTGTTGAGTGCCCCGCTTGGTGGAAGGGCCTTTCCATCTGGCGGGTTATTCATGCGTGTACGGCCAAATTGGTGCAACCCTGCAGGGATAATCTTCTCGAGAAGCCGTGTTTTCCGCGGTTATGGATTACTTGGTGAAAGTACTGGCTAACAAGTACTCAGGACAACTTAAACCTAATGATTAACAACCTTACACCCAATGATTAACAATTTGACTAGTAATAGGCTTATTGGCACAATAATATGAACCATCATTAACTCAACTGTGTGAGTTATCCTCGGATTGCTTCTTTGGATAAGGGGCGAGATCCAGGATGGGTTTGCTTGAAGTTATCTTTCAGTTGGTTACAATACTCGATCTTATCCCCTTTCTGTTAGTTGGAAGTTGTAGTTCTCTGTAGTTGGTTAGCGCAGCCAGTTGCAGCATCTTTTATATCCCCTTCCTTCCGTTGAACCCAAAGCATCTGTGCTTGGTGTTGACGGGTTACACTTTGGTGAATTGGGAGTCTTTCTTGCCAGTACGTTTATGTACTGACCCCTTTGGGGCTGTGGTTTCCGCAGACCTACGTTTCCGAGGATCTACATGGTGGCTACTACGTGGAGTATGACGAGACTGCTGACGAGTAGATAGCGGACCCGGGCAGGATCCGAGACTTCGTGGATGGGCTCCGTCTTTTCGTTTCCGGCCTATTATGCCTATTTGGATCTTGTCTGTACTCAGACATGTTGAATGCTTCCGCTGTGATGTAATGATGTATTGTTGGAACATGTGTCCTCTGAATGATTGTATTTGCTATCTCTGCTCTAATGAGAGCCATTTGCAACTTATTTCAATCTTTTGTGTCGTAGAGATCTGTTGTGATATCAGTTGTTCAACGCCGTTGACGTACCATGTGTGTATGGTTTGAAGTACGTCAATGGAAGTGTCCTAATTTCTATGGGATAGTTTACGTCGACGCTGAACAGATAGGGGTTGGTTGTCACACATACGTGTGTTGGCCTACTCGTAAGAGGACGCGGGTGCCGGTAAGCCCCGTAATCCAATCTACTACTGTTCAACGGAACGACGAGTATCCTTTAGAAGTCCGGGTGCGACACTTCTGCGGAGGGGTGGTCATGTTGGAGGAGGAACCACCCTCACGCGAGTGCTTGCGAGAATCCTCGAACGCCTTGCGCCCATTTTCCTCATTGAGCGCGGTGTTCACGAGCTCCTCGAAGTCCTTGCACTTGATGTTTGTGAGAGCGTACTTCAGTTCCGGGTTAAAACCTCGGCGGAACCTTGCCATCTTCTTAGCCTCAGTGGACACCTCATCACCAGCGTATCGAGCGAGACGATTGAAATCGTTCTGATAGCCAATGACGTCCAGCTTGCCCTGCTTGAGAGAGCAAAACTCCTCACGCATCCTTTCCATGAGACCATCTGGGATGTGGTGCTTCAGGAAGGCATCCTTGAAATAACCCAGGTGATTGGGTATCCAGCTCTCATGGTCTGGTAGTTTTCCCACCAAGTGGCTGCCTGACCCTTCAGTAGGTAGGTGGCATACTTGACTTTGTCTTCCTCAGCAACGTGAGCAATGTCCAGAGCCCTGGCCATCTCCCGGATCCAGTCATCAGCATCCAGAGGCTCACGTGTTGCCACGAAAGCTCTCGGACCCATACTGAGGAACTCCTTGATACTGACTCATGGAGCATTCTGGTTGTTGTGCTGGTTAGCCTGGAACTGGGCCATCTGCGCCACGACCTGAGTCATCTGAGTCAATAGCTCCGTGATCGGAGGTGGTTCAGGCGGGTTGCTCCTTGTTGGCGGCATCCTGCACTAGTAGGGAAAGGGCTACCAGTGACGAACAAATATCAGCTACCGCTGGCGAACACTTGTTCGCCAGCGGTACAACGCCAGTGGTAGCAGGTTACCGCTGGCGAACAAGGGTTCGCCAGCGGTAGTGCAGGTTACCGCTGGCGAACAAGGCCTTGTTCGCCAGCGATATGTTCGCCAGCGGTAGTGCAGCTGTTCGCCAGCGCTACTGGTTCGCCAGCGGTAGTCAGGGTGTTCGCCAGCGGTTCAGTTCGCCAGGGGTAGGTACTGTGTTCGCCAGTGGTAAGTTTCACAGGTTTGTATTTTTTCTTTTTTTTTGTATAACAGTTTATATATTCTGATTCTGTATATATTCCCAGGTCCAAATACATTCAAATTCTATAATTTATAAACTTTCACACATATAAATCACTGATAGCACATCGATAAATCATAGATACATATGCATCCATCCATAACGAATTTAACACATCGATAACGATATTAACACATCTATACATATGCATCCATATCCAATTCTCATAAGTACAAATACAACACATTGATCTCAATAATATGTCGGAAGATTTCGAACCCAAAATATAGCCATCTAATTAGTTCAACGATTACAAAGGTATGACTACTACATATCTATGCAACGTACGCGCGATATAGAGATCAATCGCAAAGAAGACTAGCTAGATATACGGTCCGCCTCCGCTTTAGCTTCCGCCTCCGCTTGCGATCTTTCGCTAGGGCTAGCGCGCCGTCCACTTCTTCATCTCTCTGTAGACCAAGATAAAAGCATTAGACCGGCAAAGGAAATCACAAGTTCTTATTAGGAGCAATTCGTAACGAATCGAATACATACCGTCGATCATTTCTTCCTCGATGTTGTGATCTTCTGTTTCTTCTCCGGAGGGAACGGAAGAGCACCTTCTAACGAGTTGAATGGTCTCTCGTCAGTCTGCTCTAGCACATATTGTCGCAACTCTTTGTTAGATGGTGGGGTACCGTTCCAGTGGAAGCTAGATCCTGAAGTTACTACATCCTTATAGATGATTGTGCAGATCTTGCGCTGGATGCGACCAAAGTTTTGTCTGTACTCAGCATCAGACCATTCCACGATGCTGCGAGACCATTTGTCCACAGCAGACATGTATTGCAGACTATGTTGGTCCTTCACGATCTCCGTCATGTGTTGGATGAGGTACCATGCCTCCATTTGGCCGCCTGGCGCCTGCTTGGGGCAGGGAAACTCTGTTCTGTGTCTGAACACATATTTTCCTTTAATTTGTTTCTTCCTGTCGCAGAATCCTTCCCCCCTGATGTAGCCATCCATAGCATCATTGAGAACAGACTTGATGAGGGTGTAGTTCTTCTCCTTCATCGTACTCCCGGAGTCGAGATATACTGCGTGCGCGTCTCTCGGGTAGAGCATGATGAGGGTGCCGTATTTGTTTCTGCGCAAAACAGGAGAGTCCATATATATAATCCTCAAAAATTGTATATGCGCGAACTTATGTAAAGATGGGAAATATAACTTACTCAGGAAAGTAGGGCACGAGGGTGATCCTCTTGTGCATATGGTTAGTGAGCAACACTTGTTCGAGGTACTTTGTCGCTTTTGCCCTACCCTTGGGGTTGTTCAAGTACATGTCGTGCATGTAGTAGGGGTCTGCTAGCCCGATGTTGCTGACATTCTCTACGGATAGCTGATGCGCCAAGCTGAGCGTAAACAGACGGACGATTGACGAGTGGAGTGCTTTCATGTGGAACATCCGGAAAATGTCGTCAAATCTAATGATGATCTTGTTTGCGTTGCCTTCAGTGACAAATCCCGCCGTAGATGGCACCTTTGCGACCAAAACCGGCAGCGTTGGATTTTTCTCTTTGAGAAGCACCTCCTCCATATATAGTACACCGTCATGGACGCTACGCATATCACCTGTCAGCAAGGCGACCAACCTCGGCGGAAGCATCGGTTTCCCCAACTCATGGATCTGATGCCAGTCGGTTATGGGTATCCTATCCAATACACGTCCTGTCTGCGGCTTAGACTTGGTCCCCTCCACCGGTTGGCTCATCGATGCAACGGCAGGAGCCTTCTTAGTTCTTTTCCGTGCATACTTGATGTTAGGCTGAGTCTTATGAAATACATCAGCTACCGCCTCTTTGAGGGCATCCTGGCTGATGACTTCTTGCTCGGGGACTGCCGGCTCTTGAGAAGAGAAAAGACGCTTTGTGCATCGATATTTATCCGCCTCCTCCGCTGGCAAGAGAAGTTGATCAAGATCATCCAGGCCGGGCGCCCCCTCGTAAGGATCGTCGACGAGGTAGTCATTCGGGTTCTCATCTTCGTCGTCGTCGTGCTGCACGGACTTTGCAGGTGAGAAATCCTTGTGTTGGCTCGGGTGCCCCGACCCCTGGACCGGTGTTGGAGTGTTGGCAGGAGTACTTTCCAAACGAATTAGTGATTTCGGCCAGGTCAATGGCCAAACCAAGCATTGCTCCAGGTTCAACTCGCTGTCGGCTGCGGGTGGTTGGTTCGGAGGATCGAGAGCACCGCAACCAGGGAGCACCCGACTTAATGTCACTCTGAACACGTCCTCGGGCATACGAACGCCGTGGGATACGCGGTTCAGAGGTGTGATGATTTTTCCTTTGGCGACGTCCTTTAACTCGCCGTTCACATTAAGGAGCAATGTGCATCCCGTCTCGTCGGCCTGCGAAACGTCGCGCGATCGTTGTTAGAGACTGATGCCGTCACGAATCAAGTCATAATATATAATTAAGCAGTGCACGTTGAATTACCGTGAGGGCATTGAGCTCGGACAAGGGGGATGGACCGCTAAGTGTCGGCGGCGGCGTTGATGAGATGTGGCGGGGCGGCGACGGATCTTTGCGACCTTCCGGCTGAGGGTTGGGGGTCGGCTCGTTCCGCGCAGCAGACGCCACGACGGGGGCCGCGTTCTGCGGCGCCACGACGGGGGCCGGGTTCTGCGGCGCCACGACGGGGGCCGCGTTCTGCGGCGCTGGCTGCACAATTTGGGCTACGTTTATCTGCGGGAGCGGCCCTTGTCCTCCACCTAGCATCCACGGCGCTAAGGACTGAGCGACGGTCGAACAGATGGTAGGGAGGAGCTCATTGAGCCTCTCGTTCACAAGCTCGTCGACCGTCTTCTCCGGGCCCTTGTTCCGCTCCTTGCGCTTTTCCCTGGTGTCGGGGTAGTATTGCGCATGCCGATGACCCTTTCCGAGGCCATGCACATGGCTACGATTCGGCTTCTTGTCAAGGGGCACTCCCTTCATCGCGTTAAGCGCCCTAATGAAAGGGGTGTCATACGGGTCCTTGTTCGTCGTCGCCGAGGACCCCGCGTCAGATTGAGATAGGCGTTCTTTTTCTTGTTCCTCGATATACTTATCCTCGAGCAGCTTGACCTTCTCGTTCAACTCAAGATCGCCGGGCTTTTTGGGATCTTCCCTGTAATGGGCCCTGACAAAATTTCTCACCTGCGGGTCGGTGATCTTGTCAAACGGGTTCGGCCCTTCTCTCTTCGAATCCTCCTTGGCCCATACTTTCTGCTTCCCAAGGTAACCCCGGCTTCCGAGATTGTGAGGGCCAATGTTCTTTTTTCGCTGTTCTTTCCCCCATTTAGTCAGCGCAATCCTTTCCGGTTTGAGTTCGTCGATCTTGAATTGGGCCAAGTCTTCCTCGGAAATGGAGGGCCACATCTTATGGATCTCATCAAAATCCTTACCCTTCGCAAGCATCTGCCGCAAACTGGATCTCCAAGTCGTAAACGCTTTGGCGAACTTGTTCAGTGCTAAGGAGTTGACCAGATTCTTCTTCAGGTCCTGGTTGTCGTAAGGATCCGGGAATTTATACCTTGTGTGCAGCTTCTCAATCAGCAGGGCGGCATGAGCCGTGTTTTCTTTAGCTTTGATGTGCTCCATGTTAACGTTGCCAAAGTCTCGAGCTATGCAGCCTATCTGGTTTCCATAGCCCTTGGCATAACTCTCCGGCTCGATGGGAGCACCGCTGGGGTCCACTTCCGTGAACTCTTCCCGCATGGTGGCGAGCATGTTGTGTCGCCTCTCTTTGCGCCTAGCCGCCGCCTCGCTACCGGAGGCGGTATCCCCGGTGCCACTACCGGTTTGATCACCTTCTGCGCCCGATGTATCGTTGTGTGGCTCTAGCTCCTGGCGAACGGTTTCGTCCATCTCGTCGTCTGCATCGTCGCCCTCCATCTCTAGATCCGGGTGCGGATCTACGGGTCCGCCTCCCGCGCTTAGCATGGAAAGCCACGCATCGTCGTTGTCTCCGCCGTGTCCGAGACCAGAACCACCCGCCTCGTCGTTGTGAGCCATATCTAAGGAAGGAGAGAAAACCCGAAATAAGTTCAACAAATCCTACAATTTAGACGATGTATACCCCATATGAGTCCAAATTTCTCGGACACTCTAAGTTGTGATATTTTTAGCAAAGATCATGCCAAAATTCACGGAAAATTTCGGCATGACCTTTGCTAAAAATAGCACATATGGAGTACCCAAATTTGCCGGAACGGAAATTAATCAACATTCCGGCAAATAGGGACTCACGTGGGGTACCTGCACATAAAAACCCACCCCTCATATAATCCCACCCCTCATATTATCATCGTCATCCACACGAAGGTGGGCACATATCCACACGACCACACACCATCTCCACCATCCATACACCACCATCCATCACCACCACCATCCATCACCACCATCCATACACACCATCCATCACCACCAACCATCACCAACCACCAAAAACAATTGTGACATAACATGGGCACAAAACTATGATTTATGTTAAGATTTATAAGCACATGGGCACAAAACAGAATGAATTAGCTACAGGTTCAGTTGTAAATCAGTACCAAACAAATAATAGCTACAGGTTCAGTTGTAAATCAGCATGTGTTTCACATTATAAATTAGCATTCTAAATTAGCATATAAACTTCTTATGCATTCTGTTTGAAATTAGCATCCTATGACCTAATTAACAACTCATTGAAGATGATAATGTAGGAAGAGCAAAGCTAAAAAAAAGGAGAGGATTAGTTTGGTGGGCTGCAGGGAGAGCAAAGATAATGATAATGCATCCTATGAACTAATTAACAACTCATTGAAATTTCTGTTAACTCTCTGTATAAAATTTCTGGGTACACACAAGATCAAATCAAAATGAATAAAAAAATGTTTGTGAGTAGCTATTGTTTCTGGGTACACACAAGATCAAATCAAGATCTCTGAATTTTAATTACTGCAAGCACAAGCACACCTATTGTTTCTGTGCAACCATTTTAGCAACAGCACAAGCACAAGACTTGAACAATCAGAGGAAGCAACCATTTTAGCTAATTTTAATTACTGCAAGCACAAGCACTTGCTTCTGTTTGTTTTTCTAAATAGGCAAAAACTGATTGTTTGTTCCCACCGAAAAAGTGCAAGCATGCAGGAATTTGATTTAGCTAGCATAAAAAAACTAGCATAAAAACTCGAAGGGGCCAACATCTGGTAGCTAGCATAAAAAAAACTAAGCTTGGGCATGCACAAAATTTCCGTAACATGTCATTAGACAAACAGATGAACAAGCAACAGCAACAATTCCAGTAAATTAACAAGTGTTTTTTATGGCATACTACTGATGTTGTCATTACCTTGTTTTAGTTAATCAGGGGAGATAGCTTAGCCTAGCATGCTTAACTAATAATTCAGACACGGGAAGACTAGTTGTAACAAGTGCCTACCAATTAATGGCTGTAATTTCTTTCTCTTAAGCTTTTGTAGGTGCTGCATTGATTATTGAGGCAACCATTTCGTTGGTTCAACTGTGTGACAGGATCAGTAGTAGTAAAACCCACAAGGAACCAAAAGGAGATCAAAGACAGTGCTGTTGTAGCACATGGATTCAAACACAAGGAAGATCACCAAACCGAAAAGTAAAACCTTTACTCCTTAATTTGGTTCCTCTCTACATTGTCATGCCTGCCACTTCAACTTGCCTTCCTAGGCCGCTCTCAGAATTCAGAAACTACCACTGCTTCCTTTCTATAGCCAGGGCATGCAACCAGGAGTTGATCACACAACCCCTATCCAAACGCAAAAAGATACACACCCAGTAACCACACTATATATGACTGGACATGGGGCAGCTAATTTCTTATCAGAACACGGAAAAAAGCACACAAGCAACAGATCAAGCGCATTATCGAAATTCAGTTTCGTCAGTTAAAGTCTTAGGGAAATTCAGTTTCGTCAGTTAAAGTCCTAGCTACATGGATCCAAATAACTAACTAAGCATATGGATATGCAAACCAAAAATAGAAAAATTTAGCAACAGAGAACTCGTTACCTCGTTCAGGATTTCTGTCGAACACCTTCGAGGCAGCGGAGGGGGCAGTGTTCGGGGCAGCAGCGAGGCCGAGGAGGTGGAGGGGAGGGCAGAGAGGGAAGGGGAGAGGGATCGATGGCGTGGCCGGAGAGGGAGGGAGGGGCGCGTGCGCGGTGGCCGGAGAGGGAGGGGCGCGTGCGCGCGGTGGCCGGGCAGAGAGGGAAGGGGAGAGGGATGGAGTGGCAGTGGGCGGGGGAGAGTGGGGCAGTGGGGGTGGGAGAGAGGGAGGGCGTCGCCGGTGAGAGTGGAGAGGGCGCTGCTGCTGCGCGGTGGTCGCCGGAGACGAAGAGGGCGTCGCCGGAGAGTGGAGAGGGCGCGCGCGTGTGTGTCTGTGTACTCTCGCTCGATCGAGAAAAACGGCTAAGTCCCGCGCGGCCCTGTGTAGCCAACTGTGGGGATCACCGCTGGCGAACTTTTCTGCTGGTTCGCCAGCGCTAAAACACCGCTGGCGAACACCACTGTCTGTTCGCCAGCGCTACGACCATACCGCTGGCGAACAAAGTACGGTTCGCCAGAGGTAACATAGCGCTGGCGAACAGGCAGCTATGTTCGCCAGCGCTATCTTTTTCATTTTATTTCTTTATTTTGAGAAGCATTACTGTTTTTTCTTTATGTTTTATTTTGGTTTCTTTATTTTTTTAAATTATTCAAATACATTTCATTTATAATCATTCAAACACACAGTACAAATTAATTTCAAACACATTACAAATAATAATGTTTTTTTTTGTTTTCTTTATTTGTTTAAATTATTCAAAGACATTTAATTTATAATAATTCAAACACATTACAAATTAATTTCAAACACATCACAAATAATAATGTTTTTTTTTGTTTTTCATTATTCCCTTTATGTTTTCAATTGTTTTCCAATATTTCCTTCTTGTTTTCTGTTTTCATCATTTTGGTTTTAGTTGTTTTCTATTGTTTTTTCTTTATGTGTTCTATTGTTTTTCGTTGTTTCCTTCTTGTTTAATTTCTATTTGGTTTCCTTTATGTTTCAAATAATATAATTCCACACATTTGAAATAAAGAACAAGGTACATTAAATTTATAATAAGTGCACATCGATATCAGACTAGTTGATCCATGCATATACATAGTTTCGTCGCATACAATTGGCAGAAAAATATATACATAGTTTCTCATCAGTGTTTGATTTTTTTGCCTTTTTTGGTCGAAGTTGCATAATTTAACCCCACATTATGACTTCTTCTTCTGAATGGAAGACCATGCCTAGGTAGCGTAGTTCTGCTTCTTCTTGTTGTGTATGTTGCATGACTATCATCATCATCTTCTTGATCATCGTCAATATTTGGGTCGCCGAACGTGTCGAACTCGTCCTCGTCAACGACTCCATCCATTCCGATGATATTTCTTTTCCCTCTCCTCACGACAACACGGCTAGGCCTTGCGGGGTCTGTTATGAAGAAGCATTGTGACACATGCTTAGCCAATACCCATGGCTCATTTTGCGCTGTGACATTCGCGCTTGATGAGGTTCCGGCTTCGGGAATAACCATGGTTGTAAAGTATTGGTCTTCTTTCCTGACGGTCGACATCCTAGCCCATCTGACGCGGAACATAGGCACCTTCTCTCCAGAGTAGTTAAGCTCCCATATCTCCTCGATCCTTCCGTAGTATCTTAACTTTTTGTCACCGGTGTAGGATTCCATCGTTACCCCTGAGTTTTGATAATCGGAAGTTTTGTCTTTCTCCTCTGTGTAGAAAGTGAACCCGTTGATATCATATGCTTGAAACGTCGCTAGGTTGGGAGCTGGGCCATGTGCCAAGGCGTACAAAAGTTTATTTTTCGCACAATCCCTTGGCGGTGGATTAGCGACGATCACATCTTTAAACCAACGCAAGAAAGTGGAGTTATGCTCTCTGATTATTTCTCCTTCGGTCCTCCGCTTGCCTTGTTCACTGTACTTTTTCATAATCGAGCTCTTGTGTTTTTCCACCCAAGTATCGACCATGTCAATGTGTTGGAGAGCTACTAAGTTTGCCCTGTTAAAGTCGGTGCGTCGACAAGCCCGATCCACATGCACTTCTCTACGTCCATTTTTGTGACCTACTCCATCGAGCTTGCCAATGTGCTTGTTTCTGGGCAGACCAACTGGGTCCTCCACGTCCATATGATTCGTGCAGAAAGAGATGCACTCTTCGGTGAGAAAGCCCTGAACGATGCTTCCGTCCGGACGAGCTCTGTTGCGAACATATCCTTTGATGACCCCATTCATCCTTTCAAACGGCATCATGTTGTGCAGGAACAACGGCCCGAGATGGATGATATCGTCCACGATATGGACCAACAGATGAACACATATGTCAAAGAATGATGGTGGAAAGTACATCTCAAGCTCGCATAGTATCACGACAATCTCTTCCTGCAGCCTTGAGATCTGCTTCCCCGTGATCGACTTTCGAGATATAACGTCGAAGAAGTTACAGAGGCCAAACAGGGTTTCCCGGACGTGTTTGTCCATTATTCCGCGGATCGCAACCGGAAGTATCTGCGTCATCATCACGTAACAGTCATGAGACTTCATCCCGCTAAACTTTTGTTTCTGCGCGTCGAGGAATCTGCTTATTAGCCCTGAGTAACCGCTAGGGACTTTGACTCCGAGAAGGCACATCATCAATTTTGTGATCTCGTCCGGACTAAGAGTGAAGCAGGAGGGGGGGCAGTAATAGTCATTCCTCTTAACCCTTTTGGCCTTGCGACCATCCGTCTCCTCATCACACGATTGATCGCCGTCGTCATCATCCGGGCGTCCCCCCTGAAGATCTACCCTAATACCAAAATATTTCAGGTCGTTTCTTGCTTTCACCCCGTCTTTGGTCCTCTCCGGCATGTTGAGCAGCGTGCCAAACAAACTTTCAAACACATTCTTCGTGATATGCATCAGATCAAGGCAGTGAGGCGTATCGAGAAAGGGCCAGTATGGCAAGTCCCAAAACACCGACCTCGTCTTCCATACATCCAGAAGCGGTTTTGGCGCCTTTTGCTTCTTTCCAGGCTCTGGGCATTCCTTCCAATCATTCAGCAAATTGTAGATTTCTTCGCCGCACCTCTTACGTGGAGGTCCACGGAGCTCATCCTCACCGTTAAAAAGGTCTCCTCGCCTTCTCCACGGGTCTTTGTTGGGTAGCCACCTTCGATGGCCAACGAAAACTGTTTTCGAAGACCCAGGATCTTTCGGAAGTTGCATAAACGTGGGGTCATCCATGCACCTCACGCAACCGTTATGTCCGTGGCACACCTGGCCCGCCACATATCCGTAGCCTAGTAGGTCGTGAACCGTACAGAGTAAGACAGCTCTCATTGGGAAATATTGTTCAGCGAAGGCGTCCCATGTGTTCACCCCTTCCTCGGCCCATAGCGTTTCCAGCTCATCTTTAAGCAGCTTCAGGTATAGATTTATGTCGTTGCCTGGTTGTTTCGGCCCTTGAATTAGCATACTCATGTGAATATACTTCCTCTTCATGCACAACCAGGGAGGGATGTTGTACATCCATACAAACACGGGCCAGGTGCTATGGGTGCTGCTCTGGTTGCCAAACGGATTGAGTCCGTCGGTGCTCACACCCAACCTGATGTTCCTTGCCTCCGCCCCGAACGTTGGATATTCACAGTCAATTGCTTTCCATTGACTTGCATCTGAAGGATGTGTCAGAATTACTTTTTCACTTCGATTTGGATCTTTCAAAACTTTATTCCTCCTTTTCGCGTGCCAGCGCATGAGCTCTGCTTCCTTGCGGTCCGCGAAATACCGTTGCAGACGGGGAATGAGCGGAAAGTACCACACAACTTTCCGAGGAGCTTTCTTCTTCCCTTTCTTGTATCGAGCGGCGCTGCAAACTGGACAAATGGTTTTGTTCGCGTCCTCTTTCCGATAAATGTAGCAATCGTTGATGCACACATGGTATTTTTCGTGAGGTAAATCAAAGGGGCACACGACTTTCTTGGCCTCGTCGCAACTTTTAGGACAAGTGTTGCCCTCTGGAAGGACATCGTGCCAGTATTGCAGGCTTGCATCGACGCTTATGTCGCTCCATTTGTATCTCGCCTTCATCTGCAGAACATCGAGGGCCACTCTCAGGCGGGACTCTCCCGGACCGCAGCCTGCATACAACGGTGTCTTCGAGTCTATCTCTAGTTGCGCCAGCTTCGATTGCTCTCTAGCAGCAGATATCGAGTTAGTCGTCTTTCTCAAGAGCAGTTCTTTCAGATGAGGGTCACGCACAACTTCCGTTAGGGGTGTCCCTGTGTCCTCGTGATCTTCTTCCACGTCTTGTTCAACATCTTCTCCATGATCATGTGCTGGGTCATAAGGCTGATCTTGGTCCTGTTGTAGTTGGTCCTGCTGTAGTTCTATTCGATCGTTGCTATTGTCCTGTTGCACATCATTTCCTACCGCCGCCGCCCCATGGACTTCATCATCTTCATCATCACTTACCCACTGACTGTTATACCCATCCATGAAACCATACCTTAGGAGGTGACTGAGCAAGTCTCCGGTAAAGGGATTGAGCAAGCCCCCTAGTTTGCACTTTCGACATGGACATCGTATCTCCTTGCGGCCATTTTGTAACATGTCTTCTGTCGCGTGTCTCAAGTAACTATTCACGACACGTTCACTCTTAACGACCACCATTATATGTCGCCTGCACGAGAGCGCGCGCCGATATAATTAATATTAGAACCAAACATAATATATATATATATTGCGATATTCACGGAAAAAAATCGGCATGACCTTCCTACAAATTGGAGGTTAGAGGAGTGCCAAACTATGCCGAGACGGAAATGAATCAACATTCCGGCGATAGTTGGCTACTCAATTTCATTCCACAACAAATTGCGCACACATGCATTTATCGTCTCCATCACACGACCATTGTTGAATCCGGTGAAATTTCACACATATTGCATATCGCGTGTATCCGGACAAAATTTATATACAAACTCATTTAATTATATATTATCATTCATCACACCTCAAATGAATAGATGCCCACACGATGATATCCGGAGAAATTTGGAGCTTTGGAGAGAAAGGGGTTAATTCTAGATCTAGATGGCTAGGGAGGGAAAATTTGGGGTAGAAATGATGTTAGGAGGGAGATAAACATATATATACCAACTAAAATAAATTTAGTTGGTTCAAAATAAGGTAGGAGGGTGAAGAAATTGGCATAATTTCGAGCTAGAGAGAGAAGAGGGAACAAGGTGAAGAAGATAGAGTGGAGGGGAAAGTGGGTAGGTGGGGGTGCCACTTTGTGGCAATATCTGCGGACTACCGCTGGCGAACAGATGCTTCTGTTCGCCAGCGCTAAGATGCGTGCTGGGCCCACATCTTAGCGCTGGCGAACAGAAGCATCTGTTCGCCAGCGGTTGTGGTAGTAGCGCTGGCGAACAATACAGGCCGTTCGCCAGCGGTAAAATAAGGCAGCGGCGCTACCATTTCAAATCGCGCGCAGGTGGGGCCCAGGCATACCGCTGGCGAACAAGGGTGGTTGTTCGCCAGCGGTAGTGCTGGCGAACAGGCATAGTTGTTCGCCAGCACTATTAGCGCTGGGCAACAGCCATTCTGGTTCGCCAGCGGTATGGTGGTGGCTATAAGCCATTCCCTACTAGTGCTGGATAGACATGCATTTTAGCGCAACAACAGGAAAGGATAGACTTGGTAACCGAAAGAGAGATTATTCCGACGCATGAATAGATAACCAACAGGTACATCATCACATGTTCAAATACATCAGAATATCCAACACACCAATACATGGTTCGAAAGCCAAAGGATAACTAAACATAGCTAGGTATGGGTACATCGGTACTCCCATGCTCATCACGCAGGACGGCGGTGAGTAGTACGACGAGAGATACGGTGAGGAGGAATCCCACGAAAGTAGGTAGAACGACGATCCACGTAGATCGGGACTGCTCTGAGAGCGACTCTCGGTGTGGTGAAGTAGAAAGCGTCGTCTCCCTGTGCTCCAAAGCGTGGAATCCCAGTGTAACCAGCTCCGAGGTTGAGGAGTGGACCTCTGATCGGCTTGTAACCTCCAGCATCTAGCAGACGATGACCAACTGGCTGATCGAAACGTGCAAAGCGCTCATCTCCAACAAAGTCTGTGGTGTACGTCGCCAGACGAGTCAAAGCAAGGTAGAGCTGCTCCCTGACTGAGGCCAACTCCTGAGAAAGTGTGGTGGCAACAGCGTCACTGTGCCTCACAAACTGAGCGGTGGTGTGCAGCCTAGTGTTATCATGCTCGTAGACATCCAGGTTGTCGTAGAGAGTGAAGTGAGCTCCCTCCGAAGTGATGTAACTACAGGGGATGTGGCGATAGATAGAATCGTCAAATCCCCAGTAGTCAGCACGAAGGACGGTGAGACTCACATAAGCTGCCTGCTGCATGGCCATATCCACTGTGGAACCTACTGCCTCGTAGCGGTGGGCTACACTCATGCCATCATCTGACAGAATGTAGACGATAGCCTGGTAGTAGGTCTGGTCAAACTCTCGCTGCTGCTCGTAGACCTGGTACTCTGGTGCCCAACGGAATCCCAGATAAGTGACCATGTCTCTCAGCATCTCCGGATAACCGGCGGTGCTCTCACAACGAGTCATCCGAACCACCTGCGGGAAGAACCTGAGATCCATCTGCAGATGATGGAGGAAGTTTTGATTAGACGCTGGTAGAGAACTGAAGTGGAAAGCAACAACAAGGTTCAACGGACGAAAAGGATGTTGAAAAGAACAGGATATTGAAGCAACATCGGGGAAACACGAGACCGAAAACTCCTGAGGTACTACGGAGACCCAAAAGACGTGAAATCCTAACTTGAAAGTTTAGGTGAGAAGAGAAAACAACGTTGCACTTCCTTACCAGAAAAGGGTGGGTGGGTGGGGAAAGAAGAAAAATGGAAGAATTCCTACTCTCACGTTTCATTTTTCCTATATAGATACAAAATAGTTTCTAGACTCAACTGCGACCAGTAAAAGGGATCCTACAGGCAGACATGCTCTGATACCATTTGTCGCACCCGGACTTCTAAAGGATACTCGTCGTTCCGTTGAACAGTAGTAGATTGGATTACGGGGCTTACCGGCACCCGCGTCCTCTTACGAGTAGGCCAACACACGTGTGTGTGACAACCAACCCCTATCTGTTCAGCATCGACGTAACTATCCCATAGAAATCAGGACACTACCATTGACGTACTTCATACCATACACACATGGTACGTCAACGGCTTGTAACAGAATGATAGCACAACATATCTCTAAGACACAAAAGATTGAAATAAGTTGCAACTGGCCCTCACTAGGGCAGAGATAGCAAATACAATCATCCAGAGGACACATGTCCCAACATAACATCATTACATCTCAGCGGAAGAATTCAAAGGGTCTGAGTACAGACAAATCCAAATAGGCTTAAGAAGCCGGAAACTGAAATAAAGACGGAGCCCATCCACGTAGTCTCGGATCCTGCCCGGGTCCGCTACCTACTCGTCAGCAGCCTCGTCAAACTCCATGTAGTAGCCGTCACTGGGATCCTCGTAAGCGTAGTCTGCGGAAACCACAGCCCCAAAGGGGTCAGTACATAGACGTACTGGCAAGCAAGACTCACAGTTCACCAAAGTGTAGCCCGTCAACACCAGGCACAGATGCCTTGGGTTCAACGGAAGAAAGGGGATATAAAAGATGTTGCAACTGGCTGCGCTAACCAACTACAGAGATTCTACCACTTCCGGCTAACAGAAAGAAGATAAGATCGAGTATTGTAACCAACTGAAAGATAACTTCAAACAAACCCATCATGGATCTCGCCCCTTATCCAAAGAAGCAATCCGAGGATAACTCACACAGTTGAAATAAAGATGAATCCAGTTATTGTGTCAATAAGCCTATTACTAGTCAAATTGTTAATCATTGGGTGTAAGGTTGTTACTCATTAGGTTCAAGTTGTCCTGAGTACTTGTTAGCCAGTACTTTCACCAAGTTAACCATAACCGCGGAAAACACGGCTTCTCGAGAAGATTTATCCCTGCAGGGTTGCACCAATTAGGCCGTACACGTATGAATAACCCGCCAGATGGGATGCCTCCCACCAAGCGGGGCACTCAACACAACTCAACTCTTCTTCGCATCAAGCCCAAAGCACCTTGGGCGCACGGCTAATCGAGCCCAGAAGAAAATGGACCCTCATAGCACTCTAAGAACGTGTCCCCCTATATGCCGACTACGAAAGTTCCACCCTGCGCTGGGCTCGCAAAAACATGCATGCGGCAAATGGAAAACACGAACTAAATGAGGCGATTTGGACGAGATGCGAATCGAATCAAATTGAGGGGGGCGCCCATACTCGCTTCCCACATGCGGGTAGTGCGCTCATCATGGATCAGTAGACAAGACCCTTTTCCTATTAGGGTCGACACTAGCAGGCCTCAAAACCACACAGGGCCTCCTGCCGGTGCCTTATCATCAAGTTATTATTTAACAATAACATTAGCATGATTAATTGATTAAACATCGAGCCCCCAGAACATAATAAAAATATAGTAACAGAAAGTAACGGGTAACAGACTCGAGCAAAGCAACCTAAGCATGCTAGTAAGACACTGGCTCAAACAATGGGGTGTAGGAGTGGAGGTGAGGCAATATCAGGGTTAAGGGATTCATGTGATAGGTTCGTAACAGAAACAACAACTACTAAGGCTAGCAGAAATAGACAACGGAAAGTATCGGTAACCAAGGTTGAAAGGAACACAGTGGTTCATGTGAGTGATAACTTTCCTGCAAACTCAGCAGCCTGGTACTGAGCTAGATCCTCAGAAGGGGTGCTGTAACGATCGTCTGTCTCAACGTCGTTGTCTATTCGAGAAGAAGCAAACAAACAAGGCAGAAATATAAACAATCAATATCATGGCATAGTGCACAATCATGGGATGATGCATGACAATTTAATAGATGCATCAAAATAAACTAGGTGGACTTGGTAACACAATTTAAATGGACCCATATGCAATTGGATTGCATATGGAAAAAGGTCCATGAATTAAGTGGGAACAATGATCTATAATTAATTATCATATGTAAGTTGTTTAGCATGATGCATGCATGATGATAATAACAAAATAACAACAATAGATGCAAGTGGGAAAAGGAATCTGAACAAGTTTGGAAATCATTTATTAAGTTTGGAAAATTTTGGTTACTTAAAGATGTCACACAAGTATTTGTTGTTTTCATCAACTTAAAATGCTCAAAACAAATAAAAAATTCATATTTGAAAAGAATACCAAATTTTAGTTGGATTACATGTTTCAAATATTGAAATAGGAGTTAGGATGAATTTATTATGACTTAACAATATTAAACAAGTTTTAAATGAATTTAAATCAAGTATGAATTTTATTTGAATTTTTAATTATTCAAAGCATAAATTCAAATTCATATTTGAAAAGTTTATACCTTTCTAGTTTGAAAACATATTTTGCATGTTCAAAAATAATTTAATTTGAGCAAGTTATGATTTTTGCAAATTTAAATGAATTAAACAAGGATTAAATTATTTAGGCAATTTAAATTATTCAAAACATGAAACAAAATTTATATTTGAAAAGGTTATTTGAAATATCATGGAAAACATATTTTATTTGCATTTTTTGGAGTTAGTATGAATTAGTTATGAATTTTAGCAAATTGCAATTGAATTATTTGAATTCAAATTTGAATTGCATTTTGAAAATTCAAAACAGGAAACAAATGGTACCAATAGGTAGAAAATTAAATTTAGACCAGCACACATATTTTATTTTCATTATTTGGAGTTATAAAATAAAAGTTATAAGGTTTTTAAAACTAGGGACCATTCTGCAATTTTTAAGGGCTTGGATTTGAAAACAGAAAATGTTAAAAACATTTTATACGCATCAGAACCCTACCCTAGGCACTGCCAGGGGGCCCAGGGTCCCTGTGCGCTTGCGTGGCAAGTGTGTGGCTGACAGGGGGCCCTCCCTGTCAGCGCTGCGAGGCAAAAAAGGGGTGGGATTTCTCCCGCGAGCCAAGGCTCGAACTCGCGATCTCACCCGTGCGCGCACTGCCTGTAACCGTTGCGCTGCGAAGCGTTTGTTGTCAGTAGTACACGCGCACATGGGATAAGGTTCAGATTCGTGAACCTGAACTTTTAACTGAAACTGACGCGGGTGTTTTTCTGAATCGTGGACAGGGCCGCGTCGCCGGCGGTGATCACCGTGGTGCAGGGCTCGAGGTGCGCGTGTGCTGCTGTGATGAAGTGTGCGCTCGCGTGCGCGTGCTCGCGGGCAGGTAACAGAGAGGAGGAGGAGGTCACGGTGGCCTCACCGGCGTTGGCGTGGAAGCAGAGGCCCGTGGAAGCTCCCGCGGCGGCGAACGGCGTGGTCGTGGACGGCGTCGTCGATCCAGAGGTGCCCCGAGATCGTGGAGGTGTCCAAACGGAAGAGGAGAAAGCGGTGGTTTGGTTTCTGGGTCTAGGTAGGTAGGTGGCTCGTCGGAGGGGCGGCGGCCATCGGAAATTCAGTCAGGAACTCCGACGAGTGGCGGCAGAGAGATTCAGAGGGCGAGGGAGATGAAATTCGGCGGCGGTGTCGAGGGGAGAGGGGAAGGTTAGGTCTAGGGTTGCGCGCCGGGTCCTAGGTAGCTTAAATAGGCCACTAGGGAAGCTCCTGGCCGTCGCTGCCGTGCGCTGCCGCCGTGGCACCACGGAGATGGCTGCCGTACGCGAGCACGATGATGGAAAAAAAACGAATCGGTATCGGGCTGCGCGGTAAGTTAGGGGAGTGGGCTGGGCTGCCCACTTGCTCTGCTGCGCGCATTTTTTTTTTGAATTTTGTTATTCTGTTTTTTTTTTGTAGCAAAAGAAAATGGAAGCAAAAGATAGGGTTTTGAGTTTTAAAAATTTAGGGAAAAATCATGTGGGTCAAATAGGTCAATATCTACCAAAAGTCAACTTTGGTTTTCAAAAACATTTGAATTTTTATGCTGTTTGGAATTTAATGCATATTTGGATGATTTGAGTATTAAAATGATTATTGAAACCAAAATTTTAAATAGGGTGACCCAAATAACTTTAATTGGAAACAAAGAGTATAAAATGTTTTGATTATTTTTATAATTTCAAATTGGTGTGCTGTTTGAATGTTTTTGGTTTGAATTTGAATAATTTGATATTTAATTGATTAATATTGGAAACAATGTTTTTATTAGGGTGACCCCTATTGATTAAATAGAACAAATGTGATTAGGATTTGTTTGGTATTTTTATAATTTTCAAATGAGGTGCTGTTTGAAGATGCTTTGAATTTGAAAGCAATTTGGAATTACTTAATTGAAATAAAAGCACCATTTTATTGGTTGATTCATTATGGAATAATTGGAAACAAAAGGTTGTTTGAATTGAACTTTTATTTGAAAAATGTTGTAACATGACAAGTATGAAACACATCATTTGAATTTGTTTGAAATTCAATTATGAAAACAGAATAAAAACAGAAGCAAAACAAATAGTAAACAAATGCAAACAAGGGAATAAACATGATGACATGATGCAATACTTGATTAAACAGGAAATCAATCATTCTAGGGGTATTTTCATACTTGGGATGTTACATTCTTCTTCTCTAATTTGCATGAGAGCATTTGTAATATGTTTTGTGAAAGCCATATTCATAGCACTAGAATTAGGACAAATAGCAAGATTTTGTAGGAACACAATTACTTCAGATATAATGCAATCATCAAAGTCAAGATCATTTTTATCAAAGGTAATGGGACCATTGTCTCCCATATTTCGAAAAATTTCAGCACTTTTATCAGGAACAGTTTCAGGCAATTTTAAACGTTTAACAGAAGAAGTAGAAGTATTGCCAACACCAATTACTTTACCATTAATAGTAGAAGGTTTACTAGCATGAAAGCTTTAGTTTTACTAGTGGTGGCAATAGTGCAAACATTAGCTATATTATTCTTTGTAGCTATTTCATCTTCTCTTTTCCATCTAGCATGCAGTTCAGCTAACATCCTAACACTGTCATCAATTCTAACTTGAATGGAATTCATAGTTTTGCTTTTTTTAACATCATGATGCACAACCTTTATTTTAATAAGATCAACATGAAGAGCAAGGCTATCAACTTTAGAAGCAAGAACATCAATTTTGCCAAACTTTTCCTCAACGGATTTATTTAAAGCAGTTTGTGTACTAATAAAATTCTTAAGCATGTTTTTTAAGATTAGAGGGTACACTTCTATTGTTGTTGTAGGAATTACCATAAGAGTTGGCATAACCAATACCATTATTAGAAGGATATGGCCTATAATTGTTGCTACCAAAATTATTCATATAAGCATTGTTGTTTTTAATGAAGTTCACATCAACATGCTCTTCTTGAGCAACCAAAGAGGCTAATGGAACATTATTTGGATCAACATAAGTTTTACCATCAACAAGTATAGACATAATGGCATCAAGCCTATCACTCAAGGAAGAGGTTTCTTCAACAGAATTTACCTTCTTACCTGGTGGAGCTCTCTCAATGCGTCATTAAAAAAATTACAATCATATCATCAAGAAGATTTGTTGTAGAGCCCAAAGTTATGGACATAAAGGTTCCTCCAGCTGTTGAATCCAGAAGGTTTCTTGAAGAAAAATTCAGACCTACATAAAAGGTTTGGATGATCATCCAAGTAGTCAGCCCATGAGTGGGACAATTCTTTACCAAAGATTTCATTCTTTCCGAGGCTTTAGCAACATGCTAATTATCAAGTTGCTTAAAATTCATAATGCTATTTCTAAAGGATATAATCTTAGCAGGAGGATAATATTTTCCAACGAAAGCATCTTTACATTTAGTCCATGAATCAATACTATTTCTAGGTAAAGATAACAACCATTCTTTAGCTATTCCTCTCAAAGAGAAAGGAAAAAAATTCAGTTCAGTAATATCTCCATCTACATCCTTATATTTTTGCATCTCACAGAATTCAACAAAATTATTAAGATGTCGGCAACATCATCAGAACTAACACCAGAAAATTGCTCTCTCATAACAAGTTTAATAGGGCATGTTTTATCTAGTAAAAATCAGCAGTAGGAGTAGGTGGAGCAATAGGTGTGATAAAAAATCGTTGTTGTTTGTGCTAGTGAAGTCACACAACTTTGTGTTCTCAGGAGTACTCATT
Source organism: Alopecurus myosuroides (assembly GCA_028641055.1). NCBI lineage: Eukaryota > Viridiplantae > Streptophyta > Magnoliopsida > Poales > Poaceae > Alopecurus > Alopecurus myosuroides. The sequence continues at coordinate 37,791,992 of CM054059.1, read as the reverse complement.
TTAGCAAGAATAAAAACAAGATAAAAGTAACAACTAGAATAAGAACTATTTTTTGTGTTTTTGATAAAGAGAAGCAAACAAGAAAAAATAAAATAACTAAGCAAAACAAAAACAAAGTAAAGAGATTTGAGGTGAGAGTCTCCCCTTGCAGAAATCCTCTTCCTCCCGGCAACAGCGCCAAAAAAGCTGGATGGAGTGTAAACACACGCTCGTTGGGAACCCCAAGCGCAAGGTGTGAAGAGCACAGCGCCAAGTTTTCCCTCAGAAAGTAACCAAGGTTGAATCGACCATTAGGAGAAAGAAATCACTTCTGAAGGTTGATGCAGCTGATGTTGGCAGGGCGCACTACCGGTTTAGCAGCAACGTGGAATCTACATAACACAATCAAATTATTTTGCCCCAACGAAGCAGTGAGGTTGTCAATCTCATAGGTTTTGCTGAAATAAAGGATTAGACATATAGTGTGGAAAGTAGTACTTGTTTGCAGTAGATGAAAGAGAACAGTAATTGCAGTAGGAAAATAATGGGAAAACAGTGGTTGTATATCAGTGTAAAGAAATGGACCGGGGTCCACAGTTCACTAGAGGTGTCTCTCCAAAACAGATAGATAACATGCTGGGTAAACAAATTACAGATGGGCAATTGACAGATATAAAGGCTGCACCATAGTGCTTATACATGACATGATGATTACTATGTGTTTCATGCGGGCATTACAACAAGATACATAGACCGTTATCCAACTGCATCTATGACTAATAATCCACCCTCACAGTGTCGTCCGAGCAAACTTTGAGTATTAAGTTGCAAGCAACAGATAATTGCATTAAGAAAAGTGTGTATGTAAACAATAAGATCATCCTTAGACAAAGCATTGTTGTTTTCTCCCTAATGGCAACAACACATCCCCCACCCATTATGTTTCTATCACTAGAGCGTGATTTAAAAGAAGGCATGAACCCACTATCGAGCATAAATACTCCCTCTTGGAGTTACAAGCATCAACTTGGCCAGAGCATCTACTAGTAATGGAGAGCATGAAAGATCATAAATAACATACACATGAAAGAACATGATAGATAATCATTGGACATAGTATTCAATATTCATCGGATCCCAGCAAACACAACATGTATCATTACAATAAGCTGATCTTGATCATCTTAGGCGGCTCATAAGATCTAAACATGAGGCATAAAGAAGACAGAACAACCATCTAGCTACTGCTATGGACCCGTAGTCTAGGGATGAACTACTCAAACATCACTCCGGAGACAGGCATGGTGATGAAGAGCCCTCCGGTGATTATTCCCCCTCCCGGCAGGGTGCCGGGGAGAGATCCAGAACCCTCCCAAACTAGGGTTCACGATGACGACGGCTACAGATCTTTTTGGTGGAAAAGGCTCGAGTGTTTAGGGTTAACTCGTGGAGGAGCTTAAATAGGCGAGGGGGCAATGTCGGTGGGTGGCCATGGGGCCCACACCACTTCCAGGAGCGGCCAGGGGCGCCTCCCTATGGTGTGGGTCCCCTGAGGCCCCCCCTCCGGGTCTCCTGGACTCCGTGTACGTGACGACTTTCTAAGACTCTGGGATTTTGTTTCGTCCAATTCCGAGAATATTTCCAGAACAACTTTTCTGAAACCTAATACAACAGAAAACAGGAACTGGCTCTGTGGCATCTTGTCAATAGGTTAGTCAAAATGACATAAAGTGTATAAGAAACATGTAGCATATAGCATGAAATTAACTTGGAACATCAGAAATTATGGATACGTTTGAGACGTATAAAAGGTATACTGGTTGATCCAAACTCTGTCGTTCTATGATTGTCTCTTTACTTTATCTTTGTGCATCTAGACCGGATATTATGTTTAGTGTGAGCATGTGTACAGGATTCCAATCTAACCCCAAGGAAAGTCATATGATTGCGATCAAGAGGTTCTTAGGTACTTGGTTGACACTCCCACTCATGGTATTTGGTACCCATCAAATACAAGTTTTGGGATGTGGATTGGGGAGGTGACAAAGTGGATAGAAAATCAACCTCGGGTGCTTGCCATTTTCTTGGTAGGTCACTTGTGTGTTGATCTTCCAAGAAACAAAACTACATCGCCAACTCCTCCACATAAGCGGAGTATATTGCCACCGCAAGTTGTTGCTCTCAATTATTATGGATGAGGCAATGTCTTAAGGATTTTGAAATTAAGATAAATACAAGGCCTCTTCCATGTGACAATGAAAGTGCTATAAAAATTGCCCATAATCCGGTGCTTCATGGCAAGACCAAGCATATTGAGATTCAGTATCACTTCATCCGTGATCATGTGGCCAATGGAGATATTTCTATTTCATATGTCAACACCAAAGATCAATTTGCCGATATTCTCACAAAGCCTCTAGATGAAAAGATATCCAAGCAATTTAGGATTGAGATCAATGTCGTATGTGCAAGCAATTTTAGTTGATTGGAAATCTTGCATACACACCTCTATTAGACTTCTATTTGGCTTTTAGATGCAAACATGGATATATGGGTTATGTAGCTCAACTCCTAAGTCAACACTATCTATGTAATGCATAAATCAAAAAAAATCATGCATAATGGTCACACTTGTGACAAAATATGCTTCAGTGATGAGTTTTGACAATGCACCCAAGATATATCTTCGCGGTGTCATATCGAGCATACTCATACATGGTGGCTAGGGCCACCGACCCTATCAAGGGATTTGGAATTTGATGGATTGTCTTCGAAAGATATTTGTTTCTTGATTTCTATGCATATTTGTTCTTCATATTCCATATCACATCCAATGTTTCTTCTTTGGGGTATTTCATTCTTTTCTCCCATTGGATGTGTGAAAAATCATCATGCTAATGTTTGTTTCCATGTGTCCATATCATCCTCTAAATCTTTCTTATTTCATATATCAAATATTGCATATGTAATAGTGTACATGGTCAAAATATTTTAAAAAATTAAACTTAAAAAATCATTATTATAAATAATAATTTTTTACATGGTCAAAACAAAAACAAAGGAAATTGGAAATCAAAATTTTTGTTTTCGGCTGAAAATCCAGCCTGGCCAACTAGGAGGCTGACTGGGTCTGTACGGTGCCTGGCCTGCACTGTCTTCCCAGCCTAGGCCGAGGTTCGGGCTGGCCGGCTCGGGTTGGTCCCCGGCCTGGCTGTCGGCCTGGTCGGGCTCTCGGGGGCATCTTCAACCGTGGAGAGGGGGGACGGTTCCCACATGTTCTTTTCTTCTTCCCCTCTCCCCAACCCAAATAGACACCATGGGTGCCCTCCCTGAAGGTCCCATCCACCCATCCGCTTCCCTCTAAGCCAATCCCAACCCCCAACTCCTCAGATTCACTAACCCTAGCACTGATCTTCCATCTCCCCCTGTAGTGTTCCCACATTTTATTGTGATAGTCCCTGGATCAATTGCTAGCACCATAGTAGAAGATGAAATATCATGCAAATGCATCAAATTCTATTACATCGTATGAACCAATCTTTACAAAATAATATTACAACTTGCATAGTCTTAGAAGACTAGCAGAAAACAAAGAAATACAGCGGAAAACATTGTACAACATTGAGCCCATCTTCTTCATGTGCCTGTAACACCCCGGCCACCTCGTAGCCGGTGGCTGTCACCCTTGGTAGCTCTCTAGGATTGTCGTGGGATAAACACGGCAGACGTTACCAGGGGTAACTTGTCTTGGGGCAAATCGACTCTGGTGTTTGGGAGAGGGTTTAGCTCAGGGAAAAACATGATGATATACGATCTGGTAGCCGGCAATCAAGTCGCCGAGTCTCCGATCTAGATGTATTATCCCAACTCTCGTATTACACTGGATACTCGATACCTAGCGATCTTGTTCTAACTCTTGGATCTCCTTAAACCTAACCTAGGGGCCGGTTTATCAAGCACCCGGACCCCTGGCCTGCGCTCCAAGGTGTACTCTGAATCCTACCCGGACGCCGCTTACAAAACCCTAAACTTCCTTATCGGAACCCACAATCCGGGTTACCAGGCCTACGATCTTGGGCCTTCGAGAAGCTCTTTTATCCTTAGCCGGGTCTTTGCGCAGCGTCCTTTGGGCCGAGTTACACCTTGGCGTTGGGCTACCGGGTTATCATCCCTCCATCAGTAGTCCCCAGAATAGCTTGGGCTTCACGGGATCCTCCTTGAAGCGCTCGCTATTCCCTGCAAAAATATCAAACGTACAAGTCCATAGAGGCCGGGTTAAGGTGCCTTGATAAACAGCTAGGCCTAACTCCAAGGTGGCCATATAGTAACCCGGCTTTCTCTAGGTCCTTCTTTACTTTTTCCGGGTCAACGCCCTGATAAGAACATCAAAGATCCGGCTTACTTTACTCGATAATTGATCCCGATATTGCGAAGAGGATCTCCTTCTTATCTCTGTCTGGATATCCCGTCCAACACTTAAAGCGTATCTCAAAAAATCCGGGCAGGTATCCGTTATCCCGAAATTTCCGGCTCCCGCCCATTGGACTAGGTCTATCCGCCCACACCTTATAAATAAGTACTCAGGGGATAACCTAGCCCCCAACGGTTCATTTCCCCTTCTTCCTCCTTCTCTTCACTTCCACGCTCAAGCTCGCAGAGCACCGTCACGGAGACCCCGCGCGCGTCACCGGAGCCAATCCGCCGCCGGCTACGCTCCGCCACGGTTTGTCCCGCGCCGCCGCCAAGATCCGCCACCGCGCCCTCGACCTGCCCGCCGGGAATCGCAAAGGGGCACCAACACTGCGCTATTTGCCGCCGGCGAGCTTTACTTCAATCTGCTCCAGTAAGCCTTCTATTCCCGTTGATCTATCTCTGCAATTTCTCGATTTACTCCCGATTGGATCTAGGTCATTCCGCGGGTCGTTTTTTCTTGCCGCGCCGGATTAGGCCACATAAATGCCTTCTAGCTCCTCCAATAGCTCAACAGATGATCACACACCACTCCCCTATCATCGTTAATCATTAATTTCTCCGTAGAATCGCTCGCAAACTTTTCGATCTAGATCCATTTCGCCCAAATTTTCCGCACTCCTCATTGACACCCGGAAAATCCTCTTCTTCCGGTTCTTTTGCTTGCAGTAGATACATGGGAAACCATCCATCTTCCTCAAACACTTTCCAACACGTAAATTCCCCATAATTTTTGTTCTGATTCTCGATACTCGGACAGTCCATGACTTTTTGCTCTTTTTAATGATACCCGGATGATTCTTGGTTCTTTTGTCTAGCTGATGCCGTTTTCCTATACTTGTATAACTCACGATTTCCGGGTCTTACCTCTTATACCTTTTATCTTGCACTTTGCAGGTTGAACCCATGGCTCCCAAGAGGCAAGGGAAGCAGCCGGCCAAAACCCGGACGACCCAATCAATATCCGCCAACTGGGCGCGGTCAGCAGTCACCAAGGCCAAGCTGGAGGAGCTGGCCGAGTTGGGGGTGCTCCCTCCTCAGAAGGATATCCATTGGAGGGTGCCGGGCGATGAGACCCGGCCCACTCCTGCCGCCAACGAGGTAATTTGCTTCGTTGAGCACGTGATCCGGGGGTTTCGCCCTCCGGGTCACCCTTTCTTCCGCGAAGTTCTGAGCCATTATGGCCTCCGGGTGTTCGACATAGGGCCTAACTCTATGTTGAACATAACCCATTTCATCGTTCTTTCCGAGTCATATTTGTGCACTCCGCCAAATTTGGCTCTCTTTATTGAACTTTTCTAGTGCAAACCGTGCCGCGAAAGCGGTGACGGGGCACTTCTTGCTTGCGGCGGAGTTTCTATCCAGCGCCGTAAGAATTCCCCAATGCCGACTCTTAACTTGAATTCCCACGTTAAGCATTGGCAACTCACCTATTTCTACTGCCAAGACACCTCTCCACCCGGCGAGAGGAGACCTCCGGGTTACTCGGAAGGGCTCCTTGATATCGCTGAGTCTTTCAACGCCTTCGCCCCTAACTCGGACAGGGAATCCATTCAACCTCTCTTAGCTAAGATAGCTGCTCTCTCGGCCCAAGGTCTCCTTGGGCTCAACTTGGTGAAAACTTGGGTCAACTTCCGGATCCAACCCAACTCTATCCGCTCCAAGCTAATGTGCGAGTACTCGGGGCACACCACAGATTCCCTCCGATACTCATCTAAAGATTACCCGGCCGGTGACACCAACAAGACCATCAAGGGATTCTTGACGGAGAAGTTGGAGGTAATCTGGAATATAGCCGGGTTAGAACCCTTTACACGCGAGAACCCAGCACCTGAGGTACAGATCCGGCTCTCATACTTTACCTCCATGCTTTCTTCCTGATACAGTTGTTAACTCTCGTCTCCGTATTCTTATTTCAGGCTGATAACAACTTTTGGAGGATCGAAACTCCCCCTGGCTCAGAAAGCCCAGAGGAGGAAGAAGACGCGATTAACTCGGAAGAAGGTACACTCCGAGTCTCACTCGCTTTCCACAAGCTCATTGCTGCTCGTTCTGTAATTTTCCGACTATATGTCTTGATAACTTTCAGAACCAGAGGACAAGGGTGAAGAAGAAGAAGAAGAAGCGGAAGACCGGGTGGAATCGGCAAACGACGAAGAGGAAGCTGAGCCGACAGTCAAGGTCGGGGCAAAGAGGAAACCCCGAGGGATCGTTTTTAAGGTTCCATACCGCCTCCTTACTTCCAAACCATTCTCCTTTGATAACATGCACAAGCTAAACCAAGAGTTATCCGACTAGCCGTACCTGAAGGATTCGCCCTTGACCAAGCGTAGAATGACTCGGAATTTTCCGGGTGAAGGCGCTCTTAACCCGGGTATTTCATCATCCTCAACACGACGCGCCGGTACTCATCTGATCCCTTCTTGAATATCAAAGTTTTTCCAGTTTACCCCTTAGTAGAGTAGCTCCACGTCTTACTTGCTTTGGCATTTTCAGCTTCGTCTGGGTCTAGCAGTGAGCTCCCCTCGGATTACGTGGTGAATCCCGGGTAAGGTTCTTCTCCTGATGCTCTATCGCCTTTCCACAATCTTTCCCCAGTCGTATGCTAACTGCTTATCTATACTGTTCATAGAGCCACGGTCACTAGCAGTGACCAAGAGAATGTGGAGGCCGATGACCCGGGTAAGGATAACCCGACTGATGATACGACTACCGCAGCTGGCGGCGAAGAACAAGTGCCACCAACAAACTCGGCTGACAAAGAGGCTGAGTACCCAATAGCCTCGCACACACGCGAGGAGGAGGCCACCGCCTTGGGCACGGGAGGCGCACCAAAGTCCGATACTCGGACAGCTCGGGCGCCTTCCCCTACCGCGGGGAAAAATCCCTCGCCGAGCTACCAAGGTCCCGGGTCTTCCCACTCAGGCAACGACACCTTCGATCAAATAATGAGCGCTCTCCTTGCCATGAAGGCCTCAGAGAGCAGTATGTTAGAGCGTCTGGCAGTGGAGCACCAGGTAATCGTTACTTGATATCTAATAATATCCATCTAGTCCCCAAGTTCCGAGTCTAATTTGTCAAAGTTACACTCGGTACTTCTTTCAATACTCGGCTGACTGCGATATCCGATTAGTTTTTAACTTTCCATATCTCTAGGCGCACGCATCTCGGTCCGGGGAGATTTTGGCCAAGACCAATCAACTCCTGGACACTGAGGTTAAGCTAAGAGAGGCGCTTGAAGCTGAGGTGGCAACCTTGAAAAGGATGTCACAAAATACAAAGAGAAATACACCACCGTCCAAGCTACGCTGAAGGAGCTATCAGCTCAAATTTCCGACACTTATCGTGTCCTTGTTGGTGAGATTTTGCTTCTTACCGGTTCGTGTCTTGGTTTTTTGTTTCTTGATACGTGACACCCGGACTACTTTGAAGTAACCTTTGGGTTGTGTCCTGCAGATTCCAACCTTGCTCCCTCGGAAGAAAATGATATCCAAAAGATAATGAACTTGAGGAATGTCCTCCGGAGGTTCTGTGCCGGCACTAAGTGGATCCTGGACGCCATTCAGTGGCCGACTGAATCGTATCCGGGTATGGAGACCCTAATCCATGCATGCTCCACTGTTCCTGCATGGATTGAGCTCTGGAAGCGCTCGTGATGCCGGATTGGCATGACCCGGGCCTTTATGCTGGCTAAAGCTTACTTTCCCAAACTTGAGCCGGCAAAGGTGATAGCCGGGTTTCCGGAGTTCAAAGCGGATGGCACAAGGTTTGGGGCCAAGGACTTCAAGGCCGTGCAAGCTGAGGTACGACATTCGGCGACTACTCTTGCCGACAGTATGGATTTGAATAAGTTTATGTCCCCATACGATGCTAAGGGCAAGGCTGTGATGGAAGACACGCCCGTGCCATTCGATATCCTGGAAAAATGGACCGCTGGCTCGGCCAGGCAAAGGGAGGAAGATGCGAAGAAGGAGGCCGATTTGGAATCAGCACCAACTACTTCTACGCCAACCGTTCGTCCACCTGTTCGTCCTGATGCTGAAATTCCGGATGATGATGCTGCGAATGCTTTTAATGAGCAAACTCATGATCAAGGCCCGGAGGACAAGGTTGGAGGTGTGGACCCCACCCGGGAGGCCGAGTAGATTATTATCTGATGTCATCTTGATACTTTGTTTGCCCGATGCCTTTGTAAAAGCAGATATTCTTTTGATAGTGCGTATGTGCCATTTTGATATTACCATCGCATTATATAGACACATTGCGAAACTTTTAATGGCTTCAAAGCCCTTTGTGGCCTTTGGATGGACTTGATGCACGTCTACCTTTAAGCTCGTTTATTCCCGACTTACTTTATGGTTCCATATGCGAGACTCGGTTTCCGGGTCTCGTGGGTTTGACAGGTGGACTTTTCTCTAAGTCCCCAAGTCCCCAAGACCCGGATGTTTGGGTTTTTTGGGCTTAGTGACTAAGCAACTTTGTTTCTTTTTGCGAAATCCCCAGTCCCCAAAGCCCGAAATTCCGAGTCTGGGATACGTGGTCTTCTAGAGAGAAAATGTTGTCTTGCGCTAAGCCCGAACCTAGAGCCGTTTCACATAGGTATTGAAGTTATGCTTGATAAACGTTGAGTTTCCGGCTATTAGCCCTGTACTCTGCATAACTAGTGGTTTAGATGACCCTTTTGACTATCTTATACTATAAGCCGGCTTTCGCGTGGATATCATGTCGTTACATCTATACGAAAACAGGGTCAGGCAAGTCCCATTGGGCTTCATGGATGATTGTAATCGTAAGCGAGCAAATCATGCCACTTTAGTGCGAGTCACATCGAGCTTAAGTAAGAAAAGTCAAGAAAATTTGGCTCCTTTGTCCGGTTATAAGATTGCAGCCGTACTCGTTGCGAGTAATCGACCCTTATAACTCATAGGCATCAAGGCCGGGTCTTTGAGTTTGTAACTGTGCTATTCAAGCAATCAGCCCTCAAGACCTAGATATATGCAACATACTTAAGGAAACTGATGTACTGATAACAATAAACAATACTTACCTGTAAGCGAAGTAAAGATCATAACAAAATAAGACTTGATAACGCATGTGAAGAAGATATATTGCTTAACCATCTCTTTATTTGATATGAGAAAGCTTGGGTCAGCAGGCCGCCTCATTAAAAACCCTCCAGTCCCCTTAGGTACCCTGGATAGGAAAAGAGTGCGTCTGAAACCTGCTGCCCGTTACATTGTTTAGTTCTTCTTGGGAATCTGTCCGGAACCAACGTAATCGATACACATTCTCCACTTGTTGGTCTTTTTTATTATGAGTGCCGGGTTTGCTAGCCAATCCGGGTGAGGCGTTTTCGTGACGTGGGTGGTTGTAAACGGCCGTGCGACTTCTTCTCCTATGGCAAATTGTTTGGAAGGATCATCCTCGATGAAAGCCACCATCTTCGTGTCTTGCGCTACCTTGAACTTTGCTCTTTCATCTTCAGTACTTGGTCTTTTTAGTGCTGTTCTGTCATCCGGGTCTACTTGAGACCGGTAATACTTGAGTTCCTCTTTTCTGCAAGCTTGCTCGGCCATTGCTGCATCTCCTTCATCGCACTCGGCCGCTATGTCCCGGCTTCCATGTATTGTGATGGTCTGCTTAGGACCCGGGATTTTTAGCTGTAGGTACACATAACACGGCCTAGCCATGAATTTAGCATAAGCCGGCCTTCCGAATAGCGCGTGATAAGGACTGCGCAACTTGACCACTTCGAAAGTGAGCCACTCAACTCGATAATTGTCTTTTGATTCTCCAAAAGCTAACTCCAATGCAATCTTTCCCTCGGGGCAAGCTGAGTGACCCGGCACTATCCCATGAAAAATTGTTGAACTTTTCTGCAGCTGAGACTCCTTGAGTCCCATGCGTAGGAAATTTTCCCAATACAGGATATTGATGCTACTTCCCCCGTCCATCAGGACCTTTTTCAGCTCATAACCATTAACTTGTGGTGCGACTACCAATGCTAAGACTTCCGGGTGTTCTATCCTTTCCGGGTGATCTCTTTTGCTCCATGTTACATCCTGCTCTGACCATCTCAGGTATCTCGGAAGAGCCGAAGAAACCGAGTTTACCGCTTGTTTCAGTATCTTTTTGTCCTTATTAGAAGTTCCTGTAGTATGCACGTGGTATTGACCCAACTGCTTGGGGTTAGCCTGGAAACCTCCAGCTCCCCCTTGGTTGTTACCCGGATTTCCGGCTGCCGGGTTACCGGCTGGGGGTGGGCCGTTGCCTGGGTTTCCACCCGGACCCGGTCCTCCTCCCCGACCTGCACCTCGCATGGCTCTGTTCACTTCCTCATTCTTCCATCTCTGTAGGTCCGTGCACTGCTCCAATGAGTGGTTAGACGGCCTACCATTCCTGCTATGCTTTGGGCACGCAATTCTGAAGATGTCCCAATTGTTACTCGGCCTTGGTGGCCCTTGATAATTTCCTCCACTGTTATTTCCAGTATTGAAATTTCCTTCTGCCCTAGATCTCGAAGACCCGGCTTCTGTGCTAGCAACAAACTCGGAGCCTCCCTCAAACGGACGCTTGTTCTGGTTGTTCCCATTGTTACCTCCGTTGTGACTCGGCGTTGATCCATTGCCGGTTCTTCCACTGTTATTTGTGTTCGCTTTTGCTTTCTTGTCATCGACTTCCTCTTCTGTAGTATCAGTCGCGGCGTGCTTGTTGCAGGCGTCCATCAGCTCTCCCATCATAACCTCTGAAGCATTCCGACTAGATTTCATGCGAGTTAATTTTTGTACTAAAGGTGTGTACTTGCACGTCTTTGCCATAGCTTGCAACGCATCTTTGGGCTGGATATCCGTAGACGAGTGAAGTATCTCCATAACTCGGCGCACCCAGCTGCGCGCTGATTCTCCTTTCTTTTGGACGCATCGTTCTAAGTCGTCAATAGTAAACAGCTTTCTGCACGTCCCATGAAAGTGCTTGATAAACGCAGTTTTCAACTCCTCCCACGACTTGATAGATCCCTCTAGTAGAGTATTGAACCATAATTTTGCTGCTCCTTCTGACATCATTAGGTACATAAACTTGGCTTGAAGATTTTCCGTTGCGTTGCGAATCGACATTGCCATCTCATAACTGCCCAACCATGTTTCCGGATCCATAGGCGGCTCGTAATTCACTACTTTACCCGGTTCCTTGTATTTATCCGGGTAAGGCTCAGCCCTGATGTTATCCGACAGGCACTTGGGCCCAGCAAGATTAGTCGGGACCGGCCTTACTCGAGAAACGTGCGATCCTGCAGGGGGTGCGGCCGGACGCGGGACTGCTGGTGGCCCATGCACTGCAGACCCGGCTGCGGCTCTCCTGGCTCTGGAGCTGTCCACGATGGCTTGTGCTGCTGATGCTGCTGATACTGCCTGAACACGGGGAGGAGGCGGCATTTGCTGCTGCTCTTCCCTCCGTCGTGCCGAACTTGCCTGGATATTGCCGGTATTGCCTCGTTGCTGACTGACATATGGTGTTCCATGCATTCCACTTCTGTGATCCGGGTAATTAGCTTGCTGTGCCACCGTAGTGTGCAAGAAATCTATCGCCCGCCGGGTCTCCTCTGCATGGGGTGACTCTCTCACGGGTATTCGATTTAATGCGAGCGTTGCCGCGTACACGTTATCCATGGGGTTGTTGTAATGACCCGCTGGTGTGCGAAATCGTGATGGTGGTGGTGGTGGTGGTGGTAATGTATTGCCGACAGTGACTCCAGTCTGCAATGTGGGTAATCCGGCCTGTATGTTTGCCGGCTGTGCTCCTCCAGTTGCAGGTTGCTGTACGGTTCCTTGGTTTGCCGCGGGGATCAGTTGATCCTGGGGCGTGATGAATAGGTTGGTCGGATTTATGACTCCACCCGTTGCTGGTAACATGGTCTGATGCCTTTGACGCACCCTGGTTGTCTCTTCTCGGAGCCGGGTTTCCAATGCGTCCAGCTCACGTTGGCGGGTGGCCATCCCCTGCTTTTCTGCTTCTACTTGCCTTCTCTGTTGCTCCAATGCGCGGCGGGCTACGTCCAGGTCTCTGACGCGTTCCGCCGCGTTTTCCGGAGTAATAATTGTGGCTAAAACGATTGGATCCAGAATCAAGTTGTTGTTGAACAGGGTCGGGTGTTGCGGATTGGAAGGACCCGCCCCTGGCGTCCGGTTTGCTAGAAATCCGAACGTGTTCGCGTGCAACTCGTTCTCCGATGCTTGACTGGTAACCGATGCCGATTCTCCTTCAACCCGGACCAGGACCGGGTTTCCGTCAACCGGACCTTGCTGCTGGGCCACAGTTTGTGCTGCTCCAACTGCGGCCGCGGTCATGTTCCCCTGGTTAAGATTGGTCGCAGGAGCCGTGTAAACCGCAACCCGGCGCACAATGCTTGGTGCCAATTCATACTGTTCCTCTTCGCTGCTATTTTCCTCATACCGGTTCTCCAGCAGATGCAGGATAGACTCGGTATCATCTTCCCTCTCGACCCGGCCACACGGGGTCCATGCCGGCTCCTCCGGCTGTTCCCTCTTCATGGTGGGCTCTTCTGTCGGATCCACCGTCCCAACCGATTCTTCTCCATCTGATTGAGCGTAGGTGGCCTCCCCTGACACAGAATCAAATCCAAAGTCGTCAGGGATCGAACCGGATGTACGTACCATACCGATGAAGACGTTGATCTGGCCGATCATCACGACGGATCCGGATTCAAGCAGATCCGATTCTGCCCCCAGCTGGAATCGTCCACCATCTTCTCTCCTTCGCGGTCGGTGTAGATCTCGCCGACGACGAAGTTCTCCATATTCTTCCGAGGTTCTCCCGTGATGTAAACACCCTTGGACGTAGGCCCCACGGTGGGCGCCAACTGTCGTGGGATAAACACGGCAGACGTTACCATGGGTAACTTGTCTTGGGGAAAATCGACTCTGGTGTTTGGGAGAGGGTTTAGCTCAGGGAAAAACATGATGATATACGATCTGGTAGCCGGCAATCAAGTCGCCGAGTCTCCGATCTAGATGTATTATCCCAACTCTCGTATTACACTGGATACTCGATACCTAGCGATCTTGTTCTAACTCTTGGATCTCCTTAAACCTAACCTAGGGGGCGGTTTATCAAGCACCCGGACCCCCTGGCCTGCGCTCCAAGGTATACTCTGAATCCTACCCGGACGCCGCTTACAAAACCCTAAACTTCCTTATCGGAACCCACAATCCGGGTTACCAGGCCTACGATCTTGGGCCTTCCAGAAGCTCTTTTATCCTTAGCCGGGTCTTTGCGCAGCGTCCTTTGGGCCGAGTTACACCTTGGCGTTGGGCTACCGGGTTATCATCCCTCCATCAAGGATCTCTAGACTTTTCGCACAGACCAACACTAGTCTTTCATGCGCATTTTTTCCTCACTCATGCGCACCCGGAAAGGACTTCCCGGTCGGTCACCCATCCCCAAATTGCTCCAGGCCAAGCACGCTTAACACTGGAGTTCTTTCAAGATGAGCTTCCAGAAAAGAAGTTGCAACTTGTTGATATGAGTATCCTATTAATCCTATTGAGCCCTGCGCCAGGATCTCACATCCTTTCCCCTTAGAAGACCGACGCCCTCGTCGGTCAACCTACAGTCCAGGAACTTCCCCTCTTGTCACTTGTCTATGCGCCCAGTGCCGGCACATGTCCCACATGTCCACCCACTGACCCACACACGCCCGTGTAACCGGGAGGGTCGGCTCTAATACCAAATGTAACACCCCGTCCACCTCGTAGCCGGCGGCTCTCACCCCTGGTAGCTCTCTAGGATCTCTAGACTTTCCCCACAAACCAACAATAGTCTTTCCTACGCACTTTGTGCTCACTCATGCACACCCGGGAAGGACTTCCCGGTCGGTCACCCATCCCCAAATTGCTCCAGGCCAAGCACACTTAACACTGGAGTTCTTTCAAGATGAGCTTCCGGAAAAGAAGTTGAAACTTATTGATATGAGTATCCTATTAATCCTATTGAGCCCTGCGCCAGGATCTCACAGTGCCACAGGAAAAACATGTTGGCGATAGTCTCGAGATCCTACACGAAATCCTCACTCGTCTTCAAAATCATCTGTAGGATGGAATATGCAGCCACAAGGGAGTCAATACAATTTAATGTATTGGCAAGTAACACTATGGTGGATATAAAGGGCAAGACTAATACTACATGCTTATTTGGCTGAGTGGAGTTTTGGCTAAGTTTGCATAAAGCCAGTTTTCTCCTATCACTTTTGTAAAACAAACTTTTCTTTTCAAAGGGTGGCATCATTGGACTGAATCCAAGTACCACAACTACTGTTCACTTGGTCAAATTTTACTTATTGAAAATGGTGATGTGAATCTTTCGTCCTTCCTTGTCCAACTGCTCATAGTTGTCCATAACCAGGGACACGGCTAAGATCTTATTTTGTTGACTCTCCAGAGTTTGTGCACTTTCACCTTCAGACTCAAATCAGCCCAAACATCATATACACTCTGAGTGCATTAAGGAAAGAAGAAATTGAGACGAGATCTTTCAGAAGCAAGAATTCAACCTAATGGCAAGACCCGTTCCACCTATAATTATGCTACATCTGCTTGTCAAGCCCATGCTGAACACTCGCAACTTAGTTAATCAAGACAGATCCCATATGACGAAAGGCTGCACTGGAAGCAATCTAAACTTGGGGAACATCATAATCACTTTGATCCTGGGTGGCATTCCTTCAAGTGAACTCACCTCGGGGAGACACTCAACTATCAACAGCCCCGCATTACCAATCCAACCAGGTGGTTCATTGAAGTTGTTACTTAGAATTTTTCCACGACATCAAGTAAAACAATTTTTGTAGCAAGGCTAAGCATCAACTAAGTACCAAGTCTTCAAAAGTAACAATGTATAAGGATGGCTACACACTACTAGGATATAGCATAGCATAATATAACTTAGTAAAATTTCCCATCATGCATACTACTCAAAATCAACTAATGCATATAGAAAATAATGGGTAGTTGAATGGTGTGTTACTTGCCTTGTTGAAGTTGGTGAAGAATTCACACTCTCTTCACAAAACGTCGTTGCTCTCCGTACAATTTATTCATTGAAAACACAATAACAAAAATAAACAAACATGCTATCAAGCAAACATACAAGTGAAGAAATCATACAAAGCAACAATCATGGCAAAAGGGGTTTGACCAAGTTGGTTAGGACAATATCAAGGTTTGATTTTTAAGAGTATCATTCTCAAATGGTTCAATATATTCTAAGGATTTTCCAAGGGTTTACTTGGGATGGACTAGGTTGAGTTTGTAGAAAACTAACTTTATTTTAACCATACTTGTCGAGGATGTTCCAAGAGTTCACTAAGGATGTCTCACTATTTCAACTAAAGTATCACATCATAAAGTGTAACACTTAGTTGTTTTCATCAAAACATTTGAGTGGTCTAGTTTAGTCTTTCCATTTTGGGTTAAGGTAGTTCTAGGTTCACTTAACTTCATATCAATGGAGCTAACAAGATAAAGTATTGGGATTTTCTATTGGGGTAAATGGTTGGACAAAACAACTTGTTATTCTTCAACTTGTGTGGATGGCTAAGTCTTCACATGCTTGTCTTATTGGAGTTCATATTCATACTTCTATTGTAGTTTACTCCTTGTTGTTAATCTTCTCTTTAACTTGATAAATCTTCATGGATTTCACTTCACTAATTGGTTTGGGTATGGGATGGGCAAAAATACCACTAAGTCAAATAGAAAGAAAATAGGAAGAAAGATAGAAAGAGAGAGATGTTTTCTTCTGAATTTCTTCACACTTGTACTTCCTTGAGTTGCTTCTAGTTGTTGTGAAGTCCAATTCCCTTACTTCAAAATCTTCAATGATCTTCTTTGTAGTTCTTCATGTTGCCACCAAGTTGAAAATGAAGTACTTCCTTGTGCTTGAGTCTTGATTTCCATTTTGCTAGCTTGATGAATTCTTGAAGCAAGAATAGGGCAGTGGAGAAGTAGATAGAAAACTAAGCTTCACTACTTGGTACTATATGTGATTAACACATTCTAAGGACTTGGTTTTGGCTCCAAAATAGCCATAATATCAAAGAATAGATGATGTGAACGATTTCTAAGACATGGTGAAAATGAATGTATCACTATGTTGGTTTTTTTGTCAAAAACACATGGCCATGGTCCAAGGGTGTCCAAAATGGTTAGGCACTAATGTGTCTGGTTCAAGGTTACTAAATGGAGCAATTTTGTTTAAGGGAACATATTCTAATTATTTCTAGAATTAATTCTATGTCAAAAATACTCAAATAGACAACTTAATTCTAAAATTCCAAATTAAATTGTTCAAAAATTATTGGGGACGGAGGGTGTGAAATTACACAACCTAAGGTTTCCAAAAATATTTTATTTGCAATTTTTGGATTTGTAGAATTTGATTTATGCCAAAATTCATCAAACAAGCATATTTAAATTTGAACCAATTTAAGTTTTTCAATTTTGAATTTGAACAGTGCTAAAAGATTCTACAGGTCTAGGGTATTTCGAAAAGTAGAAGTTTGCTAAATTTGGGCTTATGGATAAAAAGTTATGATTATTATAACTTACTGGGGCTTTTCTGTAAATCTGCCAATTAATTCTATTCGGGAGAAATAAATCAGAAAATAACCGTGACAAGTGGCAGCTCCTGGTTGGCTGGGATAGGCTGACTGTGCGCTGTTGAAGGGGCAGGTGACGTAGGAAGTTCATTAAATATGTACCATCGATTTTAGATCTGATGGAGGCGTACCTCTTCGGGCTAATCTAATCTAGCGCGTTCAAAAAAAATCGGACGACACAGGATGAGTGGGAGCTCACCTCACCGGTGGGGCTGCCGAAAATGGAGACCACGGCGGTGGCTGCCACTCGGAAGTCGATGATGGCGACGCTGCGGTGGCTCCCCGCTTCGATGAAGATGACGAAGAGGTTCAGCGCGACGAGGGGATCCCGTTGAAGGTCATGGCGCATGCCCTCGCTTCCTAGCTCGATGGCGTCGAGCAGATTTTGTGGCGGGGAAGGCCGAGCAGCTCCGGCGAGCTTGTTCTTGCCAATTCCCTGCGGAAAATAAATCGTGGACGGGCGTGAGAGGTGTGCGCAGGTGAGGGAATCCATACGGGACAAACGGGGGCGGAGGAAGACGGCTACCTCACCGGAATCGACGAATACGGCCGACGGGCAGACGTACTCCGACGAAGAAATTCAGCCGAGTGGGGGCACGATTTGAGAGGTTAGGAGAGGGGAAATGGGGAGTCAGGAGAGGTCTATAATAGGGAGGAAACGGGAGGGATTAAATCCGCCTTAAACGCGAGAAATCGGCGGGCAAAATTGATGGCCGAAACGGCCGGCGGTTTCTTCCCCAGGTTGAAGATGACAACATCATCATTGACGTCAGCGTTGGACCCACCTGTCGGTGGAAGGGAGAGAGGTGCTGGCTGCGGGCTGTTCCTGTTCTCTTAGCTGGGTTTTGGCCCGTTCGGCGCTGCGCAGGAGATAGAGGGAACCGGGGGGGTGGACTTGGCCTAAAGGTTGGCTGCAATGGGCTCTCCTTCCTCCCTCTCTTATTATTTTCTTTTATTTTTTTATGTTTTCCAAATAAAATCATAACTTCTGTTTTAAAATTCCAGTTAACCTCAAATAAATTTCTATAATTTTGTAATTGAAATGTATATCAACTAATAACATTTTTGGTCAACTTTGAACACATTTCAACTTTTATTATTTTGTGATTATAAATGATATACTAATAGTACTTAATACTAATTCTTAAATAGCAAATGTAAATAAATGGAAATTGGGTTTTATAAAATTTCAGATGCATTCTTTAGGTCTATTATTAGTTCTCAAAGAAATTTCAAACCATCAACATATTTATATATTTTTAACATATTAGTAAATCAGTTAATAGCAACTTTATGTCATTTTTAAATATAGAAAATAACTAGATAAGAAAGTGGATAAATAATTATGAAGGGATTATCACATTTGCAATTATTTGTTTTCCCTAATTATTTCATATGATTTTTTATAAACAAAACATTTATGGAAAACATTCTATGGTGTAATACCTGCTATAATATTTGATAGCAAAATAAAAAAAATTATTCATATGAAATATTTTTGGAGACAGGAAGAAATATCAGAGATAGTAGTTCCTTGGTTTCTAAATATCATAAAAATTTCCAAGATGGCTATTGAGTTGAAACCATGTTTGGTGAAAGGAGTTTGCTAAGAGGAACATATTCTCTCTTCAGAATGGAAAACTTATTTTGAAATAGGCTTTAGGGTTTATGGAATTAAGGCAATTTGGATTCTTTATTCTGATTACATATTGTTTTCTTTTCTTTTTTCCTTTTATTTGGTTTTTGGTGACTTTCTTAATCATGAAAACAAAAAGTTTCAAATTTTTGTGATTTTTGCACTTTCCAAAAATCAGGGATGTTACACCTCCGCAAGGAACCTCCGTTGGTGGGAGTTTGGGGGAGATCTCCTCCATTGTTGGTGCTCTAGCAAGATGACCTCCAACTCCGGTATTGCTTTGTTTTTTCCCTCTATTCCTAATCTTTGTTTTCTCTTAGCAATATCCTCTTTAGAGATTTCACCTAGCACACTCCCCTTTAGAGATTTAACATAGAAATTTAGGGTTGTTTTTTTTTTTGGTATGCCATGTTAGGGTTCATCCTAGTGCTAGTTTCAAGTTACCTCATAGTAAATATCTCTAGTGACATATAATGACCCTACACTATGTTATCTTGGTGATTTGATCCTCATATGCAATTTTTTCTCTCACCGAGAAACGTCATATTCCTTAAGTGTAAATCACATCCAACATATTTCTTTTTAATTAGCTCTCCTCACTAGAGATGTTGTTTAGCTCCTTTAACTTAGAAAAATAATTTATATCTTGCTATTGTTCCACTAACAATTTTAATTGTTCACTATCAACCAACATTCTCACCTCATGACTTATTAAAGAGCTAGATCTTGTACAAGGGTAATTGCTCATAATAGCAACTCTTTTATCTAAAACCATTTCTATTATGACCATGTACACTCATCATGCACATACATATACATGTTCTCTCATTCATAGGCTCTGGCTCTCCTTCTCAACCCAAGGGTAAAGATCCTGCCATTTATGTTCGTCAGAGGGCAAAGAAGAGTGTTGTTGTGGCTTGTGGTCCCACTCCCATTCAGAAGAAGGGGGCACCACTCCATGTTAACAAGGATGAGCCATTTCATGAAAATTGGGGGAATCTCAGCACCGAGGACTGGGAGAATGGTCGAACAAAGTTCAAGTTGTACGATTTCCCTCACCGTACCTGCCATGATAACCGGTTATATTGCAAGATGCATCAGCGGTTCATGAATTTGTGTTCTGCAAACTCGAGAATGATCGCGTGCCCCAACATTTCTATGATCTGGAAGCAGCAAGAGAACAGTGGCCATAAGTGATGGAGCTCATGGACTTTCATCAGATCATCAAGCTTATGGACTGTAGCTACCCGTTTTCTCCATCCTTGCTTCAGGAATTCTATGCCATCGTTCCTTTTTCTACTGAGGGTCATCGTACCATGACATGGATGAGTGGTGGTGTTCAGTGCCAGAGCACCCTTGTTGAGTTTGGTGCTCTCTTTGGTATAGAGGCAATCTTTACTCATTTCTCACAAATTCGGATCCTTGGTGACGAGAGGCTGATCCTGAAGGCCAACCCCGATATCAAACACTGCTAACCCCCTGGTGTTGGCTCAATGCATATCGCTAAAGCCAAGTTCTTCACAGATTTTTGGTATGTCATACACACTATTTCCAGAAACACAATCAGTCTGAAGTATGGGGAAAAGGGAAATGTTCGTAGGTGGATGATCAATCTTCTCCACCACATTGTTAAAGCTAAACACGCCAACAAGAAGCTTGATGTGTTGGATTACATGTGGAATGAGATGAAGCTTACCATTCTTGACAACAAGGTCCCCATCTATGGCTCTTACCTTAAGAATCTCATTGACACAAAGATTTCTGCTCAACTTGTCAATAACTATCAAATGGTTGTTCCTACCATGAGACCCCTGCTCTCCGCCTCACAGGAAGCATCAGCTCCTCCTCGCTCCAAGCGAGCTTGCCCTACTCCTCGTGTGGAGGAGCCTAGCTCACCTCAGGATGACACCTTGATGCTTCCCCATTTCATGTTCCCAAGAACAAGCAGGCATTCAATCTCAAGAGAGCTCTTCAAAAGATGAATTGTTTCTTTTTTGATAAGAAAGACAAGGACTTCAAAGCCTATCGAAAGGGCAGGGCATAACGTCGTCACCAGAGACAGATCATGGAAAAATTTCAGCTCCCACCGGGTTCTGCTAGTTCTGACGAACTTGATGACCATAAGTGGAAGTCACGGAACACCAACTGGCTTGGTGATGATGCCTCCTCACTTGGACAGTTTTGGACCACCAATCTCACTAAGGAAAGCTCTAGTCAGGTTCCCCCACCCCATGACGAAGATGCTGATTATGATGGTGCAGATGATGATCAAGACGAGGATGAGGATGAGTACTACTTGGTGTGATCTCTCGTGGACATAGCATCGCTTTCTACCTTTTGGTGTCTTGATGCCAAGGAGGAGACATGTCTATTAGGAATACTGGAGATCTTGAATATAGGGGCCTTTGAATAGCATTCCATTCATTTGCCTTTTATCATAGAATTTGCTTCATTGTTAGTTGAACTCTTTATTTGGTTTATGGTTGTGAACCTGGTTGTTATTGTAAGACTATGTTATTCTCAGATTATCCATCCTATGGTGAATACTATGGTATTCTCGAATTATCTATCTTATGGTGAAAAACTATGGTGAGCTGAAATTCTATCCTTGATTACATAGTGATTGATGTGGATACATGTCTTACCTTATTATATTGATAAATGCAAATGGATCTAGTATATAATTCCCTAGAGCTAAATTTCTACCTTATTATCTTATGGTTATCTTGAAAAATGATCTAGCTCTATAAATAATCTTGGCCTATAAAATCTAGGGGGAGCAATCCCATTTAATTGTGAACAATAAAATTTATAGTTGTGGAAACATAAATAGGGGGAGCTCGTGTATATTCTTATTCTCTTTCAAATGCTTAAATAAAATATATTTTTATGCAAATCCTTGTGTTGTCATCAAACATCAAAAAGGGGGAGATTGCAAGGACATTTGTCCCCTAAACTTATTTTGATGTTTGATCACAACACTCGGAAGTTTTAACCATTTTGCTCAAGTGTTTTAGGAAACAAAGATTAAGATGCAAATGGTTAAGGACACAAAAATGGAGAAAGAAAAACGAGCCAAAATAGATGTTTGTTGAATAAAAGAATCAAAGAAAGAAGAAGAAAAAGGAAGAAGAAGATAAAAAGGGAAAACTGCCTAGCCAGCCTGGTCGGGCAATAGGCCGGGTGGCTCAGGTGGGTGGCCGACCTCTGCGCAGGAATGCCGGGCCAGGTCGGGCTCCAGGCCGAGCACCTTCCTGCTGGCTGGCTTGTCTGCCTAGCCGGCCCAGGCCAGGCTCCCTACATCTCAGGCCAGGTAGCTCGGGGTGCAGGCTGGCCTCCCAACCGACCAGGCCGGGCTCTAGAACAGGATTCCTGCATGAGTGAAAACACCTCCAACGACCGTTTTTCTCCCCCCCACCACTACTATAAAATGGGTCTTCTTCTACCTTTAGGAGGTGTCACTTAAATCTTCTCCCTGCACCATTTGTGACCACCTCAAAACTCATAGATCTCCCCAAATGGCCAACCAAAGCTCTTGATTTCTTGGGATTTGGAGGAGAGCCACTAGATCTACAACTCCACCAAACCGATTCGTCACCACCCCACTAATCCCTTAGGGATCTTGAAGTTCTTGATTCATTGGAATGGAGAACCTTGTTTCTCTTAGTTCATTGGAGCTCGGAGCCGTGTTGGTGTCCCCGAAATTTTGGGAGCTCGTGTATCTTGTTGCTTGGAGTCTTGGAGGCTTCCGGGATTTGGTGAGGACCCTCCTAGTTGTGGAGTGTGTCTCATCCTCGTAAAGGTTCTAGTTTTCAAGCTCAACGGCAAAATAGTGATTCGTGTCTCATACACTTTGGTGGTTGTCACGAAGGAGATACGGTGTGCCATTTGACGGCTACTCGGTGTTCCACTTTGGTGGCACCACACCGCTCCAACGGAGATTAGCTTATATTGGGAAGTGAACTTCGGGTAAAATTTCCGCGTCATTGTGTAAGATTATTCCTCGACTTATCTTTACTTGTTGCTACTATCCTAGTTCTTGAATATAGGGGCCTTTGAATAGCATTCCATTCATTTGCCTTTTATCATAGAATTTGCTTCATTGTTAGTTGAACTCTTTATTTGGTTTATGGTTGTGAACCTGGTTGTTATTGTAAGACTATGTTATTCTCAGATTATCCATCCTATGGTGAATACTATGGTATTCTCAAATTATCTATCTTATGGTGAAAAACTATGGTGAGCTGAAATTCTATCCTTGATTACATAGTGATTGATGTGGATACATGTCTTACCTTATTATATTGATAAATGCAAATGGATCTAGTATATAATTCCCTAGAGCTAAATTTCTACCTTATTATCTTATGGTTATCTTGAAAAATGATCTAGCTCTATAAATAATCTTGGCCTATAAAATCTAGGGGGAGCAATCCCATTTAATTGTGAACAATAAAATTTATAGTTGTGGAAACATAAATAGGGGGAGCTCGTGTATATTCTTATTCTCTTTCAAATGCTTAAATAAAATATATTTTTATGCAAATCCTTGTGTTGTCATCAAACATCAAAAAGGGGGAGATTGCAAGGACATTTGTCCCCTAAACTTATTTTGATGTTTGATCACAACACTCGGAAGTTTTAACCATTTTGCTCAAGTGTTTTAGGAAACAAAGATTAAGATGCAAATGGTTAAGGACACAAAAATGGAGAAAGATTTATTGGATGCTTCTTATTCTGGAGTAATATTGTTATGAATAATTTTTATGCAAGGCTTTCTCTTCATGATAATGATTTATTGGATGCTTCTTATTCTGGATCATTCACACGTATGAAGGAAGAAGCTAAATGGGATCTTCTTGATCGTATTCAAGAAAACACTAGAGGATGGGAGAATGACAAAGGTAGAAAGTCAGGTATAAATTATGATTATGAATGCATTAAATCTTTTATGGGAACCGATGATTTCTATAATGTTAGTGTTGTTTGTGGTCTTGATTCTCAAAGCTTTGCAAACTATCTTAAAGCGTTTGCCTCCTATCTTGATATTCCTAAAAAGGAGTGTCACAAGTATCATGCACCTTATAAAGATAATGTTCCTGCTAGTAATGTAGAAGTGCATGTTGTTAATCCTTTTGTTCCTGAGCCTTATATTGAGAAAATGCCTTTCCTAGCTAAGGTG
Organism: Alopecurus myosuroides; assembly: GCA_028641055.1. Classification (NCBI taxonomy): domain Eukaryota; kingdom Viridiplantae; phylum Streptophyta; class Magnoliopsida; order Poales; family Poaceae; genus Alopecurus; species Alopecurus myosuroides. The sequence continues at coordinate 37,768,052 of CM054059.1, read as the reverse complement.
AAAGAACACTCTATTGTGTCTAGTGTGGTTAATAAGAGTATTAAGAAATCTATTGAATCTGATGAACAAATAACTGTTGAACCTGCTATAGCAATAGTGAAAGATCTTATATGTGGAAACATAGAGGATGAACATATTGTATTTTGTGAGGATGCTTCTAATATTGTCTCACATCCAAATATACCTAACAAAACTATTGTTCATGTGCTTTCTGTTAAGATTGGTGATCATTGCTATTATGGTTTGTGTGACATTAGTGCAAGTTCTAGTGCTATTCCTTATGAACTTTATAAAGAAATTATGCATGAAATTGGTTCTTGTGAGCTTGAAGATATTGATGTTGCCATTCAGCTTGCTAATAGAGAAACTGTCTTTCTGATTAGTATTGTTAGAGATGTGGAAGTTTTGTGTGGTAAGTATAAATATCCCACTGATTTTCTAGTTCTTGGTAAGGCTGCTAGTAAAACTTGTCCTATTATTTTTGGTAGACCTTTCTTGAACACTTGTGGTGCTATTATAGATTGTAAGAGGGAGAAGATATTGAATAAATTTGATAGAAAATCTTATGAGTTCAATATCTCCGAATTTGATAGAGCACCTTATGAATTTGAATTGCCTAATGAAAATTTTAGAGTTGAACAGCTTTCCTCTATTGCTCTTGCTCCTAACAATGCTTTGCAGCAATATATGGAGGACCATGAGAGTGAGGTCTTTATGGAAGAGAGAAATGGGATTGAAGATATTCTTCTTCGTCAACCAGTGATACTGAAACATAATTTACTTGTGGAAGACTTGGGTACCACATTACCACCCAAGGAGGATCCTGTTTTTGATTTAAAACTTTTGCCTGATGATCTTAAATATGCTTATATTGATGATAATAACATATATCTTGTTATTATTAGTGCTAAACTTTCAGGTGAATAAGAGGAAAGATTATTGGGAATATTGAAGAAACACCGTGGAGCTATTGGATATACTCTTGATGATTTGAAAGGGATCTCTCCGTCTATATGTCGGCATGTTATTAATATTGAACCTGATGCAAAGTCGGTAGTTGAACATCAACGCCGTTTAATTCCTAATATGAAGTAAGTGGTAAGAAATGAGGTATTAAAACTTCTTGATGCTGGTATTATTTTTCCTATTTATAATAGTAGATGGGTGAGCCATGTGCATTGTGTCCCTAAGAAGGGAGGAATGACTGTTGTGCCTAATGAAAATAACGAGCTTATTCCTCAAAGAGTAGTGGTTTGTTATAGAATGTGCATTGATTTTAGGAAGGTTAACAAGGTTACTAAGAAAGATCATTATCCTTTGCCTTTTATTGATCAAATGTTAGAGAGGTTGTCTAAGAAAACTCATTTTTTTGCTTTGTTGATGGTTATTCTGGGTTTTCTCAAATTGTTGTTAGGAAGCAAGATCAAGAGAAAACAACCTTTACTTGTCTTTATGGTACTTATGCTTATAGACGTATGCCTTTTGGTTTGTGTAATGCTCTTGCTACGTTTCAAAGATGCATGTCTGCTATTTTTCATGGTTTTTGTGAAGAGATTGTGGAAGTATTCATGGACGATTTCTCCGTCTATGGAACTTCTTTTGATAATTGCTTGCACAACCTTCATAAAGTTTTGCAGAGATGTGAGGAAACTAATCTTGTTCTTAACTGGGAGAAATGCCACTTTATGGTGAATGAAGGAATTGTTCTTGGACATAAAATTTCTGAAAGAGGTATTGAAGTTGATAGAGCTAAAGTGGAAGCCATAGAGAAAATGCCCTGTCCTGGGGATGTTAAAGGTATTCGTAGTGTTCTTGGTCATGCTGGTTTTTATAGGAGGTTTATTAAAGATTTCTCTAAAATAACAAAGCCTCTTACTAATCTTCTTCAAAAAGATGTACCTTTTTTATGATGATTGTAAGGAAGCTTTTGAAACTTTAAAGAAGGCTTTAACTACTGCTCCTATTGTTCAACCACCTGATTGGAATTTACCTTTTGAAATTATGTGTGATGCTAGTGATTTTGCTGTAGGTGTTGTTCTTGGATAGTGAGTTCATAAGAAGTTGAGTGTTATTCATTATGCTAGTAAGACTCTTGATGCTGCTCAAAAGAATTATGCTACTACTCAAAAATAGTTCTTAGCTATGATCTTTGCATGTGATAAGTTTAGACCTTATATTGTTCATTTGAATGTTACTATTCATACTGATCATGCTGCTATTAGATACCTTATGGAAAAGAAAGATGCTAAGCCTAGGCTTATTAGATGGGTGTTTCTTTTAAAAGAGTTTGATTTGCATATTGTGGACAGGAAGGGTGCTGAAAATCCGGTTGCTGATAACTTGTCTAGATTGGAAAACATTGATTTTGACCCTATTCCTGTTAATGATAGTTTTCCAAAGGAATAGTTGGCTGCAATAAAGGTAAAATCCCAAGATAGTCCATGGTATGTTGATTGTGCTAACTTTAATGTTTCAAAGTATTTTCCTCCAACATTTACAGCTCAACAAAGAAGAAAATTCTTCTATGATTTGAGGCGTTATTTCTAGGATGACCCACATTTATATAAAGAAGGAGTAGATGGTATTATGAGAAGATGTGTTCCAGATCATGAACAACGTGAAATATTGAAAAAGTGTCATGGTAGTGCTTATGGAGGACATCACGCTTGAGATAGTACCGCACAGAAGGTTCTACAATCAGGTTTCTATTGGCCTACTCTCTTTAAAGATGCATGTAAATTCATTTTATCTTGTGATGAATGTCAAAGAGTTGGTAATATTTCTAGACGTAATGAAATGCCTATGAGTTATTCTCTTGTTATTGAACCTTTTGATTGTTGGGGATTTGACTTTATGGGTCCTTCTACTCCTTCGAATAGTTACACTCATATTCTTGTTGTTGTTGATTATGTTACTAAGTGGGTAGAAGCTATACCTAGAAAAAGTGCTAACGGCGAGACCTCTTAAAAATGCTTAAAGATGTTATTTTCCCTAGGTTTGGTGTGCCTAGATATCTTATGACTGATGGGGGTTCTCATTTTATTCATGGTGGTTTTAGAAAAAACCCTTGCTAAATATGATGTTAATCATAACATTGCCTCAACTTATCATCCTCAAACCAGTGGGAAAGTAGAATTATCAAATAGACAAATTAAACCTATCTTGCAAAAGACTGTTAATAAATCTAGGAAGAATTGGTCTGATAAGTTGAATGATTCTTTATGGGCTTATAGGAATGCTTATAAAAATCCTATGGGTATGTCTCCTTATAAAATGGTTTTGTGGAAAAGCTTGTCACTTGCCTTTAGAATTAGAACACAAAGCTTATTGGGCAGTGAAAGAACTTAACAAAGATTTTAAACTTGCTGGTAAGAAAAGAATGCCTGATTTGAATCATCTAGATGAATGGAGATGTGAAGCTTATGAAAATGCTAGACTCTTTAAAGAGAAAGTTAAACAATGGCATGATAGAAGAATTTTTAAAAGAGATTTTCATGTTGGTGAGAAGGTTCTATTGTATAGGTCTCGTCTCAGATTTTTTGCAGAAAAATTACTCTTGAGATGGGAAGGCCCCTATGTTATTGAAGAAGTGTATCGTTCGGGTGCAATCAAAATTGCTTCCCTCAAAGATAACACTACACAAGTAGTAAATGGGCAAAGACTCAAACATTATATTTCTGGGGATTCTTATGATGAAGATGTTGATGTTATTCAAGTAATGACTCCGGAGAAGTTCATTGGAGGGAAGATTTCAGAATCTGCAGAGTCTGTTTTAGAATAGGTAAAAATTCTGTTAAGAAAAAGTTCACGGATTACTTCCCAAGTTATAAATTATTGGTTTCTACAAATATGAAAAATATCGAGCCGAAGAAGAGTAGGAGAAGGTGCCCGAGGGAACCATACCATGCCTGGGCGCGGGCCCACCCTTGGTCGCGCCTGGCTATGGTGTGGGCGCCCCGGAGCCCCTCTCCGACTCGTTTTCGATCTGGACCTTCCTTTTGTTATGTATGTTTCTGATATTTAACCCCCCGGCCCCCCGAGGTCCGTATATCGTTTTCTCGTCGTGTTTCTGTTTCGACCTGTTTCTGCCAGGTTACATCTTCAGATCTAGAGCCACGATGTCCTCTACCGAACCTTCCAAAGACAGTTTCATTGTGGACGTCGTCAACCCGTACATGAACAAGTTGAAGATGCATCCCAAAGAGTTTCTGCTCAAGTGGGGAGGTGCAGATTGAAGATGTTTGGGGCTCTAAAGGAGAAGGCAGTCTGGAAGATAGGATGGAAGAGCTGGAGCAAGAAGTCTTTAGGTATAAGAAGATGGCTGAGCGTGAAGTTGACATCATCCACAGGATAAAGACATAACTGATCATCGAGTACAAGAAGGAGACTTTAAAGCTTTGGGAGGAGATCTTCTCACTCACCGAGACCGCCAACAAATTGCAAGCACAACTCTATGATGTGCAGAATCGGAACTGTGAGTATGAGAACATGTTTAAACGTATAAGCTCTGCTGCTAGTTTCAGAATATTGGAGACCAAGACATCATTTGTGGATGGAGAGCCTTTACCTTGGAAGTGTGATGATGAGAATGATTCACCACCACCACCGAAGAATTAATTCGTCAATGGTATTGGCATCCCCTTGGCTTGTTCCAAGCTTGAGGGAGTGTCGCGGTATCACACTTTTATCTTTCACCTTTTTACCTTTCAGTAGAGTCATATCATGAGTAGAGAAAATATCATATAGGATGGTTTGTAGTATGGAAGTATCACTCTTTAGTTGGTTATCGTTGTATCCCTTGGTTTGAGCTGCCGTAATGAAATATTGATGAGAAGTTTCATCATCTACTTTCTACACTTTATTTTAGTTTGGAATTTTTGTTATATGGTTGATCTTGTTATTAGTATTGGTATCAATGTGGGAGCTTCAATCTAATCTAGTTGGTTTTGGCAAACTTAGCATTGGTCAGCAGCAACAATACGTTGAGACTTAAGTAGAAAAGAGGGAGTTGCATGTAGATATATTATTCCATGATCTTTCTTTCTTGTTAGCTCATAAGCTTAGTATTCTCAAGTAAGATTGTGTGTACCTTCAAGGAAGATTGCATGATTGGCTTTATCATATATGTATTTGTTTGTTTTAGCTCAATTCTTATGCTTTCTACCCAACCTTGCTAGCCAAAAACCACTACTGAGAGGGAATGCTTCTCGTGCATCCAAACCTTGAGCCCCAAAACCATGCCATTTGGATCCACCATACCTACCTATATGTGGTATTTCACCACCGCTCCAAGTAAATTGGTTGTATGCTACCTTTAAACCTTCAAAATTACACCTGTTTTGTGCCCCTGTTTTAACTCATGAGGACGCAAATAGAGAATATTTATCTCACTTGTTGATTGGATTTCACACCCTGGACTAGTGGCTTCATCCGCTTATCCAAATGCTAGAAGAGCTGGCAGCGGGGTTCTCAGCCCCAAATAATAATACAAATTCTCTTCACTATTTTTTTCCCCAGATTTATCAGTCAAAGCATAATTGTATAAACAAAAGAGAAAGAGGGATGACCTTCTATACCAGTTGCGTCCTTCAATGGGATCCGCTCTTGTGAAGTCTAGTTGGCTTGTGACGTATTGTATTTTCTGTTTTTCATTCGTTAACATAAGCATACACCTCTCTAAAAATTAGACACTCTCCATGGTCTGTGATTGTTGGCAGGCACCCGAGGATTCGGTTAGCCATGGTTTGTGTAAGAAAGGTTAGGAGGAGTGTCGACCACTTTATACCTCTATTTAACAAAATAAAAGCTCTAGCAAATGAGTGTTCCATGCTTCCCTTTGCGAAGGTCCTATCTTTTACCTTTATGTTGAGTCAGTAAACCTACTCCTTTCTGTCTTAAGCAAGCATTTGAGTTGTTGTGATCCATCCATCTATATGTTAATTTACTCCATCATGTTCTTTATTCTTCCTTGTTTGTACAAATGCTTTTATCTGTTTGAATACCACTTTGAAAGTTACTAATGTCTGCAAAGAGACTGTTATAATTGAGCATGATAAATTCTGCAATATAAGCTCAAATATAAAGACTCTAATCGAAAGATAAGTACACTGTTAACTGTTCTCTGACCAAGAACGAAGTTTTCCTTTACCAATTTTGATTTTTCTTTTGCACCTTTATTGTGATTTCCTCTACTTATTTCAAGTTTGATTATATGAGAGGAAGTTGTTGTCTGAAATGACTTGTTCTTTGTTAGATGTGATGTCTCTTGTCCTTACTTTATTTATCGACACCTCACTCCATAAACCTGTGGTCATATTTATTGAGTTCAGTTTCGCTTGGGGACAAGCGAGGTCTAAGCTTGGGGGGAGTTGACACATTCATTTTGCATCACTATTTTATATTGTTATTTTCTGTTATTCATTGATATAATTCATGTTATGATGCATCATTATGTTATTTTATCTTATTTTGCATGTTTTATAATTTTTGGAGAATAAACACCGGGACCAAAAATCTGATGGAAAAAAGCACCGTCGAGATACCCTATTTCAGAAGATTAGGGAAGAGGGGGGGTACCAGAGGAGTCTTAGAAGTCTCGAGGAGGAAGTCGGCCAGAAGGGCACCCGAAGGGAGGCCACCTGGGGCGCACACCACCAGGCGCCCCCCCCCCCTCTGGCCACGCCTGGGGGTGGTCTGCCCCCCTGGGCCACTCCTGGGTGCTCCCTTTCGCGTACTTGACCCCCAGGGAACCCTAAACCCCGGAACATCATCGAAGAATTATTCCACCGCCGCCTCGGGGCGGAAAACAACATAGAGAGAAAAGCTCTCCGGTAGGGAGAAATCTGCTGGGGAAATTCCTCCCCGGAGAGGGGGAATCATCGCCATCGTCACCGTCATTGCTCCGGGTATCATCAAGATCGTCATCATCATCACCACCAGCACCATCACGCTCATCATCCACCTTAATCCCGCTGTAACAATTAGGGGTCTTTATCGTTGCTCTCCACTGGATCTCTCTCCCGGTGTGGATTACTTGTTAGTAGTTCATGCATGTGAGATTTATCGGTGTTTACACTTTATGATCAGATTTTTATTATCTATTATATCACCTCTGATTATGATCCATATGTTATCTTGTGAGTATTTCGTTTAGTTCTTGAGGACATGGGAGAAGTCATGATGTTAGTAGTTGAATTATGTTGAAGTAATATCTCGTGGTTCGGTATTTAAGTTGTGGTGCTATTCTTCTAGTGGTGTCATGTGAACGTCGACTACATGATACTTCACCTTCATGGGCCTAGGAGGATGCATTGTGTATTTGGCTACTAATTGTGGGGTTGCCGGAGTGACAGAAACCTAAACCCTCGTTAGGAAACCAATGCACGAGGGAGCGTAGAATCCCGGAGTTTAAGGTTGTGTTTAGATTTATCTTAATTACTTTCTTATATTTGCGGATGCTTACGAGGGGTACAATCACAAGTATGTATTAGTCCTAGTTGGGCGGTGCATTAGCATAGATTCACCCAAACAACACTTCACGAACCAATAAATATTAATCAACCGTAATGAAGCGAAAGCACTTGACGAAATTCTCATGTGTCCTCGAGAACGTTTGGTAATCATAAGTAGAACAACCGGCTTGTCATTTACTCTCAAAAGGATTGGGCCACTCGCTGCAATATTATTTACTGTCTTTTATTTACTCGCACTTTATTTATCTGCTATATCAAAAACCTCCAAAAACCCGTTTGATAGTGTTTACAGTGAATTCTCGATCCAATCTGCTTGTCAACACCTCCTGCTCCTTGTTGGGTTCGACACTCTTATTTATCGAAAGTACTACGATACACCCCCTATACTTGTGGGTCATCAGCCGTCCGCTCTTGATTTTGATTACAAAGGGGACAATTGCCATAATTTTTTCAACCCCTCAAACGAAGTCCAAATTCTATTTTGCATCACAAGCCATGCAAACATCTTGCATTTGTTGTGGGGGGGTGGGGGGGGCAACTCTTCCAAATAGATTTGCTTGAATCGGATGCGCTAGTTCCTTCAAATTGCATCGCGTAGGCCGTGGAGGCGGAGTATGTCCCGTCAATACCAACGAATGGAGCCACGAATTCCGGGGGTGAGATTTATGTTGGAAAGCAAGTCTCAAAGGTCACAAATTGTGTACACTGGGTGTTGTCACGCGATTCCTCAAGTCGAGTTGCCTTCCGAAGCAACCAGTTTTGCTTCCTCTAAACTGTTATGCAGGAAGGCATGGAAATTGTCAGTCAAAGCGACCTGAGACCGCAAGGTAAGCAGGCTTTCAGCACCTCACCTGCCATCCCCGCAGCGAGAGGACCTGAGACCGCAAGGTAAGCAGACTTTCAGCAGCTGCCATCCCCGCAGCGAGAGGCACAGCCGCAGAGTATATTGTGAATATTCTGACAATAACCCTTATGGTTTGGCAGGTGAAACGCATCCCTTGCTGAACTTGGATCATAAAAAACACACAATTTTTAAAGCCTCAGTTGACTGAATTCTTGGAGTTGGAGCCAACATAACCAAAAGCCGTACTCGAAAGCTCATCAACTACTTAAAACGCTCCCAATCTCCTCGCTACCACAAGAATCATCTGACGCGCACGATGTTTTCATAAGAATGGCCGCAATGTGGCTTCCGTCAAGAAGCTGCTTTTATCAGCACACTACAAACTCAAAATGTCGGTTATTTATCACCTGCCCTCAAAACATATATAAGAGGCTATACATTTAAACAATACAACCAGCAAACCCATCAAACTTGCACCATCGATGATGACCAATCAGCTATACAAATTTTGAGTGCCAGATCAAATAATGGCAGCACCGAATGACCTACTTGTAGAGATGCTATGAATGCTTATCGGGTGACTACGTTTTGACACAGGCTACAGATTCAAAATACATAATACTCTTCCCTAACAGAAAAAAAATTATGCTGCTGCAGATCTTTTGTTGTCAGGGTCTTCTATATTCAAAGCTTGCAGTAGCTTCGGCCATGACTCGGGTATTCCTCCTGGTAAATTGAACTCCAGGAGTTTCCCCCGTGCCCTGTAGAATCCCTCCACTGGTTCACACTGCAAAGATGACTAGTTGCTTAGAAAGAATAGCAAGGAAATATTCCCAGCCGAGACCAATAAAACGGGGGAGGATTGCTATATTAGTTCCATAATACAGTACCAAGTTTGGCAGATGAAGTGTGTTCATTGCTGAATTCGGAGCAAAGGGTACACATAATTTCTGAAGTGCCAATTGGCCTAATGGTACATCTTGGTATTCACATTCAAAGATATAAATAAAACATTCCACGCCTATATATACTAATAAAAGGAAGGAATATTGCTATATTAGTAGTTCAGTAATGTAGATTAAAGTTTGGCAGGTGAAGTGTGCTCATTGCTGTATTTGGAACAAAGAATACACATATAAAACTGGCTGAGATACCTGAGCATTAAGTGTCAAGTAGCTGAATTGTAGTGAATATATATCATATACCATAACCAGCGCATCTATGTCTCGGCATATCATACATTCATATCTAAGCATCCATTTTTTCTATACTGGCAAATTCACTAATTGACCTAATATGCATAAATAAACATAGCTTCATACACACCATGCTAGTGAAAATCGATTGATTCAGATCAAAAAAATACGAAAAGGTTTCTGGTACGTACCAAATCATGGTAAATACGCAATCGCTCCTTTACCACTTCCTCGGTATCATCTGCTCTAGTAATTAACTTCGATTCACACTGTGGAGGCGGTAGTAGTGGAGGCATATACATTCGAGGACCACCATCCTCACCCTCAATATCAATGGAGGCCACGTTGAAGTTTCCTCCACACTGGCTGCACTTCCTTCTACCAATGCATTTCGCAAGTAGAGCTTCTTCTCGGAGTTTGAGGTTGATCACCAAATCAATATCTGTGACTCCCTCGAGTATTTCCTAACACAGCACACAATATAATCATTTGGGGAACTAGTATACGGTACGAACAGATAAGTTTGAAGACTTAGTTGATGTTTGTTGGTCTAAATGATACTAGAACTTAATTACCATACATAAGACTCTTACTAGAATCAAGTTCCAAAAATATTGTTGAAAATGTACACAATTTCGATGAATCCATCCCAAAAGTGCAACTGAGAAGATGCAAGAGTATGTCTTGCATACTTACAGTCAGGTCAAATAACTAGCTCACCGCTTGTCTTATAGTTCTTGGGAAACCATCAAGTATGAACCCCAATTCACCCTTTTCTTCTCCCTCCTCGAGGCGCTTGGACAACAGATTTATGATGATCTCATCAGACACCAGCTTTCCATGATTCACAATTTCAGCAAGCTGGAAACAAATTAGACATAATGATCAAGAAACTGGGAGATAAACAACAGGGTCGTAAGTAGAGAGGAACAACAGTAAATGATCATACAAGGTTTCCAATGGTTCATAACCGAAGCTACAATCTGCAAAAATTACTGCATCCGTGCACTAGGCCTTATGACCTCTTTTATTGCCCTTTTAATGGGGGTGTATTGTAGACTTCAGAAGCTTGTGAGGATTTACAAGCTTTGCTTACCATTTTGTTCCCAGAACATATATATCATAAGATGACCAATTCGGCTTATAGTTGCCACAATCACTGCTGGCACGAAAACACACAGTCAGCAACTGACGGTTGAGTAAATCTAAACAGCTCATGTGATGCTTCCAGGTTATGCAATCGGATATCTGGATGTGCTGTGCCTGACGAGTGGTTCACGTGACAAAATCTGTGCTGTGTTTTATTCTACTTGATGTGTTGTGTGTACGAATTTGCCGTACAGTGACGTGACAAACTGGTTTGCCAGGATATACAGGAAATGGCGTAGCCGTGAGCTTCGATTGATCTACTCTCAGAAAGTTAAATCGTCTTTCTGCACTGTATGTATCAAGGTCTTTGTGTAGCTGGTGATAAATTGGCACCGGACGCAGGGCAGGCACATCGACCAAATCAGCTTTAGCTAACTACGAATCATGCCGCGAAATTGACCGCGAGGGGGTGGGATTGGGATTTCGCGGAACATCACCCACAGAAGGGCCACTTACCTGCTTGGAGAGGGGGCCCTGGGAGGCGAGGGCGTCGCGGACGAGGTCGCCGGTGGCGATGTGCGGCACGCCGAGCAGCTGCGAGAGGCGGCCGGCGTAGGTGCCCTTGCCCACCCCGGGGCACCCCAGGAACACCCACTGCACGCGCCTCCCGTCCTCCCCCGGATCCCGCCCGCTCCTGCGCCCCGCCAGCACCGCCGCCGCCGCCGCGGAGGCCTCCTTGGGCGTCGCCGCCGCCACAGACAGGTTTCTCCGTGACGCCGCGGCGGCGCAGGCCCGGATCGCGCGAGACATCGCTAACATCTCTCACCGGCTCCGGGAAATCAGACGGGCCGCCCGAGAGAGAGAATTTTTTCTCGCGTGTTTCGTGTTCGACTTCGAGACGGACGAGGAGCAGTAGCGTAGCTTCGCTGCTTGGGCAATGACGATTTGGGCTGAGCTCGTGGCGGGCCCCGCAAGGGTGGGCCCGCGGTCGGGGTCACGTAGTGGAACGGTGGTTTCGTAGTACAGTAGGAAGCGAAAATAATTATATGAGACCCTGGTCTACAAATTTAGCCCGTGGATCAAATTCAGCAATTAACACGTGGCTAGAAAACAGTTTAGATCTGAAAATAGATAACCGGATTTTGTTTTTCCTCTATTTTCTAGCCACGTGTCAATTGCTGAGTTGGTCCACGCGTCTAAATTTGTAGACCAGGTCTCGTATAATTATTTTCCGGAAGTAAGATCCAGATTCTGCTGGCGCGTCCCAAACCGCTTGTGCCGACGTCGACGTCGCCAACCAGCGGCTAAGCACCGGCCAGGTCATCGAACAGCCACCGTCATCCATCCGGCGGCAGAAAACGTGACACGCCGACGTGCACTCGTCTCTACTCTTTGCAAGTTGCTAACCCAAGTAGCCAAGCAAAAGAATCACACAACAACCATGTACTGCGGATAATAAATCCGATACCAATAATGATCAATAAATCCAGTAATACAGTGTACGAGTTACAACTCCTCACTCACTGATCTTGATTCAAATTCAAAGCAACACCGAAGTAATGGAAATCGTAAAATAATTTCAATCTACCGACTCGAACTGATCATCTTTCGCCAATCATAACATCAATCGGGCATGGCAGAAGGGAGCTTCGCTCCCGTAGCATCTCAATCTTCTAGGTGCGGCAAATCTGAAGAGGCGCGACCACGTCGGCCATCTCCTCGCAGGCGGCGGCGGCGACCTGGACCAGGTCGGGGACGCCCTTCCGCAGCAGCACCCGCCTCCGGCACTCCTCCGCGGCGTCCATGCCGGACGAGTAGGCGCCGTGCACCGCGCCAGAGTGCTCCGCGCTGGCCGCCTCCCCGGCGAAGTACAGCAGGCTGTCCACCGGCGCCGAGAACCGCTCGCACACGTCCGCCGGCTTCCCCACCAGGTCGCACGAGTAGGAGCCCAGCGAGTTGGGGTCAGAGCCCCAGCGCGACACCAGGTACTGCGTCTGCAACACACAACATCATGCTTTAGTTCAGCTGATCAAGCATCACACACAAAATGCAGGCAAGTTATCTGGTTCAGTGTTCAGGCAGAAATGGCTTACAGGTTCAGTGGCGCCTGGTATCATTGTCTTCAGGTGCGCCATTACGATGGCCAGGGCCTCCGCGTCCGAGAGCTTCTCCACCTCCTGGGCGAACCGGCCGGCGGCCATGTAGACGAGGACCGGGTTGCCGGTGGCCTTGTGGAGGTTCAGGAAGTAGCCGCATGTCTTTGGGGTCGGGCCGACCATGCCCAGCACCTGCACGTTCGGCCAGAAGGCCTTGTCAAAGTGCATCGCCACCTTGTTCTCTATGCCGACGCCGAGGTCCGCGATGGCGGAGCTCTTCCAGGAGGGCAGCTCAGGCTCAAACTTGATTATGTTCGCCTTGAGCACGCCGAGCGGCACCGTGATTATGCAGGCGTCAGCAGAGTACTGTGTGCCGTCCTCGATGGTCACCGTCACTCCGTTGTACCGGCGGTCGATTTTGGTCACTCTGAATACGTATGAATAGCACAGTAAGTAAAAGTATTCTAGCATAGTGCAAGTAAGAGAATGGACATATGTAAGTTTCAAAATGACTGTCATTCGACTCAAATAGCATGTTTTTAACTTAGCAATTCAAATACTCCCTCCGATCCATATTAATAGGTCCTCAAGTGGATGTATCTAGCAATAAAACATGTCTAGATACATCCACTTGAGGACCTATTAATATGGATCGGAGGGAGTACATGATTATTACAGGAGAGTTTAAGAGGACATGTGTGACAGACATACTGAAATTGTTCCTTGCATAATAATTGTTGGGAAAGAATAAAATACACACCTCTGGTTAAGACGGATGTCAAGACCTTGTGAGAGAGCCTGAATTACAGGGTAGTACCCATCAACCATCAGACCATGACCACCAGTAAGAACATGTTCCTGATCCCAGTTTTTCAGAGATATTTCATCTGCGTCTGCAGCAAACCATGCCTCCAACCGGCAGACACACCATTGCAGGACTCGGTCGTCAAGTCCTTCCAGCCTAAAAATTGACAAAACAATATCAGTCAAGCTATTATGCTGCAACCAACAAATTTATGGTTTGTATCAAACAAAGCATCACATTGAAGCTTGTTATAATAGTAACATACTTAAGATCGGGGTGCCTCTCAAGCACCATTGAGATTGCCTGTTGAAGTGGCATGTCGTATTCCTGCTCATCACGGAGTTTCACTGTCTGCAGCACAACATAATTACAGAGCATTACAGTCGGCTAAAAATGCTCGCAAATATAAGATAAAAGAACGGCATATGGGAGTTGATAGCTACGTACCTCCTTCAGAATTTTCTCAAATATTTCACCGACTTTAGCAGCTGTCTCCTTTGGGACTTGAAGGCCATTCTTATCAAACAGAGAACAGCTGTAAAGGAATCAATTCATGCAATGAGATGTAAGAACAGGAAAGAAAATAAAATCGTTACTGGCAAAGAAAAAGGGCAAGTTTAAGTGCTAAAATTACCTCTCTAAATCATGGTCATAAAGAACAGAGTTGTCGCCACTAGTGTGGTATAACCTCAGCCCAAGATGGCCTATCAATGGTGCTAACGAATTCTCGTTACTGGCACCATGCAACCTGAATTGTTTCATCAACACCAGTACATAGTGAGTAAAACATGATATTATCAACAAAGGATTGTTTCCATTGATCAATTCAAGTGAGACTAACCATGAGGCGCCCATATCAATGGGGCATCCGAAGGAGTAGTCGGTATGCACACGGCCACCAATACGATCTCTCGACTCCAGAACAGTCACCTCAAAAGAGGAATTGGAGAGGACGCGAGCAGCCGCGATCCCGGAGATGCCACCACCGATCACGATGACCGATGGCGGCGAAGCGCACCGCCTCTCGATTGTTGGAAGCAAAAGGCCTAAAATACAGCAATGCACAGGAATTGTTCCTAATCAGCGCCCAATCAAGGGGATTAAAAAGCGTCTATATGAGCACAGCAAGCAAGTTATAATATTTCCCTCAATTATCATCACAGTTGAATTGAATAATTAAATTCAGCAATCTTGTTCAATGTATGGTAACCATGTAAGGGGATCAAAAGGGGACAAAATCTAGCTGGAGTACACCTACCAAATTTCTACTTCTTCCCCCCAATTGTGACCACAAACAAAATTAATAGATTCCGCAATCCTGTTCTAAATCCCCATTCAGCATGCAAAATTCTCCCCTCTATTATGTAAGATCTAACAGGAAACAACGAAATTTCAGTAAAAATATCAGAGATCACCATCATACCTCCGGTTTTGAAGCTGTTGGGATCCATAGCCGCTACCGCCGCGGCCGTCGTCGCCGAACGAGAAGAAGATTGAGCTTGAAACGAAGCAGCCGGAGATCCCTCCGTCCGCGCACACGCAGCAGCCGCGAGCACGAACGCCGTTTACAAGAGATCGCCGGTACTACTACTACTAATACTACAATTACTATTATTCAGAGTACGTATGGGAATCGAGATGAAGAAGACGAAGACGAGGAGGCCGTCCTGGAGGCGGCTGGCGTCGGAGGAGCGGCGGAACGTGAGGCAGCTCATAACCCTGACTGGCTCCAAACCGGCAACGCGAGAGTGGATCCTGCCTTTTCTTCCTTCCTCGCAGAGGATTCGATCCGATCAGACCGCGCCGGCGAGAAGCGAAAAACGAGTTTTTTCTTTTCTTTTTTTCTCTTCTTCTCCGGCGGCGGTGCGGTGAGAGGCGTGCTCTGATTTTGGGATGGCGTTTGCGTGGTGGGAGACGGTGTTGGGGTGGCGTTATATAGAAGACGGGCGGGGTCGAGGCGGAGGCGGAGGCGGAGAGGAAGTCGGCCGCGACACGGAGACGGACGGGCGGCTCCCGTGGGAAACTGGCTGGCTCTTTCGGTTTGCAAGCTTGCGTTGCAGGTGGGATATTTTCCGCGGAATATCACGGGCCCACGGACCACTACGTAGGAGTTTTTTACTTGTTCTACTCAAATTCTTATAGCCCCCGTCTAGGTGTCGTCTAGAAATATCTCCTAAACCATTAAATCGTATCCAAAAGAAGCTCTAGTGACAAAATCAAAAAATCAAAACTCTAGTGACATAATTTTTATGACCTATAATTTATATTTTTTATCAAATTAATGGTCAAAAAATTCTTAGACGACATGTGTGCCATACAAACCATACCAGAGAGAGTAACCATGTTCTTAAAACGTTTTGGCAGTTCTCTGTTCCTTAATATAAGATATTTCGAAATTTTCAAATTAAATTGCCAAAAGTTTTATATTAAAAAGCAGAGGTACAACTTTCTAAATCGGATGCACCGCGTGTCTTCATCTAACCTGACGACCATCGCCTTTTTGACACGTCATATTCATCCGTGTCCGCGAATCCAAAGTTCAAACTGCGTAACATGTTCTCAATTTTCCATTTGCAACACTTCAACTTTAACCGAGGATTTTAATACGAGTTGTAGTCCACACTTGAATGTTTCAAAACTTTGACTCAAAACAAGTTTTTCATAATAATAAAAACTTGTCACATTTCAAAAGATATCGAAACACCACTTCATAGATTCAGGGTTCAGGCCGTACTATCCGGACGTGATGGTAGATGAACACCGGCCCACCACCGACACCTCACCTTCTCGTCCACCATCTAAATTGCCGCCATGGAAAAAATCTCTCTACATAAACTCATGAAGATATTCGGGCGGCAATTTGGAAAGTTGAGAAGATCCAAATGTTTTTAAATGCTTCAAAGGGCAAAGTCATATTTGTAACTATTTCATTCCACATAACGAAATAAAAATCACAAATTGTGTCACAAGATGTCACGGTGGAATCAATGCTTTTGATGTGGTCTAAGGCTCCACGTGATCATGGAATTGTCCCCTAATATGCGAACTTGGGCATCGCAAGATTTTCAGAGTTAGAGGGCTTCTTTGGTTCAAAGGAATTTCGTAGGAATATTAGAGGGGTTCTATTTCTACATAATTTTCCCCATAGAGCTTGTATGAGTTTGTGGGATTTGAAACCATAGGGTTCTTCCCTATATATTCTACTTTGTGTGCAGTTTATAAGAAATTTATCTTTATTTCCAAACCCGTGACATTTTTTCAGTCTCAAACTCTCGGTGACAGCTATGATTTGCACTTAATTCTTTGAACAAATTTCTCGGTATTTTTTCAGTGATGTAACTGAACAAGTGCTGGTATAGATTGAATCATTTTTTTTTATTCCTGCAGGATTCAATATGGCATGCCATATCGATTCTATGTTTTTCATATTCCTGTGAGCAAGTCTCTCCTTCTAAACCCTAGGCGCATCGTCTCTTCTTAAACCCTAGCCGCCACCCTAGACGGCATGTTCCTGCCCGCTCGGCTTGCTGCTCCAGCTCTAGTAGTGGGAGGGGGTGGGGGCGCTGACCTGCACTCGGTAGTGTTTTCATCTTATGTGTAGGTTGTTCTCACCCGGGGGCGTACGCGGGCTGGGTCATCGGCTCCCGCCGATGGTTCTAGCCTGGCATCATCATAGATCGGAACATGTTTCTCGATTCGGCTTTTTCCCTAGAATCCGTGGGTGGCTTTCTGGCATTCTCTCCTCCGCGATGCGACCGCACCTTAACGAGAAGTGGCAGATTCAAACGCACAAGGCCTTTTGGGGTTTTGGATGTATTTCCAATTTTTCTCAAGGTCCTATCCGCAAATGTGAGGACAACCGCTTTTGTCAGGCTTCAGGCCATTTGGGGTAGCCATATCGAGGGCCCACCTGTTAGTGACGCTCATAATCTGCTTTAAGGAATTAGTCGATAGTCAAATGTGAGTCAAATATAAACAAAAAAAAAAGGTAAAATCTGTTTGGACTTTCGGAATATTGTAATCCACCGCAATGCCAAACCCACCAATAAAAGCATGAGGGGAAGGAAATTCAAGAAAGTTGAATAAGAACTACATCAAAACACAAGAGTACACATAATGGATATAAACAGCAATGTCCATGAAATCAGAGAGATTAATAAGTCTGCACGTTATTCAGAGATACATCAGAGATCAAACTGCGAGATTGAACAGTTCTGGAGGGAAAATACAGCAGAAGGATCAGCTAGGATGTTAACAGAACAATACGGTGCTAAATAATAGGAAGGTTTGTTCTTCTTTCACAGCCTGGATATCTGGAGGGGGACCATGACTTCAGCTATCTCCTCCCTCATGGCAATCTTGCCGACCTGGAACAGATCGGAGATACCGAGCTGCGTGGAGAGGCGCCTTCGGCAGTCCTCGGCAGCGTCAATACCAGATGAATACGCTCCGTGCACCGACCCAGAGTGGTCGATGCAGGCGGCCTCCCCGGCGAAAAACAGGTTGCCCACCGGAGCACAGAATCTTTCATACAAGTCAGCTGGTTTGTCGACCAAGTCACACGAGTAAGAGCCAAGCGAATTTGGGTCAGTTCCCCACCGTGAGACCAAATACTGAACCTGGAAATGTGTAGCAGAAAAACAGTTAGAACCTTGAAGCTACTGTGCAAAATTCTGAAATTTACATAATTAACAGTACTTCAATCACTACAGAGAATATGAGCTTTTTCTTGATGTACATAATTAACAGTACTTCAATCACTGCAAAATTCTGAAATTTACATAATTTACCGGTTCAGTGGCCCCTGGTAGCATTTTCTTGAGCTGTGACATGACAAATTTAACGGATTCTTCGTCAGATAGCTTCTCCATTTCGTAGGCGAATCTGCCTGCCACCATGCATACAAGGACTGGATGTCCTGTGGCTTTATGAAGGTTAAGAAAGTAACCACAGGCATTCGATGTTTGGGCAACCCTGCCCAGTACTTCTACATTGGGCCAAAATATTGTGTCGAACCGGAGGGCTATCTTGTTCTCGAGGCCAACACCAAGATCAGCGATTGCTGATAGTTTCCAGTCTGGGAGCTCCGGTTCAAACTTGATGATGTTTGCCTTGAGCACACCGAGAGGGACAGTTATTATAGCAGCATCTGCAACAAAGCTTGTCCCGTCTTCCACACATACAATGACTTTATTATACCTCTGGATGATTTTGGTAACCCTGCCACCAAAAGGTTGAGAACCATTTATTTGGGAATCAGGATTGTACTTGAAAAACTATAAATCAATGTATCCATTTGAATTACTGGATCATAAGGATATGTTGCTGTGCCAACCTGTGGTTCAGGTGGATATCAAGATCTCGAGAGAGAGCTTTGATAACAGGATCATAGCCACTCACCATAAGCGCATGTCCACCAGTAAGAACATGCTCCTGTAAATTTGCAAAACTCAGTACACCATCATAGCATAAATGAGCATCCGTGCAGCTCATGCGAGCATGCATTTATCAGCTGACCTAGCAAGTGTGGGCTCGACTAGTATGTACATATGGGTATTTAAAATAGTCCTCGATTGCATACCTGATCCCAATTTTGCAATGATATATTATCCACGTCTGTGGCGAACCATGCTTCCAATCTACAAATGCACCACTGCAATACTTCGTACTGCAAACCCTCAAGCCTGTAAGGATAAGTGCACATATTTTAATCATTTCACAGTTGAGTTAAAATCTCATCATTTTAGAACAAGGAAAATCTACTGGTACACTCTACTTACCTTAGATGTGGATTCCTGTCAAGCACAATTGAGATGGCTTGAACAAGAGGCATGTCGTTTGCATTTTCATCTCTAACTTTCACTGTCTGCAGTATTAACATGATGCTTATAGGTTATAAATGATTCATCGAAAAAAAGGCAGATACCATGTAAATGCAAATGGTTGCAGTACCTCCTTCAGAATCTCCTCAAATATTTCCCCGACTTTGCTTACTATCTCCTGCGGGACTTGACGACCATCCTTGTCAAAGAGAGCATAGCTAATAAAAGAACAAAGAACTGTAAGAAAAAAAAAATGCCAACCAAGTTGAAGGACGAGGGTCCACACAGAACATTATGGATAATGAATCACCTCTCCAAATCATGGTCATACAACACAGAGTTATCACCACTGGTGCGGTATAATCTAAGCCCAAGAAGCCTAATCAATGGCGCCAAAGAATTCTCATTGCATACACCATGCAACCTGAATCACATGATAAAGCCATGAGAATACTCTGTATAAACTCAATGCAAGGCGGAGAAACACAACTAATTGCCCAAATACTAGTTCTAGGATGCAACTAACCAAGATGCTCCCATGTCAATTGGGCAGCCAAAAGAATAGTCAGTATGCACACGGCCACCAAGTCGGTCCCGCGACTCTAACAATGTGACCTGTAGGGTGCAACTATATATAAGTAAAATAGTCTGGAAGAATTAAAATACTAGTTTTAATAAGTGCTTTTGGAGAGTATGCTGTACAGAATCTAGAAAAGAAAGGTTTCACCTTTTCATCATTTATTGACAATTTACCTTAAACGAAGCATTAGATAGTGCACGAGCAGATGCAATGCCTGAAATCCCTCCACCAATGACAATTACAGAAGGTGGTGAAGCATTTTGCCCACCAATGTGCTGAACGAAAAGACCTGAAATCACGAAGAAAATGAGTGTATACGATATTACATTATCTGAATTTGGTATTTCTCAACCATCAGTAAAACATTTATATTCGCCATACATCAGGTATTCGATGTTCTAACTCAATAAGCACACAACAAAATTTCCAATTATGGGTGTTAATTTATTCTAAAAAGATTCTTGTTTAATCTCTAGATAGACATAGTTGTCTGTTCTAGCATAGGAAAAGACACCTGAAAAGGACTGTCTTCTAGGGAGCGACAGAACACTTTAAGGAATATGCCACATGTGAACTTATTCTGTCCAATTGATTAGAAACACTAAAGTGTAATGTCGGAACTAGATCAGCCTGAACAATCCCTCGAATTATTCCATGCGCAGCAATATGGATTAACCAATGCGGCAGCATATTCTAAAAAAAGAAGGCAAAGCAAGAATAAGGAGCAAATGGGCCTTGGATGTGGTTCCCCATTTTTTCTGCATCAAAATGCAAGAACTCTTGTTTCTTTCACTGTTTAGGTGGCCTCGGTTTTCGGAACCTTGTTCTACATCCCTTTCACAGTTTCGCTTGTCGAATTGCTATCAAGGTCCCTCGCTTTACATGTATTATTCTCTGTTTCTATCATAAATTATTGATTCGCTTGTAATATTCATTGTTCCAGATTCTCATTGACCAGCATCACCTTTCTGTAACAACAAATTGTAATTTGGGAAAAAGACAGCCTGAACGATCCCTAGAATTTTATTCGACGCACAGCAACATGGATCAACCGATGCAGAAGCATATTCTATAGAAAAAAAAGGCAAGCAAGAATAAGGAGCAAATCAATCTTATATGATATTCCCATTTTGTTTTTCGCTGAAATACAGAAGAATTTTTTTCAGCATTTTAGTGGCCTATGTTTTTTGAAGCTTGTTCTACATCCCTTTCACAGATCCATTGGCAAGTCGCCATCACAGTCCTTCGCTTTACATGTAACATTCTCCTTTTCTATCACAATTCATTACTTCGCTTGTACTATTCATTGTTCTAGATTCTCGTCCACCGACATCATTTTCCTGTATCGGCCTCAAGGTGATTCAGTTGAGGTCACGAAAATACCTACTTGTTTCAATAATATAGAGTCGCCTCGTTGTTTTAAAAATATATCTCAGCTGATCAATCATATTAAGACCCAACATTCTAAAACTATTTATTTTTCCGGTATGACGGCCCACATGAATGGTGGTCCCCTATCAACATCAAATGAATCGAAGGACTAATTCAGGTCCAATAATTTTCGCCCTTTTAGCGTTTGAAAAGACAGTAAACTGTCACTACAGTCAATTTTGATTGAGACGTCAGTCCAGACAGCAACATTTCGCCCGATATCACAATTAGTACTAGAATTAAAACAGTACAATTAGTACTTAAAGGAGTACTAATAATTACCCACACGCAACCTGAAACAATTTTATGCAGTGGATTTAATGCGGTGAAGAAAGCTAGTAATTTGTCATCACCGAACGCAACGTTGGATTGGAAAAAAAAAATGCAGACGAACATATTTGAGGAAGGAAACAAAAGAGGGGCGAGGTTCTGTGATCGGGCACGAACCTCCGGCGGCGAAGCCATTCGGCGGCTGGTCCATATCCTCCGGCGCGGTCAAACGAAACCAGCTGCAGCTCGACAGAATCGAGCCGAATCGAATCGGAACAGAGTTTACAGAGAGACGGACAGAGAGATCGTAGAGTGCAGTGCGTGGCGAGGCCGATCCGGACCGGCGGGGGGCTAGCAATTAGAGGAGGAGCAGACGCGGGCGCCACGTATAGGAAGCGAGAGGTGGAAGACGAAGACGAGGAGGCCGTCCATGGAGCCGCCGCAACAGGGGCCGACGCTGGGCGCCGCGTGGGGAACCCCTCTCATGCCCAAAACGGCCCGGCGCCGGCGAGACCTGCACCGGCGATCCGCTCCCGCGGAGCCACGCCGCGCCGAGCAGGAACGGTTGAGGTGAGGTGGAGGAGAGCGAGCGAGAGTGCGTGCGCGCGGGACAGGGGGCGCACGGTTGGTCGTGACGGGGTTGGGTTGGGTTCAGTTGCTTGGTTGGTGGTGCGGTGCGGGTCGGATGCGAGGATGGCGCCGCGTTTTTATAGAGCTGGCTGTTTTGCGTGTGCGTGCCTGGGGAGTTTGGTTATTGCCGGGATGGCACGGCGCGGTGGCCCGGCAAGCCACATGTGGGGTGGAGTGAAACACCAATACCACCAACACCAACTCTGATTTTTTTTTTTCCTTAGAGAAGATACCAAAACACATCTCATATATGAAATTTATCAGGTACAACAAAAGACAGTACAAATGACACACAACAAAACACGAAATGATCAACAAACGGTATTATCCTTCACCGGTTGGGGCATCACCCACGCACACAGGCTTCTAATTCTTTCTCGCCAATCTAGATGGTTGTGGAAACTAGACCTTGCTACTTCAAAAAAAAAAGGAAACTAGACCTTGCCGCAAAACACAAATACACATGAGGTCGAAGTCGCCGTAACCAGCAAATGTTTCTCTGGACGGACACGCCAACCGTCAATAGATTCGAGTATCCGTCAGGCGGAAGGGAAGAGGGAGACCGGAAGGG
Organism: Alopecurus myosuroides; assembly: GCA_028641055.1. Lineage (NCBI taxonomy): Eukaryota > Viridiplantae > Streptophyta > Magnoliopsida > Poales > Poaceae > Alopecurus > Alopecurus myosuroides. The sequence continues at coordinate 37,745,246 of CM054059.1, read as the reverse complement.
CTGCATGGGAAAAACTCTTGGCAGACTAGGGTTGGGGAGCACAAGTTGCTCGCTGTCAAGTTTGATAGTCCTCTGGTCTTTCTTTAGCTTTGTGCGTTGGTGATTCCGTTTGTGTTAGGGCATCTACAAAAATGTCGGGTTAGATTGTTCTTAATCTTCCAAAATACGATAATTGTTCGAAACAGAGAGTATAACCGGTAAAGTACAAAAGAAGAATGCATCGTGCTACTCCTCCCGAGTATCCTAGACTGAAACCCTACCCTGACCTTGACCTCATCCAATGGTGCTCGTGGGGTTCTCCCTTCCTTCTGATTGTCGTGGTTCTCCTAGAGGTCGTGACTGGTGTTTGCAGCGGCTTGTGGGTCGTCATGACAATGCTTCGGGGTCTCTATCTTATTAGATTAAGGGTGGCATGGATCTGGCAAGTATGTCAGCCTTGGTACCTCTCACCATCCAAGAAGGACCCCTTCTCAACTTCATCTAGATCTATCATCTCAATTCTCAGGTAGCACTAACCATTGTGCTTTTTGGTGCATTGGTGCTCTACATAGCTATGCCCGTGCAAGATTTGGGTGGCTCATTCAGTTTTGATGTTTTTGTGGCCGTGCTAGTGGTGGTGGTGCAAATGGCTTACTTCGGGTTGGAGGAGATTGTCCGCTAAAATGCATGTCAGCGACATGCTCCTCTTTGGAGGCGACGTGTTGGTGTCGCACTCATCCTTCTGTCTCCATAGATCAGAGGATGAAAACGCCTTTGCGTTGTTCCATTTCCTTAGAGGCGTCATCTTTGAGTATGTTCTCCGTGTGGTGGCTTTGCTTTATTGCCAACCCACACAACATGGATGGGATTTTAATGTTGTCTTACGAGGAGTTGCTTGGACGTCTGGGGTGGCCTCGATAACGCGTTTCCTTTCGATCGATGTGGTGGCACATGGATGTCGATGATCTCGGTTTGTGCATGCCGAGCTCAAACCTGCAACCGGGTGTTGTGGCATGGTCTAGCTCTATGCTTGTATCGTTGTTGTAAGTGTCTCAGCTCGTCACACCAGTTGCTAGATTCATGTTCCCATTTTCGGTCTCTTTCTTGTTATTTGGGTGTTGGCCCTTTTACCTAGGGCATATGACCCTTTTAATTATTCTCTTTTTCTACACCTCCTGCGAGCCGAATGTCATTTCTGAATTCCCACTATATGTTTGTGCTCCCTCCGTCCCAATGCATATGTCGTTGTGATACGTCCATTTTGCATCACTATTTTATATCGTAATTTAATGTTATTCATTGATATATTTCATATTATGATGCACTACTTATGTTATTTTATCTTATTTTGCATGTTTTATGATTTTTGAGGGTTTATCCGCCGGAGTCAGATTTCAGCTGAAAAAAGCATCATCAGGCTACCATATCTGCAAAAACTCCGAAGACACTGAAACTTTCGCGAAAGATTTTATTTTTTTGATGACGAAGCAAGCCAAAGGGGGGGCAGGAGGCCAGGTGGCCTCCATGCCATACCAGGGTGTGGACCCCACCTTGACCGCGCTGGCATGTGGCATGGACCCCCTGGTCGGCTCCCGATGTTGCCCCTTCGCGTATATCTTCCCTGAAGACCTAAATTATCCGAGAGGTTTTCCACAAAATTTTCCGCCGCCACCACACGATGGAAACCACCGTGAGAGAACAAGCTCTCTGACAGAGAGAAATCTATCGGGGAAATCCCCTCCCGAAGGGGGCAATCGTTGACATCGTCACCGCCACCATGTTGTACTTCATCCGGATCATCATCTTCATCATCCACCATGCCGCCATCATCATCTCCACAGCTCCACTCCGTTTCGCTGTAACATCTAGAGCCATACCTTGTCTAGTTCATTGGGGAGACTCTCCCTATGTTGATTACTCTCCGTATTTGATGCTATTGAGTTTTATCGATGGATTAAGGTTTATGTCCATATTGTTATTCATCATTATATCACCTCTGATCATGATCAATATGATGTCTTGTGAGTAGTTCGTTTAGTTCTTGAGGACATGGGAGAAGTCTATTTGTTAGTAGTGGAATAATGTTAAGTAATATTTAATAGTTTGATATTTATGTTGTAGTGTTATTCCTCTAGTGGTGTCATGTAAACATCGACTACATGGTACTTTACCTTTATAGGCCTAGGGGAATGCATCGTGTATTTAGCTTGTTAATTGTGGGGTTGCCGAAGCGATAGAAACGTGAACCCCCGTTGGTAAGTTGGTGCACGAGAGAGCGTAGGATCCTAGAGTTTAAGGTTTTGGTTAGATTTGTCTTAATTAATTTCTTGTAGTTGCGCAGGCTTGCAAGGGGTTTAATAACAGAAGTGCGTTAGCATAGATTCACCCACACAACATGTATCAAAATATTGAAGATTAACCAACTGCACGAAACGAAAGCATTAGACGAAATTCCTATGTGTCCTCGGGAACGTTTGGTAATCATAAGTAACACAACCGGCTTGTCCTTTGCACTGAAAAGGATTGAGCCACTCGCTGCAATTATTATTGAGCTAGTTTATTTACTCGTACTGTTTTATTTGTTGCTTTGGAAACTACTAAAAATATGTCTGCTAAGTGTTTACAGTGAATGCTTGTTCAAGACTACTTGCCAGCACTTTCTGCTTCTTGTTGGGGTCGACACTCTTATTTATCGAGAGTACTACGATACACCCCTACACTTGTTGTCTCTTATTTAAGATACCTATGAAAATTGTTGAACGTGTTGTGGATAACCGCTATGATGGAACTGTCCATCCTGGTAATCATTTGTTTTTTTCTACATAAATTATGTGAGTTATTCAGATGTGCATGTATTTCTATGGAGAAAGTAAAAAAAAAATTATCACTGACGGGCAGATCCGCTGAATGGTATAGTCTGCTGAAAAATTGCCACTCATTGAGCTGTCGAGATTGTTCCTCTCTTTTATTCCAAGTTTTATCCTCCTAGTGAAATACATAAAGACATGAATTATATATATAATTTTTGGTCTCATGATGGAGAAAGTATTGCCCAAGCTTGGGGGAGGCTGAAGTCATTAATGCTCAAATGTCCCATTCATGAGCTCCCAGGTCGTATGGTTATCAATAATTTTTATGTCAGACTTTCTCTTCATGATAAAGATTTATTAGATACTTCTTGTTCTGGATCATTTACACGGAAGAAAGAAGATGACTAATGGGACCTTCTTGATCGTATTCAGGAAAATACTGAAGCATGAGAGAACGATAAAGGTAGAGAGTCAGGTATAAATTATGATTATAAATGCATTAAATCTTTTATGGAGACTGATAGTTTTCGTAATGTTCGTGCTACTTATGGTCTTGATTCTCAAGTGATTGCAACATGTTATAAAGCTTTTGCCTCCTATCTTGATATTCCTAAAAAAGAGTGGAACAAGTATCATGAACCTTATAAGGATAACATTAATTCTTCTCTTGCTAAAAACACTGAGGTTTATACTATTGATCGCATTTTGGCTGAACCTTATATAGAAAAATTGCCTTTTCCTGTTAAAGTAAAAGGACATTCTATTGTGGCTAGTGTGGTTAATAGAAGCGAAAGGTAAGCTAGAAAAACTTATGAGCAAATAACTATTCAGGAGAAGTAGCTATAGTTAAGGATCTTGTAACTGAATATGTAGAAGGAGGACATATTATATTTTGTGAAGAAGCTTCTAACATTGTTACACATCCTACAAGAACCCGTAAAACAAGTGTTCATGTGCTTTCAGTCAAAATAGGTGATCATTGTTATTATGGCCTTTGTGATATTGGTGCTAGTTCAAGTGATATTCCTTATGATCTTTACAAAGAAATTAGGAAAGAAATTGATACATGTATACTTAAAGATATTGACATGATTATTCAGCTTGCTAGTAGAGAAACTATCTCCCCGGTTGGAATTTTAAGAGATATTGAAGTTCTATGTGGTAAGACTAAATATCCTGCTGGTTTCTTATTACTTGGTTCTGATGCTACGAAAACTTGTCCTATTATTTTTGGTAGACCTTTCTTAAATACCTGTGGTGCTGTTATTGATTGTCACAAAGAGAAATTTTATACTAAATTTGATGGAGAATCGTATGAGTTAAATTTCTCTAAATTTGCTAAGAACCATTATGAAACTGCTTTGCCTAATGAGGATTTTAAAGTTGAACAACTTTCTTATATTGTTGTTGCTCCTAATAATGCTTTGCAACAATTTATGGAGGATCATGAAAATGAAGTATTTAATGAAGAGAGAAATGAGATTGACAATATCTTCCTTCTTCAACCTCCAATTCTCAAGCGGGATTTTCCCGTGGAGGACTTGGGTATTTTGGCCCCACCAAAGGAGGACCCCGTTTTTTATTTAAAACATTTTCGTGATACACTTAAATATGCTCATATTGATGATAAGAAAATTTATCCTATTATTATTAGTTCTAAACTTTCAGGAGATGAAGAAGAAAGATTGATAACGGCATTGAAGAAACATCAAAGAGCTATGGTCTACACTCTTGATGATTTAAAAGGGATTTCTCCTGCTATCTGTCAACATGCAATTAATATGGAGCCCGATGCAAAGCCCGTGGTTGAGCTTCAACGTAGTTTAATCCCTAAGATGAAAGAAGTGGTAAGGAATGAGGTATTAAAACTTCTTGATGCAGGTATAAGTTATCCTATGGCTGATAGTAGATGGGTTAGTCTTGTGCATTGTGTTCCTAAGAAAGGAGGTATAATTGTTGTGCCAAATGAAAATGATGAGCTTATTCCTCAAAGAGTAGTAGTTGGTTATATGATCTGCGTTGATTTTTGAAAATTTAATAAAGTTACTAAGAAAGATCACTATCCTTTTCCTTTTATTGATCAAATTTTAGAAAGGTTGTCTAAGAAAACTCATTTTTTATTTCTTGATGGTTATTCTGTTTTTTCACAAATTGTAGTTAGACATCAGGACCAGGAGAAAACCACTTTTACTTGTCCTTATGGAACGTATTCTTATAGACGTATGCCTTTTGGTTTGTGTAGTGCTCCTGCTACGTTTCAAAGATGCATGTCTGCTATTTTTCATGGCTTTTGTGAACAAATTGTGGAAGTCTTCATGGACGATTTCTGCATCTATAGAACTTCTTTTGATAATTGTTTGCACAATCTTGATAAAGTTTTGCAGAGGTGTGAAGAGACTAATCTTGTCCAAAATTGGGAGAAATACCATTTTATGGTTGATACGTCATAAACGTATCCCTCATTTCTGATGCTCCATAATCATAATATGCCAATTGCTACATGTTTTCTCCCTTATTTATAGCATTTTCATATGTTTTCCGGGACTAACCTATTAACAAGATGCTAAGTGTCAGTTCCCTGTTTTCTGATGTTTTTGGTTTCAGAAAATTTGTTCTGGAAACATTCTCGGAATTGGACCCCACTGACGAAGGGATGACTCTTGGACCTATCGGGTAAGGCTACCCGGTCCAAGGCCCAAGACCCAAGCCCAAGGGGAGACGCCATGGATTGTTCTAGAAGGTCCAGTTAAAGCCCACCCGCAAGGCCTTGCGGGTCAAGTTAGGAAACTTGTAACCGACTTAGGTTTAGGTTTTGTATCCCTCCCGGGTACGATTCGAGACCTGGCCACCTATATAAGGCTAGGAGAATCACCAGGAGAGGGACAAGCAACACCGCACCACCAAAGCCTTGAGCTCGAGATCATACTCTCTACTTGAGCACCCCTCATTGTAACCGATCTACTCATCAATACAGATCGACAGAAGCAGGAGTAAGAGTTTTACCTCTACGAGGGCCCCGAACCTGGGTAAATCGTGCCCCCTGTTTAGCCGACGATTGTCACCAGCGCCCACACGTTCTCCTAACCGAAACCCTATGGGCTCACCCGAGGGACTTGTTGAGATGCATATTCGACAATTGGCGCCGTCTGTGGGAACGGCAGGAGCTGGATATCCGGCATCTTCGGCCTCGTCGACAACCAACTCACGCTGGAGCCCCGGAACTTCGACCCCAACCAACCCGATCCGCATCGGATCGGTCATCATCGTCCCTCACTTGCCGGAATCACGCCCGGTATTTAGCGACTTGGAGAAAAGTATCACCCGAACGTTCGGGAGCTTCCAGTTCTATGCCAACAAGGAGGGAATTCTTCACTTCCCCGAGCAAACCAATCTCGAAGAATCGGGATCTGGGTTGATCTCTAGCCCAGGGGCTGTCGATTCACGGCCCTACTACGCGGATCTCGACTTGGCAAAAAGCGGCGAATCTATCCGCCTTAACACCCGCAACTTCCATACCCTCTCCACAGAGGAACCTTCTCGGGCCAGGAAAGCCTTCCAAACTACGCCTAGGACCCGCGAGCCATATCTGGCTCAGGTCTGCATGGCAGGATCAGGAGATCCACCCGAAGAAACTGAGAGCAGCGCAAGGGAACGCGCTACCATCAGCGTTTCACGAGCCGCTTGGGATCGGGCAAAGGAGGCCATCCGCACAAGCAAACCAATCGAAGTCGGAGCCCCTCATGAGGATATGACCGCCTACCACTATCACCTAGTGAGGGTGGCCACCTTAATCAAGGAAGCTCGCATAGATCTAGCCGAGCGAAGGAGATTAGCAGATGAGTCAAGCCAGCGCCGAGCCGCTCTATCCAAAACACATTCTGTCGGGAATCATCCCGCAAGGAAAAGATAAGTCTCAAAAACCGCAACCATGGATGGCGAGTCCTTGACTGGAATCAGTAAGTCACTCGACGCCTCCCTTATGCGTGTTGACGAGGATGGCAACGTGTATCCGACAACTCCAGCCGCCGCGGTGATGGCCGCAACCACCTACATGTAGACAAATCAACCAGAGGAAAACGACCCCCGCTCATAGCAGTACAGGCAAGTACAGAAAGGGTTGGGCATGGCAGCCGCCAGACTCACCTCCTACGATCGCAAGAGAGCAGCCGCGCAGAAGGATAAAGAAACACCTCACAGGCATGGGAGTACGTCACCCAGAAGGGAAAAATCACCTCGTCACGCCCGAGGAAAAGAAGCCCGGCGACAGCCCGAGTAGCAGCGACGGCAGCCCGAGGGATCGAGATCGCAGCTTGCGACATCACAGCAGCCGCTCACGACATCGCAACAAGGAGCCACGAAAGGAGACCGGTCGCGATCAGCCAGGATACAACGCGCGATCGGACATCGCGCAAAATAAGGTGGACAAAGCCCGAGCAGCCAGGAACCGCGCGCGTTCCCCATCCACCTCTTCTGACGAAGAGACCTGCGGTGCAATATGCTTTGCTCGCAGCATCCGCGAAGCGCCTCTACCCAAAAGATTCAAACTTAGCACGGAAGTCACCAAATATGACGGTTCACTCGAACCATCGTCCTGGCTGTCAGATTACCTCACGGCAGTAAAATACCAACGTGGAAACAAAAACACGGCAATGCAGTACCTCAACTTACACCTTGTAGGAGCAGCACGCAGCTAGCTCGGGGCGATCCCAAAGGCCTGCTACGGGTCATGGGACGATCTACATTTCGACTTCTGCAAGAACTTCCAGGCAACATACAAAAGACCAGCGACAATCGAGGAGCTGCGAGCCTGCAAGCAAAAGAGTGGCGAGTCTACCCGCAAGTATATCCAGGGATGGACCACACTTAGGAACACAGCAGGAAACATATCAGAATAAGTTGCAGTCGAAGCTTTCGCGAAAGGCGCTCGACGAACCGCTTTCAGAGAAGAACTGGGACGAGCTGCGCGCAAAACTATCAGAGAGCTAATGGCTATAGCTGATGGATGGGCCAACGGAGAAGACTCAGTGCACAACGAAGAGGCATCCTCGCCAGCACCCGAAGACGACCGTCATGGTCGAAAGAAAAGGAGAAAATATTACGACCACGACGATTGAGAAGAACTAGTGGCAGCAGAATTCACGCGAAATCGCGACAGTGGACGTTGTGGAAGTCGCGAGTGGAAGCCGAAGATAGAGGATAAAACTCCTGAGGAGGACCTCGATGGTTACTGCACGCTACATAAAAGACGCTCCAAGTAAATCATATAAGATGCGAACAAATAAAAATATAGTTTCACTAGAAGTGACCTGATAATTTGTTGATGAAGAAGGGGATGCCTTGGGCATCCCCAAGCTTAGACGCTTGAGTCTTCTTGGAATTTGCTGGGATGTAACACCAGGGCATCTCCAAGCTTAGGCTTTTCACTCTTCTAGATCATATCATATCATCCTCTTCTCTTGACCCTTGAAAACTTCCTTCACATCAAAATTCTCGCAATCTTCATTAGCAACGTTAGTGCAATCGAAATAATAAACTCACATGGTTCAGTTCCAACACAAGAATAGCAATCAAAAACACATTAGCTACTATCACAACTTCTTTTAAAATTCTTTTTCTCAAAAGAACAACAAAAGAAAGAGATTAAGATGCAAATGCGATAAATGGCAGAAATATGTCAAAACAGAACAACAGACAGAGATCGATTTTTTCGAAAATCTTCTATTGCTCAAATCAAAAAGTGGTCCAATTAGAAAAGTTGCGTATATAACTCAGAATTAAGCACAAAAAAGCTCAGGTTATTTTGAATTTTCTGTGATTTTTAACGAAATTAACAGTGGATAGCAGAAATCTGTTTTCTACGCAGAAATCCGAAATATAGTGTCAACTTTCCACTAGAGGCTTTACTTGGCTCAACAAAAACACAAAAGAAAAGATACGTAAGGGTTTCTAAGGAAATATAAAAAACCCAGGTGCAAAGCACAACAAACAAAACAAAGAAAAACAGAATGAAAATAGAGAAATAAAACGGGTTGTCTCCCGACAGCGCTTTTATTTAACGCCTTTCAGCTAGGCATAAAAGAGCAACTCAAGTATTTTCAAGTGAAGAAGCATAAACATTATATTTTATTCTAATAATATAGTCAAAGGGTAGCTTCATCTTCTTTCTAGGAAAATGTTCCAAACCTTTCTTGAGGGGAAGTTGATATTTAATACTCCCCTCTTTCATGTCAATAACAGCACCAACAGTTCTAAGAAAAGGTCTTCCCAAAACAATAGGATAAGAAGCATTGCATTCAATATTCATAACAAAAAAATCAACAGGGGAAAGTTTATTATTAACCATAATGAGAACATCATCAATTCTACCAAGAGGTTTCTTCTTAGCATTATCAGCAAGATGAACATCCAAACAACAGTGTTCTAATTGTGATAAATCAAGAATATCATAGAGATTTTGAGGCATAACAGAGATACTAGCACCAAGATCACACAAAGCATTGCAATCAAAATCAATTACTTTTATCTTAATGATAGGCTCCGAACCATCATCTAATTTTCTAGGGATATATGTCTCAAGTTTCAACTTTTCTTCCCTAACTTTCATGAGAGCATTAGTAATATGTTTAGTAAAGGCCATATGCATGGCACTAGCATTGGGACTTCTAGCAAGATTTTGTAGAAACATAATAAATTCAGAGATATTACAATCATCAAAATAAAAGTTATTATCATCAAAAGTAATAGGACCATTATCTCCTACATCTCTAAAAATTTCAGCACTTTTATGAGAAGTAGTTTCAGCAATTTGAGGAAATTTAGCACGTTTCACCAAAGGAGTAGAGACTTTATCAACACCAACTACTTTATCATTGATAGTAGGAGGTTTAATAGCACTTGGAGCTTCAGTTTTACTATTGGTTGTGATAGTACAAACTCTAGCAATATTATTCTTTTTAGCCAATTTATCTTCTCTTTCCCATCTAGCACGTAATTCAGTCATCAATCTAACATTATTATATATTTGAACTTGGATGTCATTCAAAGTTTTATTTTGTTTAACATCTTGTGGCAAAACTTTCAGTTTAAGAAAATCAATATCAATAGAAAGGCTATCTACTTTAGAGGCAAGAACATCTATTTTACCAAGCTTTTCCTCAACAGATTTATTAAAAGCAGATTGTGTGTTAATAAATTCTTTAAGCATGTTTTCAAGATCAGAGGTAGAGCTTTTATTATTATTGTAGGAGTTGCCATAAGAATTACCATAACCATTATTAGGAGGATTTTTCTAGCGCCGTTGCCGGGGAGAAGGAAGTCTTCTGGCAAGGGGAGTCTCTCACTCTGAACCTCTTTATTTTATTTATTGTCTTGTTTTTATTTTCCATATTAAAAACACAAAAAATTAGTTTACTTTATAGTTGTTATTTATTTGCTAGCTATTATTCTGCTAAAATGAGTTCCTCTAAGAATACTAAGGGTCTGTTTGGATTGATGCCATGTGCTGCCCGTCCAAAATATCGGTGGTTGACCAGCCTCCATCGTCTGTTTGGATGGCTACCAAATAATTGGCCCGCCCAGCCCACCTCCGCTTCTCCCATTCAATTACGCGCCAACAAATTGGCGAGACGTGGGTGAGCGAAACCTGCGCCAAATAATTGGCAAGCCCAGATTTGGCGGGGCTAGCACAGGCACGAACCAAACAGCCCCTAAGTTGTGTGACTTCACTAGCACAAACAACAATGGTTTTATTTGCACACCTATTGCTCCACCTGCTCCTACTGCTGCTTTCTATGAGATTAAACCTGCGTTATTAAATCTTGTGATGAAAGAGCAATTTTTTGGTATTAGTACTGATGATGCTGCTTCCCACCTTAATAATTTTTTTGAACTATGTGAGATGCAAAAATATAAAGATGTGGATGGAGATATTATTAAACTGAAATTATTTCCTTTCTCTTTGAGTGGAAGAGCTAAAGAATGGTTGCTATCTTTGCCTAGAAATAGTACTGATTCATGGACTAAGTGTAAAGATGCTTTCATTGGAAAATATTATCCTCCTTCTAATATTATATCCTTGATAAGTGACATAATGAATTTTAAAAAATTTGATAATGAACATGTTGCTAAATCTTAGGAAAGAATGAAAACTACGATGAAGAATTGTCCCACTCATGGACTGACTACTTGGATGATTATACAAACTTTTTATGCATGGCTGAATTTCTCCTCAAGGAACCTATTGGATTCAGCTGCTGGAGGTACCTTTATGTCCATCACTTTGGGCAATGCAACAAAACTTCTTGATGATATGATGATAGATTATTCAGAGTGACACACTGAGAGAGCTCCACAAGGTAAGAAGGCAAATTCTGCTGGAGAAACCTCCTCTTTGAGTGAAAGGCTTGATGCTATTATGTCTATGCTTGCTAATGGTAAAGCTCAAGTTGATCCAAATAATGTTCCTTTAGCCTCTTTGGTTTCTCAAGAAGAGCATGTTGATGTAAACTTTATTAGAAATAATAATTTTAACAACAATGCTTATAGAAACAATTTTGGTGGAAACAATTATAAGACCTATCCTCCTAATAATGGTTATGGTAATTCTTATGGCAACTCCTACAATAACAATAAAATCTCCACCTCTAATCTTGAAAACATGCTTAGAGAATTTATTAGCACACAAACTGATTTTAATAAATCTGTTGAGGAAAAGCTTGGTAAAATAGATGTTCTTGCCTCTAAAGTAGATAGCCTTGCTATTGATGTTGATTTTCTAAAACTGGAGGTTTTGCCCCAAGATGTTAAACAAAGTAAAACTTTGAATGCCATCCAAGTTCAAATTGATAATAATGTTAGGTTGATGGCTGAATTACGTGCTAGGTGGGAAAGAGAAGATGAATTGGATAGAAAGACTAATATTGCTAGAGTTTGTACTATCACAACCACTAGTAAAACTGAAGCTCCAAGTGCTAGTAAACCTCCTACTATCAATGGTAAAGTAGTTGGTGTTAATAAAGCCTCTACTCCTTCAGTGAAACGTGCTAAATGGTCTCAAATTGTTGAAACTACTTCTAATAAAAGTGCTAAAAAATTTAGAGATGTAGGAGATAATGGTCCCATTACTTTTTATGATAATAATTTTGATTCGATGATTGCAATATCTCTGAAGTTATTATTTTTCTACAAAATCTTGCTAGAAGTCCCAATGATAGTGCCATGAATATGGCCTTTACTAAACATATTACCAATTCTCTCATAAAAGTGAGGGAAGAAAAGTTGAAACTTGAAACATCTATCCCTAGGAAATTAGATGATGGCCTATCATTAAGATAAAAGAAATGATTTTTATTGCAATGCTTTGTGTGATCTTGGTGCTAGTATCTCTGTTATGCCTCAAAATCTTTATGATATGCTTGATCTACCACCGTTAGAACACTGTTATTTGGATGTTCATCTTGCTGATAATGCTAAGAAGAAACCTCTCGGTAGAATTGATGATTTTCTTATTATGGTTAACAATAACCTTGCCCCTGTTGATTTTGTTGTTATGAACAATGAATGCAATGCTTCTTGTCCTATTGTTTTGCGAAGACCTTTTCTTAGAATTGTTGGTGCTATTATTGATATGAAAGAGGGGAGTATTAAATATCAATTCCCCCTCAAGAAAGGTATGGAACACTTTCCTAGAAAGAGGATGAATCTACCTTTTGACTCTATTATTAGAGCAAGTTATGATGTTGATGCTTCTTCACTTGAAAATACTTGATTTGATATTTTATGCCTAGCTGAAAGGCGTTAAAGAAAAGCGCTACCGGGAGACAACCCGTTTTATTTCTTTGTTTTCATTCAGTTTTCCTTTGTTTTCTTTTGTGTGCTTTGTACCTGGGCGTTTTCTATTTACTTAGAAACCCTGATGTATCTTCTCTTTTTTTTTGTTGAGCCAAGTAAAGCCTCTAGTGGAAAGTTGAGACTATATTTCAGATTTCTGCGCAGGAAACAGATTTCTACTGTGCACTGTTAATTACGTATAAAATCACAGAAAATTCAAAATGACATGAGACTTTTTGTGCTTAATCCTGGGATATATAAGCAACTTTTCTTAGTTGACCACTTTCTGATTTGAGCGACAGAAGATTTTCAAAAAAAATCGATCTCTGCCTGCTGTTCTGTTTTGACACATATCTGCCAATTATTGCGTTTGCATCTTAATCTCTTTCTTTTGGTGTTCTTTTGAGAAAAAAGAGTTTTAAAAGAAGTTTTGACAGTAGCTAACTTGTTTTTGAGTATTAGTATTGTGTTGAAACTGAACAATGTGAATTTATTATTTCGATTGCACTAACGTTGCTAATGAAGATTTTGAGAATTTTGGTGTGAAGAAGTTTTCAAGGGTCAAGAGAAGAGAACGATATGATGTGATCAAGAAGACTGAAAATAATAATATTGGGGATGTCCCGGTGGTACATCCCAGCAAATTCCAAGAATACTCAAGCGTCTAAGCTTGGGGATGCCTTGGGCATCCCCTTCTTCATCAACAAATTATGAGGTCACTTCTAGTGAAACTATATTTTTATTCGGTCACACCTTATGTGCTTTACTTGGAGCGTCTTTTTTTCCAGTTTGTTTTCAGCTTGTTTTTATTTTCATAATAAGCTTGGTTGGACCCCAGCATTCTTTTATTGGAGATTGACACGCTCCGCTTTTTCTTGAGAATATGTTGTCTTCTTAGTCTATGTCTGGATGTTGCATTTATTTAGCTCATGTTTTGCATGCATCTCTTATCAGAGCTGTTATTTTTAGTAGTATTATATGAGTACTCTCATGTTTTCTTTCTGTATCATAAAGAGTATTTTTGTTAAAACATATCTTGTATGGTGCTTGTTGGGAAAATAAAACTACTGCTTGATGTAGAATTTATAACAGTACTAGTAGAAACTTGTATAGACTGTGGCTAGAACTTTTTCATAGCATGCTAAATATTATTTTAGTTTTAAACCCTTGTTGTTATTGAGTAGCATGAATAGCCTTAAATAGCTGAGAGCGTTTAATATGGCTTGAAAGATTCATGAGTTGTTCTTGTCATAGTAAAGCATCAATATATGGTATTCTCTTTCGAATGTTTTATTTGGTTGACTTGGCGCATGCTCACACCATGTTTATGAATACAAACCAGTCATGAATAGCCTCCATGACCACTTAGTTTTTGAACTTGTGATACCGCTTATGCTTTAATTAATGACGCTTATGTCGCTATGCATGATTATGGCTCTTATGCTCTCTTGATTTGTCGCTCCCAGTCTTTTGCTAGCCTCCACCTGTACTGAGTATGGAATTCTACTCGTGCATACAACTTCCTTAAACCAAAGTTTTCCCATTGTGTACACCATACCTACCTACATGTGGTATTTAACTGCTACTCCAAGTAAATTGCTCATGTGTTACCTTTAAAACCTTCAAAATTACTCCTGTTTTGTGTTCTTATTTTTTCTCATGAGGACGTCAATAGAGAATCTTTATCTCACTTGTTGATTGGATTTCACACCCTGGACTAGTGGCTTCATCCGCTTATCCAAATGATAGAAGAGCTGGCAGCGGGGTGCCCAGCCCCAAATTAATACAAACAAATTCTCTTCACTGTTTTTGCCCCCGATTATATCAGTCAAAGCATAATTGTGTAAACAAAAGAGAAAGAGGGATGACCTTCTACACCAGTTGCGTCCTTCACCATGGGATCCGCTGTTGTGAATCCAGTTGGCTTGTGACGTACTGTATTGTATGTTTACCATTCGTTGACATTAGCATGCACCTGTCTAAAAAAATAAACATTCCTCCACGGTGTCAAACTTTTAATACCTCTGTTTAATAAAATAAAAAGCTCTAGCACATGAGTGATCCCTGCTTCCCTCTGCGAAGGGTCTTTCTTTTACTTTTATGTTGAGTCTCCATCTTCTAACTTTATGCACAGTTAAGAGAGCATTTTTTTCCATTCTGAGTTCTATGTGCATTTTCCCATAAACATCAATAATTACTTCATGATGTGATATTATTTGTTCTTAAATTATTTGTTCTAGTCTTTCTCTTGAACTTTGAAAGTGTCCTGGCATTTATGTTTTGTCGCACTCTTAAGGACTAGCGAAATGTCACTTTGACATGCTTTCTCTATGCCTGAAACAAACATTTATCTTTCTTTGCATTATTATCCATGATCCTTTATTTAAGATACTCTTCATGGTGCAAAGTGATTGCTATGCTTTATTATTAAAGTTCTATTTATCATGTTTGTGTTTGAAGTTTTATGATCTCAGCATACATATGCTTTTACATTTTAATGATCAAGATTATAATAGTAGCATGTCACCTCGTAAATTATTGTTTTATCGTTTACCTACTCGAGGACGAGTAGGAACTAAGCTTGGGGATGCTTGATATGTCATACACGTATCCCTAATTTATGATGCTCCATGATCATATTATGCCAATTGCTATATGTTTCTCCCTTATTTATAGCATTTTCATACGTTTTCCGGGACTAACCTATTAACAAGATGCCAAGTGGCAGTTCCATGTTTTCTGCTATTTTTGGTTTCAGAAAAGTTGTTCTGGAAACATTCTCGGAATTGGACCCCACAAAGCCCGAAGTGCCTATTTTCCCCGGAAGCATCCAGAACACCGAAGAGGAGTCGAAGACGGACATCAGGGGGGCCACACCATAGGGTGGCGCGAATCCCCTCCTGGCCGTGCCAGCTATGGGTGTGGGGCCCCGTGGCCTCCACCGCCTCTGCCCTTTTGCCTATTTATTCCCCCCGGAAGGAAAACCCTAGGCACCTGATAAAAAATCCCTGAAAAGTTCCGCAGCCACCGTCGTCGTCAACCCTAGATCAGTGGGGTTCTGGAGCTGTCTCCCGGCACCCTGGCGGAGAGGAAATCATCACCGGAGGCTTCTACATCACCATGCCTGCCTCTGGAGTGATGTGTGAGTAGTTCATCCCTGGACTACGGGTCCATAGAAGTAGCTAGATGGTTGTCCCCTCCTCATATGCCTCCATGTTTATATCTCGTGAGCTGCCTATCATGATCGAGATTGATCTTATGTAATTCTTTATTGCATATGTTATTTGTGATCTTGCATGCTTTCCGTTGCTAGTGGTTTCTCTAGCCAAGTAGTTGCTAGTGACTCCAAGAGGGAGTATTTATGCTAGATAGTGGGTTCATGCAATCTTTTCGCCCGTGCTCGAGTGACAGAAACGTGATGGGGAGAGGATGTGTTTTTGCCACTAGGGAGAAAACAACGGTGAGAGTGCCCGCGTGTATAATAATTGCTTACATTACACACATTGTTTAATGCAGTTATATGTTGCTTGCAACTTAATACCTAAGGGGTTTGGATGATAACCCGAGGGTGGATTATTAGTCATAGATGCAGATGGATTTCGGTCTATGTATTTTGTTATAATGCCCACATTAAATATCATAGTAGTCATCATGTTATATTGTGCACTACGATGCAACCTGTAATTTATTCACCCAACATGTTATTTTTATGGAGAGACACCACTAGTGAACCTATGAACCCCGGTCCATTTTCCACGCTGTTAAATAAACCACAACAATTTCCTACTCTCTTTACTTTCTGCAAGCATACACTATACGTCTAATCTTTGTTTTCAGCAAGACCGGTGAGATTGGCAACCTCACTGTACCGTTGGGACAAAGTATTTTGGTTGTGTTGTGTGCAGGTTCCACGTTGTTGCTCACACCGGTGAAGCGCCAACACCACCGTCAGTGGCATCAACCTTCCGAAGGTCCTCTTTCTCCTACTGGATTGATAACCCTGGTTCTTAACTAAGGGGAAAATTCCTACCGCTGTGCTCATCACACCTCATCTTGCGGTTCCTAACACGCATCAATGGTTAATGAAGGAATTGTTCTTGGGCATAAAATTTCTGAATGAGGTATTGAAGTAGATAGAGATAAAGATGAAGCGCTTGAGAAAATGGCCTGCCCAAGGGATGTGAAAGGTATTCGTAGTATTCTTGGTCATGCTGGTTTCTATAGGAGGTTTATTAAAGATTTTTCTAAAATTTCAAAACCACTTACTAATCTTCTTCAAAAATATGTACCCTTTGTTTTTTATGATGATTGGAAAGAAACTTTCAAAATTCTTAAAAAGGATTTTAATAACTGCTCCTGTTTTGCAACCACCTGGTTGGAATTTACCCTTTGAAATTATGTGTGATGCTAATGATTTTGCTGTATGTGCTGTATTAGGACAGCGAGTAGATAAGAAGTTAAATGTTATTCATTATGCTAATAAAACTCTTGATGTTTCTCAAAAGATTTATGCTACTACTAAAAAGGAATTCTTCCCGGTAGTATTTTCTTGTGATAAGTTTAGACCTTATATCGTTGATTCTAAGGTGACAATCCATACTGATCATGATGCTATTAAATACCTTATGGATAAGAAGGATGCTAAGCCTATACTTATTAGATAGGTTCTTTTGTTGCAAGAGTTTTATTTTCATATTGTAGATAGGAAAGGTGTTGAAAATCCTGTTGCTGATAATTTATCAGATTGGAAAATATTATGCATGATCCTATTCCTGTTAATGTTAGTTTTCCAAATGAACAGTTGCCTTATATAAATGTGTCTTCTATAAAGGTAAGTTCACATGAAAGTCCTTGGCATGTTGATTATGTTAACTTTATTGTTGCCAAATATTTGCCTCCAAATTTTACTTATCGGCAAAGAAAGATATTCTTTTGTGACTTCAGGCATTATTTTTGGGATGACCCACACTTGTATAAAGATGGAGTAGACGTTATTCTACGAAGGTGTGTCCCTGAACTTGAGCAAAAAGAAATATTGGATAAATGCCATGGAAGTGCTTATGGTGGACATCACGCTGGAGACAGAACTGCGCAAAAGGTTCTACAATCCGGTTTTTATTGGCCTACTCTCTTTAAAGATGCAAGAAAATTTATTTTAGCATTTGACAAATGTCAGAGAGTTGGTAACAATAGTAGACGTAATGAAATGCCTACAAATTACTCTCTTGTTATTAATCCTTTTGACATTTGGGGATTTGGCTTCATAGGTTATTTTCCTCCTTCAGATGGTTATACTCATATTCTTGTTGTTGTTGACTATGTTACTAAAGGTGTAGAAGCCATACAAACCTCTAGTGTCGATGCTAAAACATCCTTGAAAATGCTTAAAGATGTTATTTTTCCTAGTTTTGTTGTACCTAGATATCTTATGACCGATGGTCGTTCTCATTTTATTTATGGTGGTTTCGGAAATACTCTTGCTAAATATGGTATTAACCATAGAATTGCTTCACTGTATCATCCTCAAACAAGTGTTCAAGTAGAATTATCAAATAAAGAAATTAAATCGATCTTGCAAAACACCGTTAGTAGAACCAAGAAGAATTGGGCTACAAAACTTAATGATGCTTTATGGGCTTATAGAACTGCTTATAAAAATCCCATGGCAATGTCTCCTTATAAAATTGTTTATGGGAAAGCTTGTCATTTACCTCTCGAGTTAGAACACAAAGCTTTTTGGGCAATCAAAGAACTTAATAGAGATTTTAAATTAGATGGTGAAAAATGATTGCTTTAACTAAGTTCTCTAGATGAATGGAGGAGTGAAGCTTATGAAAATGCTAACTCTTTAAATAGAAAGTCAAGACATGGCATGACAAAGAGGATTCTAAAAAGATAATTTAATATAGGTGATAAAATTCTATTGTATAGGTCTCATCTCAGATTTTTTGCAGGAAAATTGCTCTCGAAATGGGAAGGGCCCTATATTATCGAAGAAATTTATCGCTCAGGTGCAATAAAGATTAATTAACTTGATGGTGACAAACCACAAGTAGTTAATGGGCAAAGACCCAATCATTATATTTCTCTAGATTCCTACAATGAAAGTGTTGACACTATTCGAGCAATAACTCTGGATGAATTCATTAGAACTCAAATGCAGAAGCTGTTTTGGAAAAGGTATAAGTTTCGGTAATAAAAAGTCCGCTTTTAACTTCAAAACATTTATTTTAGTTATTTTTGTTTAATTTTAGAAATTATAAGACGAAAAAGGGACGGACGCGGTGCCCGAGGGCACCACGCCACCCCAGGGCGCGGACACCACCCAGGCCGCGCTGGGGTGTGGAGTGGGCGCCTCGGAGCCCCTCTTCGTCCCCGTTTCGACTTGCACCTTCCTTTTTACATACAATTTTCTGCTATATTTTTTCCCGGATCCCCGAGGTTCGTATCTTTTGTTTTTGACGTGTTTTGTTTCGAGTTGTTTCCGTCAGGACCCTCAAAAGTTTAGAGTGCCATGGTTTCCTCCAACGACAAGAGCAAGAAGGTGATGAAGGAGGATCCTGAGGATCAGAAGCTTGAGGAGGAGAAGGACGAGATCGAAGTTGATGACAGTGTGGAGGAAGATCCACGTGTTTACCCTCGCATGACTATTGCGAGTATCGGAGTGGTGGCTAATCCGTTCACTCTCAAGAGGAGCGCAAGGATGAGCATAGGTGGTAAGGTTCCTCGACATACCTTGGCTCCCAAAACTTTTTCCTCATATGCCAAAAACTCTTTTCATAACCTCATCCATAAGCACCAATTTGAGAGAGTTCCAAGTTTGGAACTGCCTTCTAGATGGGATATTGGTCATTCTAACAATGCAGGGAAGAAAGTTTTAAGGCTGAAGAGGAGTGGGGCAAGAATCTGAAGAGCTGGGATACCTCTCCTAGCATGATGATGAACCACATTGAACATAATTCTGAGATGATTCGCAACCTCAT
Source organism: Alopecurus myosuroides (assembly GCA_028641055.1). NCBI lineage: Eukaryota > Viridiplantae > Streptophyta > Magnoliopsida > Poales > Poaceae > Alopecurus > Alopecurus myosuroides. The sequence continues at coordinate 37,725,646 of CM054059.1, read as the reverse complement.
CCATGCGGTCGACGATTTGAGGGAAGCTATCGATAAGCTTATTGATGAATCTCGTGCACCAAAGGAGTAATTCGCCATGGGTAACAACACACCCTCAGCTTGTTTCAAGCTTGGGGGAGTGTTTTCAGTATCATCACCATTATCTTTTATCTTTATAATTTTGCGTAGTATCATGAGTAGAGAAGTTATCGTATGAGATGGTTTGCAATGTGGAGTGTTACTCCCTACTTGGTTATATATGTATCCTTTGGTGTGAATTTGTCTTCATTCGGAATATTAACGAGATTTTTTTACCTTTACTTCCTGTACACCTTATTTTAGTTTGCAAATTCTTTCCATATGTTAATCTTCATGGTAGTAGTGGCATCACTTTGGGTGCATCAAGTAAATCTAGTTGGTTGTGGCAAACTTAGCATTGGCCAGTAGAAACAATACTTTCATACTTAAGTAGAGAGAGGGAACTGCTTGCAAAAATATTATCTCTGTTGTCTTTCTTTCTTGTTGGCCCATGAGATTAGCATTGTTGAGTTAAAGTATTTGTGCTCACAAGGAAGATAGCATGATTGTGTTTATTGTAGTTATGTTTGTTTGTATCTCTCAGCTCTATGCTTGCTACCAAACCTTGCTAGCCTAAACCCTGTACTGAGAGGAAATACTTCTCGTGCATCCAAAACCTTGAGCCATTACCATCCACAATTTCCATATAACTTCCTATGTGTGGTATTTAATCACCACTCAAAGTAAATTCGTCATGTGCTACCTTTAAAATATTCAAATACTCCTTTTTTGTGTCACTGTTTACCAAGCTCATAAGGACGTGGTAGTTGGGTTTGTCATCTTCCATGCTAATTTAATTTTCCCAGACTAGCAGATTACATCTGCTTATCTATTTTAGAATGCACAAGAGGTGGCTAGACTAAGTTAATAAAATAGGCACTCCTCAATGTTTGAGATTGTTGGCAGGCATCCGAGGATTCGGTTAGCTATGGTTTGTGAAAGGAAATGGTGGGGAGGAGTGTCAAAGCTATAAAGTGCATAATATAATGTGAAGTATATAACTAAAACTCTCGGAACCGCTCTAAAAGTTGGTTAGCATGGAAGATGATAAGAACTCTACCACTGATTTGTTGACAATTAGTATACACCTCTCAAAAACAATTTTGCCTCTGTTTTAAAAATAAAAGGGGCTAGCACATGATCTAATCCCTGCTTCCCTCTGCGAAGGGCCTATCGTTTACTTTTATGTTGAGTCAATACACCTATTCCCTCTGTCTTAAGCAAGCATTTGTGTTGTTGATATTCAACCATCTATATATTGTTAATATTTACAATCATGTCTTTTATCCTTCCTTTGTTTGAGCACAAGGATGTTTATCTACGAGAATATTACTTTGAAAGTTTTCCTTTGACTGCAAAAGAAAACCGTGATGGTTGAGCTCGTAAGTTCTGCATTATAGCTCTTGTATAAAGACTCTTCTTGAAAGATAAGTTGAATTGTTAATTGTTCTCCGACCAAGAACAAAATTTGCCATGACCAATTGATTTTCTCTATGTACCTTTATTTGTGGTTGTTCTATTACTAGTTTCTAGTTATATTATATGAATATGAGTTGTTCTCTAAAATGTTTTGTTCAATTGAGTAAATATTGATGCTTCTTGTTCATATTACTTACTATCGACACTTCACTCCATAAACTTGTGGACTTGTTTACTGAGCTCAGTTTCGCTTAGGGACAAGCGAGGTCTAAGCTTAGGGGGAGTTGATACGTCCATTTTGCATTACTATTTTATATTATAATTTACTGTTATTCATTGATATATTTCATATTATGATGCACTACTTATGTTATTTTATCTTATTTTGCATGTTTGATGATTATTGAGGATTTATCCGTCGGAATCAAATTTTAGCTGGAAAAAGCGTCGTCAGGCTACCATATTTGTAAAACTCTGAAGACACTGAAACTTTCGCGAAAGATCTTATTTTTTCCGATGATGAAGCAAGCTAAAAGGGGGGAGCCAGGAGGGCCAGGTGGCCTCCACGCCATACCAGGGCGAGGGTCCCACCCTGGCCGCGCTGGCATGTGGCGTGGGCCCCCTGGTCGGCTCCCGACGCTGCCCCTTCGCGCATATCTTTCCCGAAGACCTAAATTATCCGAGTGGCCGTCCACACAATTTTTCGCCGCCTCCACGCGACGGAAACCACCGAGAGAGAAAAAGCTCTCCGACATAGAGAAATCTGCCGGGAAAATCCTCTCCCGGAGGGAGGAAATCGTCGTCATCGTCACCGCCACCACGCTGGACTTCTTCGGGATCATCATCTTCATCATCCACCACGCCACCATCATCATCTCCACATCTCCACTCCGTTCCGCTGTAACATCTAGGACCATACCTTATCTAGTTCATTGGGGAGACTCTCCCGGTGTTAATTACTCTCCGTATTTGACGTTATTGAGTTTTATCGGTGGATTAAGGTTTATGTCCAGATTGTTATTCATCATTATATCACCTCTGATTATGATCCATATGATGTCCTGTGAGTAGTTCATATAGTTCTTGAGTACATGGGAGAAGTCTATTTGTTAGTAATGGAATATTGTTGAGTAATATTTAATAGTTTGATATTTATGTTGTGGAGTTATTCCTCTAATGGTGTCATGTGAACGTCGGCCATATGGTATTTCACCTTTATGGGCATAGGGGAATGCATTGTGTATTTAACTTGTTAATTGTGGGGTTGCTGGAGCGATAGAAACCCGAGCCCCCGTTGGCAAGTTGGTGCACGAGGGAGCGTAGAATCCGAGAGTTTAGGCATGTGGTTAGATTTATCTTAATTACTTTCTTGTAGTTGCGAAAGTTTGCAAGGGTTTAATCACAAGTACGTATTAGTGCTAGGAAGGGTAGTGCGTTAGCATAGATTCACTCACACAACATGTATCAAAATATTGAAGATTAACCAACCGCGCGAAACGAAAGCATTAGACGAAATTCCCATGTGTCCCAGGAACGTTTGGAAATCCTAGATAACACAACCGTCTTGTCATTTGCACTGAAAATGATTGGGTCACTCGTTACAATTATTATTGCGCTCGTTTATTTACTCATACTGTTTTATCTGTTGTGTTGTAAACTACTAAAAATCTGTCTGCTAAGTGTTTCCAGTGAATCATTGTTCAAAACTATTTGCCAGCACCTTCTGCTTCTCGTTGGGTTCGACACTCTTATTTATTGAAAGCATTATGAAACACCCCTATACTTGTGGGTCATCACGCCTTCGTTTTCCGTGTCTTAACTCCGGTCAATAATTTAATCAATAAAAACACAGTTCATTTGTTATAAAATTATACCACAACTTTATTTGAATACAAATTCAGCGATATAATTTTTGTGATATATAATACATAGTACTTCTTTGCTCAAATAATTGAAGGTCAAAATTAAACCTCAGAATCCCCCCGCAAAAAAAGACCTCAGAAAAGCGTGTGCGCCAGCTAAAGTTTAGGGACGGGGAGCAACACGGTAGCTTCCGTATCCTCATAGACGATCTTCACTCAACGTGTTGGAGATCTAAAAATGAATAATAATAAATATAATAACAATCCTAAACTATGACGCGAAACACACTGTACGTTAACGCCAAAGTCATCCCTGGATTGCTCAACAGGTCCTTTTTTTTTTAGATCAAACAGGTCCTGTTTTTCGCGTGGGCGTGATATTTGCGTGGCGCCGACGAATACGGCAGAGAACAGGCGGTACTTGCATGCCCCTCCAATTTTGCCGAACGACCAGGAGCTAGTGCGAGAGAGAGGCACACGCATGGACTACTCCCTACAACCATGGACATCCATCGATCAATCCGCGTTATATTCCCGTGCTTATCTTGGAGAGAGAAAAACAGTAAGAGAGCCCGGAAAATAATCCTATGAGACCGGGTCTATTTTCCTCTCAATTTAGACCCACTTTGTAACAAGCCACGTACAGGTACAAATCTCAAAGCAGTCATACTTCTTGTCCCATCGTCTTTCCCCAATTTCTACCTCTTAAAACAACGCGCTGGAAGCAAATGCATAAACTAAAGTTGAATTAGCAAGCCACGTGAATTAATCTGTGCTAATGGCTGCAAGCCCATGCATAGACTATCGATCCTAAATTTCCGATGTGCATGCAGCTAGTTCTAGGCAATCAACCACAAGGAGGAGTTACAGGCTCCTAGACATAGGTGTGACCGGCCGATGATGCTGCAGGTCGCCGTGACCGGCCATCAAGCCATCATGGCTGCAGCGAAACAGAGGAATCCTCAAGAGATTGGATCAACGGAACGATGCTTCAAGATTCGTGCTGCCACATGTCGCTCTCTGGAGCGGGTCTAACTTAAGGGGAGAATAGACCTGGTCTCATAGGATTATTTTCCCTGTACACACCACTCTTTCAGCCCCAGGTCGTTTTTCGGCCAAAAAACCCGCCGCCTGCGGGTGTGATACATATGATTCGGCCTGGGGTGGGGTGGGGTGGGGGGGGGGGGGAGGAGGAGGGGGACGATGTCTTCTAGTCATTGGGCTGGAGGAACAATGCGAAAATGGGTATTTTCGGCCAAATTTGGCAAAAATTGCGAAAAAGATTCAAATTTTGAAAAAAAAAATCCAGTCGTCGATAAAAAGGCCGAATGCAGTGGAAGTTCATTACAAAATACGAAATTTAAAACGAAACTAGCCTAAATCTACAAGCCGAGGCTGCGGAAGATTGCCTCGTCCAAGTCGTCGCCATCGTCGTCCTCGCCATCGCTGGGCGACTCGTCCTTCAGGCGGTTGGAGCCCTGGCCAAAATCGCCGGAGCGGAAGGGCCTCTTCGCCGGCGGCTCGACTTCGTCGCTGTCTTCCAGGACGATGATGCCGCCCTCGTCACGCCCGCGGTGGCGCGCTTCGAACGCTTCCAGGGCGGCCCTCTGACGCGCCACCTCGGCGGCCCGGCTCTGCTCCAAGGACCAGGCGAGGCCTACCTCGAGTTTGGCGCCCATGGCATTGTACTCGTCAGGCGAGGTGACGACGCCCTCCTTCTTCACGGCGGCCAGCGGCTCCATCTTCACGCGCGGCCTGCCGATGGTGATTCCCACATGGCGCGCCCGGGGTGGAGGGCTGGCCCTCTCCGCCGTCACCCTGATCGGCGGCGCAGAAGCGATGGAACAGCGCGCCGGCGAGGAAGAAGACGTACCCGTTGGCCTGGCGCCGAGGATCGGCACCGTGGAAGAGGGGCCGCGGGGACTTGGACTTCCGGCCAACCCAGAGATGGGTTGTTGCCCGCCTCGATGTGGGCGAGGACGGCGAGTGTGCGTCCTTGGCCGCTCCACCACTGTGTCCTCCCCTCCGACTTCTTGTTCCCCAGCGCAGGACCACCGTCGTAGCCGTCCAGCTGCCCCTCTCGGCGGTCGCGAAAGAAGGCACGCCACCACAGAAGGTTGAGGCGGTGCCGCGTAGGCTCCGCCCGCTGCGCCGGCGTCATGTCGGCGCATGCAGCATCGATCGCCGCCCAAAGCTCGCTTGGAGTCAGCACCGGCGGCATGGGGTAGCCCTCCGCGCTAATCCTCCAACCGTCGCCGACGCGGGTGTCAGGCGGGACGGGGTACCCCGCCACGTACGGCAGGCGCAGCTCGTCCTCCTGCAGCTAGCGACAGCCAAAGCTGTTGGCCGCTGCGCCATCACCGGGGAACCTCTGGTTTCGGTGGAGACCAGAGGGGACGAGGAAGGCGAGAAGAGAGTGTGGGGGCGGTGAGGCGCGGCCGCATGCCTTTAAAGGCGACGAAGGGACGGGCAGGAAGGCGTGGCTGCGCCATTACTAGCCTCGAGGAACTGCCCGACAGCTGCCATTACACGGGGATGGGAAACGAGGCAACGTGCTCGCCCACTGCAGTCGGGTCTCGCCAGCGGAGAAAAATGGCACGTCCATTTTCCCGCGTTTTTCCTTCCGCCCGGCGCTCCCAGCTGCCCTCAGCGTGCTAGGTTTGGCCTGGGTGCGCTGGCGCTAATTTCGCCCTAATCTGGCGAATTTTGGGCTTCCGAGGGACGAGTGGGGAGTTTTTCTTCTGCCGGCGAAAAAACGACAAAAAAGTGGCATGGGGGCGCCGTGGGGGGCGAGTCGAGATGCTCTCCCTTAAGAACATCCCCACTCACGCCTCCAAAGTCGTTTGGGGAGCCCCGAACCAAAAAAAAGGCTTCCACTTGTAGCCCCTATAGCTAAATTCGTCCAGGTAACTCCTATATAATCCGGCCCAACCCCTCTCGTCGGGGCGTCCGTTAGTAACCCCGGAGCTAAAATTCCGAATATTAGAACATGGAAATGTTGCGATGCTAAAATACATCTTTTTTTAAGCTTACGCTATCCAGCATAAGAGCATCTCCACTAGCTCCCCCAAAGGCCGTGCTCAAAGCCTTTCCCGTACGGACGGCCCCCGAGCGCGGCCACTCGCGCCCCCCAATGCGCTCTCCCGTCCGGACGTGCCCCCAGTTCCCTTCTGGAAGCTTAGCCCAACCCCATCGCGCAGGAGCTCCCGTGGGGGCGCCGGACGAGAAGTAACGGGGGCGTGTCGTCCGCGGGCCCATCCCGTCAGTGAGACGGGCGCCCAGTCAAAGCGACGCCTGATCTTCGTATTCTCCTCAGGCGGCGCAGAAACGTAGGGGCCGCAGCGAGCCGTCGTTTCGGCTAGTTGCGTCGCCCACGTAGCGGGCGAGCGTCTTCCTCACGCGTCCGCCGAAGTTAATGCAGAGGCGGCCTTTCGGCCTGCCGCGTTGGGTATACAATGCCGCCCCTGCCGCTCTCACGCCACACACTGCCTCTCTCCTCGCCGCCCTCTCCCTCTCTCCTCACCACCCTCTGCTTCTCTCCTCGCCACCCTCTAACTCTCACCTCGCTGCGCGCCCATGGACCCCCTCGCCGCCAATGGCTCCCCCCGCCGTTCCCTCCTCAAAATCCAGGCGCGCGTCCTCTTCACCGCCTGGTACCCGTGCCTGCCGGACATGCGCGCTGGGCACGGGTTCAGCATCGGGCGCGTCGGCGTTCCCATCCCTGACGCGCCGAAGGTGAGTGACGCCTCCTGGGGTCAGGAGGTGCTCGCCCACTTCTACGACAAGTTAACGTCGGGGCAGCGCGGCGACCCCGCCTGGGACCCGGCGAACCCAGCGAGCACGTCGTGCTACGAACACGAGTTCAAGCGCATCCACGAGGAACGCTGGAACCGCTCACGGGCACAACAAATACGGGCGGAACGCCTTCTGGGCCTAGGAGGGCTTCTCCATTGATGCTGTCCTCGCCCACGTCGCCGCCGGCGACAACCCGCGCCTCCACTGGCCGGCGCCCACCGTCTGGGACCCCCAGACGGCCGACGACGGCTCCGTCCTCCTCCCTCTCGCGCTCCTCCTCTTCCTCCGCCGGTGGCTCCTCACGGCGCTCCGCCCCGTCTCTGCGCGTCCCCAAGACGGAGCCGCGGGCGTTCACGCCGCCACACCTGCGTGTCAAGCAGGAGCCGCGCTCCGGCGGGTCCGCAAGACGATCCGGTGACCTTCACATTGGAGGCGGGAGCGGCGCCCAGTCCGCTCGCCGTCGCCCTGCGCCGCCCCTCCTCGTGCCCAAGCCAGAACCTGGGCTACGCGCGCCCAAGCAGGAGACGGGGCTTGATCGCCCCCTCACCCTCTACGAGCAGCTCCAGGCGGCAGCGGCGGCGACGAGGACAACCCGGAGGGCGTCCAGGCTGCGTTCGCCGAGTCGTACAACACGCCTCCCGCACTGTCCCTCGCGGCGGCGCGCGCTTGGTCTGTCGCCGACACGGCGGCGATGGCTGGCGCGCCGCCGATCGAGCTCGACCCACCGACGGCCAACGACGACGAGGCGTGGCCGAGCCACTGGGGCGGCGACGACTAGGACGGCGGGAGCGACGGCAGCAGCAGCGACGCCGACTACGACGTGTTCAACTAGTGAACACGCCGTTTTAGTTTAATTTTCAGTTTTTTATTTTAAATTTATTCAGAATTTGTAAAATATTCTAAGAATTTGAATGAAATCGTCGTCTAAAAAATTTGGGCGTCTTCTTTTTTGTTTGAGGAGACTCCAATTGGGGCTGCGAGTGGGTAGCCGCGCCCCCCGTTGGTGCTGCGCCGTCCAGACGAGCCCGAAAGAGGCTATCCGGGCGCCCTTCCGGACGCCTAGTAGGGGCGCGACCGGAGATGCTCTAAGCCGTTTTATTCACCGCAGGTGTCGCATATCTCAAGAGAAAAACAAATATACCAACGCATTCCTTCTCAAAAGGTAGCACCCCTGATTTGCCATAGGTCGGCCGAAATTTAACGCGCCGATTTCGTGCAGAAACGCTGAGATATTTTCTGCCGGGAGCTGCAATAGCAAAGGCAAAGAAGAGGACAGCGTCCCAGCAGCTGGTACTAGTTGCATTGCATGCCTCCAACCAAAATTCTGCCAAAAAGGACATGGATCTAGAGCTATAGCTAGCTAGACAGCGGCTGGTACGTATATGTACTGCCGTCAAAGGGTGGCACAGGCAATGGACCACCCCTACAGGGCTACAACCATGGACATCGATGACCATTCATAGACGCCATGTGGTGGTATCAGCAGGGGGTATATTCCCCCGGAAGGAAGAACGAAAGAAAGAGGGAAAGGCGGCGAGCTTCCTCAAGTCCACCAACCAATCAACTAGTGTGAATCAGTTGGGTGGATGAGTTGAGTGACGTGTTGGCTAGTCTGCCCCACGCCACATATCTTGTGTGAATGGCCAGGACCAAATATTAGCATGACAATCCGGCCGTGACACCCATGATGATCACGGGCCATGACTAATTGTGAGGAGAGCTACGATGATTGCGTTGAAGAAACAACAGGTTCAGGCGATTACCCGCTAGCACCACCGGCCGGCTGGTTGTTCAGATCCAGTCCACAGGACCAATTTGCCATGTTGAGCGACACAAATGAATCATAGCCAGGCTCATGGATGGAGGCTGGATCCTTTGTCTGTTTCCTCTCTCCCGTGAGTGACATGACAGAGTACGTGAGGAGGCTGGATCCCGTACGTCCGTCCTACCCAAGCCGCGAAATATCTCCGGGCGTTGTCGCACGCCGGCCGGGGTCACAGAGGGAGGACGATCGCTCTGCATACTGCCCCCACACATACAGCCGTCCGCATCCGTGCATACACTGTTGACTTGCGGTTAGTTGTGTGGCTTCTTCACCGAATTCCCGTTTCGGTTTCGGGATCTACTAGGACAGCCGTCCGCATCCGTGCAGATACTCCTCTTCGTCCGCTCAAAATCATGAGGAGCAAGAAAACAGACAGGAAGATCGCCAACCAACGGTGAGGTATAGTACACACTATATGACCTTGCTCGATCCTCGACCACCAAGGAAATACGGGGAAGCTAGAGATGAGAGGGAGGGACGTGTAGGCAGAATCAGCCCATAAATTTCGCTCCATAATATCTATCTATATCTAGTCACCTTATCTAGCAAAAACATCTGGTCATCACGACCACGTAAGCTCAGGATTTTATATCTCGTAGAGGTGGCGCAGATATGTTTGATGCTAAGGGACGTGTGGTATGCTATTTGCCTATTGGGTAGTACCAAATGATGGGTAACCGACCGAATTACATCACACTCAGGCCTTGTTTGGTACGAGTGTATATTTGGAAATTGGTGGGGATTATCCCGGTCTAACCATGAATCCTCAAAAATCCCCGAAAACCTGTTTGGTACAAGTGTATTAGCAGGGTCTATCCCCACTTTTCCCCAAAATTCCCCCACCTATAGTGTATTTATCAAATCCACTCCCTCTAGCAAGTGGATTGGGGGAAAGGGATTTGGCGGGATTGGGTGGAGGTAGGGGTTTCACCCAAACCCTCTAGGGATTATCCCCACCAATCCGCTAAAATACTCTAGTACCAAACAAGGCCTCATAGGGGTTGGGTTTGGTGACGGCAAATACCGAACCGATGCTGGGCAAATTGCTGACTACTCTGCTCACTTTTGTTGTATCTCGTGATATTTTTCCCGTTATTTATGTGACCAACACATTATCACCCAAGACGCCACTTTTTCTATAATGCAACCGCGCAACTTCTACTATTTAAAGTAGAGTCAATTTCACTTTTTACCCCACACTTAATCGTTTGTGACACTTATTATCCCATTTGGTGAAACAAAATTAGAAATACACCATATATTAAAAAAAAATCATGATTTTACCCCCATTTGGGAATTCTGCATGATTCGTTAGAATAGAACGGCATTTGCCGAAACATATGGTTCATCAAAATACGTAAAGGCCAGAGCATGGTATCGGTGGTAATGTCTAGATTTCTTCACCAATTATTCAATTCCTCGTCGTTCTTCTCATATTTTTTAGACTCAATCATTACCTTATACCGTGCCTAATAGAAATGCATCCGAAAAATAGGACATTTTTTTTAAAAAAAATGAGTAATTTAGAGGATTTTTCACTAGATAGGGTAATTACCGTAACAAATGCACGACCAGGGGTAAAATGTTTTCAGTTCATGTACGACGAATCTTACGTTTTATGAGTTTAAAATGATGGGTAACCCGACTTTATCATTGGGTTGGTGACGGCAAATACCGAACTGAGGCCGGCAAAATGCTGACTCTGCTCGCTTTTGTAAAGTATCCAAGATGGTTTTTGTTTTGTCGCCATGTGGCAGTGCCATATTTTTTTACTTCATTTATGTGACCGACAACATTAGTTATTATTCAAGGAGCGGCTTTGCTACAATGCAACCAAATAATTACAGTATGAGGACTGCTATGTGTACGACAATGTTTGTACAATCTATGTACGACGTGCACATCGAGCCGTCCATACAGTGACAAAAACGAAGCAGCCCATTTGTTAACAGATTCTTGCAGTTTTCTTAAAGGCGCTGGCTACTATTACCGCAAAAAAAAAATCCTTTATTTAGCCTGGATGTTTTGCTAGACGGGACGTCCTGCCGGGTAGAGAGGGCAATAATGCATTGGCCGGTGGATCTAAATTAACAATGCATACATGATCGAATGCTCTGATTGATCCTCGCTTAAAAAAAGAAAGCTCGCATGACTGATCAGCATCAGAGAAGGGATGCGTATATATGGATTCCGGTTTCCGGACCATCTTCTCACGGAGTGGATGCACCGGTGCTCCACTTGACGCATGTGTTGATGTGTGATGATGCATCATCATGCAAAGCTAGCATGTGCAGCCTCATATACAAATGCCAGGATATTCCGAGGGTTAGGTCATGGTTGATCACAAAAGCCAGGATATTCAAAGCGTTAGGTCATGATGATTGATTACGTATTCTCTCGTTGTTCTGTTTATCCTATATCACTCATCTTTTTTCTAGACGATTGAAACTTTTATTAACAATAACGTTTGGACACAAATATTAAAATGTAACAAAAATATCAAAAATGAAACAACGCGAAATAAATACAGGTCACCATATGTAAGATAAATGTCAAACACTATATACCTATTCTGATCGCCATGAAAAAGGACATAAACTTTCGAAGTATATAAAATTTTACATATTCCATTTTAGAAATTTATGGCCCCGCTTTGGTTCGGCATTTTAAGGGCCCAAATCGGTTATTAGTAGAGGTTATGTGTTCACGCAGCCACTACCGTCCTGTGGCACCCGCCCTGGAGTTCAAGCTCCGCCTCACACGTCCACGCTCCTAGCACAACCGTCGCGCTATGGCCAAAGGTCCCTAAAGGCGAGAAAACACGAGGAGACAAAGGCTCGTCGACATCCGTACACCGCGCGAGGCTTTACCCACCGGCTTCTTCCGACAGCAGCGGGAGGTTGTGGGAGAGGAGGGTTGTTGGTCTCGTGTCCTCTCATCTTTTTCATCATGAAAATCTAGCTGAAAAGTTTTATCATCATGAATATACACAAAAAAAAAATCGAAATGAAAATAGTGTGAAAAAAAACGCATCACCATGTAAGATACAGTCTCTACAGCCGCCATCAAAACAGAGATAAACTCTCAAAGTAATTTCAGCCTCTTCTTGCTCCATCCAAATAAAACTTACGTACTATTTCCTATTTTAGAACTTAATGCCCCACTTAGTTCGATTTCTTTAGGTCCAAAATCGGTCACCGGTAAGGCTTAATCACTTGTAGAGGTGATGTGCATGTTTGTTCCTATTACAAATGGCGTGTGTATGTGTGCGTCTACATTATGTGTTTTTTTTTTGCGAGAACAAAAAAAAAGGTACGAGGGTGTTTATATTGTGTTTGGTGTTTGCGAGAACAAATGGCGTGTGTATGTGTGCGTCTACATTGTGTTCGGTGTTTTAAGATTCCCTGCGGACCAGAAAATATTAGGTAGGAGGGTGTTTGAAGTGTGGTTATGGATTACAGCCTTGGTTTGTGGAAAATGAGTGCGTGAGGTCATTGGATAAGGACCGGCCGGCGGCCTTCCCAAAAGCCCAAAAGGTAGCGGAGGAGCCGGGGTCGATCGACGGCCACGGCAGAAAGCGCTCGGAGCCGGCATGAATCTTTTCTGGATGCGATCTTCATCGAAGGTGCCGAGCCTTTTGGGACCTAGTTGCCTATAATAGTCGGGGATCTTATGATTTTTTCCCCATCATGGCATGTGCGCCCATGAATCGAATGGGTAATGGGCATGACCGGTAAAGGCGCCTGGCTGCCGCGGCAGCGGTTTTGCTACCTTGTCTTGGATCAGTGCCGCTTTCGCGTCGGCGTGCCACGCGCTTCAGTTGACGGACGTGTGCGTCGTCGACCTAAAACACGACTAACCGAGTCGCGCACTCTCGGATTATGATAATCAGACGCGCCGGCCAGCTATGCATGCTTGATGTCACACGTACTTGGCTAACGGTGCTACAAAAGTGCTGTAATTTGTTCCGCATACGTATAGTATGTGTGGAGGAATGTGTTGCATGCACACACCGCCAGAAAGATGTGTTAAGAATTTAGCCAATTTACAGATTAAATTAATCCAAGTATAAATCATGAACATGACGTAAACATACTGATATTTAATCATGTTCGTGCATACTAGATTTATAGTAGATAAATCTACGCGTACTACTAGTGTTGCACACATGGAAATAATAATGACAGGGATGAACGTACTATACCCTGCAGTTGGCCAATTGGCAGTAGCTGTAGCAGAGGCGGCGGCCGCGGCGACAGCAGCAGCGTTGGCGGCCTCAGCAGCAGCAACGGCCTCGGTGGCAGCAGCGGCGGCAGCAGCAGCTCGTTCGGCTTCGGAGGCCATGTTGACGATGAGGTAGTAGTCGAAGTAGACGTACGGCAGCGAGCAGTCGCGTAGGAGACGCTCCCCAAAAACCTAATCGCCCCTCTCCCGTACAGGATCTGGAGAGGCGGGGTTTCGGAGGCCTGCTCTCCCGTCGGCCGTGTACGCGGTAGACGGGATGGGATCATCGGAGGCAGCAACAGAGAGAGGAACGACAGTGGGTACAGAGCGTATGAGTTGTGTGTTTGTGTCCGCCCCTGCGACCTCAATATATAGGCACAGTAGGAGAACGGTCAGCTCACAAATCAATTTGGCGTTTACTACAGCCGTTACCAAGTAATTAATGCGCCGTTTTACTGCGCGCGGTTAACACGTGATCAATGCGGCGTTTTTTACTGCGCGCGGCTGTTACCAAAATAAATGCGACGCAATAGACAGCAATCAATATGACGTCTCATATTATTGGCGTGTCTGTTGACTCCGTTTCCAACTGCCAAAATAAAGGCATCGGCTCGGCTCATTCCCGCAACCCGCGGCGCGTCGTGACGTGACGTGTCGTGATGAGGCGGGCGGCGGAGGAGGAGGAGCGCGCGTGTGGAACACCTCCACTACTCCTCTCTCTTCATACCAACTCACACTAGTGGGGAGAGAGCTCACCTTATAAACTGGTGCAAAACTCTCCCAACTAGCAATGTGGGACTAAACTCCCACCATTTGCTATGGCAGCATGGGCCTTAGGGATTAAATGGAAATTGCCTAATGGGCCTGCTAGCCCATTCGAATTTTAGCAATCCCCCACCAAATCCCGAAGACCTATGGTGTTGTCCTCTGTTCCATTCACTGTTTTTATATACCGGCATTTTCAGTGGAGATCCGTTAAGATTGAACATCCACCTAGAACAAGTAGATACACTACATCACAACTGAACAATGGACTATGCCTTGAATTGTCAGTTTGGCGTAAAATAGTTTCACTAAATGTCTTGCCAGTACTATGCTGCCGAAGGCTGACCCCTCGGGTGGAGCATATTAGTCATACTCCTGGCCTATTCATTAACTTATTAGAGATCACCCAATCTCATAGACTGTGACCAGCAGTCAGTATCATATAGGTGTGTTCCTCCAAAGATCTCTCTGTAGGATAGCATCTTGCTTATACAAGCCTTGGAACACATTAAGACAAAAGTCAACCTACCATACAGTTTTTGAGAGTACTGCATCTCCAGTGGAGTGGGTTAGTAAAAATTACTCTCCTCAGTTAACCACTAGTTTGTTTTCCCAGGTCCCACTTCACGGGATCTCCGATCACATAGGTCGGGTTACTGCCATGGCAACTCATGTGGGTCTCATACCCTTCTCCCTTGATGCACTTTCTATCACAACATGTGATAGCCCTTTAGTAAAGGGATCTGCCAGATCTTTAGCCGACTGGATATAATCCACCGCTATCACTCCGGAGTTTCTTAAATGTCTGACAGCTTTTAATCTCATTTTTATGTGCTTTGTGGACTGTGCATTGTCCTTTGAACTATTCACCTTGACAATCACTGTTTGATTGTAACAGTTCATAAGGATAGCCGGTACTGGCTTTTCAACCACAGGCAAGTCCATCAAAAGATCTCGAAGCCATCCTGCTTCGACACTAGACGTGTCTAATGCTGTTAATTCTGCTTCCATTGTCGATCTCGTTAAGATCGTTTGCTTGCAAGACTTCCAGGAAACAGCACCACCTCCAAGGGTAAACACATACCCCGTTGTGGCTTTCATCTCATCAGCATCAGAGATCCAATTCGCATCACAATACCCTTCAAGTACCGAAGGATATCCACTATAGTGAAGTCCATGGTTCACGGTACCTTTCAGATAGCGCATAATTCTTTCTACAGCATGCCAATGCACATCACCCGGATTGGAAACAAACCGGCTTAGTTTGCACACAGCAAACATGATGTCAGGCCTCGTAGCGCTCGCTAGATACATGAGTGAACCAATTACTTGAGAGTACCTCAGCTGATCCTTAGCTGTGCCTTCGAACTTTCGAATCCGCACACTAGGATCATATGGCGTTGGAGAAGTTTTGCAGTCCGAATATCCAAAACGACTCAAAACCTTCTCAACATAATAGAATTGCAGAAGTGTAATCCCACCCTCATTGTTTCTCAATAGCTTGATGTTCAAGATAACATCAGCCACACCAAGATCTTTCATCTCAAAGTTCTGGGATAGAAATGACTTAACCTCATTGATTACTTTGAGGTTGGTCCCAAATATCAGTATGTCATCAACATACAAACACAAAATAACTCCTTCGCCCCCACCATGGCGATAGTATACACATTTGTCAGCTTCATTAAGAACAAAGCCAACAGATGTTAAAGTTGTATTGAACTTCTCATGCCATTGCTTAGGTGCTTGTTTCAGCCCATATAAAGATTTCAGTAACTTACACACCTTTCCTTCTTGACCATCTAACACAAAGCCATCTGGCTGTTGCATATAGATTTCCTCGTCTAACTCTCCATTTAGGAAAGCCGTCTTAACATCCATCTGATGGACTAGAAGACCATGCGAGGCCGCCAACGAGAGTAATAATCGAATGGTGATCAGTCTGGCCACAGGTAAATAAGTGTCAAAGAAATCTTTATCTTCTTTCTGGGAATAACCCTTGGCCACAAGTTTAGCCTTGTACTTTTCAATCGTACCATCAGGCCTAAGCTTCTTTTTGAACACCCACTTACATCCTAATGGTTTACAGCCATAAGAACGTTCAGTGATCTCCCACGTTCCATTAGCCATGATGGAATCCATCTCGCTACGGACCGCTTCTCTCCAGTAGTCAGTATCTGGAGATGCATAAGCTTCTGAAATAGAAGTGGGAGTATCATCCACAAGGTACACAGGGAAATCATCACCAAAGGACTTTGCAGTCCTCTGTCTCTTGCCCATGCCAAGGGTTTCCTCGTCATCCTTCTCAGGATTCTCATCATGTGTTTGTTCATAATATTCCATAGGAATGGCAGGTTCAGGAGTCTCCTCTGATTCCTGTCTAGAAGTGCTTTGCATATCTCTCATAGGAAAAATATCCACAAAGAATGTAGCATCTTTAGAATACAAAATCGTACCGACTTTCACGTCAGGTACCTCAGATTTCACTACTAGAAATCTATAGCCAACGCTATTCTTAGCGTATCCCAAATTAACGCAATCCACGGTCTTTGGTCCAAGTTTACGCTTTTTGGGGATCAGCACATTGACTTTTGCCAAACAGCCCCAAGTACGTAAGTACGAGAGTGTTGTTTTTCTCTTCTCCCATTTCTCATAGGGAGTGACCTCATTGTCTTTCGTCGGAACTTTATTCAGGACATGACATGATGTCAATATAGCCTCCCCCACCATGCCTTGGATAAACCCGATGTATCTAACATGGCGTTAACCAAATCTGTTAGAGTACGGTTTTTTCTTTCGGCAACCCCATTTGACTGAGGTGAATAGGGAGGCGTTCTCTCGTGAATAATGCCATGTTCCGCACAGAAAGAGTCAAACTCATTAGAAAAATACTCTCCACCACGATCTGACCGGATTCGTTTAATTTTCTTTTCAAGTTGATTCTCAACTTCTGCCTTATAGATTTTAAAGTAGTGTAGAGCCTCATCTTTAGTGTTTAACAGATATACATAGCAAAACCTAGTGGAATCATCTATTAATGTCATGAAGTATCTCTTTCCACCTTTAGTCAACACACCATTCATCTCACAGAGATCAGAATGTATGAGTTCTAATGGCGCCAAGTGTCTCTCCTCCGTAGCCTTGTGGGGCTTGCGAGGTTGCTTTGCTTGTACACACGAATGGCACTTAGAACCTTTGGCTAAAGTGAAACTTGGAATTAAATTTAGTTTTGCTAACCGCGTCATGCAACTGAAACCAACGTGACAAAGACGTGGATGCCAAACTTCTGTTTCATTAACACTCGAATGAATATTGTTCACGACTTTATTACAAAAATCAGCGAGGGAAAAGCGGAACAGACCTCCGCACTCATACCCTTTTCCAACAAACAGTCCATATTTCGTTACAACTACTTTATTGGACTCGAAAACCAACTTAAATCCTTCTCTACATAGAAGGGAGCCACTAACGAGATTCTTCTTGATGGCGGGGACATGCTGCACGTTCTTGAGCTGCACGATCCTTCCCGAAGTAAACTTCAGATCGACCGTGCAAACACCAAGTACAGAAGCACTTGCGTCGTTCCCCATCAATACGGACCCGTTCCTTGTGACCTGATAAGAAGAAAACAATGAGATGTCAGCACACACATGAATGTTTGCACCTGTGTTAATCCACCAATCAGTAGACTGACAAACTGAAAATACAGTAAACAAATTACCATACCCAGATGCCCTATTCTCATTGTTGCTCACGATCATGTTGACAGCATTGGAATCCTGTCCTGGCTTCACATACTTCTTTGGGCACTTCCCAGCCCAGTGTTCCAGTGAACCACAAGTGAAGCAGCCATCTTTCTTCTTATTCTTCTTGAAGGTCTTCTTAGCCTTCTTCTTGAAGTCGGTATTCTGCTGGACACCAGTCCTCGCCTTGTTCTTGTGGGAGTTGTAGTTCTTCTGTACCATATTGGCCGCAGAAGTCCCTTCATTCCCTTTTCCATGCGAGTACTTTACCCTCGAATTCTGCTCAACACTCATATGGCCGATGACATCCTCTACTGAGAATTCACGCCTCTGATGTTTCAGAGTAGTGGCAAAGCTCCTCCAGGAATTAGGCAGCTTGGCGATTATGCATCCCGCGACATACTTGCCCGGTAACACGCACTTGAGAATTTCAAGCTCCTTAGCGATGCACTGTATCTCATGAGCCTGCTCCAAAACAGAACGGTTTTCGACCATTCTGTAGTCATTGAACTGCTCTATACTGTACATCTCGCTGCCAGCATCGGTTGCGCCGAATTTGGATTCGAGCGCCTCCCACAAGTCCTTGGCAACCCGCACATGTAAATATGCGTCAACAAACTTCTCTCTGATCACGCTTAGAACGCATCCAACAAAGACGACGGTGGCATCCCTAAACGCCTTCTCCTGATCAGGAGTAATCGTTTCCGTGGGAGTGACACCGACGACCCAGAACACGTTCATAGCCGTGAGCCATAAGAATGTTTTGGTCTGCCAACGCTTAAAGTACGTCCCCGTAAACGGGTCCGGTTTCAG
This sequence comes from Alopecurus myosuroides, assembly GCA_028641055.1. Classification (NCBI taxonomy): domain Eukaryota; kingdom Viridiplantae; phylum Streptophyta; class Magnoliopsida; order Poales; family Poaceae; genus Alopecurus; species Alopecurus myosuroides. Next base: position 37,707,143 of record CM054059.1, on the reverse strand, counting down.
TGCAGTAGCAAAACCATGAATCGAAAATTGCCTACACATATTAGGTTTATATAGGCACGGTAGGAGAACGGTCAGCTCACAAATCAATTTGGCGTTTACTACAGCCGTTACCACGTAATTAATGCGCCGTTTTACTGCACGCGGTTAACACGTGATGCATCGGCTCGGCTCATTCCCGCAACCCGCGGCGCGGCGCGGCGCGGCGCGTCGTGACGAGGCGAGGCGAGGCGGGCGGCGGAGGAGGAGGAGCGCGCGTGTGGAACACCTCCACTACTTCTCTCTCTTCATACCAACTCACACTAGTGGGGAGAGAGCTCACCTTATAAACTGGTGCAAAACTCTCCCAACTAGCAATGTGGGACTAAACTCACACCATTTGCTATAGCAGCATGGGCCTTAGGGATTAAATGGAAATTGCCTAATGGGCTTGCTAGCCCATTCGAATTTCAGCAAGATGATGATCTAATTTTTCTTTTAAGAAACACAGTACAAACGCAAGCGCTCACATACACGTGCATACAATCATCTTTATGAACGCACACACGCACACCGCTATACCCCTATGAGTACCTTCGAGAGATTGAGCCGGCGGTTCTTGAAATTGACGAAGTCACCACAGACGCCTCGTTGTCGACGGAGACGTCGCCTCCCACTGAAAGAATATTTTGCCTATATGCGACACACATGTGTTAAACCTAGGGTTTGAACTCTGGTGGGCTGTAGGTACAACCACCCTCCTAACCATCCAACCACAGATTGGTTCGCAATGATGATCTAATTAAGAGGTCTCTTAGCGTCCTAATTAAGTACTTTTTTTTATAAAGGGAGTTTTTATTACTCAGTGTAAGTATTACAACCAGCCTATGTATAAAAAATATGCACACAGCCGAAAACAAACCGAACACGAGTAATGAGGCGAATTATAAACGAAAATAAAACCGTCTAAGGTGTTGAGAGTCTAATCCACAAATTATGCTGCCACCCATGCCGGGATAAAAGTCCCTCCTCGCTGTATCCTAATTAAGTAGTACGTAGTAGTAAAAGATCTTTAACATCAGATTATCAGAAGGGGAGCCTTTTCCTTTTTGAAGGGTAAAAAGGTAAAAGACTTGCCTTCATTCATTCAATAAGAAGGAGTTTGGGAACAAGTTTTAAGAGTAACAAGCGCTGAGGAAATAAAAAAAACCCGCCGGAACAAAGCCTACTGTCCCGAAATTAAAACACCCAAGTGCTTTGCGCCGGCGCTCACCCATGTCCGCGCTTCTAACTTAATCTTTGCAAAGATGATATGCGGCATCGTGCTAACATTCTTGAAGGTCCTAGCGTTGCGCTCGATCCAAAGTTCCCACGCGACAAGCATGAGGAGGGAGGCCATAGCCTTCCGGAGGCCACCATGTGAGAGCACAATGGAGGCCCACCAATCCTCCACCGAGTCGTGAGTCGCCCACGAAGAGGTATCGAAGTCGACGATGTGTAACCAATCTCTAATCATGCTCCATATGCGGATGGAGTAGAGGCACTTGAATAGGATGTGGCAAGCTGTCTCGTCGTGGCCTCGACAAAGAGGGCAAATGTGGCCGTTTGGCCATCCCGGCGCTCCAGGCGATCCGCCGTCCAGACTCTGTTTTGAATGATAAGCCATGAGAAAAGTTTGTGCTTCGGGGGCCCCAAGCCTTCCAAACAATGGGGTCCATGCGTGATCGAGTAGTCCCAGCAAACTGGGCTTTGTACGCGGATGAACAGGAGTAGTTCCCGTCGGTCGTAAGCTTCCACACAATGGAGTCCGGCGCATCTTCCGAGAGGTTAAGTTGAGAGGTATATTCCCAAAGTTTGACAAACTCCTGGATGTTTTGGATGGAGAGGCCCGCGGAGATGTCAATTTGGGAGATCCAAGCGTCGTTGAGGATCGCGTTCCGAACGCTCCAAGTCTTGCGTTTAGATAGGGCAAAGATTGTGGGGGCGATGCATCTGAGGCTTATCCCATCGGCCCAAGGGGCGTTCCAAAAACACGCCGTGTTACCGTCACCAATGGAGACCCTAGTAAGGGCATAGAAAAGCTTCATGTCGTCTTTGTTGCAAGGGTTGTCCATCCCCACCCAAGGTTTATCTGGCATCGTCCATGCAAGCCAAGGCCAACGAAGCCGCAAGGCCCTACCGAACTTTTCAGTGTTGAGGATGCCGAGGCCGCCAAGGGAGGTGGGGCGGCAAACCGCCGACCAATTGACCTTACTTACACTTCCCACCGGTATCCTTCTCGGTGCCCGCCCAAAAGAAACCTCTAATGAGTTTTTCAATGGCTTCGAGGGGTTGCTTCGGGATGTCGATAGCCGTAAGCGGGTAGATAGCTTGGGAGGAAAGAACCGACTTTACCAACGCCTTTCTACCCGCCATGGTTGAAGTGCTTCCCGTTCCAAGGGGCAAGGCAAGCGACCGCTTTGTCCTCAAGGTATTGGAAGTGGATTCTGGAGAGTCTAGTAACCGCAAGAGGAAGCCCAAGATACTTCATGGGGAATGTTGTGGTGGTGGCCGGAAGGTCTTGGAGAACCTCCCCAATGTCGATATTGTGGCAGCGGATGGGAGCAACAAGGCTTTTTTGGAGGTTTGTCATGAGGCCTGTAACGGTTCCAAAGTTCTTGAGGATGCGAGCAAGGGTCGAAATGTCACCCCGTGAGGGAGTCATGAATATGGCGGCGTCGTCGGCATAGAGAGAGGTCCTAAACCTATCTCCCTTGCCCGGTAAGCGTTGAAGGTGGCCTTGGTCGGTAGCAATTTGGAGGATCCCCTGAAGGGGGTCAATGGCTATGTCAAACAACAAGGGAGAGAGGGGGTCTCCTTGTCTCAAACCACGGCCATGATTGATAGGCTTTCCCGGGATGCCATTAAGGAGGACCCTAGAGGAGGACGTAGTGAGGATGGCCGTCAACCAATCGCGAAATCTAGGCGGAAATCCCAAGTGTTGGAGTAGTTCAAACATGTAGTCCCATCTAACATGATCAAACGCCTTCTTGATGTCAAGCTTGAAAAGGAGGGAAGGCTTTTTCCTCCGATGGAGCCATCTTGCATAGTTGCGAACAAACATGAAGTTGTCGTGGATGCTTCTCTTTTTAATCAAGGCACTTTGAGCTTGCGATACAATGTGATTCATATGCGGAGCCAATCTACGAGCAAGGATCTTCGTGACAATCTTGGCGAAGCCATGGATGAGGCTAATGGGACTAAAGTCGGTGATTTCTTCCGTTCCATCCTTTTTGGGTATGAGCACAATGTTAGCCGTATTTAGCCAATGGAGGTTACGGGTGTGAAGGGCGGAGAAACGGTGCATGACCGCCATGACATCAACTTTGATAATGTCCCAACATGCCTTATAAAATTTTCCATTGAAGCCATCCGGTCCCGGCGCCTTGTCGGAAGGCAACTCCATAATGGCTTCTTTAACTTCCGCCTCCGCAAAGGGCTCGTCTAAGCCGGAGAGATCATGGGTGGTCAAGTCCAAGGCGTCCCAATTGAAGGACAAGGAGGAGGGATCCCCTCGTCCGATAGTAGCGGCAAAGTGGGATTGAGCCACGTTTTGCTTGTCCTCATGTGCGGTGACCCAACCATTGTTATGTTGAAGATTGAGAATGAAGTTCTTTCTCCTTCTAGAATTGGCCTTCCGATGGAAGTATTTAGTGTTTGCATCCCCGAATTTAAGGTCCGTGATTATTGCTCTTTGTTTCTTTCTAGACCTCTCAAGCGCCGCCAACCCAATCACTCTTCTCTTAAGTCTTGCGCGAATATCTCTTTCCTCCGGTGAAAGAAGTATTCTCTCCATTGCTAAGTCGAGGTGAAGGATTACATGGAGGGCCATATGGAGTTGGATTTTCGTGTCGGAGAATAGGCTTTTGCTCCAAAGCTTGAGATGATTACCGGTGCGGACAACCTTTTCGTTAAGGATGTGGTAAGGGTCCGAATGGGGGGAAGGCACGTCCCATGCCCTCTTGACCACATCGGCAAAGCCCGGGATGGAGACCCAAAAATCTTCAAAACGAAAGGAGTGAGGTTTAGGCGGCCCTCGGCAGAAGGCGAGGAGAAGGGGACAGTGGTCGGAGAGCGAGGAGGATAGGGCCTGAAGGATATGGTCGTCATGCGAGATGTCCCAATCCTCGTTACAGAAGAAGGCGTCAATCTTGGTCATGGTCGGGTCGCTCCTCTCGTTAGACCAAGTAAACAAGCGGTTTTGAATACGGACCTCCTTGAGATCACAAGTGTTGAGCGTGTCACGGAATCTGGTTAGCCGACCTCTATCAATGTTGACGTTGTTCTTATCACGCGCCTGATAAATTTGGTTAAAATCACCCAGGGCAAGCGGTTTTGAATACGGACTTCCTTTTCCTTTTTGCATAAAGGAAGGATGCAGATGGCAGGTCGAGTTGCGTTTCAGCTCAGCAATCAGCCGACTGCTGATGTCTACACATTATATCAGGACGGAGCTGACGTTGGGCAAAGATGGTTTGGGCGTGGAAGGACAAGAAAGTGGAGGCCAGATGGATGCACTGTCCGAGCTAATCCGGCCGCTGAGAGCAGCAGCAAGCAAGCGGCGTGTCCTAATTTTGTACTAGCATATAGTGTTCTATAGCGAAGATAGAACTGACGAAGCAGGCTAATCACCTAAGTGTAGAAAAAACTTCAGGAACTCGATAGACGACACAGGGCAGGCAGAGCGCCTGAAAACACGAGGACAGAGGTCAAAGTACAGTACAATGTAAGACCCCATCATCGTTCACCGACTGTCCAAGCACAACATGGATGCCTCCTCCGTACATCCCAGCAATATAGCGAACTCCACGCTGAGGAACATCTGTACACGACTTGGTTCTTGGATCGTAAATCCGTGTTCGCCAGTCTGGCCGTGGCCAACTCCAGTTCCCATAACAGTAGTTTCCAGAGTAGTAAAAAACGACCCTGCCGTCGTCCAATATCCTCAACAGCTCGACGTCTGGTGCAAACGCCAAAGGCCTGGACATCGGCAATTCCAGTCTTATGTTGTGCTCCTTGACCCAGACGCCTTTCTCCAAGTCTGTGGCGAACCACATGTCCATCTCTACCGTGGAGCGATGACGGCAGCAACAGGACTGACGAATCATAACTAGGCTGCCATTTAACTTTGTTAACTTCAGCTTGCAATCAGGCTCATCGGTGTTGTTGATCGCCGGAGGACCTGCAAGTGTCGCCGGCCTCCACTGTTCGGCTTCGAGGTCAAACGACATGACGCGGTTTGTGTCGACTGAGTTGTTGTGGGCATCTAAGATGTCGAAGCTGGGGAATTTCCTGTTCGGCAAGAAGTAGACCACACCTTGGATGACGGCGGTGTGATGGACGATGCGGTGGTCTATGAAGGAAAACTTGACGCACAACGGGGCGCTCGCCATCGGCCTCCAGCAGCGCCCGTCGTCGCCGTCGCCGAGGGTCAACATGTGCCAGTGTTGCTCGATGCGCTGGTTCGCCGGGTAGTTGTAACGGGAAACGACACGGAGAAGCTTGTGCTGCCCCGTGGAGGCGACCCGCCCGAGCGCGTAGGAGCCCTCCAAGGACATCCCGACGCGGCGCTGGAGATCGTCGGTGGGCAAGGTGGAGACGCCACCGGTGTCTGGGTCAAGTAGTCGGACGCGGTTGTGGTTCTGGAGAAGGTAGAACGGGCCAGGGTATGGGTTGTGAGGCACGCCGACGTCTTCAGGCGCGATGCTTATCTGCCGGACGACGTTGCCGGACAGGTCTGTCATGTCGATGTGATCGTTATCGCCGGCGAGGGCGAGGATGAGGTCCGGATGAAGGGCAGCGTGCGCCTTGATGAAGGATGGGTCGGAGAGGAGGGAGCGCCACGGCCGGCAGACGGCGCGGAAGAGGCGGAGCGTCTTGGCCGGGACGCGCAGCAGGATCTCCCACAGCACGTCCGGCGATAGCACGACGCCAGCGTCGGCGGGGGAGACCGTCGGACGCTTCCTGGCTGGCTCCATCGATCGCGCCCTACCCCTGAACAACAAAAGTTGTTACTTTGGGGCAAGGACGTACACGTTTCCAACCCGGAGTAGGACACGGCAAACCGGCGAGATCTCGCACCAAAATCTAAAAAAAAAGAGTAAAATCTCGCACTGGATTTTTTTTTAGAGGGAAATCTCGCACTGGATATAGACACGCGCATGTAGGTGCCACCATATCTCGCTCTCAGCCTCGGCCGCAGCAGCCCGCGCCATGAGCCAGCCCATTTTCGGTTTTTTTCTATTAACTTTTTTTCGTTTTTCATCCTCTGTTCTTTTCTGTTTCCTATTTCTTTTTTTATTATTTCGTTTTTTTGTTATGCTTCTTTGTGTTTTATATCTTATTTTTTTCCTTTTTATTTTTCTGGTAATTTTCAAATTCATATTTTTCGAAAAAACTATTCTTTTCAACCATCTCAACTTTTCAAATTTATCATTTTACAAACATGATTTTTTCATCGATACAAAACAATTGATTTTTTAAATGCTAACAATTAACGAAACTCGATATTTTTTCACACATGAATCTTTTTTAAACTGGACATTTTAAATTCAAACATTTTAAACTGGTATATTTTTTAATATATGAAATATTTTCTTAAACTGGACATTTTAAATTCAACCATTTTAAACTGATATATTTTTTAATATATGAAATATTTTCACATTTGAAAATTTTCAAATATGAATATTTTCAAAATTATGAACATTTTGAAAACTTGAGAATTTTTATATCCTTGCATTTTTTAATATGATTTTTTCCATATTTAAACATTAAAAAAATCGAAAACATTTCATATTTGTGTTTATGTGTGTTTTATGTCTTGTATTCAGAATTGAACATTTACAAAGATGAATATTTCAAAATTATGAACATTTTGAAATCTGGAGACTTTTAAAAACCGGAAACTTTCAAAATCTGATTTTGTTATATATATTTGAGCATTCAAAAAATCGAAAACATTTTTAGAAATAGAGAAAAAAAAATGACAAGCTAAAAACAAAAACAAAAAAGAGGAAGAAGCACGGAGCTGGCTCGCTGGTTGTTAGGACGCGCATCGGGCCAAGCCCATGTAACTGAACACGTGAGCGAGAAGAGGCTTCCTCTCACTGGAAGCGATACATAGGGGCTTCGCTGCTCATTCCTTGCACTCCTATTCATTTTTCCGGTTCAAAAGAGATAACTGACCAACGAACGAAAATGGATGATTACTTATGTCCAGTAATATGGCCCATAACCCATTCAGCTCATTAAGCCACCCAAAGCCCACCTGCACCCCACAGTGTCACGTCAGTCGCTGTCGCTAGATCTCCAACGGCTATCCTTGCTTGGCGCTTGAGAAAACCATGTGGATCGAAACCCTACTCCATTTCCCTTCTTCCCCATATTTTTTCGCTCACGGTAGAGAAACAACATGTGAGGTCACAACCTGCTTCTACGTCTCGCTCCGGCTTAGGGATTTGCATGGGTGGGATCACAAGCTCGCTATTTATTTGATCGTTAATGTTTGTGTTCATGTTAAAAACTTATATGGTTTGTGTTATGAACTATATGCTGTAAGGCATGTTTTTTTAGTGCAGGCATCATGTTGTTGTTGTTGGAAATATGCCCAATAGGCAATAATAAAGTTATGTTATTATCATATTTCCATGTTCATGATAAATGTTTATATCCCATGCTATAATTGTATTAACCGGAAACATAATACATGTGTGGTTTCATAAACAGCCAGGTATCCCTAGTGAGTATCTACTAGACTAGCTCGGTTATTAATGGATGGTTACGTTTTCCTAACCATGCACACGAGTTCTCAATTAATAACAAGGTCATTCCATTGGACAATGACATGGTGGACAGAACGAACCTAAACATAAAAATTGATCGTGTCACATAGTTTAAATTGCGATGTATATTATTGTCAAGTATTTTGATTCTTAGACCATGAGATAATTTTATTCCTCGGTACCGGAAGAATGTTTTGGACGCATCAAACGTCACTCCATAACTAGGTGATCATAAAGGTTTCTTACATGTATCTCATAAAGTACGCTGCAGAGTTGCATGTATCAAGATTGGGATTTGTTCCTCCATTTGATGGAGAGATATATTCTGGGCCCACTCGGTTAGACACATTCGGTAATGCTTGGATGCACGTGATTAAGGAGTTAGTCACAGATAATGGTGTGTTACGAAATGATTAAAGAATACTTACTGCACACGAGATTGAACTAGGTATAATGATACCGACGATTGAATCTCGGGTAAATAAATATTTTGAGACAAAGGAAACACAATATCGTTTATGACATAGCTGTTAAGCCGATAAATATCATCTTGAACATGTAGGATTCATCATGGCCATCCAGGTCTTCCGGATGATTATTGATAGGAGAGGAGTCTCGATCATGTCTGCATATTCCGGAACCCGTAGGGTGATACGTCATAAACGTATCCCTAATTTTTGATGCTCCATGATTATATTATGCCAATTGCTACATGTTTTCTCCCTTCTTTATGTCATTTTTGTCGATTTTTCGGACTAACCTATTGACAAGATGCCACAGAGCTAGTTCCCTGTTTTCTGCTGTTTTTAGTTTCAGAAAATTTGTTCTGGAAATATTCTCGGAATTGGAAAATTCGAAAGCCAGAAGCCCTATGACGAAGGCATGGATCCTAGACCCTGCGGGTAAGGACACCCCGTCTCAGGCCCAAGGTTAAAGCCCAAGAAAAGGAGCCCTTGGAATGTTCCAGAAGGCCCACGTGAAGCCCACCCGCTCTGTCTTGGGGGTTAAGTTAGGAAACTTGTAACCGATCCAGGGTTAGAATTCGAGTCCTCTCTGGGTAGGGTTTGAGACCTGGCCACCTATATAAGGCCAGGAGAACCACCGGAAGAGAACCAAGCAACATCGCAACATCAAAGCCTTGAGCTCGAGATCATACTCTCGACTTGAGCCACCATCATTGTAACCGATCTACTCGATTAATACAGATCGACGGAGGCAGGAGTAAGGGTTTTACCTCTTCGAGGGCCCCGAATCTGGATAAATCTTGCCCCCTGTTTAGCCGACGATCGCCACCAGCGCTCATGGCTTCTCCTATTTGAAACCCTATGGGTTCACCCGAGGGATTTGTAGAGTCAGAGATTCGACAATTGGCGCCGTCTGTGGGAACGGCGGGTGTTGGGTCACCGGAATCTTTGGCTTCATCGACAACCAATTCTCGTTGGAAACCCTCGACTGCGGCCCCGTACAATCCTATACGGATCGGATATGTCGTGGTCACCCCTCACTCGCCGGAATCACGCCCGGTATTCGACGATCTGGAAAGGAGCGTCACCTTGACGTTCGGGAGCCTGAAGTTCGTGACTGACAGGGAAGGAATTTTCCACTTCTCGGAAGAATCAGGATCTGAATCAGGAGCCGTCGACTCGCGCCTTCATCTGGAGAAAAGCGGCGAGTCCGTCCACTTCAACGCCAACGACTACCATACCCTCTCGACAGAGGAACCTTCTCGAGTCCAAAGGGCCTTTCGATCTACTCCTAGGACGCACGAGCCACGACTATCTCAGGTCTGCATGGCAGGATCGGAGCAACCCCCGGAGACATAACATAGCGCAGTAGAGCGCAACATAATCGGCGTCTCACGGGAAGCTTGGGACCGGGCCAAGAAGGCCATGCGAACGAGCAAGCCACCCGCAGCGGAAGCGCCACACGAAGACATGGTTGCCTACCATTATCATCTAGTGAGAGCAGCCGCAACCATCAAGGACGCTCGGGTAGATCTGGCCCGTCGAAGAAGAGCGGCGGATGAATCAAGTCAACGACGAGCTGAGCTGTCCCTAGCACCCTCGGTCGGAACCCGACCCACGAGGAAGGGATACGCATCTACATCCAGTAACATTGAGTCCTTAGCCGGAACCATCAGGTCGGTCGCGCCTTCTCTCATGCGAGTTGATGATGACGGGAACGTCTACCCGCAAACTCCTGCCGCCGCGGTCCTGGCTGCAGCAACTTACATGCAGATGAACCAGCCGACGGAAAGCGACCCTCGGGCGGAGCAGTATAAAGAAGCGCGCAAGGGGCTAGGACTGGAAGCCGCAAGGCTCGCCTCCTACGACCGCAGGAAGGCCGCGGAGCAGCTGGAGAAGGAGCAACATGAGAAGGAGAAGGAGAAAGAAAAAGAGGCGTCCCGTAAGCACAGGAGCTCTTCGCCAAGAAGAGACAAGTCACCACGTCGTGGTCGAGGAAAAGAAGCTCGACGCCGCGGCGACAGTCGAAGCAGCAGCGAAGACAGCCCGAGAGACAAAATCTCGCGACATCACAGCAGCCGCTCGCTAAAACGAAGCAAGGAGCCGAGGAAGGACGCTGACCGTGACCGGCCAGGATATGACGCGCGATCGGACATCGCACAAAATAAGGTGGACAAGGCAAGGGCGTCGCGATATCGCGAACGCTCTTCGTACGGCTCTTCGGATGACGAAACATGCGGTGCGCTCTGCTTTGCCCGCAGCATCCGCGAAGCACCTCTACCCAGAAGGTTCAAGCTCAGCACAGAAGTAACAAAGTACCACGGCTCACTCGCGCCCTCTTCATGGCTAAACGATTACCTCACAGCAGTAAAATGCCAACGTGGGAACAAGAACACGGCTATGCAATATCTCAATCTACATCTCGTCGGCACGGCCCGTAGCTGGCTGGAGGGGAGACCGAGATCCTGTTACGCATCATGGGACGACCTACACCGCAATTTCTGCAAAAACTTCCAGTCGACCTACAAGAGGCCGACCACCATTGAAGAACCGCGAGCCTGCAAGCAGAAAAGCGGCGAGTCCACCCGCGAGTATATCCAGCGATGGACCACGCTCAGGAACACCGCGGGAAACATCTCGTAAGAAGTAGCGGTTGAAGCCTTCGCGAAAGGCGCCCGAAGAACTGCTTTCAGAGAAGAACTAGGCAGAGCCGCACCCAAAACTATTGGGGAAATGATGATCATGGCCGAAAAATGGGCTAATGGAGAAGACGCAGTGCGCAATGAGAGAGCATCATCGCCTGCACACGAAGAAGACCGCCATGGTCGAAGAAAAAGGAGGAAATACTACGATCACGAGGATCGAGAGGAGATGGTAGCGGCGGAATTCACGCGAAGTCGCGACACCGGTCCCCGTGGAAGTCGCGAGTGGAGACCAAAGGCTGAAGAAAAAAGTCCCGAGGAGGACCTTGATGCTTACTGCTCGCTACATCTGTTTACAGATAAGCGTACGGGCAAAACCAAGGCGACGCACCTCCTGAAGGATTGTCGGAAGTTCCACGACATCCACGAGGCTTTCTCGAAGAAAAACATATCAGCAGCTATTCCAAATTACCCGCCACTTCCAGGAGGAGGCCACCAAGGATTCCAGCCGCCACAACCCCTACCTCCACCAGCAAATCCAAACATGGCGCTAGCTGCACTGCCAGCACCACCCGCACAAAACTCCGGAGCCAACGCGTACCCGAATCCGGCAGGACAATTAGCAATGATCCAGAAGGTATGTCCATCTCGCAGAGCTCAAAAAACTAACACGGGGCAGTTATGCATGGCTGTGCAGACTCCGCCAACAAAGCCCGAATACCTGAAGATGGCGGATCAACCGATCACATTCTCAATGAAAGACCACCCACCACGAGTCTATCGACCGGGACACGCCGCCCTCGTAATCCAAGCACAGATTGGCAATTACGATTTGGCTCGCGTATTCATGGACGGAGGCAGTGGTATCAACATTATCTACGCGGAAACACTCCGTCGGATGAACAAGAACCTGGATGGCCTCGCGGAATCAGAAACATCCTTCCACGGGATAGTTCCGGGAAAGGCAATCCGCCCACTCGTTACAATTAACCAGAAGTTGTGTTGGGCAATCAAAGCAACTACAGAAGAGAATTCCTTGACTTCGAAGTCGTCGACTGGCCCTCACAGTACCACGCCATTCTTGGTCGAACAGCGTTCACCAGATTCATGGCAGTACCACATTACGCGTACCTGAAGCTCAAGTTACCCGGAGAATACGGTGTTATCACCATCGACGGAGATTTTCAGAAATCCAACAAGTGCGACATTGAGTTCAACGAGATCGCAAAATCTTTCGGGATACAAGAAGAGTTGCGAGAGCTGGCAAAAACCACGGATCACTCCGTGATGCCCCTCACGAAGAAAAACGCGCCCGAATTGGAGTTCAGCGCCAACAACGACACCCGAAAACATCAGGTGCACCCGACAGATTCTGCGAAGACAGCGATGGTCTCAACTACCCTCTCGCAAGCATAGGAAAACGCGCTTGTCGAGCTCCTCCGTGGGTACTGGGAAATTTTTGCCTGGCAGCCCTCAGATATGCCAGGGATACCCAGGGAGTTCGCCGAGCACTCACTCGAAGTCTTCAAAGATGCAAAACCCATCAAGCAGACCACTCGACGGTTCTCAGAACCCAAGCAGAAAGCGCTTGGAGAAGAAGTGAATAGATTGCTAGCTGCAAAATCCATCAGAGAGATCAAGATATCCACCTGGTTAGCAAACCTGGTGCTGGTCCCCAAAAAGAACACTGACATCCTTCGAGTGTGCATTGACTACACGTCATTGAATAAGCACTGCCCCAAGGATAACTTTCCCCTCCCGCGAATCGACCAGATCGTGGACTCTACGGCTGGCTGTCAGGGCCTCTCCTTCCTGGACGCTTATTCGGGATATAATCAGATCCGGATGAAGCAGGAAGACAAAGAAAAGACAGCATTCATCACACCACACGGTGTATACTGCTACACGACAATGCCCTTCGGGCTCAAGAACGCAGGCGCAACATATCAGCACTGCATGCAAAAATGCCCCGCCAAGATCATTGGCAAGAACGTACAAGTGTACGTTGACGACATCGTCATCAAGACTCGAGTAGAGGACACACTCCTCGAGGACATTAGAGGAACATTCGACGCCCTCAACGCATACAGGATCAAGCTCAATTCGACAAAATGCGTCTTCGGCGTTCCAGCAGGAAAACTTCTCGGGTACCTGGTATCCGCCAGAGGCATCGAAGCCAACCCAGAAAAAATACAAGCAATCTTGACAATGAAGGAGCCAACAAATCTACGCGGAGTCCAACAGCTCGCAGGGCGACTAGCCGCCTTAAGCAGGTTCATCGCACGATTGGGGGAGCAAGCATTACCCTTCTATAAGCTGTTGAAGAAAACGGACAAATTCGAGTGGACACCAGAAGCTAAACAAGCGTTCGCAGACCTAAAGCGATCGTTGCAAAGCAGGCGCATCCTTGCAACACCGCAAGAGAGGGAGCCACTCTACTTGTACCTAGCCGCCACAAACCAGGTCATCAGCACATCAATTGTAGTTGAACAACCCGAGGAAGGCAAAGCGTACGGCGTCCAACGACGGATCTATTACATCAGTGAAGTGCTCTCGCCATGCAAGCAACGATATCCTCATTACCAGAAGCTCGCATATGGAGTTGTTCTTACAGCCCGAAAACTCAGGCACTATTTCCAAGAACACACCATCACAGTGGTTAATGATGCGTCACTCGGTACAATCATGAACAACCCTATGGCATCCGGAAGAATAGCAAAATGGAGCATCGAGCTGGGCGCTTGGGACATCACCTATGCAGGACGCAATGCAGTAAAATCCCAAGTACTCGTGGAATTCCTAAGCTAGTGGACAGTGCTGCAAACGCCCGGACCGCCTGAGTACACGAGCAGCTGGATAATGTATTTTGACGGGTCCAAAAGAAATGAAGGAGCAGGAGCTGGAATCGTCCTCATATCGACTAGGGGAGACAAGCTGCAATACGTCCTAAGATTGGATTTTCCACCCGATGATCCAGCACCGAACAACGACGCAGAATATGAAGCCCTGTTGCATGGGATGAAGATGGCAGTCGCCTGTGGAGCCACCCGGTTAATGATCTACGGCGACTCCAATCTCATCGTACAGCAGACAATGAAAGAATGCGACGCAATTGCTGAAAACATGGTCGCATATCGTGACATGTACAACCTACTCGAAGGAAGCTTCAAAGGATGCGAGCTGAAGCATATTGCGAGATCCAGCAACGAGGAAGCAGATAGGCTGGCAAACATGGGTTCCACAAACACACCCATACCGCCAGGGATATATTTCGAACGGATGACTAAGCGATCGGTCAAAATCAAAAAAGCTGCAGGAGCACCCGCAGCACCAGAAACAGAGGTCAGCCCGCAAGTTGCCATCATCGAGCTTATTCATAACATTTCAAGGGAAGTTTTTCTGGTCGAGCCAGTCTGGACGCAGAAATATCTCGACTACTTGACCGCCAAGCAGCTCCCGGCCGACCCTCGCGAGGCTCGACAGATAATCAGACGCAGTAAATCCTTTCGGGTGGTCAACGGAGAATTATACAAACAGAGCATCTCGGGTATACTTCAGCGCTGCATTGCACCCGAAGACGGCAAAGAATTACTCCAAGACATCCACCAAGGAGACTGTGGACATCACGCTAGCTGGAAAGCAATCATGGGAAAAGCCTTCCGAGCAGGATTCTACTGGCTCACGGCAGCCACCGACGCAAAGGAGCTGGTCGACAGGTGCGACGCTTGCCAGCGATTTGCACCAAGACCACATGCACCCGCTACGGAATTGCATATGATACCCATCGCCTGGCCCTTCGCACAATGGGGGCTGGACATGGTAGGAACACTACGCAAGTCCACGCCGGGTGGATACACACACTTGTTGGTCGCAGTTGACAAATTCACCAAGTGGATTGAGGCCATGCCAGTAACCTCGGCTATCGCTCAATGTGCCATCAAATTCCTCGATTCCATCGTATGCAGATTTGGAGTACCACACGACATCATTACAAACAATGGTACAAACTTCACAGCAAAGGAAACACAATAGTTCTGCGAGGAAAAGGGCATCAACTTCAAGTTTGCTTCAGTTGCCCATCCGCAAACGAACGGACAAGTCGAAAGATCCAACGGCTTAGTTTCAGATGGCATCAAGAAACGTCTACTCGATCGTCTGCACCCAGCAGCAGGACATTGGGCCGAAGAGCTACCCTCCGTACTATGGAGCCTCCGCACAACTTCAAACCGATCCACAAACTACACACCATTTTTCATGGTATATGGGGCAGAAGCAGTCCTTCCCGAGGATGTCAGATTCAGCGCCCCACGGGTTGTGGCCTACAGCGAAGAGACCTCCAACAAGGCACTTGCGGAAGATATGGTCGCACTCGATGAAATGCGCGATATTGCGCTCGCAAGATCCGCCGTATATCAACAATCACTGCGAAACTATCATAGTCGCCGCGTACGCCATAGATCATTCGCAGTAGGAGATCTGGTGCTGCGACTCAAGAAGAAGGAAGTACACAAGCTCGAGCCACCATGGGAAGGACCCTTCATCATACACGAAGTTATCCCAGGTGGAGCCTATAGGCTGAAGAACCCTTCGACTGGAGGAATCTATTCCAATCCTTGGAATATTGTGCACCTCCGCAAATTTTATCCCTAGATTTACTTTCCCCGCAACAATAAGGCTATATTAGCCACTCTTGTAGCTCGAATACATGACTTCTCAGTCATCGCAATAAAATACATGGTTTCTCAACCATACTTGCCCGAAGATTATTCATCCTTACATGCTACAAAGTTACCGGTATACACCCCATAAACACACGGGGGCTACGCCTAACCTCAGCATCACAGGAAAATTTATAAATACAAGGTTACACACCTTACAACAGTTTTTACAAACTATACAGCATAACAGGATATATACATCCTAGAATCAGTCATGACGCTGAGCGTTCTCAGCTGCCAACACTCTATCCACCTCATCCCAGGTCAATCGAATGATTTCCTCTGCCGCAGGTCGAACAGCCCTATAATGAGGAGACATATCGTCGATTGGACCATCAGGAAGTCTAGCTATGGAGTTGAAGTTCACCTCAGGATGCCATAACCGGACAAAAGAGGGAGCCACCACCGAGCCGCAAGTTATCTGATTGCGAACACACTCGCGAATATCTCCTTCTTGACCGAACGCCCTGAGAAGATGGCTCCAATCCTCCGGACCCCTTTGCAACAGATAAAAAGCATTCATTGCAATCAAAACCTCATGAAAGGAACTCACGAGTATCTTCGCCTGGTTGATTCGGAACTTCAAGGTGGCAAGCACAAAACCTCGACTACGATCAGACCAAAAATTATTCGCATGAGGCCTCGAGCTACCAGCTTCTTGAAAGATGTGGTTCTCCACCCACTGTTTCTCATTCCTGTCATCTGGTCGCACAACTGAAAAGAAGGATACATGATCAAAAGAGAGTACAAGAAAAGAAAGACTTGGGGGCTGAACTACTTACAGAGCAAATCATTGGTAATAGACGCCAATTCATCCATCACAAACTGCTCACGTTCAGTTGCCAACTTTTGTTTGGATTTAGCCACATCGGCTATCTCACGCAGCGCCTTCAGCTTGCGTTCACCATCAGCTACACGATCACGGAGACCCGCCAAGGTCCCAACAGCGGCAACAAGAGGATCGGTGGGAGTAGCATATCCACCTGAAGACTCCGCACGCACCCCGGTCACCTGAAAAATACAAGGAAGATTAAGGAATAAGATGCCCTACTCGAGATATATTAACCACCTATTCGACAGATGCTCGGGGGCTACTCCCATCGGGAGTACACATACAATCGCGGGAAGCATTTCAGCAGAACATCTCGATTAAAATTTTGAAAATACGGGAGCACATCCTAGGGTTCATTACAATCGAAACTGCGAAGTACAAGCGAAATAAACTAAGAAGCTACAGTTGTGCTACCACTCGCGGCAGTCGTCCCTCCCTTAGCACGGGCAAACAACTCGGATAACTTTCGAGCAAGGACTCCGGCAGCATCACCAAAATGACGAAGCCCTACCTTTTTGCCCGTAACAGGGTAACAGGGTCGACGGGAAGCTCCGAGTAAGCCTCCTCCAAGCCAGTGACTCCATGCACCAGCGCAAACTGGATGGCGGTTTTCGCTCCAGATTCTGACTGGGCAACCGCGTAAGCTTCAAGGAGATTGCCCTCCGAGAAAATCTTCAACAGATCGCCCAGTGCGGGTGGAGACACGGCGTTAATGAGAAGGCGGCCGTGCAGTTGCGTCAACAACCGAATGACATCGCCAATCAAGGTGCAAACCCCTACAACATGCCTCCTGAGCTGGGCGCAAGAATCTGTCAATGCGTCCACTCGAGGAACCCCAGCAAGCTCCAGAGGAACACCCAGGAGACCTAAGAAAAGAAAGTGTTAGTCCAAAAGATTCACCAAGAAAAAAAGCAGATCGTAGATGAATACAACTTACTCGCAAAGCGCTCAGCAAGGGGGCGAAGAAAATTGACGAGATCGGCGTCCGCTTTGGTGCCAGCGTCCTCCAAGCTCTTCAGAGCATCCTGGGCAGCCGCAAGTTTTCCCTCGTAATCAGCCGATAGCATGCGGGAAGAGTCGAGCTCCCGTCGGGCAGTCGCCAACTCTGCCTCTAGAGCTGTTACCTGAGTGGAGGCACTCTCCTTCTCAGTCTTCAAAAACTCAAGTTGAGCTGCACAGTGACATTTATCAGAAGCCAAACAATTGACGAAAGGATGAAAACAGGAAAAGATGGTGAAACTTACTTCGAATAAGCTCGTTTTCGGAGACGAGTCGATTGCGGTCTGCTCGAAGCGTCCCGCATTCCGACTCAGCAAAAACAACACGGCGACCAATCGCCGCAAGGGCGTCAACGAGCGACTGCAAAGAACACAGAGATAAAAGATTTAGAAGAGTGAAGTTGGAGCCTATACCCGATTGCAACCATTCGAGTATAGCCTCGGGGGCTACTTCCATCGGGAGCACTGCCGTGCACCCGATAAAACTAAGAAGAAGGAAAAGACAATCTCTGAGCCTGTAGCCGATCGCATGCGATCACCTACAGCCTCGGGGGCTACTCCCACCGGGAGCACTGTAGTGCACCCGATAACAAAGTCATGGCGAATAACAGAATTTACCTGGCCCTTAGCACGGGAGAGGGGATCAGCCGAGCTGCCCGACACCTCTTTTGAAGCTGAAGCTCCAGCAGCAGAACTAGGAACTCTATGTTCCGTAGTTACCACATTGGGAGCTACACTTGGCGAATTTTGAACGGTGCCGACGGTAGGAGTCTCACCCGCAGCTCCCGTTTTATTCCTCCTTTCGGGAGGAAGGGAAGAGGCGTACCTCCGAGGACTAATAGTTTGCAGGCTGCAATAGAGACAAAACGTCAACAAGACGCCGAAGGAAAACATTCGACTAAAGAACAGGAAAAGAATCTTACTCGTCTTCGTCATCCTCCTCGTCCAGCATATCCGCATTCCAAGCGGTTTGGATAACTGGGAATGAGGAGGTAGGGGCGCACGCACGCAGTAGAGTAGCATTGATGGACTCCTTCTCGGGCGATTCCTTCAAGAAGTTGTCCTTAGAGGTGGCCTCATCACCTTCCACTCGGTGGCGCTTCCGATGACCGCCATCCGAGTCCCCTGCGTCATCCGAAGAATCTTGCTCGGAACTCGAAGAAGCGTTGGCAACACTGGTATCGGCTGGGCCGTCCAGGTTACTCGCCAATAACTCCGAGGCCTCCTCCCCAGAAATTGGAGGGTAGTAGTTGGCCACGGATAAGCTCTACAAGAGAAGACAGAAGAAAGCAAGGAAAAACTTAGTCGACCAAAACTCAGAACAAGCAAGAAAATAAAGGAGAAAAAGAAGAACAAACTCACCTCGGCTGGCGGAGGCCTTGATGCATCGAAGGCTGCGACTGTGCAGTCGGGGAATTTCTCTCCCACCTTCAGGCTAGTGATATCCGCGATCTTCTTCTCGAACTCGACGTTCGAGAGCTCTTCACGACTCACTCGGCTAGGATCCTCAGAGCCCTGGTACACCCACATCCTGGAAGGTCTGAGCTGTAGGGGCTGGATTCTGCGCTTGAGGAAGATGTCCGCCAGGTGCAGCCCATTTAGCACGACTCCAGCTCCCTGGCCACGGAAGGCGGCTACCCTGGCGAGTAGTGGCGTGACGACCTCGGTCTCTTCAGCCGACAACTTGTGCGCCCAGGACTTCCTCTTCTTTAAGACAGCAAGCGGATGGAACTCCTGGATCCCATCCGAGCTGTTGTCGATGACGTAAAACCACTTTTTTCTCCATCCCTGGGCGGAGTCGATGAAGTACATGTTGAAGTAGCTGGTATCCGACTTCGTTTGGATCCCAAAGCCACCCGTGCGTAATGGCTCGCCGGGCTCAGACTCTACCCACGACTTCTCGCGGAAGATTCGATTTTTGGAAAGGGCCTTCTAGAGCCCCAGTGTGGGCGAATGCCCAAGAAGCATTCGCAGAACACGATGAAACACGACATGTGCTGCACCACATTCGGAGGAAGATCGTGGAGCTGTATGCCATAGACATACAACAATGCCACGAGAAATGGATGGAGGGGAAGACAAAGACCGCGCAACACGTGGTCCGCGAAGACCACGCGTTCGTTCGCGTGCGGGTTGGGTACCTCCTCCTTCTTGCCGAGGCGCACCCGCTTCAAGGACTCCGCAGGCAGCAGCCCCTCCCGCTGCATCTCCTTGATGCTTTTCGCCGTAGTGTTGGGCGAACGCCAGTCGCCCGAGCGCGGTGCAGGTTGCGCCAAAGCTTCCCCGGACGCGGAAATGGCAGCGCCACGTCTCTTGCTTCCCGCCATCACTGCTAAGCACGAGCTCTAGGAGAAAAGGGAGATGAGCGCGAGGAAGAAGATGAAATGGAAGACGAAGGCTGGGAAAGTTTCACCGCTTCACCAAGACCCGCACTTATACACAGGGCTACTCAATCCTGGCCACTCGATGTGCCACGTGGCATCCATCGCAGCTACCACGTGCGAAGACGAAACGAGGAGGCGATGGATGCTGTTTCCTGCCACGATCTTAACGGAGGATCGTGGGCATTTACTGCGCAGTTCGCGTAAAAACCAGAAACGACGTCTCGTTTCCGGTCAAAAAGCTGACAAAGTGGGCCAGCTCTTCTGCCCTCACTCCGTCACGTCCCATCGGGAGGATAAAAGTGCGCCATGACGTCATAGCGTGCATCACCAAGCTGAAGAATCTGTCGAATGAAGAGTTCAAACACGAAAATAACTTCGTATGGACAAACTCCTTCGAATATAAAAGTCCAAACATGGAAATAACTTCTTAGGGACAAATCATAACGTGAAATCTTTTTCACAGGAAAAAATACCCTACACACGAAAATTCTTTCGTATGGGCACAATATCCCAAACATGAAAACTCTTTCATATGGGCATAAAACTCCTAACACGAAAACTCTTTCGTATGGATAAAGAATTACAAGCTTAAAAATTACGAGAGTAGGCAGAAATTGCCCTTCTTTTCACATGATATTTATACATCATAAAACCTGGATTGTTCAGCCGACTAGGCACATCCGGATGCCATATTCTTTCGAATATGAAGGTAAGACCCGAAAGATCTCTCTTGAGGGCCTGGAATCGCACTCAAGCTGCGTCCTCCGGTATGATTCCGTGTCAACAAGACGAAGAAAAATCCCAGCGGACGCGCCGGGTACCCCCATAGGTTAAGTTCAACTCGATAAGACCACAACGGCCCAGTCACAACAATCACCTCATTGGGTTCGAGTCGGAGGTCTCGAACCTGAGTAGGCCAGAATTGTTTTTGCCCTAGTTGCAATTAATTGGCCATGATCTTTCGGGAGAGCCAAGCTACTGTGCCATATCCTTCTGCGATAAAAAGCCATAAAGACATGCACTTGTATTACTCGATACTCGGGTATAAAAACTCATTATACAGGGTACGCGCCCTCTAAACAGGGAGACAACCATACTGGTTATCCAAAAGAAAGAAAGACCGAAAAAGGTTTGACCGTCTACTCGACTGAAAAAATCCCACTCGAGCAAACGCTCGGGGGCTACTGACGAAGGCATGGATCCTGGACCCTGCGGGTAAGGACACCCCGTCTCAGGCCCAAGGTTAAAGCCCAAGAAAAGGATCCCTTGGAATGTTCCAGAAGGCCCATGTGAAGACCACACGCACTGTCTTACGTGTTAAGTTAGGAAACTTGTAACCAACCCAGGGTTAGAATTCGAGTCCTCTCCGGGTAGGGTTTGAGACCTGGCCACCTATATAAGGCCAGGAGAACCACCGGAAGAGAACCAAGCAACATCGCAACATCAAAGCCTTGAGCTCGAGATCATACTCTCGACTTGAGCCACCATCATTGTAACCGATCTACTCGATTAATACAGATCGACAGAGGCAGGAGTAAGGGTTTTACCTCTTCGAGGGCCCCGAACCTGGGTAAATCTTGCCCCCTGTTTAGCCGATGATCGCCACCAGCGCTCATGGCTTCTCTTATTCGAAACCCTATGGGTTCACCCGAGGGATTTGTAGAGTCAGAGATTCGACATCCTAAAAGTCCCGGAAGCTTCCAGAAGTCCCGAAGAGCCCCAGAGGGGGGCCACAGGGTGGCCACACCATGGGGTGGCGCGGGCCCCCTTGATCGCGCCACCTAGTGGTGTGGGATCCCTGGCCACCTCCCGGCATTGCCCTTTCACCCATATATACTCCCCGATGCATAAACCCTAGGAGAACCAACCTTTTCCGAAAAATACATCCGTAGCTCCGCCGCCGCCACCGACAAGTTTCAGGGGACATATATCTGTTCTGGCACCCTGCCGGGACGGGGAAGTCCCCCTGGAAGCAATCTCCATTGACTCCACTGCCACCTCCATCGTCGTTGTTGTCTCCTATGATGAGGAGGGAGTAGTTCTCCCCGGGGGCTGACGGCTCTACCGGTAGCTATGTGGTTCATCTCTCTCTCCCATGGTGTGATCTTTATGTGATCATGAGCTTTGTAATCTAGTTGAATACGTAGATTGATCTTCATCTGTTATGCTACTCAAGTGGTTTTGTTATCTTTGTAAACACTTTGATCACAAGGTAAAGGTGATAGTGTGTGCACCGTGTGGTTTAGCATGATATTTATATCTTGTGTTGGAAGATGAACCTATGAAATTGTGGCGTTTGTTTAGTACTAATTTATGGCGCTCGTAGTGACATTGGGGTGCCCTAGAGAGGGAATATAGACTTGAGGAGTGCTGTTAAAGCCCTACGCAATGATTAGTGTTCACTATTCGACCGGAGAGTGGTTCGGAGTAGCACAGTGAAGCGATGATATTTATGCATTCAATTATGTGATCATTGTTGAGAGTGTCCTCTAGTGAAAGTAGGAGCCTTAGGCCTTATTTCGAAGCATTGAAACACCGTTTTCCTCCTGTTCATCTACATGTTTGCTTGCTGCCATTTTTATTTCAGATTGTTATTATCACTTACAATCATCCATACTACTTGTATTTTACTCTCTCTTCGCCGAGCTAGTGCACCTATATACCTGAAAAGTATATTGGGTGTGTTGGGGACACAAAAGACTTCTTGTATCTTGATTGCAGGGTTGCTTGAGAGGGATATATTTGACCTCTACCTCCCTGAGTTCGATAAACCTTGGGTGATCCACTTAAGGGAAACTTGTTGCTGTTCTACAAACCTTTGCACTTGGAGGCCCAATACTGTCTACAAGAATAGAAGCGTGCGTAGACATCATAGGGTCACACACTTAACGTACGATAATAGAGTAGAACCGAGATATTTTGATGGTGAGAAAAATTTTGTTCGGAGTCTCGGATGTGATCCTAAATATCACGAGGAGCTATGGAATGGTCCAGAGATAAGGTTTAATATATGGCAAGTTGTTTTCAGGGTTTCAGAAAAGTTTGGGATTTTTCCGCCAGAGTACAGGGAATGTTCTAGAAGGTTCCGGGGTCCAACCAGTGGTCCCAATGACCCAGGAGGGCCACATGGGCCCGGGGGGATGCAGCAACCATTAATGGGCTGGCCGCACCCATCCCCAAAGGCCCATGCGCCGAAGGAAGAGGGGATAAGAAACCCAAAGTGGAAACTTTATGGGGGCAAGTCCCCATCCCCCCCGCTAATCCTCTTGGCTGCCGCATCAAGGGGGAACCCTGACCGCACCCCCTCTCTTCCTCTATATAAAGTGTGGGGAGGCATACTGATACGTCCAAAATGTATATCCTTTTCCGAACACTTTTGCTATTGTTTTCGTAACTTGTGAGGTTTGGATGCAACTAACACTGAGTAAAGCTGTTTTCAGCAGAATTACCTTGGTGTCTTGTTTTTATGTAGAAAAATCAACTTTCAGGAAATTGCCCGGAAAAGATCCCGAAGTACTTATTTCACCCGAAGACACCTGAAGCCAGAAGAAGATCCGGAGGGGGGCAAGGAGGGTCCCACACCGTAGGTGGTCTCGCCCCCTAGACCGTGCCGCCTGGTGGTGTGGCTGCCCGAGGCACCCCCTCGGGCTCCCCCTTCTACTACTTAAGCCCCGTATCCTAAAAACCGAGGGGGGTTTGTCATATTCCAGAGAAAAACACCAGAGCACCATCGCCACCTCGAAACCCAATTCGGGGATCAGAATTTCCTGTTCTGGCACCCTGCCGGGACGGGGATTCAAAGGAGATCATCGCCATCGTCATCGCCACCACTTCTCTGTCAACCATCCACGATTCCCCCATCCATGTGTGAGTAATCCACGCTGTATGCTGAGAGAGATGGTAGGGATTGAATGAGATCGTTCATGTAATGATGCCAGATTGTTAGGGAATGGTGCCTAGTATCCGTTGTTAGTGTTATGTATCGTTGTTGCAACTTGTATATGCTTAATGCTTGTCACTAGGGCCCGAGTGCCATGATCTCAGGTCTGAACATGTTATTGTTTCATGAGTATAATTATGTTGCTTGATCATATCTGCAAGTTGTTTACACATGTCGTTGTCCGGAACCCGAGGCCCCAAAGTGACAATAATTGGGACAGCCGGAGGGGATGGCTGCGATGTGAGGATCACATGTGTTCACGGAGTGTTAATGCTTTGCTCTGGTGCTTTATTAAAAGGAGCACCTCAACTACCAGTAGTTTCCCTTGAGGGACCGCTGCAATGGGCTGGTAGGACAAAAGACGTTGTGCAAGTTTCTCATTGCGAGCACGTACGACTAAATTGGAAAACATGCCTATAGTTTGCCTAGTACTTGGATGCTTTATTATTATCTATCTATTCTCACACTATTATTATTACATGAACTATCTTATTCATGCAACGCCCGTTCATCCATCCATTCCCTATGCCTTCAGTATTTTAATCCTGCTGTTTCCCATAATTGAAACTACTGTTACTATTTTACTCCTACTATAATTTTACTACTGCTGCTGTTATAAAACTGTTACCACTGATAAATTGTTGCGAGCAAGTCTACTTTCAGGTGCAGCTGAACTGACAACTCATCTGTTAAGTCTTATAAATATTATATGGCTCCCCTTGTGTCGAATCAATAAATTAGGGTTCCCTATACTGGTGGGTCATCTGCCCGTACTTCCCTCGAAGACTATTGCGATCCCCTATACTTGTGGGTCATCACGTACCCAGCCGCCTCACCCCAAAACCCTATCTGCGTTAAGTTACAACTCTGAACACCTATGTTGCTCTTGATTCACCATCTGTAATGTGTAAGTTTCTTACACCACCACATGCTACACACACTGCTGCTTCGGATGGGTTTGAAAATGCTTCTGATACTTTCGATGATGCTTCTACTGTGCTTGATGATACTAGTTCACTAGGTCCTTTCCTAGATGCTACAATTGCTAGATCTAAACAAATTGAAAATACTGAAATTCCTGATGAAAATGTTGGTACACCTGTTAATTCACCTAAGTCTAGAGATAGTCCTAGTGATGATCTTGAGGAAACCTACATTGAACTTAATGATGACTTTATTGAAGAAGTTCTAGCTACTACTAGTGCAAGTTCTCTTAAGAGTCTTCTTGCAAGACATGCTGTTAAATATAGATCTTCTCCTGATGCTAAGTTTGCTACATCTCCCATACATATTCAAGATAAGGATTATGGTTTCTCTCTAGATTTATCTTACATATCTATTGTTGAGAAAGAACCTTTTTGTGTTACTGAAAATAAAAGTGCTATGGATGAGCTCTCATCTTTGAGTAGTTTATTTTCTGATGATATTAAGAAACACACTTATTTTGTTGCTAAGATCTTTCCTTTCTCATTAAAAGATGAAGCTAAAACTTGGTTTAAATTTTTTTCACCTCGATCTATTGCTAGTCCTATTGGTTTGGCTAATGCTTTCTTTCAGAATTTTTTCCTACTAGTGCTTAACATGCTACTTTGCAAAGAATCTTTAGCTTTAAGCAAATTGGAGGAGAGAAATTGCCTGAATCTTGGTCAAGATTTTGTTCTTTACTAAGAGCTAGGACTAGAAACCCATTACCTAAAAATGAACTCCTAGATATATTTTATAATGGACTAACCATTGAATCTAGGACATACCTGGATAGTTGTGCTGGTTATGTTTTCAGGAAAATAACTCCCAAAGAAGCTGAGGAATTACTTGAAAATATAAGCAAGAATCATGATGATTGGACTATACCTGAACCAACACCTACACCAACACCAACACCCAAGAAGAGGGGAATGATTTAATTAAATGATGAAGTGATGAGGGAAGCCAAGAAATATCTTAAAGATAAGGGTATTAAATCTGAAGATGTGAAGAATTTACCACCTAAAGAAGAATTATGTAAGCCAATTCCTCACTCCACAGTGAGGTACACTCCCTCCAGTATTTTGATAATAGAGATATTCCCTATTCTAAACCACCTAATCAATGCTTAGATGATTTTGATAATTATGTTGTTAAGCAAGATAATTTTAATATGAGAATGCAGAATCATCTAATGGAAAATTCTAGAGCTATTGATAATTTGCATGGTATTATTGAGAGAGCTTCTAATGATGTTAAAATGCTTGTTAAACATTTTCATATAGTTCAAACTCAAATTGATCAACTTACTAAAGAGCAAAAATATTTGCTAGCTAATGCTTCTAGAGAAAAACATGTTTGTGAAATAATTACTAGAACTGGTATTTCTACTCAGGATCCCTTGTATCCTGATGGTCCTCATAAAAGAATTGAACAAGATTCTCAACGACCTAAAAACAATAGTACTCCTTCTAAGAAAAAGAAGAAGAAATATAAAACAGTTGTAGAATCTCCTGAACCTGCTAAAGATCCTAAAAGTATAGCTATCTCTGATAATGAAACTGAAAGTGGTAATGATAAAAGTGATGCTTAATGAAACTGAAAGTGGTAATGATAAAAGTGATGCTTCTGATAAAGAAGAAACTGAAGTTGAACCTGATAAGAAAACTAAAATTGCAAAGTATACTAAGGAGGATTTCATTGCCAATAAACATGTTAAATAAAGAGAACATTGGGTACAAAAACCAATGCCTTTTCCTAATAAGAAACATGAATCAAACGAATAAGAACATTATAATAAGTTTTGTGAGTGGATGAAACCTTTGTTTTTGCAAATTTCTTTGACTGATGCCATTAAACTGCCTCCTTATTCAAAGTATATGAAAGATATTGTCTCTAACAATCGGAAAATAGAGTAAATTTCCACTATGCTTGCTAATTACTTTTTTAATGGTAAGGTTGCAAAGAAGCTTGGAGATCCTAGTATTCCTACTATTCCTTGTTCTATTAAAAATAATTATGTTAGAACTGCTTTATGTGACTTGGGAGCATGAGTTAGTGTTATGCTTTTTTCTCTCTAGAAGAGACTCTCTCTGGAAAAATTGATACCCGCTGATATATGTTTACACATGGCTGATAGATCTACTTCTATTCTTGTTGGTATATGTGAGAATGTTCTTGTTCAAGTGGCCACTAGTTGTTTGATATTAACTGACTTTGTTGTGTTGGAAATGCCTGAAGACGATAATATGTCCATTATTCTTGGTAGACCTTTTCTTAACGCTGAAGGGGCTGTTATTGATTGCAACCAAGGAAAAGTAACTTTTTAAGTCAATGATAAAGAGCATACATTTTATTTTTCTAAGAAGATTGATAGGAAATATGGTCTAAATTCAATTGAAAATATTGAGACCATCAAGATTGGAGATATCTATTGTCCTATTCCAATGCCACCAAAAGAATATGAAATTATTATGATTGGGACTATGTCTATCAAAGTTGAGGTAACATAATCATTTAGTGATATAGAAAGTTTTGCTTCATGTAAATTATTTTGGTAACAAGACTTGATCAACCTTGTTAACAAAGTGATTTGAAATGAAGGAAACAATGTTTTCACTATGTTTTGACCATGCTACAGATGTTTCCATCATCCACACCTTTGTTTTCACCATGATTACTTTTGTTTTCACCATGTTACGCATGTTTTCACCATCCACAAATTTTGTTTTCACCATTTCCACCTTTGCTTCCACTGGTTATTTGCTTGTTGGAATGTCTTAGAACCTCTATAGAGATGGTTTTGGTTATGTTTTCCATCGTTCCATAATTATTTTCTTGGTTTTAAATCATTTATTAAATTCTGAAATACCTTGAAAATAATGTTTCTCGAAAAATTCCAGAAGCTGGCGCACCCAGGGGGCCCCACCATGCAGGCACCCCACTAGGTGGCGCGACCTGGCCCCTGGGTGCGCCAGCACATGGTGTGGGGGCCCCTATCCCTGCACTTACTCTCCTCCCTGCCAAATAGTCCACTCTCTCACCCAAACTTGAAAATATCCCTGGATACCGAGTTCTTGTTGTTCTTCCTCGAGATTTTTGATCTCTTTGCTCAGCTCACCTTTGTTGCTAAAATTTGGAGCATTTTCTCTCCGGTATGTGACTCCTCCGATTATCCAAGTAGAATTTTATTTAGTGAAGTATTTCTTGAGTATTTTGGTACTATAGGTGACAGGTTATGTGAGTTTGGATGATTTTTTAATGTTGAAATAATTTAGTTTTGATGCATGTTTAGCTCTCCTACAAGTCTCTATAGTAGTTTCTATTATATCGTTGCTTGAAATCAATTTTTGTGATGCTAGCTAAAAATTTCAGAAATGGACAACTACAACTTTGGAGAAATTTTTGAGAGTGATGCACCTAGGAGGACAAGGCCTTCACGCTCAGCTACTCTACTGAGACCATCTTATAATGAGAATCTCATTGCACCGAGTATCGATGATGCGGTGGATGATGGAGATGCACATCCATCTACCTTCCCTTGTTATACTTTCCTAAATGATGCAGGCATACTTGCGGATTTCTTGCTGCTGGTTGGTAGGGCTGGTCTAACCGATTACATGAATGATGAAAGCCCTCAATATTCTATATCAACAAAAACTTTTGTTGAGAGCTTTGTTTTCCACAACTCACAGTATAACCCATCTGTTGCATTCAAAATCAATGATAGACCTTTTTTCATGCTATTGGCAATTTTTTGCAGCATCATAGGTATCAACACGTCGAGGACGGCGAGGAGGATTTAGGAATGACCTGCTGATTTGCTGGAGCTCTACCGAGGAGTTACAAATGATGATGACCGCATAGCTCAGCGCGGCAATATAAGGAACATTCAAGTCCCCGCTATTAGATATTTGACTTATTATCTCGCTACTAGTTTTCTTGGTAGGGAAAACACTAGTAATATTTAAAATTATCGTCTTGCTTTTCTTGCAGCTGCACTTAATAATAGCCATAATTATAATCTTGGTGCTTTCATTGCTCGCCGCTTAGCTACTAGAGGACCCATTTATGGGGGTATTATTGCTACGCGTATGTTAACTGCTCTAAACCTTTCCGTTGCTCCAAATGATGAATTGCTAGGTCCACTTAGACTTGATCTTGCTGCCATGAAAGCTCATCATTTTGTTACTGCTAACTCTAGGGCTGGACATCTAGTATATAGAGTTTTATTTACTGATGTGAAGGGAATATGCCCGAGAGGCAATAATAAAGTGGTTATTATCTTATTCCTTGTTTGTGATAAATTTTTATTTCTCATGCTAGAATTGTATTAACCGGAAACGTTGATACATGTGTGTTTAATAAACAAACAATGGTTCCTAGTAAAGCCTCTCTTTTAACTAGCTCGTTGATTAATAGATGATCAAGGTTTCCTGATCATGAACATTGGATGTTGTTAATAACGGGGTCATGTCATTAGAAGAATGATGTGATGAACATAGATCCAAAGTGAATATAGCAATGCGATCAAGTCATTAAGTTACATTGTTATATCACACATACGAAGTAACTCTAATCCTTAGACCATGAGATCATGTCAATCACTAACACCGAAAGAGTGCTTTGATGTCATCAAACGTCACACCGTAACAGGTTGACTATAAAGGTGTCGTTGGGTATTCAGAAAGTATTAGTTGAGGCTCATGGATCAAGAGTGAGATTTGTCCATCCAAATGACGGAGAGATATACTCTCGGCCCTCTCGGTGATATCACATCGACACCACTTGCAAGCACGTAGCTAGGTCACAAGGATGTCATATCACCGAACTAATAAAAGAGTACTTGTCAGTAATGAGATTGAACTAGGTGTGGTTGATACCGATGATCGTATCTCGGACAAGTAAAATATCACGATACAAAGGGAATTGGTTACGACGTTTATGGTTCACACGATCGCTAGATTCATCGTTGAATGTGTAGGAGTCATTACGGATCTCCAGGTCCCGCTGTTGACTATTGATCGGAGAGGTTTCTCGATCATCTCTACATTATTCATGAACCTAGGGTGACACACTTAAGGTTCGATGACGCGATTGAGTGGATAGGAATATCGGAGAAAAGTTTGGACAACACCGAAATTGTTTCGGGGAATATTGAAATAGTCACCGGAATTGTTTCGGGGAATATTGAAATAGTTCAAGGTGGTATATGTTAATGTTTGATTAACAAATAGTTCAAGGGGCTAGGTGTTAATGTTTGCATTAACAAATATTAAAATAAAGAAATAAAATCATTTTATTTATTTATTAAAGAAAACCATTGGAATTTTGTGTGAGAATTGATGAGATAATGAGTGGGTTGAGTGGAGACTCCACCCACGTGATGAGGGGAGAGGTGGAGGCACCAATATTTCGTGGCTGACTCCCCCCTCCTATATAAAGAGGGGTTGGACCTCTCTCTCTACACACAACTTGGTGTCATCTCCATCTCCATCCTCCCGCTGATCCACCTCATGTTCATGCGCTAGGCGAAGCCCTGAACGAAGTTTTCTCCACCACACCACGTCGTCGTGCTGCTGGTTTCCGAGGGATCCTCTACTTCCGCTGCCCCGCTGGATTGAGGGAACGGATGTCGTCATCGATTTGTACGTGCGACCGAATGCGTAAGCGCTGCCGGATTGCAGCGCTCATCTTCGCGATCTTGAGATCGATGTGAGTACGACTACATCACCAACGAGATTTGATCTTGTAAGGCTTTGTGTCTTCGAGGCTATGTTCTCCTTAAGAATCTCTCTATGCCCGTTGCTTACATATCCTATATTAGATCTTGGCCCTTCGGGTTTATCGCGTGTAGGAATAGTTTTTGTCTTCTATGCAACGAACCCTTCAGTGGTATCAGAGCCGGATCTATGCGTAGATGATTTGTATGGGTAGAATACATAGGTGTATGTGGGTGTTGATGATCATGTTATTGCCTCCTTGAGTATTTTATGATCTTAGTGGCATAGTAGGATGAAGCTGTCCTAGTCAAACTTTACGTGTACTTTGTACGCGAGACCTGTCTCACTTGTGGCCGAGGGGGTGTCTGTTTCTCCTACTATAGTTAAGATCTAATCTACGAAGGGTTGTTAAAAATATGTTTATCAACGTTGTGGTTGATTTTCTTAGGTATGAATGGTTCTATCGTCGAAAGCCCTAAGCCACGTAAAATATGCAAAAATAAATTACAGACGTCTAGCTAGTTTTTTGCAGGGCATGTTATGTGATATGGTCAATGTTACAAATCTGATTATGAGATGATCTCTTTTGTAAATTATTGATATACCAGCGGGAGCCATATGGTTGTCTTATTATGGATGGACAATCAAGATGGAGGTTCCATGGACCTTGGTGTCACATCGGTAGAATGATGGAGACCATACCATGATGCACAAGATGGAGATCAAGTGTAACAAGGATCATATCATATCATATTATCCATACATGTGATGTTAATCCTTTTATGCATCTTATTTTGCTTAAATCGCGACGGTAGCATTATAAGATGATCCCTCTCACTTCATATCAAGATAATAATGTGTTCTTCCTTAGTATGCACAGTTAAGAAAGTTCGTCGTTTCGAGACACCATGTGATGATCGGGTGTGAAAGACTCAACGTTCGCATACAACGGGTGCTGACGAGCGTAGCATGTACAGACATGGCCTCGGAACACACACACGGATATGGTTCTACTTGGCGAGCCTAGCATGTACAGACATGGCCTCGGAACACGTAACTGAAAGGTAAAGCATGAGTCATATGGATGATATGATGAACATGTCGATGTTCGCCTTTGCAGCTACATCATCTCACGTGATGATCGATTTTGGTGTAGTGGATTTGGTTTGTGAAATCACTAAAACGACTAGAGGGATGTTGTTTTTTAGTGGGAGTTCACGTAGTAATTTTGAATTAACTTGAACTTATGTTATCATGAACAACCAATCAAAGTGAATTTGCATAAGTTGTAGTATTCATTTGCATCCACAAACTACCTTGCACTTAGATTGTTAATTGAGATATAACTGTTATGATCTGGTAAAAACCATTTAAGATTGGTACCATATTAGTGAAATTTAATATTGAGTCCTCTTGTAGATTTTCGGTATTTCCTACCTAGCTCCATATGATTAATGATTGATTGATCTAGCGAGCAAATAATTCCTACTTAGAATCTAGAGTCATGCTTGCTTTCATATTACTTTATCTTCAAAAGAATGTTTTGTTGATCAAGGTGATTTAGGAACTGAAAAGAATTGTTTTAAAAAACAATCAAGTGAAAGATATATTGATGTCAAGAAACTTATTTGTGGCAACATGACTGAGTATAATTTAGCGTGACAATGTATGCTTATATTATTTGAATACATGCACTGATTGAAGGCTCTAGGCGTTTGAATATTCCAAGAAGTTGGGTGCTAATATTATCCTATAAATTCCTTCCTTCGAGCTATAGTAGCTTCATCATAAAATTGTTATGATGGGATGGATTAAAAGTATGGGTAAAGTCGTTTACCTTGCTTGGAGATTGCTAAGAGTGGAATCTGGAAGAATGCTATTAATATGGTGATATTAGTAGAACAATCAAACTCAAAGTATGTCTCAATGGGTGTCGTGGTGGTGTCACGGCAGATGCCATAGGATGGCTAAAGTTGTGGGGACGATGGACGCTGGAGGCGCTCGGGGAGGGATCACGCAACGAGTACCCGCGTGAGATAAGAACTAAGCACTGCAGACAACAAGATCTACCCAGGTTCAGGGCCCTCGTGTGGAGGTAAAACCCCTACTCCTACCTTTCTCTCTATATTGGTGTCTCGCCGAGTAGCCACAGTACAGGTTTTGCTTACTACCGAGTAGCCACTCTCCTCTCTGTGGAGTTCTAGGTCAAGAATGTGAACCGGTCGATCGATCCCCCGCGCAGGAGGGGGCAGGGCACCTTATATACTGGCGCCCAGCCGGATACAGCCAACGGAGAAAAGTACAAACATATGTCGACATTGTGTGCACACAGCGTACTTCCGGCTTCCCGCTGACAGCTTTGGCTTCCTAGTTTGTCCGGTGTGGAAAGTCGTTGTGCAAAACCAAGAAGCTGATATGTTATCACTGCTGTGAACACAGAGTAGACCCCCCTTATCCTGCGACGGTCTGCTGACACCCTGACGGGGACAGGCACGCTCTCTGCAGATGAACAGTGCCTCAGTACGGACCCAGGATACGCGGGATCCTGTGTCAGAACAGCTCCTTTGACTTCTGGCCCGAGTAGGAAACCGCCATTTCTACTCGGGCCAATTCTTCTACTCGGAGGAATGTAACTTCCTTGATTCTTCCTTCTGGCCATCAACATGTACGACCGAATAGCAGCTCGGACCGGGTAGCAAGCACCGGGTAGCCAGCTACCCGGCCAAACATCCCTTCTGATCTTGCCCGTAGCACTTGTCTTTACCCTACTCGGGGGTAACCCCCCGACATCAGTCCCCGAAGCTGGTAAAGTCCTGCGAACTTGTTC
This sequence comes from Alopecurus myosuroides, assembly GCA_028641055.1. Lineage (NCBI taxonomy): Eukaryota > Viridiplantae > Streptophyta > Magnoliopsida > Poales > Poaceae > Alopecurus > Alopecurus myosuroides. Next base: position 37,673,853 of record CM054059.1, on the reverse strand, counting down.
ACAGGGCTCTGCCAGCCTAAAAAACCAATCTTGCCTTTGGGCTTTGGGATGCCGAGTAAACCTTCGAGTAGCCCCCAACCTTGTCTAGAGTTTCTTCTCTTCCGAATAGAGCCACTCCTCTTCTCTGTCGCCGAGTAAAAAGACTTAGCGAAATCTCCAATCAGAATCTCTGCGTGGCAGAGCAAAATCTGGCTTTCCGCACTGCAACTGGGCACGTGTCAGGCTACCACACCCCCGACGCCTCGGTGCCCGGGATCTGACAGGCCATGCGCCCAGTTTTCACGGCCTGGGCCCACTGGCCCGTTATGTCCCATCAAGCACAGTAATTACCCACGATCGCGTCGTGGGATCAATTGCGGCCGTTACGCGCGCGTCCTGCGCTGTGTGTGTTTCTAACCGGCCCATACACCCCACGTCGCACGATTTTCGCCAGGATTGATCCCACTACCTCCGATTGTAACGGCAACCTGAGGGGAGATATAAATACCCCCTCGGTAACTCCTCCTTCCCCTTCCTGCCTTCATTCTCTCCCTGCCTCTTCGTTTCTCCGCCGCCACCAAGCTCTTCGCCGCCGTGCACCTCACTGTGCCGCTGCGAGCTTCACCGCGCCGAAAGGCCACCCCTTTCCACCAAATTTCACCAGATCTCCATGAAATTTCATCTCCAGCTCGATGGCTCGCGACGACGACGCCCGCGCCGGGTGGGCTGGATCCGACGTCACGGCAGACGACTGCCAGTGGCTGGTGAACACCCGGCGAGTTCCTCCCGACGTCCGCTGCCGGCATCCCGACGGCGAGCTCGTCCCCACCCCGGAGGCAGGCGAGCACGTGGTGTTCCTCGCGCACTTCGCGCGGGGATTCGGGCTACCGGTATCTGATTTCTTCCGCTCCTTCCTCAACCATTTCGGAATCCAGCCGCATCACCTGCCGCCGAACACAATGGTGATGCTCGCATACCACGCCGTGGTGTGCGAGGCATTCCTGGGCGTGCCGCCCACGCCGATGACCTGGGCGCGCTACTTCTTCTTCAGGAAGCAGAGCAAGCCCAAGCCGGGTAGCACAGATAGCGGCCGCGGCATGACCGAGACCGGCAACGCCTTGATGGTGCAGCGCAGCGGGACCAGCCATCCGCGCGTCAAGGGCCTCGACTCCGTGCGCAAATGGCAGAGAACCTTCTTCTACGTGAAGAACATCTCTGCCAAGGAAGGCGAGCCCCCGGTGGACCAGATCAACCTCCCCCGGTGGACCAATTCGACTCCTACCGGGCAGAATTGGGGGTTCAAGCCAGCGCTAGAAGGTGACATCAAGCAGAGCAACACGCGCCTCGCCCAGCTGAAGGAACAGGGGCTCAAGAACGACGACCCCACATCGCCTGCTGGATTTCCAGGCGAGTGCTCCCGCTGCAGCGCCGCGCACACCTCATGTGCTACATGGGCGGCAATAGAGATTGCACCCGGACGACCACGTTCGAGCTCAGCAACGCGGATGTGGCCGTCTGGGCGCGCTCCATTATGAGCATCGGCCTCAACGACCACTAGCAGTACGGCTTCGTGCCGTACAGCCGCACGAAGCCAATTAAGCGGGTTAGTACATGAGATCTTGTTTCCTGCATAATGATACTGAGTAGATAGCCTTCTAGCTTGGAATGCTTAGTATTCTCACTCTGTGCCGAGTAGAACACCTAACAGTATCCCTTAGGCTTCGTGTGCTTTTTGTTTGCACGCCATGCCGAGTAGAGCCCTTGCTAGTATCTGTTAGGCTTCGTGTGCTTTGTGTTTGCACGCCATGTCGAGTAGGATACCTTATGCTGCTCAGCTGATTCGTGTTGGTTGCTTATATTTCCAGCGCCTTGCTCGCCAACTTGCCGAGAGCGAGGAGCGCTTCGAGGCCAACTGGAGCGAAGATCGAAAGGAGGACGACGAGGTCTCCTACGACACCGCGGACACCCTCTGTATTCCTCATGCCGTCCAGCCGGGTAAGCATCATGTCGACGCGTCTATTCGGGACTGGTCCGAAGACGACGATGAAGGTGACCGAGCTCACTTTTCTAGTTGCGAGTAGCGCAACCCAGCTTTTCTTTCCGCTTCTCACCCCTTCTCTTCTCCTCTACTCTGCAGATGATGCTGATGTTGACGAAGAGGAGGATGAGGGCGTCCTCGATGTTGATCCGGTGGCTGTAGCCGCTCCTTCTACTCGGAAGAGAACTGGTAGCGGTGCCCAGGAGCCCACTGCCAAGAAAGCCAAGAAAGGCGAGAAGAAGACCAAGAAGATCTCCGGGAGACGGCCACCCCCTTCCCGAGCAGGGTAAGTTACTTTCTTCTAAGTTATGTTCTGTTGTTGTTGTTGCTTTTCTTGAATCCCTTATTCCGCTGCTGCTTCTAGGTTTCTTCCTTCCCTCTTCTTTTTCTGAACTTCCTTCCCTCTTCAGCTCCCCCTTGGACGCTGACGCTGCTGCCGCGCCCACCAAATCCAAGAAAAGATCCGCCATTGACATCGACGAACTCATCGATCTCTCTGATGAAGACGAGACTGCAGCAGGGGACAGGGCGCGTGCGCCCTCTCCCGTAAAGGGGGAAGACGAGGACGACACCAACGTTCAGGGCATGGACCTTGGTGCCCAGAACGCCGAGCAGGAGCAGCAGGCCTGCGCGGAACAACAAGCGCAGGAGGCTGCTCACGACGAGAGACCCCCTTCTCCCCCAGCTGCCACAGCTGGGGAGAACACAGAACCAGACACCGAGCATCAAGATCGTGCCGCCCTTGAGCGGCAGGAAGAGAATCAGGAGCAGCAGGACACTGATGCTGCTGCCTGAGATGACCCCGCGGCCCAGCCGCGGGTAGAAGAACAAGAAGACCTACTGCAAGACCCCGCTGCCGAGCAGCGGGTTGAGACACTTGAGGTGGAGGAGAACCTGCAGATCCATGCGCAGCCGGACGCTGCGCCGGGTAGCCAACCCTCTGCGCCGCCTACCCAACAGGCTGCTCCTCCTACTGCACCAAGCTCCCCGTCCGTGAAGAAGACCAAGACCGCAGCCAGCCCTCCAGCCAAGCAGATTACAAAGAAAACTGCTTCCGATGCTACTGGCAAGAAAGAAGCAGCCGAGAAGAAGGCGGCCGAGAAGAAGCCTGTTGAGAAGAAAGCTGTCGAGAAGCCAGCTGCCGAGAAGAAAGCCGCCGAGAAACAAGCTGCCCAGCTAGACGCCCCCGTCCGCAGGAATCCCTCGCGTGGCGCTGCTCAAGATTCTGCCGTGATGCCGCCTCCTAAACCATTGCGAAGCCTGCCGCGAAGAGTGGGCAGCTCACAATCGGTGCTCCTGGCAGCTCTGCGGGCGCTGCTGCGGGATCAAGTGTTCAAGACCCGCCTTGCTACCCGCCTTACATGACACAGATGAGCAAACAGTATGGCATTGGTCTGAACAAGACCGAGAAGCAGCTCGCTCTCACGAAGGGCAAACAAGCTCAGGTTGTGAATTCCAAGCTGCCGGCCAAAGATAAGGCCCTTTCAATCTTCTCGCGCGAGATCCAGGAGACCGAGGTGGTGTCCACGGGGCTCGAGCAGATGATCGATCGGGTAGGCTTTATTGATGCTGAGTAGAATAGCGCGTTCCTTGGCAACGAGTCCTGGAACGGTCTGGCCTTGGGCAAGCTGGACCACTGGCGCACCGACTGGAACAAGGCGGACATGGGCTACAATCCCATGACCATCTCGTCCGCCACCAGCACGCTTGCCGCGAAGCTGTTCGTTCACCGCAAAGCTGCAGAGGACCTCGAGCAAACCTATGCGGTAAGTTTTGCTTTCCTGTTCCGAGTTGCACTTTTCTTCTCTTCTATTCTTCTCCTTTTCCTTATCTACTACCCAGTCCCCGAGATTCGGGCCGAGTAGGCGGGTACTCAGTCGAGTTGCCGTCTTCTCGGGTCGAATCTTCAAAATGTTGTCTAATTCCTTTTCTTTCTGCTTCTCAGAATAGCCTTTTGAAGAGAACGACCCTGTACCGGCATCTACTCTGGAATCACAGCATTGCAAAAAGGCGCCTTGAGGCCCTAGAAGCAGAACGCAAAAGTGATGCCGCGACGGAGAAGGAGGCCCTAGTTCGTACCCTTCAACTTTCCGAGCTCGAGAGTAAGCTTCTAGCTATTTGGTTCATGCGTTTTGTGTTTACGCCCGTTTTTGCTTTCTGCTCTAACTCCTTGTACTCTGTAGGCAAGATCGAGGCGCTGACAGATGAGCACAAGCACTGTCACGTCTTTGTTGAAAATGCCGAGACCACCATTAAGAAGTTGGAAGGTAAGTTTCCGTCTTCTCGGCTTGTTCTCCTCCTTCTTCTCTGCTATTTGCTGACCATGCCCTTCTCCTCCGCAGAAGATTATAAGAAATTTCACGAAGAGCATCTTGACTGCGTGAAACCCACCGAGGTGCAGCAGCAATTGGAAAGCCAAGCCGTAGAGCTCAAGAGCCAATACACCACCGAGCTGGAGCCGCTGCAGGTCCAGTTACGGGCTGCCCTTCAGGACGCCATAGACATAGCCGCCGAGAAGGACAAGTTGGAGGCAGCCGCCAAGGCTAAGCAAAGGGCCCTTGAGATGGAGTGCGAGACGCTGAAGAAAAGTAACTCGGATCTCATGCTCCAATTGGCCCAGTTCCGGAAGGTCGAAGAGCGGCACGCTGCTGATGAGGAGTCGTGGAAGAGGAAGCTGCAATCGCTACTTTGCGATCTGAACAGTAAGTTCTCGCTTCTCTGTGCCTCCCTGTTTCCTTCTTCTTCTCTGTTGACCGATTTGCATCTCTTTGCTGCTTTCTTTTCTAATCTTTTTGATAGCATTTTCAGAAATTTTCCCCGATCTCTGCTCGGCTTCCAAACCTGCCTTGTCAAAGGCCCAAGACGTTCGAGTAGAGAAGGGGCTGCCCATGGATACCAAGGCCTCGATTGAGGACAGCTTTACGAACATGCAGGGTCAGCTTCAGCGCCTTAAGGTCTTTGGCACGGACTTAACGTCTGTTGCATTCAAACTCCATGCATTGTTTTGGCCCCAAGATCCCTTGCCCTCCACCATCCGCGCGCTCGCCGAGAAGCTGAATGGTGTTAAACCCGAGCTGAAGAAGTGGCGAGCATCCGGAGCTCGGGCAGGCGCTGACATGCTGCTCCTCTTCGTCTGCAGCTGGTATGAGAATCTCAATCTCAATACCATCCTCGAGATGCGCCGGGACTCAAAGTGGGAGAAGGATCCCGAGTGCGTGGCTTGCCGCCAGGCAGTCGCGTGGGAGATCGCCTCCTACGCGGATACCGCGCGCTTCATCGAAGGCCTCACCGAGCCTGACACGGATGTGGAAGGCGAGGGCAAAGACGAGGATGAAGACGATGACGAGGAGGCCACTGATTCAGAAGGCTTGAGTTGCTTCGAAGGCACCAATGACAAGTCCGAGAAGGGGAAGGGCGCGGTCGTCGCGGATAGCGACGAGGAAGCCGAAAGCGAGAAGATGACTATCGACACCGCGGCACTTGAGTTCGGCTCTTCATCAGGCGCGGCCCTTGACGACACGGCGCTACTCCGCACCCAATCTGCTGCCTCCACTTCGGCGACGGACCTCATCTCGGTGGCCACAGCCACTTCTGATCAGGCTGCCACCAACCCAGAAGCGGATGTCGCGAAGACCGATGTCACCAACACGAAAGCTGACGCTGCCAAGGCTAACACCGAAGATGCTGCTACCTCCACCTGATTATGTCCTGCAACACTTATGCTCGAGATTTTTATCAGATCCCCGGGATGCCGGGTGCAAATGTATCAAAACAACTATGCTTTTCGTTGCTACACAGTTTTTATTCCCTTTTGACATTTTATACTCAGTAATTTTGAGCAGCCTTGGCTCGATGCCGGGTTGCGTTATTATGCAAGTTCCCGAGTTGCATTTCTCATTCACCCTTCCTTTTTATCTCAGCTCTTACCTGCAACTTGTTGCTTTTTTGGTATTCGAGTCACAAGAGTTCAAAGTTGGAGTTGCAAATACTTAGCCACTTAGGAATAGTCATAGTAACGCTACCCACCACTTAGCGTAAAAAAGTTAACAACAAACAGTAGTAAATGACACCCTACTCGGTTCCTGCACTCTTTTTTTCCTTAGTAATTTTTCTTGTGCTCATTGACCTTTAGCTTGTTCTCTTGCTTGCCATGAAGCCGGGTTTCAGACAACAGCAGAGTCGAAGAGTTGGCTTGTAGGTTTAAACACAGTACTAGATGTACTTATGAGGTTTGAAGTAGAGCAACCGAGTAGACGAAAGTAAAGCCGAGTAGAAACACACAGAGTCAATTTTGGACGAGGGCAGTCCCCGAGTTCAATTTCAGGTTGCAAGGTAGAAGTTTAACTCGGATAGGAGAGTACATACACATCTTTGCTTATGAATGAAAGCGACGAAGTAGAGCTACATTCCAGGGGAGCTTAGATTCCTCTCCAGCTTTATCCGCCTTGTTCTTCTGTGATGGCCGTACGTCTACAAGGTAATAGGCATCATTGTGCAGAGCCTTGCTCACAATGAAAGGCCCTTCCCACGGAGGGGATAGTTTGTGCATCCCGGCTATGCGTTGCACAAGCCTAAGGACCATGTCTCCTTCTCGGAAAACCCTTGGGCTCACTTTTCGGCTATGATAACGCCTCAAGTTTTGCTGGTAAACAGCTGAAACGTGACAGAGTAAGCTCTCTTGCTTCTTCTAGCAGGTCAACGTCATCTTCTCGAGCTTCTCTCGCCTCCACCTCAGTGTAGAGGGTTACTCATGGAGAATCATGCTCTAGATCAATTGGCAACACAACCTCAGCCCCGTAAACCAAGAAGAATGGCGTGTAGCCGGTTGACCGGTTAGGGGTAGTCCTTAGACTCCACAACACCGCTGGCAACTCGTCTAACCAACACCCAGGTGTTTCAGCAGCGGCTCAATCAGCCTTGGCTTTATGCCTGCCAGCACCATTCCATTTGCTCTTTCAACTTGCCCATTGGAGGCGGGATGCGCAACGGATGCGACATCTAGCCGGATATGCTTATCTCTGCAGAACCGCACCATGGCACCCTCAGCAAAATTCGTGCCATTATCCGTGATGATGCTGTGCGGGTAGCCGTATCTCAGGATCACGTCCTTCAGGAAACTCACAAATGTGGCTCCATTACACTTCCGAATAGGCTTCACCTTGATCCACTTGGTGAATTTATCCACCATGACCAAGATGTGAGTCATGTTGCCTCTAGCCGGCTTGAAGTGACCAACCATATCCAAGCACCAAACAGCAAATGGCCAAGTAATGGGAATGGTTTTCAACTCGGAAGCATGCATGTGGATCTTACTTGCGAATCTCTGGCAGCCATTGCACTTCCTCACAATATCTTCTGCTTGCTTCAAGGCCGTGAGCCAATAGAAACCATGCCGAAAAGCCTTCTTGAACAAAGCCCAAGAAGAGGCGTGATGCCCACATTCTCCTTGTTGTATTTCCACCAGAATTTCTTCTCCCTCTTCCGGCTCTACACAGCGTTGCAGCACGCCGGTGGCACTTCTCTTGTGCAGCACCTCTCTGAATATTGTGTAGCCCTTGGATCTTCTCTGGATCTTCCTCGCAGTAACTTCATCTTCTGGCAGGGTGCCGTCCTTTAGAAAGGATAATATGGGCATGGCCCAACTCGGTGCCTCCCGGGTGGGAAACACTGGTTCGTCCACTTCCATTGGAACAGGCACCACTGACTGCTCTTTAGAGTTGGGAGAATTTCTTTGAAGTCCTGAACGATTGGCAAGAACTTCCTCAATGAATGCGACAGTCCCCGAGTTGAGAGGAGCAGTCCCCGAGTAAGGAGTGGCAGTCCCCGAGTAGGGAGTGGCAGTCCCCGAGTAGGGAGTGACAGTCCCCGAGTAGGGAGTGGCAGTCCCCGAGTAGGGAGTGGCAATCCCCGAGTAGGGAGTGGCAGTCCCCGAGATGGAGACTGCAGTCCCCGGGTTCTCTGTTGCATTCTCCCAGTCAATCTCCATTGGAACAGCTTCCTCACTAGGCAGAGAAGGGACAAAAATAGACTCCGAGTTGGGGGATGGCTTGATGGATGGCTTTCTCAAATGCTCCAAGGCAATCCCAGCCGGAATGTATTGCCGAGAAGACCCCAACTTGGACAGCTCGTTTGCTGCTTCATTCTCTGCTCGGTGGATGTGTTGGAACTCGCAGCCTTCAAAGAATCCAGTCATAGTTTGCACCAGGAAGCGGTATGACGCCATGTTGGCATCAAGAGCATCCCAAGTGCCAGAAACTTGCTGCACGACCAGATCCGAGTCACCATAGCATATAATGCGCTGCACGCCAACCTCCTTGGCTACCCGCAAGCCGTGTACCACGGCCTCGTACTCTGCAACGTTGTTGGATGCCTTGAAATGAATTTGCAGCACGTACTTGAGTTGATCTCGCTTGGGTGACGTAAGCACTACGCCAGCACCAAGGCCTTCTTTCACCTTGGAGCCATCAAAGTGCATCTTCCAGTAATTGGAAACTGGAGCGGGAGGCTCATACTGCACCTCAGCCCAATCCACAAGAAATTCCGCCAGAATCTGAGACTTGATGGCTTCTCTTCTCGCATACATGGGAGCGTACGCGGCTAGCTCGATCGCCCATTTGGCTACTCTGCCACTTGCTTCCTTGTTGCCCATGATATCCGAGATGGGAGGAGAGCTCACCACAGTGATATGATGCTCTTGGAAGTAGTGCTTCAGCTTCTTCGCGCCCAGGTACACGCAGTAAGTCATCTTCTGATAGTGCGGGTAGTTCTGCTTGGAGCTGGATAGCACCTCACTGAGATAATACACCGGCCGCTGCACACTCTTGCCTTCCTCTTCTCATTCCACCACAATCACCACGCTGACTACCCGATTCGTGGCAGCAATGTACAGTAGCATTGGCTCTTTGGGTAGCGGACTAGCCAAGATGGGAGCGCTACCTAGCATTGCCTTCAGCTCATTGAATGCCACATCCGCTTGCGGTGTCCAAACAAACTTGTCACTTTTCTTCATCAACTGGTACAAAGGCAAGGCCTTCTCGCCCATTCTGCCCAAGAACCGACTCAGAGATGCCAAGCAACTAGTGAATTTTTGCACATCCTTCAGGGATCTCGGCAAAGACATGCTTTCAATAGCTTTTATCTTTGAAGGATTGGCTTCAATGCCCCGACTGGATACCAAGAAGCCGAGTAGCTTGCCAGCCGGAACGCCAAAGGTGCATTTACTCGGATTCAGCTTCATCTTGTACTTGCGCAAATTGGCAAATTTTTCCTCAAGATCGGCAAGCAGAGTATGTGTTTTATTTGTTTTGATGACAATGTCATCTACGTACACCTGCACATTCTTGCCGAGTTGATCGTGCAAGCATTTCTGCATGCATCTCTGATAAGTAGCACCCGCATTCCGCAACCCGAAACACATGACACGATAGCAATAAGCCCCGTACGGGGTAATGAAAGCAGTCTTTATTTGATCAGCAGGGTTGAGAGCTATCTGATGAAAACCAGAATAGGCATCTATGAAAGACAAAAGCTCACAACCAGCAGTGGAATCGATCACCTGATCGATGCGAGGTAGCGGGAAGGGATCCTTGGGGTAGGCTTTGTTCAGGCCGGTGTAGTCGACGCACATGCGCCACGCGGTAGCGGCCTTGGGATCCTCCTTCTTCTTCTCGACCATGACCGGGTTGGCTAGCCAATCCGGATGCAGCACCTCCATGATGAAATTGCTTACTAGCAGCTTGGTGATCTGATCGCCAATGGCCTTCCTTCTCTCATCTCCGAAGCGGCGCATAGCCTGCTTCACTGGTTTGGCGTCAGGACACACATGTAGCGAGTGCTCAACCAACTCCCTCGGGACACCTGGCAGATCTTCATTGGACCAGGCGAACACATCCCGATTCTCACGGAGGAAGTGGATGAGCTCGCTTTCCTATTTCTCCGCCAACCCGGAGCCAATGATGGAAACGCGGTCGGGGAACTCAGGGTCAACCTGGACCTTCTTGGTCTCCTGGGGTGCCTGGAACGCGGTTCCGTTCTGGGAACTCGGCATCCCGGGCGCACCACCTTGTGCTGCTTGCGCCATAGCCACCACCTCGTACATCTTCTTCTTCTCGGCCGCAATTACCATGGACTCCGCCAACTGAGAACCAGCAGAGGCACATTCGATAGACTTCTTGTAATCACCAGCGATGGTAATCATGCCATTGGGACCAGGGATCTTCATCTTTAGATATGCAGTGTGAGTAGAAGCCATGAACTTGCTCAGAGCAGGCCTGCCAAGTAGGGCGTGGTAGGGGCTCTGGTGGTCAACCACCTCGAACTGCAGCCTCTCCGTGCGGCAGTTCTCCCTGGTACCGAATAGAACGTCTATCCACACTCGGCCCATTGGAGAACAAGAAATTCCCGGCACAATGCCATGGAACGTGGTCTTGCTGGGTAGCAGCATGTTCTCGGCAATCCCGAGCTTCTCAAGCATTTCCTTGTACACAATGTTGATGCTGCTGCCATTGTCGATCAGTACCTTGCTGAACCTCACGTTCTTCTCGGGACCCAAGAAGGTAGGGTCCAGCACCAAGGCATAGCTACCCGGGTTGGGCATCACCTTAGGATGATCTTCTCTGGACCACGTGATCTCTTGGTTGCACCAGTGCATGTAGTGAGGGACAGCGGGGATCACAGCATTGACCTCCATGGCACGCCTGTGCTGAGATTGCTTGTCGACGGGCTCAGAGGTGAAGATCATGTAGCTCTCGTGGTGCTCTTGGTATTGGTTGCGGCCTCCACCATCATTGTTACCATTGTTGTTGCCCTGGTAGTTGTTGTTGCCTCTGTTGTTGTTGCGGTAGCCATCATTGTTGAAGTAGCGGTTGGCTCCTAAAGCCACTTGGTTCACGTTCTCTCTTCTCGGAAATACTGGAGGTCGAGCTGCGGGTGCGCGAGCAGGCTGCACATTGGCATTCGCAGCTGGCAGAGGAGGAGGAGGATGCAAGCCTTCATTCCTGATCAGATCCCACCACTCGCATTGCCGGGTAGTGTGGTTGGCAGGCCTCGAGGGGTGCTGAGTATGAAAACTGCATGGGCCATCCCTCATGTCGTCGAAGACAAACTTCTTAGCCGGTTCCGAGTTGCCGCTACCTGGCTGAGGAGCATGGTATGGCTTCTTGTTGCCTTGGCCCTGGTTCTGGTTCTGCCCGTACTGGGCTCCAGCAGGTTTTTGCCTTTGGCTACTCCCAGCTCCGACAGCCACTGCATTCACCTCCTCAGGGTCGTACCGAGTATCTATCCGGTCACCCATGCGCTTGTTACGGAACTCGTTGCGCTTGTTGCTGTTGAAGTTCCTTCTCTGCTCGGAAGAGTCCATTAGGGGCTGAGTAGGATCACCGAGTGCATACTGATCCGCAATCTTGATGGTCTCCGCCAGAGTGTTCGGCATCTCCCTCTGCAACCTCTGCCACAACATGCTGCCATGTTTGCAACCCTGCGCGAACCAAGTGATGGCCTGAGCTTCATTCACACCTTCACAGGTGTTCCGCAATGTGCTCCACCGAGTAAGGTACTCGCGGTCTGCCTCATCTTCCCGCTGCTTGCAAGCGGACAACTGCTGCGGCCTGTTCGGCCTCTTGTAAGTGCTGGTGAAGTTGCTGATGAAGGCCTGCGAGAAGTCCAGCCGGCAATTGATGCTGTTCTTGGGCAAGTTGTTGAGCCAAGTGCGAGCTGGACCCTCAAGCATCTGCGGAACATACCGCACTGCCCATCTCCGGTTGCCGTTCGCGATATGAACCGCGGTGACATAGTCATTGAGCCAATCTTCCGGCTTGGTGCTGCCATTGTAACTCTTGGTGCCTCTAGCGAGCTGGAAGTTCTTCACGGACGGCTCGTTTGTGATGCGGGGGCCAAAGCACTCAGGGCCAGGAGGTCCCGTGTTCTCGAGTCTTGCAGATAGATTAATCCTGTCCAGCTTGTACCTGGCATCCGTGGGTTCCAGCACTCGCTCACCCACGCGATCCAAGATGTCATATCCGGCCAGCCCCATGGCCGAGTTAAAATCATCATATCTGTCCACCTCCATAGCTTCAGAATGCTCTACCGGGTTGGCTACTCGCGCAGCCGCACGCGGCTGAGCAGCAACTGCCTGTTGCGCCCTCTGCCGAGTAGGCTGAGCAGCCTGTTGCCGAGAAGGGCCGGGGAGTCCTCCATATCGCGTCTGGCTATGAGCTTTATGGGCTTGATAGCCTGCTCCTGCAGCTTTGTGTTTTTGACCGGACTGTCGCGGCATAGCGAACTGTTTTGCGGCGACAGTCGGGTTGTACACCTGCATCTGGCTATCTCTGCCAGAGTGCCCACTCCGGCTCTTCTCACGGCTGGGATGCGGCAATGAAGCCAGATCAGTAGATCTGACCGCATGCGAATGCACCACCTGAGAGGCTCCAGCACCCGGATTGGCTTTCCGGAACTCCTCGTTCTGCCTAGCAGCCTCTAGCACTAACTCATTGAGCCTCTCCTGCTGCCTAGCGCGCGCGTCGCCGTCGAGATGCGGCAACTCGGCAGCTACAGCCTCAGCAGCTCTAAGTGTTTTAGCGGGGGTGCTGTATCTAGGCCTGGTGGAGGTTTTTGCGGTGGCGGACTGGCTAGGAGCCTCTACAACTGTTGCCATGTAACATCCCAAATATGAAAATACCCCCTAGAATGTTTGTTTTCATGTTTAATCAAAGTATTGCATCATGTCATCATGTTTATTTACTTGTTTGCATTTGTTTACTATTTGTTTTGCATCTGTTTTATCTTGTTTCATAATGAAACTCAAACAAATTCAAATGGTTATTTCATACTTGCTCTGTTACAACTTTTGGAATACAAATCACAAATAAAAACAATCTATTTGTTGTCATATTCTTAAATATGGATCAACTAATAAAATGGTGTTTATATTTCCACTAATTCATTCCAAATTGGTTTTCAAATTCAAAGCAAATCATCAACAGCACCTCATTTGGAAATTATAAAAAAATACCAAACCATTCCAATATTTCTAATCCAATTAATAATAGGGTTCACCCTATTAAGTTGTTGTTTTCTATATTAATTAACAAAATATTACAATTCAAACCAAGTTTATTCAAACAGAACCCAATTTGAAACTATAAAAATAATAACCAAAACATTCTTTTATTCTTTGTTTCCAATTAAATCTTTTGGGTCACCTTATTAAAAGGTTGATTTTATTAATCATTTTAAATATTCAAAAATCATCTAAATTGGTTTATTTTCCAAACAGCACAAAAATTTAAACATTTTTTGAAATCCAAACTTGTTAACTGTTTGAAATTAACATAACAAGCACACCCTATTTTTCTAGGATTTTTTCCTAACACAACCACTTAACATTTTTCTTCCATCTTTGTTCAGCAAAAAAAATAATAAGTGAAACAGAAAAAAAAAATAACAGAAGAAAACGGCCGCGCGCGCGCAGCACACTAGCCAGCCCAGCCCTTTTCTCTCCCCCGCGCGCGCAGCCCAGCCCGCTAAGCTCACTTACCGGTTCGTTTTAGAACGCCCGTCGTCATCCTCCCGTACGGCGAGCATCCGAGCACGCTACGTCGCCGTACGGCGGCGCCCGACGGCCAGGAGGCTCTCCGACCCCCTATAAGTTCCCTCGAGCAGCGCGCCGTCAACCCTAAACCTAGCCTCCCTCGCTCCCCGCGCCCGCGCCGCCAATTTCTCCTCGCAGTCACCTCTCTGCCACCGTCTGAACCTCGCCGGAGACGTTCCCTCTGAACCTTCGATGGCGCCGCCCACCTCGCACCTCCACTCCCCTATCTGACCACGGGAACCACGCCACCTCGTCTTCCTCTACGGATTCGACACCGGAGCGCGCTCGGAGAAGCACGGAAGCAGCGCCGCCGTCCTCGACCACCTTGCAGCTGTCGCCTCGCCGTCGAGATCGTCTTCGCCGCGCCCCTGCAACGACGACACCGTTGGTGAGCAGCGTGGTCACCTCCTCTTCTCCTCTCTGTGCATCTGTGCAAGCACTGCACGCATCCAGCAGCATCCACGGGCACAGCTCGCGGCAGATCGTCGCCGGCGACGTCGTTTCTGTCAGCAGGTTCAGTCGCGCGCGTGCAGTTTCAGTTAACTGCAGAACTGAATCCTTAACCTCCCTGCGTATCTGAACCTGACAACAAACGCGCACTCACCGTACTGGTTCAGGCACAGCGCAGCGAGCGAGAGGTGCAGGGTTCGAGCCCCTGCCCTCGCGGGATTTTCCCCCAACTTTTTCCACGCCACGCTGACAGGGAGGGCCCCCTGTCAGCCGCACAGTGGCCACGCCAGCACAGTGAGCCCAAGGGCCCCCCCGGGCAGTGTCTGGGTGGGTTACTCTGTGCGTATAAAACGTTTTTTTAAACATTTCTGTAATCAAAAACTAGTCCTCTAGTTTAACAGATTGGTCCCTGGTTTTTAAAAACCCCATAACTTTAGTTTTATTAATCCAATAAATGAAAATAAAATGTGTGGGCTAGTCTAAATTTAATTGTCTATCTTTTGGTATCATTTGTTTCCTGTTTTGAATTTTCAAAATGCAATTCAAATTTGAATTTAAATAATTCAAATGCAATTTGCTAAATTCAATAACTAATTCATTATTAATCCAATAAATGCAAATAAAATATGTTTTCCAGACCATTTTGAATAACCTATTCAAATATAATTTTTGTTTCATGGTTTGAACAATTTAAATTGCCTAAATAATTTAATCCTTGTTTGATTCATTTAAATTTGATAAAATCATAACTTGCTCAAAATAAAATATTTTTTGAACATGCAAAATATGTTTTCAAACCATCAAAGTGTGAACTTTTCAAATGTGAGTTTGAATCTATGTTTTGAACAAATAAAAATTCAATTGAATTCAAACTTGTTTTAAATTCATTTAAAACTTGTTTAATATTGTTTAATTCATAATTAAATTATCCTAACTCCTATTTCAATATTTGAAACATGTAATCCAACTAAAATTTGATGTTCTTTTCAAATATAAATTTTGTTAATTGTTTTGCACACTTTAAATTGATGAAAACAATAATTGTTTGTGTGACATTTTTAAGTAACCAAACTTTCCAAACTTAATAAATGATTTCCAAAACTTGTTAAATCCTTTTATCACTTGCATCTGTTATTGTTATTTGTTGTTATCATCATGCATGCATCATGCTAACAACTTTCACATAATAATTAATTGCAAATCATTTGCTTCCACTTAATTCATGGACCCTTTCCCATATGCCACTCAAAATAGCATAGGGGTCCATTTAAATTGTGTTATCATGTTAGCTAGTTTATTTTGATGCAACCATTAACTTGTCATGCATCATCTTGATTGTGCACAATGCCATGATAATGATTGTTTATATTTCTGTCTTGTTTGTTTGCTTCTTCTCGAATAGACGACGACGTTGAGACAGACGATCTTTACAGCACCCCTTCCGAGGATCTAGCTCAGTACCCGGCTGCTGAGTTTGCAGACAAGTTATCACTCACATGAACCATTGTGTTCCTTTCAACCCTGGTTACCGATACTTTCCGCTGTCTATTTTCTGCTAGCCCTAGTGGTAGTTGTTTCTGTTACGAACCTATCACATGAATCCTTTAACCCCGATATTGCCTCACCACCCCTCCTACAACCCTATTGATTGAGCCAGTGTATTACTAGTATGCTTAGGTTGTTTTGCTCGAGTCTGTTACCCGTTACTTTCAGTTACTATATTTTATTATGTTCTGGGGGCTCGATGTTTAATCAATCAATCAATCATGCTAATGGAATTGTTAAATAATAATTTGATGATAAGGCACCGGCAGGAGGCCCTGTGTGGTTTTGAGGCCTGCTAGTGTCGACCCTAATAGGAAAAGGGTCTTGTCTACTGATCCATGATGAGCGCACTACCCGCATGTGGGAAGCGAGTATGGGCGCCCCCCTCAATTTGATTCGATTCGCATCTCGTCCAAATCATCTCATTTAGTTCGTGTTTTCCATTTGCCGCATGCATGTTTTTGCGAGCCCAGCGCAGGGTGGAACTTTCGTAGTCGGCATATAGGGGGACACGGTCTTAGAGTGCTATGAGGGTCCCTTTTCTTCGGGGCTTGATTAGCCGTGCGCCCAAGGTGCTTTGGGCTTGATGCGAAGAAGAGTTGAGTTGTCTTGAGTGCCCCGCTTGGTGGGAGGCATCCCATCTGGCGGGTTATTCATACGTGTACGGCCAAATTGGTGCAACCCTGCAGGGATAATCTTCTCGAGAAGCCGTGTTTTCCGCGGTTATGGTTAACTTGGTGAAAGTACTAGCTAACAAGTACTCAGGACAACTTAAACCTAATGATTCACAATCTCACACCCCATGATTAACAACTTGACTAGTAATAGGATTATTGACACAATAACTTGATTCATCGTTAATCCAACTGTGTGAGTTATCCTCGGATTGCTTCTTTGGATAAGGGGCGAGGTGCAGGATGGGTTTGTTTGATGTTATCTTTCAGTTGGTTACAATACTCGATCTTATCTCCTTTCTGTTAGCCGAAGTGGTAGAATCTCTGTAGTTGGTTAGCGCAGCCAGTTGCAGCATCTGTTATAACCCCTTCTTTCCGTTGAACCCAAGTCATCTGTACTTGGTGTTGACGGGTTACACTTTGGTGAACTGTGAGTCTTGCTTGCCAGTACGTCTATGTACTGACCCCTTTGGGGCTGTGGTTTCCGCAGACTACGCTTACGAGGATCCAGGTGACGGCTACTACGTGGAGTTTGACGAGGCTGCCGACGAGTAGTTAGCGGACCCGGGCAGGATCCGAGACATCGTGGATGGGCTCCGTCTTTATTTCAGTTCCCGGCTTCTTAAGCCTATTTGGATTTGTCTGTACTCAGACCCCTTTGAATGCTTCCGCTGAGATGTAATGATGTTATGTTGGGACATGTGTCCTCTGGATGATTGTATTTGCTATCTCTGCCCTAGTGAGGGCCAGTTGCAACTTATTTCAATCTTTTGTGTCTTAGAGGCATGTTGTGTTATCCTTTTGTTCAAAGCCGTTGACGTACCATGTGTGTATGGTATGAAGTACGTCAATGGTAGTGTCCTGATTTCTACGGGATAGTTTACATCGATGGTGAACAGTAGCGATGGGTTGTCACACATAAGTGTTGGCCTACTCGTAAGAGGACGCGGGTGCCGGTAAGCCCCGTAATCCCATCAGAATACTGTTCAGTTCGTGCGGTGAGTATCCTCTAGAAATCCGGGTGCGACAAATGGTATCAGAGCCTGTCTGCCTGTAGGATCCCTTTTTACTGGTCGCAGTTGAGTCTAGAAACTATTTTGTAGCTATATAGGAAAAATGAAACGTGAGAGTAGGAGTTCTGCCATTTTTCTTCTTTCCCCACCCACCCACCCTTTTCTGGTAAAGAAGTGCAACGTTGTTTTCTGTTCTCACCTAAACTTTCAAGTTAGGATTTCACGTGTTTTGGGTTCTCCGTAGTACCTCAGGAGTTTTTTGGTCTCGTGTTTCCCGATGTTGCTTCAATATCCTGTTCTTTTCAACATCCTTTTCGTCCGTTGAACCTTGTTGTTGCTTTCCACATCAGTTCTCTACCGGCGTCTAATCAAAACTTCCCCGATCATCTGCAGATGGATCTCAGGTTCTACCCGCAGGTGGTTCGGATGACTCGTTGTGAGAGCACCGCCGGTTATCCGGAGATGCTGAGAGACATGGTCACTTACCTGGGGTTCCATTGGGCACCAGAGTACCAGGTCTACGAGCAGCAGCGAGAGTTTGACCAGACCTACTACCAGGCTATCGTCTACATCCTGTCAGATGATGGCATGAGCGTTGTCCACCGCTACGAGGCAGTAGGTTCCACAGTGGATATGGCCGTGCAGCAGGCAGCTTACGTGAGTCTCACCGTCCTCCGTGCTGACTACTGGGGATTTGACGATTCTATCTATCGCCACATCCCCCGTGGTTACATCACTTCAGCGGGAGCTCACTTCACCCTCTATGACAACCTGGATGTCTACGAGCATGATAACACCAGGTTGCACACCACCGCTCAGTTTGTGAGACACAGTGACGCTGTTGCCACCACACTTTCTCAGGAGTTAGCCTCAGTCAGGGAGCAGCTCTATCTTGCTTTGACTCGCCTGGCTACGTACACCACAAACTTTGTTGGAGATGAGCGCTTTGCACGTTTCCATCAGACAGTTGGACGTAGTTTTCCAGATGCGGGAGGTTACGAGCCGATCAGAGGTCCACTCCTCAACCTCGGATTGGGTTACACTGGGATTCCCCGCTTTGGAGCACAGGGAGACGACGCTTTCTACTTCACCGCACCGAGAGTTGCTCTCAGAGCAGTCCCGATCTACGTGGATCGTCGTTATACCTACTTCCGGGGGATTCCTCCTCACCGTATCTCTCGTCGTACTACTCACCACCGTCCTGCGTGATGAGCATGGGAGTACCGATGTATCCATTCCTAGCTATGTTTAGTTATCCTTTGTATTTCGAACTATGTATTGGTGTGTTGGATATTCTGATGTATTTGAACATGTGATGATGTACCTGTTGGTTATCTATTCATGCGTCGGAATAATCTATCTTTCGGTTACCAAGTCTATCCTTTTTTCTGTTGTTGTGCTAAAATGAATGTCTATTCAGGATGCCGCCAACAAGGAGCAACCCGCCTGAACCACCTCCGCTCACGGAGCTGTTGACTCAGATGGCTCAGGTCGTGGCTCAGATGGCCTAGATCTAGGCTAACCAGCACAACAACCAGAATGCTCCGCGAGTCAGCATCAAGGAGTTTCTGAGCATGGGGCCGAGAGCTTTCGTCGCAACACGTGAGCCTCTGGATGCTGATGACTGGATCAGGGAGATGAACAGGGCTCTGGACATTGCTCACGTTGCTGAGGAGGATAAAGTCAAGTATGCCACCTACCTACTGAAGGGTCAGGCAGCTACCTGGTGGGAGAACTACCAGACCATGAGAGCTGGCTATCCTATCACCTGGGGATGTTTCAAGGATGCCTTCCTGAAGCACCACATCCCAGATGGTCTCATGGAAAGGATGCGTGAGGAATTTTGCTCTCTCAGACAGGGCAAGCTGGACGTCATTGGCTACCAGAACGAGTTCAATCGTCTCGCTCGATACGCTGGTGATGAGGTGTCCACTGAAGCCAAGAAGATGGCAAGGTTCCGCCGAGGTTTTAACCCGGAACTGAAGTACGCTCTCACCAACATCAGGTGCAAGGACTTCGAGGAGCTCGTGAACACCGCGCTCAATGAGGAGAATGGGCGCAAGGCGTTCGAAGAGTCCCGCAAGCACTCGCGTGAGGGTGGTTCCTCCTCCAACATGACCACCCCTCCGCAGAAGCGCCGCATCTGGGTGCCAAATGCTGCTGTCACTAGGGCTCCATATGCCCAAGCTTCTCCAGGCTTTGCTCCCCGCCCACCCAACCCAGCTCAGATGCAGAGTCAGAGGGTTCCAATGGGGCAGCACGGGCCAGGTCCTTCTCGTGTCGTCACTTGCTTCAAGTGCAAGGATACTGGACACTATGCTGATAAGTGCACTCAGAGGCAGCTACCTCCACCTCCTCGCCCCAACACCAACCAGGCAATGGTTCGTGCTCCCCCGGCTAAAGCCTTCAACTCCAACAACAGGCCTGTCGGGAGGACCGCGAGGGTGAATCATATCAAGGCCGACAAAGCTGAGGAAGCTGCTGACGTCGTTCTCGGTATATTACCCGTAAACTCTTTTCCAGCTAAAGTGTTGTTTGATACTGGAGCATCGCATTCGTTTGTGTCAAAGATCTTTGCTACAACGTACAACCTAGTTCTGGTTCCGCTAAGCAATCAAATCTATGTTCACTCTCCGGGAACTAAAATGATTACTTCCAAGATAAGCATGGACAATCAAATCCTAATTGGAGGTCGCATATTCCTTGCTTCACTCATGTTGCTGGGAAATTCTGACATTGATGTCATTCTGGGTATGGATTGGTTGAAGACCCACAAAGCTAAAATTGACTGTGCTCAAAAGTCAATAATTCTAGCCCACCCTTCAGGCCAGATAGTCTATTCTCCATATGGATCAAGTTCTGTTCAGCTGTTCAACCTTGATGCAAAACCTCTTCCTGCAATTGAAAATGTTCCGGTGGTTTGTGAATTCCCTGACGTCTTTCCAGAAGAATTGCTAGGGATGCCTCCGGACAGAGCAGTTGAGTTCGTGATCGAGCTTGAGCCAGGTACTGCTCCAATCTCTAAGCATCCATACAAGATAGCTCCTCCTGAACTAAAATTGTTGAAGGAGCAAATCAATATGTACATGGAGAAAGGTTACATTCAGCCTAGTTCCTCCGCTTGGGGTTGCCCAACTCTGTTTGTTGCCAAGAAGGATCAAACAAAAAGACTCGTGGTTGACTATCGTCCTCTCAACGAGAAAACCATCAAGAACAAGTATCCAATTCCTCGTATCGATGATCTTTTTGATCAACTTGCTGGATCCTCAATATTCTCAAAGTTGGACTTGAGGATGGGGTACCATCAAATAAAGATAAGAAAGGAAGATATTCCTAAGACAGCTTTCACCACT
This sequence comes from Alopecurus myosuroides, assembly GCA_028641055.1. NCBI lineage: Eukaryota > Viridiplantae > Streptophyta > Magnoliopsida > Poales > Poaceae > Alopecurus > Alopecurus myosuroides. The sequence goes on along the minus strand of CM054059.1, from coordinate 37,653,214 downwards.
CGTTACGGTCTATATGAATACACCGTCATGTCCTTTGGTCTCACCAATGCACCGGCAACGTTCTCAAGACTCATGAATTCTGTCTTCCATGAATACATCGACAAGTTTGTTGTGGTATATCTCGATGACATTCTGGTCTACTCAAAATCCGAGGAAGAGCATGGAGAACACCTTCGTCTCACTCTCATGAAACTTCGCGAGCATCGTCTATATGCCAAATTCTCCAAGTGTGAGTTCTGGATTCCAGAAGTTGCTTATCTTGGTCATATCATCTCTGCCAAAGGCATAGCCATTGATCCTGAAAAGGTTAAGGCAATTGTTGACTGGAAACCCCCTAAGACGGTGAAGCAAGTCAGAAGTTTTCTTGGCTTGGCTAGCTATTGCCGTCGTTTCGTCCAAAACTTTTCCAAGATTGCCAAACCTCTCACTGATCTCACAAAGAAGGACAAGAAGTTCGTTTGGACTCCACAGTGTGATGAGAGTTTCAACCTCCTGAAGACTAAACTCACTTCTACCCCAGTTCTGGTTGGCCCAGATACTACCAAACCTTTCCAGATATTCTGCGATGCATCTCTCCAAGGTCTAGGTGCAGTTCTTATGCAAGAACGTCAAGTTGTGGCTTATGCTTCACGTCAGTTGAACCCACATGAGCAAAACTATCCCACACATGATCTTGAACTTGCAGCAGTTGTGTTTGCCCTCAAGAAATGGAGACAATACTTGTTGGGTAACAAAACTGAAATCTTTTCCGATCATAAGAGTCTGAAATACATCTTCACTCAGCCAGATCTGAACCTCAGGCAAAGGAGATGGATTGAGAAGATTAAAGACTTTGATCTCACCATTTCTTACACTCCAGGCAAGGCTAATGTTATGGCCGATGCTCTTAGTCGCAAATCCTATTGCAATAATCTCATGATCATGGAAAGCCAACCTCCACTTCATGAAGAATTCCAGAAGCTGAACCTTGGTCTTGTTCCTCAAGGTTACCTTGCTAGCTTGACAGCCAGTCCAACTCTCGAGGACAAAATTCGTTCTGAGCAACTTCGTGATAATGAAATCAAGAAGATTGTAGAGCACATCAAGGAAGGTAATGATAAATTCAAGTCCTTCTCAATTGATGACAAGGGAACTGTGTTCTTCGAAGGACGCATTGCAGTTCCTCAGATTCAAAGTCTCAAGGATATCATTCTCAAGGAGGCTCATGAAACTCCTCTCTCCATCCACCCTGGAAGTACAAAGATGTACCAGGATCTCAAGACTCTGTATTGGTGGCCTGGCATGAAACGTGAAATTGCTCAATAAGTTTCTGAATGCGACGTTTGTCAACGTGTTAAGGCAGTCCATCAGAAAACAGCCGGTCTACTCCAACCTCTGAAAATTCCTGAGTGGAAGTGGGACATGATTGAAATGGACTTCGTTACTGGGTTTCCAAAGTCCAAAAAGGGCAACGATGCAATCTTCGTTGTTATTGATCGTCTCACTAAGGTAGCTCACTTCTTTGCTGTCAAGGAAACTATCTCAGCTAGCCAGTTAGCAGAGCTCTATACAGCAAAGGTTGTTCCTCTTCATGGTGTTCCATTGGAAATAAGCTCAGACCGTGGAAGTATCTTCACTTCTCATTTCTGGAAAAGCTTTCAAGAAGCATTGGGCACCAAACTTCTGTTCAGCACAGCTTATCACCCTCAGTCTCAGGGGCAAGTCGAAAGAGTCAATCAGATTCTCGAGGATATGCTCAGAGCATGTGGTCTCTCCTTTGGCATGAAATGGGAGGATTGCCTTCCATATGCTGAATTCTCCTACAACAACAGTTTCCAGGCAAGCCTAGGCATGGCACCATTTGAGGCACTGTATGGTCGAAGATGCAGGAGTCCAATCAATTGGTCTGGAGCTGGTGAACGTTCACTCTTAGGCCCTGACATTGTTAAGGAAGCCGAGGAGAAAGTTCGTATCATTCGTGACAATCTCAAGATTGCCCAGTCTCGTCACAAAAGCTACTATGATAGCAAGCACAGGGATATGATCTATGCACCTGGTGACAAAGCATATCTCCGTGTAACTCCCCTCAGAGGCACTCATCGTTTTGGTGTGAAAGGAAAGCTGGCACCAAGATACATTGGTCCTTTCAACATCCTCTCAAGGCGGGCAGAAAATGCCTATCGTCTTGAACTTCCGGAAAAACTATCCAAGGTGCACGATGTGTTCCACGTGTCACAACTCAAGAAGTGTTTCAAAGATCCAGATCGTGCAGTTGATCATGATTCCATTGAACTGCAAGATGATCTCTCTTACGAGGAGCACCCTATTCAAATTCTCGATGAGACCGTTTGTAAGACTCGCAACAAGAGCACCAAGTTCTTGAAAGTGCAGTGGTCGCATCATTCCGATAAAGAGGCAACATGGGAGACCGAAGAGGATCTTCGCAAGAAGTATCCGGACCTTTTCACTTCTCAGTAAGGAATCTCGGGGCGCGATTCCTTCAAGGGGGTGCGTTTTGTAACATCCCAAGTATGAAAATACCCCCTAGAATGTTTGTTTTCATGTTTAATCAAAGTATTGCATCATGTCATCATGTTTATTTACTTGTTTGCATTTGTTTACTATTTGTTTTGCATCTGTTTTATCTTGTTTCATAATGAAACTCAAACAAATTCAAATGGTTATTTCATACTTGCTCTGTTACAACTTTTGGAATACAAATCACAAATAAAAACAATCTATTTGTTGTCATATTCTTAAATATGGATCAACTAATAAAATGGTGTTTATATTTCCACTAATTCATTCCAAATTGGTTTTCAAATTCAAAGCAAATCATCAACAGCACCTCATTTGGAAATTATAAAAAAATACCAAACCATTCCAATATTTCTAATCCAATTAATAATAGGGTTCACCCTATTAAGTTGTTGTTTTCTATATTAATTAACAAAATATTACAATTCAAACCAAGTTTATTCAAACAGAACCCAATTTGAAACTATAAAAATAATAACCAAAACATTCTTTTATTCTTTGTTTCCAATTAAATCTTTTGGGTCACCTTATTAAAAGGTTGATTTTATTAATCATTTTAAATATTCAAAAATCATCTAAATTGGTTTATTTTCCAAACAGCACAAAAATTTAAACATTTTTTGAAATCCAAACTTGTTAACTGTTTGAAATTAACATAACAAGCACACCCTAATTTTCTAGGATTTTTTCCTAACACAACCACTTAACATTTTTCTTCCATCTTTGTTCAGCAAAAAAAAAATAAGTGAAACAGAAAAAAAAAAATAACAGAAGAAAACGGCCGCGCGCGCAGCACACTAGCCAGCCCAGCCCTTTTCTCTCCCCCGCGCGCAGCCCAGCCCGCTAAGCTCACTTACCGGTTCGTTTTAGAACGCCCGTCGTCATCCTCCCGTACGGCGAGCATCCGAGCACGCCACGTCGCCGTACGGCGGCGCCCGACGGCCAGGAGGCTCTCCGACCCCCTATAAGTTCCCTCGAGCAGCGCGCCGTCAACCCTAAACCTAGCCTCCCTCGCTCCCCGCGCCCGCGCCGCCAATTTCTCCTCGCAGTCACCTCTCTGCCACCGTCTGAACCTCGCCGGAGACGTTCCCTCTGAACCTTCGATGGCGCCGCCCACCTCGCACCTCCACTCCCCTATCTGACCACGGGAACCACGCCACCTCGTCTTCCTCTACGGATTCGACACCGGAGCGCGCTCGGAGAAGCACGGAAGCAGCGCCGCCGTCCTCGACCACCTTGCAGCTGTCGCCTCGCCGTCGTGATCGTCTTCGCCGCGCCCCTGCAACGACGACACCGTTGGTGAGCAGCGTGGTCACCTCCTCTTCTCCTCTCTGTGCATCTGTGCAAGCACTGCACGCATCCAGCAGCATCCACGGGCACAGCTCGCGGCAGATCGTCGCCGGCGACGTCGTTTCTGTCAGCAGGTTCAGTCGCGCGCGTGCAGTTTCAGTTAACTGCAGAACTGAATCCTTAACCTCCCTGCATATCTGAACCTGACAACAAACGCGCACTCACCGTACTGGTTCAGGCACAGCGCAGCGAGCGAGAGGTGCAGGGTTCGAGCCCCTGCCCTCGCGGGATTTTCCCCCAACTTTTTCCACGCCACGCTGACAGGGAGGGCCCGCCAGCACAGTGAGCCCAAGGGCCCCCCCTGGCAGTGTCTGGGTGGGTTACTCTGTGCGTATAAAACGTTTATTTTAAACATTTCTGTAATCAAAAACTAGTCCTCTAGTTTAACAGATTGGTCCCTGGTTTTTAAAAACCCCATAACTTTAGTTTTATTAATCCAATAAATGAAAATAAAATATGTGGGCTAGTCTAAATTTAATTGTCTATCTTTTGGTATCATTTGTTTCCTGTTTTGAATTTTCAAAATGCAATTCAAATTTGAATTTAAATAATTCAAATGCAATTTGCTAAATTCAATAACTAATTCATTATTAATCCAATAAATGCAAATAAAATATGTTGTCCAGACCATTTTGAATAACCTATTCAAATATAATTTTTGTTACATGGTTTGAACAATTTAAATTGCCTAAATAATTTAATCCTTGTTTAATTCATTTAAATTTGATAAAATCATAAATTGCTCAAAATAAAATATTTTTTGAACATGCAAAATATGTTTTCAAACCATCAAAGTGTGAACTTTTCAAATGTGAGTTTGAATCTATGTTTTGAACAAATAAAAATTCAATTGAATTCAAACTTGTTTTAAATTCATTTAAAACTTGTTTAATATTGTTTAATTCATAATTAAATTATCCTAACTCCTATTTCAATATTTGAAACATGTAATCCAACTAAAATTTGATGTTCTTTTCAAATATAAATTTTGTTAATTGTTTTGCACACTTTAAATTGATGAAAACAATAATTGTTTGTGTGACATGTTTAAGTAACCAAACTTTCCAAACTTAATAAATGATTTCCAAAACTTGTTAAATCCTTTTATCACTTGCATCTATTATTGTTATTTGTTGTTATCATCATGCATGCATCATGCTAACAACTTTCACATAATAATTAATTGTAAATCATTTGCTTCCACTTAATTCATGGACCCTTTCCCATATGCCACTCAAAATAGCATAGGGGTCCATTTAAATTGTGTTATCATGTTAGCTAGTTTATTTTGATGAAACCATTAACTTGTCATGCATCATCTTGATTGTGCACAATGCCATGATAATGATTGTTTATATTTCTGTCTTGTTTGTTTGCTTCTTCTCGAATAGACGACGTTGAGACAGACGATCTTTACAGCACCCCTTCTGAGGATCTAGCTCAGTACCCGGCTGCTGAGTTTGCAGGCAAGTTATCACTCACATGAACCATTGTGTTCCTTTCAACCCTGGTTACCGATACTTTCCGTTGTCTATTTTCTGCTAGCCTTAGTGGTAGTTGTTTCTGTTACGAACCTATCACATGAATCCTTTAACCCGGGATAGTTTACATCGACGGTGAACAGTAGCGATGGGTTGTCACACATAAGTGTTGGCCTACTCGTAAGAGGACGCGGGTGCCGGTAAGCCCCGTAATCCCATCAGAATACTGTTCAGTTCGTGCGGTGAGTATCCTCTAGAAATCCGGGTGCGACATGCCATCTCGGCGCCTAAGTTGCGACGCGTAGCACCTACTTTGCTAGCCCTCCTAACAACTGGCGTAAAGCCGTGAGCCTTGTTATACTCGTTCTGATCTAGACTAAGCTCTAGCCTGATCTTCTCAAACTCCGCCTGCTCGGCGAGCAGCTCCTGGCGCTGCCGGTCGAGCTGCGCCTTCATGGTCAAGAGCTCAAGATCAGTGGGAGGCGGCATACCCGTCCGCGCAGCAGACGCAGGTATGGTCGGAGTAGTGGAGAGGGGGAGGTTGCAGTCCTTCTCGTAGGGCTTGTGCGTCTTCTCGCCAGCGCTCGTGCCAGCGAGATCCTCGACGACGACCGCGGCAGCAGCCGTGCCCTTTCCGGCGTCAGCAGCCAGGCCGGCCACCATCACCTCCACGCTGTCCGCAGAGCGACCAACCGGCCTTCCGTGGGCAGCGATCACAGCAGGAGGATCCTCTGCGACCAGCACCTCCTCCGGGAACTCGCGGGCAATGACGGTGGCGACGTAGACAAGGTGCGAGCCGAAGGAAAGCACCGTGCCGCCTTCCGGCATGGCCTCGCCGCCGAAATCGCCGGCGTTGTCGGTGACGAAGTCGAAGGAGCCGAATCTGTGGACAAGGCCACAGACCGCGCGCTCCCCAGAAGTAGATCCCGTCCGAACGGAAACTCCAGCCAGCGCCGCTGGTTGCCCCACGGTGGGCGCCAACTGTCATGGTGGTGTCACGGCAGATGCCATAGGATGGCTAAAGTTGTGGCGACGATGGACGCTGGAGGCGCTCGGGGAGGGATAACGCAGCGAGTAGCCGCGTGAGATAAGAACTAAGCACTGTAGACAACAAGATCTACCCAGGTTCAGGGCCCTCGTGTGGAGGTAAAACCCCTACTCCTGCCTTTCTCTCTATATATTGGTGTCTCGCCAAGTAGCCACAGTACATGTTTTGCTTACTACCGAGTAGCCACTCTCCTCTCTGTGGAGTTCTAGGTCAAGAATATGAACCGGTCGATCGATCCCCCGCGCAGGAGGGGGAAGGGCACCTTATATACTGGCGCCCAGCCGGATACAGCCAACGGAGAAAAGTACAAACAGATGTCGACATTGTGTGCACACAGCGTACTTCCGGCTTCCCGCTGACAGCTTTGGCTTCCTAGTTTGTCTGGTGTGGAAAGTCGTTGTGCAAAACCAAGAAGCTCATCTGTTATCACTGCTGTGAACACAGAGTAGGCCCCCCTTATCCTGCGATGGTCTGTTGACACCCTGACGGGGACAGGCACGCTCTCTGCAGATGAACAGTGCCTCAGTACGGACCCAGGATACGCGGGATCCTGTGTCAGAACGGCTCCTTTGACTTCTGGCCCGAGTAGGGAACCGCCATTTCTACTCGGGCCAATTCTTCTACTCGGAGGAATGTAACTTCCTTGATTCTTCCTTCTGGCCATCAACATGTACGACCGAATAGCAGCTCGGACCGGGTAGCAAGCACCGGGTAGCCAGCTACCCGGCCAAAAATCCCTTCTGATCTTGCCTGTAGCACTTGTCTTTACCCTACTCGGGGGTAACCCCCCGACAATGGGTGATAGTATATGACTAACACACCAAGGAGAATGTGCTAGTACGACTAGCATTGTTTGATTTTGAATGATTCTTCTATAAAAGAAAGGACATATTGAAAATAGAATTACAAAAGGTATATGGCAGAAAAGAATATAACCGGAAAGGTCCAGCTCAAGTGTATATGCTTGATATACAAGTTATAGATGTATTACTAGTTAAGAAAGTATTTTTGGGTATTTTTATACCAGATTGGTTGATATGAGTTGTCATACAAAGCAACACAATCCAAGAAATACAAGGGCCTAAAAGAAACTAGTAGTAGATGTGGGATCGATCATGACAAGAACTGAAATACAGTGTTATTATGTTCATTGTCGTATCGAACCAAACATTTAAGATTTATTTTAAGAACTCAATAAGTTGTTATTTTGTTCCAGTCTTTTGTGAGAACAAATAAGATTGTTCAAACTATGACCATATTTCATAATTGATGGATGAGTTAATATAAATCGTGTTTGTAAAGTAAACATCTATAAGACTAAATGCTAAATGTTGCAATACGTAAAATAATTTCACTTAAATTGTGACACCACCATTTTATTTCATATCAGAAAAGAAAGCATGAAGGAACTCCATGTTAATGGACTTCTGGAGTCATTTTGTTTTGAATAAATTGACGCTTCTGAGACATCTTCCAAAAGATGACTAAAATTCCGTTCATAGGCCAAAGTAGAATGGACGACTAATTTAGTAGAGATTATACATATTGATGTATATAGTTTAGTATGTGTAGTCGTGTGTGGTGGATTAATTTGTCTGCATCAAATTCCGTCGATGATTTAAGTAGATATATGAGTATATCTATTTAAAGAGAATGTATTTTGACATTTTTGAATTGGTTCAAACTATTGTTAGTATGAAGTAAAAATCATCGTAACAAGATAATAAAGTATTTATGATTGGATCTTAAAGGATAAAGTTTGAGTTACAAGTTTAGCAAAACATCTGAGGAGTTGCAGAATTATTCTACAACTTATACTTCACGAATACCCCACATTAGTTTGGAGTCATTCAAGAGACAAAATCAAACCTTGTTGGACATGGTAAGATTAATAAAGTTGCCATTATAATTTTTTAGTTTATACATTAGAGAAAATCGCTTTTACACTGAAAATAGCACCACCATGATCCGTTGAAATTGACACCATATAAGTTATGATTTGGGTAGTGACCCAAATTTTCTTTTTCTTAAGTTTTGGTATGCATAGCATGTGTAAAATGTTTACAACCAAAATAGGATACATATATGTTTATAAGGTTATCCCAACGAATCCATTGGGTATTTCTCCTATCACCAAACCAAAAGAGAAATGTTGTTTGTAAGAAAGGGTTGATTTCTCGAGAAAGTAGTGAGTGGGAGGACAGTACAAAATCAACGAGATTAGAGAATCTTTGTTATCATGTCAAGAGTAGCGCAGCACTGGAAGTTGTTCGGGAGTTTCCTATTTTGACAAACTAGAAGACACTACATGTGTTGTAGATACATCGAATAAGTTTGCGAACTGAACCACAGAAGTCCTAAAACTTCGTACTTAGACCAACTTGTGGTTTAAGAGTGAAGTGTTTTTTTGACAACAAAGGACCTGGACCTTATAAAGGAAGCAAATGATGGGCCCTGACTTCGTTAAATTGGCTATGAGTCATTATATCCGCGATAGTATCCATGTATGAATATCAAGTATATGACTTGGTAGTCCTTTTGATAGGCATGGTGCCTAACGATGGCAAACATGTCTATATAGCAACAAAGACATGGATATTTACATCCTTTGAAAGTTGAACGTGTCGAAAATATGTTTTCAACGAAGTTGAAAGAGTTGACTACTTCAAGATTTTGATCTTTAGTAATGATGCTTTAGTCTTTGCGGATAGTTCTAGCAAAAAGTTACATATTATTATATGGTAGTTGAATAACAAAAACCAACTTTGCTCTCAAGGAAGTTTAATCAAGGATGTGTACTTGACACAGTCTGAGAGTTTTGTAAAATTCAAAAGGCTGCTGGAAAGATATGCACACTTCAATGGTTGAAGTGAGCATAACGAAGTTGGAATCTTTACCTTAATGAAGCTATCAAAAGAGTTTGATTCCATCATGAACGATAAAGATGCTTGTAGAGTTATGACATATTTCTAATGCTTTATGTAGATGACATATGGTTGATTGGAAAATATGTATTTTAAATTAACACGGTTAAGGTTTTCATATTGATGAAAGGCTTAGGAGATATTGTGCATCAATACTTATAAGAGATAGATTGAAGCGCCTGATATGGTTGAGCCAAATTATATAAATGAAATATTGAAGTAAGTCAATATCGAAATGACAAGAAGGAGTTCTTTCCACATGGAAACGAATTGAGCAATATTCAAGTGTTTTGACACATGATGACCATCATCGAAATTAAGATTTCTAAGTCATGTGTTCCATGCTATGTACAAAACCAGATGAGTCCTATGCTATAAAATGTTATAGCAGGATAATTCATATGATGATTAGACACCAGTGGGAGAGATCCTTATGCTATTTCAGAAATGCTAAGGATATGGTTTCCTATATAGTAATGATAAACTATTTGTTGTAATATGTTACACTAATAGTATTGTCATCTATTCAAATAATTTTATCTCAATTAAAATATGTGATGAAGGGTAGCACAATAGGCTGGAAGAAAGTTCCATGCTGGATTTGAAAGAGTTTCAAAATTAAAGTATTGTGACGGATACTACAACAAAGGCTAAGTATAGCCGTGGTGACAACAAATAATAGGAGTATTTTGTGTAAAGGTTTTCTTTATTGAACTTGGTGAATTTCCAAAAATGATGACACTATGAAGCTACATTTTAACAATGTTAGTAACATTAGTTTAAGCTGAGAAATTAAGGTCTCACCGATTGACCAAATATATACAAAGCCATCTCATTAGAGAATAAGTGATACTTGTAGACGCAAAGAACATGCAAATACAATAGGACCTGAACATGCCAGATCTTTTGATGATGTTTACCACATGCGAAGCATGGTAATAACACTGGAACTCCATGTGTGTTAAGTGCTTACAGGCTAGATTATTGACTCTTGTGCAAGTGGGAGACTGAAGGGAATATGTCCAGGAGGCAATAATAAAGTGGTTATTATCTTATTCCTTGTTTATGATAAATGTTTATTTCTCATGCTATAATTGTATTAACCGGAAACGTTGATACATGTGTGTTTAATAAACAAACAATGGTTCCTAGTAAAGCCTCTCTTTTAACTAGCTCGTTGATTAATAGAAGATCAAGGTTTCCTAGTCATGAACATTGGATGTTGTTAATAACGGGGTCATGTCATTAGAAGAATGATGTGATGAACATAGACCCAAAGTGAATATAGCAATGCGATCAAGTCATTAAGTTACATTGTTATATCACACATACGAAGTAACTCTAATCCTTAGACCATGAGATCATGTCAGTCACTAACACCGAAAGAGTACTTTGATGTCATCAAACGTCACACCGTAACAGGGTGACTATAAAGGTGCCTTTGGGTATTCGGAAAGTATTAGTTGAGGCTCATGGATCAAGAGTGGGATTCGTCCATCCAAATGACAGAGAGATATACTCTGGGCCCTCTTGGTGATATCACATCGACACCGCTTTCAAGACGTGACTAGGTCACAAGGATGTCATATCACGAAACGAGTAAAAGAGTACTTGTCAGTAACGAGATTGAACTAGGTATGGTTGATACCAATGATCGGATATCGGACAAGTAAAATATCGCGAGACAAAGGGAATTGGTTACGACGTTATGGTTCACACGATCACTAGATTCATCGTTGAATGTGTAGGAGTCATTATGGATCTCCAGGTCCCACTGTTGACTATTGATCGGAGAGGTGTCTCGATCATGTCTACATTATTCACGAACCGTAGGGTGAAACACTTAAGGTTCGATGACGCGATTGAGTGGATACGGAATATCGGAGAAAAGTTTGGACAACACCGAAATGGTTTCGGGGAATATTGAAACAGTCACCGAAATTATTTCGGGGAATATTGAAATAGTTCAAGGTGGTATATGTTAATGTTTGATTAACAAATAGTTCAAGGGGGTAAGTGTTAATGTTTGTTAGTAGGATTAACAAATATTAAAATAAAGAAATAAAATATTTTTATTTATTTATTAAAGAAACCCTTGGAATTTTAAGTGGGAATTGATGAGAGAATGTGTGGGTTGAGTGGAGACTCCACCCACATGATGAGAGGAGAGGTGGAGGAACCAAAATTTCGTGGCTGCCTCCCCTCCTATATAAAGAGGGGTTGGACCTCTCTCTCTACACACAACTTGGTGTCATCTCCATCTCCATCCTCCTGCTGATCCACCTCATGTTCACGCGCTTGGCGAAGCACTGAACGAAGTTTTATCCATCATACCACGACGTCGTGCTACTGGTTTCCGAGGGATCCTATACTTCCGCTGCCCCACTGGATGTTTTCTATGCAACGAACTCTTCATGATGGATATGAAAGGGAAGTTCCCTTGCTGCAGCTTGTTTTTCCCAATCTTAGCAGGATGTCGTTGTCGCGCTCAAAGGAGGAGCTGGACGAGCAACCACGGTTGCTTGATTTCCATGAGAAGCATGCCCCCGAGTTCCATGAGCAGCGGTTTGCTGCAGAGTTCAGTAGTCCTCCGTGAATCCATTTCGAGCTTGGTTACCATTTTATATCATTCGATGCACACAAGTGAAGAGCAATAATGACGATTTACGACAATTCAAGTTGTGGTGAGAGTCTGGTATGAACTCTATTTGTTTTTATTTTTGTACATATACCCATCCATGTGGACATGCTTAATTTGTTCGTGTAAGGTGTATGTTATTTAATGGACGCTTAGTAGTTTGTGCTCTCTCATGTTTTTTTCCAACTTACTAATAGTAGAAAGCATGTCGTATAAATGTTTGCTTGCATTGTTTTATTCATACAAGGGTATGACATTGTGGTATCTTCCTATGAATGTTTCACTTGAATTGACTTGGCACATGCTCATGCATGCATAAGGCTGATAAAAGTCATTTAAGCCCCGATGATTTATTTTTCCTCAGAGTATTCGTATCACTTTTATGCCCATGTTAAGTTTGTTCTGTCGCAAGTATGATTATGATAGTTGTTGCTCTCTTGATTGGCGCTCCCAGTCTATTGCTAGCCTTCACATGTACCGAGTATGAGCTCTACTCGTGCATCCAACTCCTAAAAACCAAAGTTTTCCAAATGTGTCCATCATACCTACCTATATGTGGTATTTCACCGCCACTCCAAGTAAATTTGCACGTGCTACCTTTAAAACCTTCAAAATACTTCTCGTTTTGTGACACTGTTTTAGCTCATGAGGAAGTAGTAGTTGGGTTTGTTGTCTTCCATGCTAATTGGATACCCCGACTTGCATGCTTCATCTGCTCGTCACTAATTTTGCAAAGATCTGGTTAGACCATTATAACTAAAAAAGCTAAACAATTAAATATGCACTCCTCCATGGTATGAGATTGTTGGCAGGCACCCGAGGATTCGGTTAGCCATGGTTTGCGAAAGCAAGGTGGGAAGGAGTGTCATACTATATAAAGTGCATGCTATAAGTGCCTAATATAAATAATTCGGAACCGCTCTCAATGTTTAGTATGGAAGATAACAAGAACTCTATTACCATTCGTTCACGTGAACAATCACCTCTAAAATCATTGTAGTTCTACTTTTAATAAAATAAAAAACTCTAGCACATGTTAATCCCTGCTTCCCTCTACGAAGGGTCTTTCTTTTACTTTTATGTTGAGTCTTCACCTTCTAACTTTATGCACCTTCTTGAGAGCATGGTTGTCATTCTTAGTATAATGTGCTTGTCCCAGAACACGGTTGATTGTGGTATAACTTTGATGCTTGTATCTTTGATATATTTACTTCTAGTCTTCATTTGAACCTCAGAGGTGCCCTGGAATTTATGTTTTGCTCCATTATTAAGAGAAAGTGAGATGCCACTTTATCATATCTTATTATGAACTTTGCAATCTTGTGAATTGATATATTTCTTGTTGCATATTATTAGTGTGTTGGAATCTCTTCATGGTTTGCATAACTATTAGGTGACTTTATTTTGCGTACTTCTTATTATGAATTGCCTAAGAAATTGATCATATAGGGAGAATATTTACATCATATAAAACAAATTTGTCTGTAAAAGTTCTTTTATAGTACTCAGTTGTTAACTGAATTTTTTGAGGACAAGCAATAAACTAAGCTTGGGGGGGAGTTGATACGTCCAAATCGTATCTCCTTTTCCGAACACTTTTGCTATTGTTTTCTTCTAAATTTGTGAGTTTTGGATACAACTAACACCGACTAACGCTGTTTTCAGCAGAATTACCTTGGTATCTTGTTTTTGTGCAGAAAAATCAACTTTGAGGAAATTGCCCGGAAAAGATCTCGAATTCCTTATTTCACCCGAAGACCCCCGGAGCCATAAGAAGATCCGGAGGGGGGCAAGACGCCCCCCTAGGCCACGCCGCCTGGTGGTGTGGCTGCCCCAGGCACCCCCTCGGCCTCCCCTTTCGACAACTTAAGCCCCATAAACTAAAAACTGAGGGGGGTTCGTCATATTCGAGAGAAAAACACGAGAGCGCCGTCGCCACCTCGAAACCCAATTCGGCGATCAGAAGTTCCTGTTTCGGCACCCTGCTGGGACGGGGATTCGAAGAAGATCATCGACATCGTCATCGCCACCAATTCTCCATCAACCATCCATGATTCCCCCATCCATGTGTGAGTAATCCCCGCTGTAGGCTGAGAGGGATGGTAGGGATTGGATGAGATATTGCGAGTATGTTTTTTATTTAAACTGGCTCTCTGTTTCTTAACCCGAAGTATCTGCAATACGACGGACGTCCTGCATCTCTTACAGTCGTTCGTTAAAATAACTCGCTTCTAAGCTCAGCGACGGTCTATCGTTTTTGCCGCTTCTCAAAAACATCCCATTAGAGGTGGGTATTTTTGAAAACCGTCAGAAATATGCTGCGTCACAGCCGGGCCGGGAACCCGGCTCCCATAAGGCCTTCTTATTACCACATTATGCAGCGAGTCGGTCGGGAGAGCCGCCTTAGGCCCGTGTACGAGAACCAGCTGAGATTATTGGTATCGTAGTAGTGTGAGAAGTTCACAATAAAGTTCATTGATTGAATCTAGGGGACACTAGATAGAAAACGGAGGGCGAAGGAAATAAAAAACAAAACTGATGAGAACTACTTACTCAACGACATTGTATGGTGAAGACCAGCACAGACTCTTCTACGGAATAAACACCGCCGTCGACATCGCGGAAATCTCCGATGACACCGCGCCGCCTCGCCGCTAACCTCTGCAGCATCATAATCTATGGGCAGCGAAGCGCCGCCGCCAGGTACGCCGCCGGCGGACAGGTCGCCGCCGCATGGAGTAGCTGCCACCATGGAGGAGGACGAGAGCGAGAATGGGTAAAACAGGAATGAAACCTACCTGGCGCGCGGATTTCTCCTCTCCTTCCGACAAAACGTAACCGAACGCAAACTCGTGTCCGCGCCGCGCCTTGTCACTATACGCGCTGGGACCCACATGCCAGGAAGGGTGTCAATCAGTGTTCATTTCGCGATTTGATCGTTTTGAAAAAGAAAAACGCTGATGTGGTGGTTTTGTGGGATTCAAACATAAACCGGTGGTTTTTCGAACATTTAGCGCTAAATTGATGGTTTTATGCCAAAAACTCGTATAATTATGATGCATGGTAGAGTATGCTAATAAACCAGACTAATTTGTCAAAAAAAAAAATCCAAAATGTAGATTAAAACCGAATAGAAGGAGTACGGTCGTGTCAACACATATGTGGCTGAGACCCAAATATGTCTATCTATCTATTACACAAAACGTACGCTCATGTCAACACATATGTGGAGAGACTCACATATGTAGAGACCCGAATTACGGTTACGTTTATTTTCCTTTTTACTCCTAGCCATTAATATTAGATCTAAAATATTAAAATAATTTGGGTGATGTGGATTGATGTGGTGTTTCTATTTCACTTTCGTATATTGTATTTTGTATATTCCACCCGTACACTTTTATAAGTCACATTTTTTATCATTTCAATTTACCAAGATACGTTGTAGAATGTATAAATCTATCTGTAAAATGAGTTTAGATTCACTCTTTATAAAAGTGAATAGAGGGAGTATAATAGATATATATATATAATAGATTAGGTCTGCAATTGCATAGTCTGAAAAAAATTGTGCCCGAAAAAGTTGAGGGGATTTAAATTCCGACGTGACATTTATGGGTGAAAACTATACTTAATGCTACCAAACAGTCTGATCGATCATCGGGCAGGTTGTTGGATGGTGTGGTGCAGAGCACGGCTACGTCTCCCAAACAACTTACACCTCACTATTAAGCCAAACCAGCCGAGCAGAGCGCCCACACGCCTCGCACGGATCCGTTCGACCAGGCCGCGTCTACCCTACGCCCTCTTCCACGGCGCCGGCAATGCCGACCTCCGACCCACACGTCGTGCTCCTCCCCAGCGCCGGGATGGGCCACCTCGTCCCTTTCGGCCGCCTCGCCACCGCGCTCTCCTCCTCCGGCTGTGACGTCTCCGTGGCCGCCGTGCTCCCCACCGTCTCCTCCGCCGAGTCGGCCCACCTGGACGCGCTCTTCGCGGCCTGCCCCGCCGTCCGCCGCCTCGACTTCCCCCTGGCCCCGTTCGACGCCTCCGAGTTCCCCGCCAACGCCGACCCGTTCTTCCTCCGCTTCGAGGCCATGCGACGGTCCGTGCCGCTCCTCCTCGGCCCGCTCCTGGCCGGCGCCGGAGCGTCCGCACTCGTGACGGACATCGCGCTTGCCTCCGTCGTCATCCCCGTCGCCAGGGACCTCGCCGTCCCCTGCTACGTCCTCTTCACCGCATCCGCCGCCATGCTCTCCCTCTGCGTCCACTTCCCAGCCTACCTTGACGCCCGCAGCGCTGACGGCGTCGTCGGCGACGTCGACGTCCCCGGCGTTTACCGCATCTCCAAGGCGTCCGTCCCGCAGGCGCTGCACGACCCCAACCACCTCTTCACCCGCCAGTTCGTCGCCAACGGACGCATGCTCGCCAAATCCGACGGCCTCCTGCTCAACTCCTTTGACGCGCTCGAGCCGGAAGCCATTGGTGCTCTGCAGAACGGGTCCGTCGCCGCCGGGTTCCCTCCGGTGTTCTCCGTCGGGCCGCTCGCGCCAGTCATCTTTTCCGCGGACGAGCCAGCCAAGGACCAAACACCTTACATGCGGTGGCTGGAGGCGCAGCCGGCGCGGTCGGTGGTGTACGTGAGCTTCGGCAGCCGCAAGGCCATCTCCAGGGACCAGCTCCGGGAGCTCGCGGCCGGGCTGGAGGCGAGCGGTCACCGGTTCCTGTGGGTGGTCAAGAGCACGGTGGTGGACAGGGACGACGACGCCGACCTCGGCGAGCTGCTCGGCGACCACGGGTTCCTGGAGCGCGTGCAGGGGCGCGGCGTGGTCACCAAGGGCTGGGTGGAGCAGGAGGAGGTGCTGAAGCAGGAGTCCGTCGGGCTGTTCGTCAGCCACTGCGGCTGGAACTCGGTCACGGAGGCAGCCGCGGGTGGGCTGCCGGTGCTGGCGTGGCCCAGGTTCGGGGACCAGCGGGTCAACGCCGGCGTGGTGGCGCGCGCTGGGCTCGGCGCGTGGGATGACCGGTGGAGCTGGGAGGGGGAGGAGGGGCTGGTGAGCGGCGAGGAGATCGCGGAGAAGGTGAAGGCGGTGATGACGGACGGAGAGGTGAGGACTAAGGCAGCGGCCGTCCGGGATGCTGCGACCAAGGCGGTCGCCGACGGCGGCACCAGCTCGGT
This sequence comes from Alopecurus myosuroides, assembly GCA_028641055.1. Classification (NCBI taxonomy): domain Eukaryota; kingdom Viridiplantae; phylum Streptophyta; class Magnoliopsida; order Poales; family Poaceae; genus Alopecurus; species Alopecurus myosuroides. The sequence continues at coordinate 37,636,077 of CM054059.1, read as the reverse complement.
GAACTTGACCCAATTCGTGCAGCGCTGCCGGGATGGAAGCGTCACCAAGTACTAGTAGGCTGCAGATTCCAAGGCGGTTTTCCCACACATGCATCTCCAAGGCCTATCTGGACCCTCCATCGGTGTGGGGATACGAGCCGGCTAGCACTGCCTACTAAAGCGCTTTGACTTTCCTAAAGATTCGTAATTACTCCCCTCTTCCTAAGTCTGGTGCCAATGCACCGCCCACTATTCACGGGCTATAGCCCCCGCCACGTCACCTTCTCTCACCACTCTCACGCCACTCTCACGGGCACGGTGCCAGTGCACGGGCTATAGCCCGGGCTATAAGATTCTCTCTCCCCACTATCGCCCGGCCTATCGCCCCCATTGGCACCGCGTCGCCCCGCTATCGCCCCTCACTCTCGCCCGGCGCGGGCGCTATCGCCTCGCTAGCGCGGGCGGTAGGCCGGGCGACACGGGCTATAGCCCGGGCGGCAGCGCCACCGCCCGCCGCCGCCTACCGCCCGCCCCTACCGCCTCCTCTCGCCCGCCACCGGGCGGTAGCGCCCCTACCGCCCCGCGCTACCGCCCCGGTTGGCACCAGCCTAAGGGCATGTACAATGGGGTGATGTCAGCCTTCCCTTAGCGTTACCACGTCAGATTTTTGCTTAGTTGGAGTGTCGGGGGGTTACCCCCGAGTAGGGTAAAGACAGGTGGTAAAGGCAGCTTACAGAAGAGAGGTTTGGTCGAGTAGCCGACTACCTGGTACTCGCTACCCGGTCGACTGCTACTCGGTCTCACCTCAAGATGATCAGAAGGAGATATCAATCGAGTTCTATCCTTTCGAGTAGAAGAGTTGGCCCGAGTACAATTGGCGGGAACAATTGGCGGGAACCTACTCGGGCCAGAAAGTCAAAGGAGCCGTTCTGACACTGGATCCAGCGTATCCTGGGTCCGTACTTGGCAGCATTCGAACTACTGTTCATCTGGGACCGGCCCGCCTGACAGTGACAGCATGGAAGCAGGCGGTGGCAGGATAAGGGGGCCCTACTCTGTGCCTAGGTACAGTGATACCAGTCTGTCCCCTAGTTTTGCCCAACGACTTTACGGAAGCAGCCAAGATTAGGAACCAAAGCTGTCAGCGGGTACTCGGAGAAAGGACGATGTGCACACTATGTCGACACTTGTCTAGATTTGGACGTATCCGGCTGGGCACCATGTATATAAGGTGCCCCGCCGCCTCCTGCGCGAGGGATCTTGCTCCACGCTCATTCTGGAACCCTAAAAACCCTAAGTTCTTGACCTAGCTCTACTCGGAGAGGAGAGAGAGGCTACTCGGTAGCGATACCATTTGTACTGTGACTACTCGGAGAAACATCATAATACATAGAGAAAGGCAGGAGTAGGGGTTTTACCTCCTCACGAGGGCCCTGAACCTGGGTACATCGTGTTGTTTGTGTTGTGTGGATCTTACCTCACGCGGCTACTTGTCGCGTGATCCCTCCCCGGACACCTCCAGCGTCCATCGTCCCCACATCTTTAGCCATCCCATGGCATCTGCCGTGACACCACCACGACAGTTGGCGCCCACCGTGGGGCAACCAGCGGCGCTGGCTGGAGTTTCTGTTCGGACGGGATCTTCTTCGGCGGAGCGTGTAGTTTGTGGCCTTGTCCACAGATTCGGCTCCTTCGACTTCGTCACCGACAACGCCGGCTGTTTCGGCGGCATGGCCATGCCCGAGGGCGGCTCGGTGATCTCCTTCGGCTCTCACCTCGTCTACGTCGCCACCGTTGCCAACAGCGCCTACCCCGAGCTGGTGCATGACGCGGAGGATCCTCCTGCGGTGATTGCAGCTCGCGGAAGGCCTGCATGCAGCTCTGCAAGCTGCGCTGAGGTGATGGTGACGGGTTTGGCGGCAAACACTGGCGCAGCTGCTACTGGCGCTGCGGCCGTCGTCGAGGAGGTTGACGACCCGCCTGCTGGTGGCAGGAATCACCGGCCCTACGAGAAGGAGAGCAACTTGCCACCTTCCACGTCTACGGTCATCCCCGCGTCTGCTGCGCGAACCGGTATGCCCACTCCCACCGACATCGAGCTCCTAGCCGCGAGGGAGCAGCTCGAGCGGCAACGCCAGGAGCTGCTTGCCGAGCAGGCGGAGTTGGAGAAGATCAGGCTTGAGCTGAGTTTAGACCAGCTCGAGTACAACAAGGCTCACGGCTTCACGCCGGTCGCCAGGAGGCCCAGCAGAGTAGGCGCTACGCGGCGCAACCTGGGTGCCGAGATGGCGACAGTTGCGGAGGTGCCCGCGCAGTCCGCCACCGCGAACACTTTCACAAGGCCAAGGTACAGCACACCCGCCAAGACGCTCAGAGCTGCACAGGCCGTGGCTGCCGAGTTGCCGCGCCTGGATGGAGAGGCGCGTCTCAGGCAGCAGGAGAGGCTCAACGAGTTGGTGTTGGAGGCCGCTAGGCAGAACGAGGAGTTCCGGAAGGCCAACCCGGGAGCTGGAGCTTCGCAGGTGGTTCACTCGCACGCGGCTAGATCTAACGATCAGGCCTCGTCTCCGCATCCTAGCCGCGAGAAGAGCCGCAGCGGGCGCTCGGGTAGAGACAGGCAAATTCAGGTGTATGACCCGGCTGCTGCCGCGAAACAGGTTGCTGTGCCGCAGCAGCCCGGGCAGAAACACAACGCTGCAAGAGCAGGCTCTCAAGCCCATCAAGCTCAAAGTCGTGCCCGAGAAGCCGCGCGTCCGGGTACTCCTCGGCAACCCGCAGCTCAGCCTACTCGGCAGAGGCAGCAGCCGCGCCCAGTGGCACCAGTCGCCAACCCGGTGGAGCAGCCCGCAGCTATGCAGGTGGATAGGTATGATGATGGCTACTCGGCTATGGAGATGGCTGGTTATGACATCCATGACCGTGTCGGTGAGCGTGTGTTGGCGCCTGGAGATGCAAGGCACCAGCTGGACCGTATCAGCTTGTCGGCGCGACTTGAGAGCACGGGTCCTCCTGGCCCCGAGTGCTTTGGCCCGCGCATCATGAACGAGCCTTCCGTGAAGGGCTTCCAGCTCGCAAGAGGCACCAAGAGCTACAATGGTAGCACCAAGCCTGAAGATTGGCTCAATGACTATGTCACCGCGGTTCATATCGCGAATGGCAACAGGAGATGGGCAGTGCGCTATGTGCCGCAGATGCTAGAGGGTCCAGCTCGCACTTGGCTCAACAACTTGCCCAAGAACAGCATTAACTGCTGGCTGGACTTCTCGGATGCCTTCATCAGCAACTTCACAAGTACATACAAGAGGCCGAATAGGCCACAGCAGCTGTCGGCTTGCAGGCAGCGAGAAGACGAGACGGACCGCGAGTACCTTACTCGGTGGAGCACCTTGAGGAACACTTGTGAGGGTGTGAATGAAGCACAGGCCATCACTTGGTTTGCGCAGGGTTGCCGACATGGCAGTATGCTTTGGCAGAGATTGCAGAGAGAGATGCCGAACACCCTGGCCGAGACCATCAAGATTGCGGATCAGTACGCACTCGGTGATCCTACTCAGCCACTGATGGACTCCTTTGAGCCGAGAAGAAACTTCAACAGCAGCAAGCGCAACGAGTTCCGCAACAAGCGCCGAGTAGATACTCGGTATGATCCTGAAGAGGTGAATGCAGTGAATGTCGGAGGCGGTGGTGGCCAAAGGCAGAAACCTGCTGGAGCCTACGGGCAGAACCAGAACCAGGGCCAGGGCAACAAGAAACCGTTCCGCACTGCGCAGTCGGGTAGCGGGAACTCCGAGCAGCCGAAGAAGTTTGTCTTCGATGACATGAAGGATGGCCCATGCAGCTTTCACACTCATCATCCCTCGAGGCCCGCTAACCACACTACTCGGCAGTGCGAGTGGTGGGATGTGATCAAGAGTGATGGCTTGCCTCCTCCTCCTCCCCTACCAGCCGCCAATGCTACTGTTCAGCCTACTCGCGCACCCGCAACTCGGCCGCCAGTTTACCCGAGAAGAGAGAATGTGAACCAAGTGGCTTTAGGAGCCAACCGGAACTTCAACAATGAGAGATACCGCAACAACAACAACAACTACAACCGCAACAACAACAACAGAGGCAACAACAACTATCAGGGCAACAACAACAACAATGGCAACAATGGGGGCAATGGCTCCAACCAGTACCAAGAGCACCAAGAGAGCTATATGATCTTCACTTCTGAGGCAGTCGACAAGCAATCACAGCACAGGCGGGCCATGGAGGTTAACGCAGTGATTCCTGCTGTCCCTCACTACATGTACTGGTGCGACCAGGAGATCAGGTGGACTCGAGCGGATCATCCTAAGGTGATGCCCAACCCGGGTACCTATGCCTTGGTGCTGGATCCTACCTTCCTGGGTCCCGAGAAGAATGTGAGGTTCAGCAAGGTGCTAATCGACAACGGCAGCAGCATCAACATTGTGTACAAGGACACACTCGAGAAGCTTGGCCTAGCCGAGAACATGATGCTGCCCAGCAAGACCACCTTCCATGGCATTGTGCCCGGGATCTCGTGCAACCCCATTGGCCGAGTGTGGATTGATGTGCTATTCGGTACCCGGGAGAACTGCCGCACAGAGCGCCTGCAGTTTGAAGTGGTGGATCATCAGAGCCCCTATCATGCTCTACTCGGCAGGCCTGCTCTGAGCAAGTTCATGGCCTCTACACATGTGGCGTATCTAAAGATGAAGATCCCTGGTCCCAATGGCATCATCACCATCTCGGGAGATTACAAGAAGTCCATGGAGTGTGCCTCTGCTAGCTCCCAGCTGGCGGAATCGATGGTGATTGCTGCCGAGAAGAAGAAGATGTACGAGGTGGTGGCCATGGCTCAGTCCGCACAAGCTGGCGCGCAAGGTGTGCCGAGTACCCAGCATGGTACTGCTTTCCAAGCTGCCAAAGAGACCAAGACAGTCCAGGTTGACCCCGAGTTCCCGGAGCGCGTGGCCATCATTGGTTCCGGGTTGGCGGAGAAATAGGAAAGCGCGCTCATCCACTTCCTCCGTGAGAATCGGGATGTGTTCGCCTGGACAAATGAAGATCTACCAGGAGTCCCGAGGGAGTTGGTTGAGCACTCTTTGCATGTGCGTCCTGACGCCAAGCCAGTGAAGCAGGCCATGCGCCGCTTCGGAGATGAGAGAAGGAAGGCCATCGGTGATCAGATCACCAAGCTACTGATAAGTAACTTGATCATGGAAGTGCTGCATCCGGATTGGTTAGCCAACCCGGTCATGGTCGAGAAGAAAAAGGAAGATCCCAAGGCTGCCACTGCATGGCGCATGTGTGTCGACTACACCGACTTGAACAAGGCATGCCCCAAGGATCCTTTCCCGCTACCTCGCATCGATCAGGTGATCGATTCCACTGCTGGTTGTGAACTGTTGTCTTTCATAGATGCCTACTCTGGTTTCCACCAGATTGCACTCAACCCTGCTGATCAAATAAAGACTGCTTTCATTACCCCGTACGGGGCTTATTGCTATCGTGTCATGTGTTTTGGCTTGAGGAATGCGGGTGCAACCTATCAGAGATGCATGCAGAAATGCTTGCATGACCAGCTCGGCAAGAATGTGCAGGTGTACGTAGATGACATTGTCATCAAAACGAATAAAACACATACTCTGCTTGCCGACCTGGAGGAAACCTTTGCTAACCTACGCAAGTACAAAATGAAACTGAATCCGAGTAAGTGCACCTTTGGTGTACCAGCTGGAAAGCTACTCGGTTTTCTGGTTTCTAGTCGGGGCATTGAAGCCAATCCTTCTAAGATAAAAGCTATTGAGAGCATGTCTTTACCGAGATCACTGAAAGATGTGCAGAAGTTCACGGGTTGTCTGGCATCTTTGAGCCGTTTTCTGGGCCGAATGGGCGAGAAGGCTCTGCCTCTATATCAGCTGATGAAGAAAAGTGACAAGTTCGTCTGGACTCCGCAGGCGGATGTGGCATTCAATGAGTTGAAAGCAATGCTAGCTAGCGCTCCCGTCTTGGCTAGTCCGCTACCCAAGGAGCCTATGCTGCTGTATATTGCTGCGACTAACCGAGTAGTCAGCGTGGTGATAGTGGTGGAGCGAGAAGAAGAAGGCAAGAGTGTGCAGCGCCCAGTTTATTATCTCAGTGAAGTGCTGTCCAGTTCCAAGCAAAACTATCCGCACTACCAGAAGATGACATATGGTGTGTACCTGGGCGCCAAGAAGTTGAAACATTATTTCCAGGAGCACCCCATTACTGTCGTGAGCTCTGCTCCCATCTCGGATATCATGGGTAACAAGGAGGCGAGTGGCAGGGTAGCCAAGTGGGCGATTGAGCTAGCCGCGTACGCTCCCGCGTATGCGAGAAGAGAAGCAATCAAGTCTCAGGTCCTGGCGGAGTTTCTCGTGGACTGGGCCGAGATGCAGTATGAACCTCCTGCTCCAGTCTCCAATTATTGGAAAATGCATTTCGATGGCTCGAAAGTAAAGGAAGGCCTTGGTGCTGGTGTCGTGCTCACGTCACCCAAGCGAGATCAGCTCAAGTATGTGTTGCAGATTCATTTCAAGGCATCCAACAATGTAGCCGAGTACGAGGCAGTGGTGCATGGTTTGCGAGTAGCAAAGGAGGTTGGTGTGCAGCGCATTATATGCTATGGCGATTCAGATCTGGTGGTGCAGCAAGTCTCAGGTACCTGGGATGCTCTGGATGCCAACATGGCATCGTATCGCTTCCTGGTGCAGTCTATGACTGGATTTTTCGAAGGCTGTGAGTTCCAGCACATTCACCGAGCAGAGAACGAAGCAGCAGACGAGCTATCCAAGTTGGGATATTCTCGGCAGTCCATCCCGGCAGGGATTGCCTTGGAGCATTTGAGGAAGCCATCCATCAAGCCTTCCCCCAACTCGGAATCCATCTTTGTTCCTTCTCTGCCAAGTGAAGAATCTGACCCAATGGAGATTGACTGGGAGAGTGCTGCAGGGAACCCGGGGACTGCCGTCCTCTACTCGGGGACTGCCATTCCCTACTCGGGGATTGCCGTTCCCTACTCGGGGACTGCCTTTCCCTACTCGGGGACTGCCGTTCTCTACTCGGGGACTGCCACTCCTTACTCGGGGACTGCCACTCCTTACTCGGGGACTGCCGCTCCGTACTCGGGGACTGCCGCCCTCAACCCAGAAGCTGTCGCATTCATCGAAGAAGTTCTCGCCAACCGGTCTGGGCTGCAGAGAAGCGCTCCTACTCCTCCTGTGCAACCGCCAGAGCTTGTCCCAATGGAACTGGACGAACCAGTGTTTCCCATACGAGAGACACCGAGTTGGGCTATGCCCATATTAACCTTTCTAAGGGACGACACTTTACCTGAAGATGAGGTGACTGCGAGGCAGATTCAGAGAAGGTCCAAGGGCTACACCATAGTCCGAGATGTGCTGCACAAGAGAAGTGCCACTGGTGTGCTGCAACGTTGTGTGAGCCCAGAAGAGGGAGAAGAAATCCTGGTGGAGATACATCAAGGGGAATGTGGGCATCACGCCTCATCTCGGGCTTTGGTCAAGAAAGCTTTTCGGCATGGCTTCTACTGGCTCACTGCACTGCAGCAAGCTGAAGATATTGTGAGGAAGTGCAACGGCTGCCAGATGTTCGCAAGTAAGATTCACATGCCTGCTTCCGAGTTGAAAACAATTCCTATCACATGGCCATTTGCTGTTTGGTGCTTGGATATGGTTGGTCCCTTCAAGCCGGCTAAAGGCAATATGACACATATTTTGGTCATGGTGGACAAGTTCACCAAGTGGATCGAGGTGAAACCTATTCGGAAGTGCGATGGGGTCACAGCTGTGAAGTTCGTGAAGGATGTGATCATGAGATATGGCTACCCGCACAGTATCATCACCGACAACGGCACCAACTTTGCAGAGGGGGCAATGGTGCGATTCTGCAGAGATAAGCATATCCGACTAGACGTTGCGTCAGTCGCGCACCCTGCATCCAATGGGCAAGTTGAGAGAGCAAATGGGATGGTACTGGCAGGCATAAAGCCAAGGCTGATTGAGCCATTGCTGAAAACACCTGGGTGTTGGCTAGAAGAGTTGCCAGCGGTGTTGTGGAGTCTAAGGACTACCCCTAACCGGTCAACCGGCTACACGCCATTCTTCTTGGTATACGGGGCTGAGGCCGTGTTGCCAATAGACTTAGAGCATGACTCCCCCCGAGTAGCCCTCTACACTGAGGTGGAGGCGAGAGAAGCTCGAGAAGACGACGTTGACCTGCTCGAAGAAGCAAGAGAGCTGACTCTGTCACGTTCGGCTATCTACCAGCAAAACCTGCGGCGTTATCATAGCCGAAAGGTGAACCCAAGGGTTTTCCGAGAAGGAGACATGGTCCTTAGGCTGGTGCAGCGCACAGCCGGGATGCACAAGTTGTCTCCTCCTTGGGAAGGGCCTTTGATTGTGAGCAAAGCGCTGCACAATGATGCATACTATCTTGTAGATGTGCGCCCATCGCAGGCGAACAGGGCAGATAAAGCTGGAGAGGAAACCAAGCGCCCTTGGAATGTAGCTCTACTTCGTCGTTTTCATTCGTAAGCAAAGATGTGTATGTACCCTCTTATCCGAGTTGAAATTCTACTCTGCAATCTGAAATTGTTCTCGGGGACTGCCCTCGTCCAAAATTGCTTTAAGTGTTTTTACTCGGCTTGGTCTTTTGTCTATTCGGTTGCTCCACTTCAGAACTCATAAGTGCATTGAGTACTGTGTTTAAACCTATATGCCAACTCTTCGACTCTGCTGCTGTCCGAAACCCGGCTTCATGGCAAGCAAGAGAACAAGCAAAAGGTCAATGAGCACATGAAAATCGCTAAGGAAGAAAGAGTGCAGGAACCGAGTAGATTGTTTGTTATTTTTATTCCCTGTTCTCGTCTTCTCGGCTAAGTGGTGGGCTGCGTTACCATGATTGTTTCTAGCGGCTAAGTATTTGCAGCCCTACTACTTGAATCTTGTGACTCGAATACCAAACAAGCGACAAGTCGCGGGTAGAGCAGAGATGAAAAGATAGGGTGAATAAGAAATGCAACTCGGGGACTCGCATGGAAACGCAACTCGGCATTAAGCCAGCGTCGTTCAATTTGATTAATGTCGAAATAAACAGAGTGGGCATAAAAACTGAGTAGCAAGCAAAACAAAGATAGTCTATTACATCTGCTCCCGGCATCCCGGGGATCTGATAAGTGTTCGAGTTGAAAGAAAGTGCAGGTTGCTTCAAGATGAGGAGGCAGTGTTCTCGGCGCTGGCTTTGGCTGCTGTTTCTTCGGCGGCGGTCTTGGCAGCAGCTTCTTCGGTGGCGGTCGTGGCAGCTGTTTCTTCGGTGCTGGCATGGGTGGCATCCGCTTCCGTCTGGACGGTGGCGGATTCCTTCATCTCGGCATCATCCTGGGTGGCCGCCTGCTCAGAAGTAGCCGTGGCCACCGAGACGAGTCCTGGAGCCGAAGAGGAGGCTGAAGCCTGGCCAGGAGGGGGCACCGTGTCGTCGAGAGCAGCACCTGAGGAGGTGCCAAAGTCGAGTGCGGCGGTGTCGATGTGGGCGTACTCGTCCTCATCGCTACTCGCGACGGCGACGTTCTTCCCCTTCTCGGCCTTGCCCTCAGGAGATTCGAAGAGGCCTTCCAAGTCAGATTCTACTTCGTCGTCCTCTTCCTCTTCCTCTTCGTACTCGGTGTCGGGCTCGGGGAGGCCCTCGATGAAGGTCTCCGTCTCAGCGCACTCCGCGACCTCGTAGGCGATCTGCTTGCGTGTGGCCACGCAGTCGGTATCTACCTCCCACTTGGAATTATTGCGCTTCCCGCGGATGAGCTGCATGTTGAGGTTTTCATACCAGGATGCTATGCAGAGAAGCATCACGTCCGCACCGGCCCGGGCTCCCGAAGCACGCCACTTCTTCAACTCTTTCTTCACATTCTTCAGCTTGAAAGCTAGGCCCTTCATGGTGGTTGGCTGAAGATCATGAGGCCAAAACAGCCTGTGGAGCTCAAAGCCCTCGTGCACCAAGTCAGTTCCGACGCCAGCCAGTTGTTCGAAATAGCCTTTGAGCACCAGCAAGCTGTCCTCGATCTCGGCTCTGGTATCTGCTGCCTCACCTTTCGCAAGGCGAGCTGCTTTGGCCTTGGCCACCGTAGGCACAGATGGGGAGTCAAGATGAGGCCAGATCTCTGAAATAGCATGTGGTAACTTCAGAACCGAGAAGAGAAGAACCGAGTAGAGGAAAACCGAGAAGAAATACGACCGAGAAGAAAAGAAGCAGCGAAGAAAAGACTTACCGGACAGTTCGTTGCGCAGCCGCTGCAGCTGGGTCTTCCAGGACTCTTCGTTGGCTATGTGCTTTTCTTGGATCAGGCGCAAGGAATCCATCTGAGCGAAGAGATCAGCGTTGGTCTTCTTTAGAGTTTCGCATTCCTGCTCAAGGGCCCTCTCCTTGGCTCTGAAAGTGGTCTCGGCCTTGGCCTTCTCGGCGATTGCTCTGTCCCTGTCAGCGCCAATGTTGATGGCATCCTGGAGTGCCTTTTGCAACTGGAGTTGCAGCTTCTCGGTCTCGGTGGTGTGATCCTTCAGTAACACAGCGGCCTGGTTGGACAGTTGGTTCTGCACCTCTGCTGGCTTGACACAATCTTGGTGTGCCTCAGCAAACAACTTGTGATCTTCTGCGAAGAGCCAGACAAGGTCAATAGAGAAGCAGTGAAGAAACGGATTCAAGATCAAACCGAGCGGACAACAAACTCACCTTCCAGCCTTTTGATGGTGGCTTCGGCGTTCTTCACGAAAGTGCGGCATTTCTCGTGCTCTTCGGCTAGGCTCTTCAGTTTCTCTGCAGAGTAGAAAAGGTTAGCGCAAAAGAAAGCATAAGCGAGCGTAAACAAAAAAAACGCATGAACCGCACAGCTAAAAGCGTACCTTGCACTTCACTCAGCTGCTGGGTGCTGTCGTTGGCGTTCTTGCTGGCTGCCTCCGCAACTGCCTTTTCCTTCTCTAAAGCAGCAATTCGCCTCCTGGCGATAGAGTGGTTCCAGAGAAGATGGCGGTATAGGTTGGTCCGCTTCAGGACGCTATCCTGAGAAGCGAGAAGAGGCAAGTTAGAAAAAGCAGAGTAGATTCAACCCGAGTAGGAGGCTACTCGGAGAGTATCCACCTACTCGGCTAGAATCTCGGGGACTGGGAGTGATGGAAAGGAGCAGAAAGGCGAATAGAAGAGAAGAAAATTCAACTCGGAAAAGATAAGGAAAACTTACTGCGTAGGCCTGCTCGATGTCCTCGGCATTCTTGCGATGCAGGAACATCTTGGCTGCGAGTGTCGCGGTCTCGGTGGAGACGGACATGGGATTGCGTCCCAAGTCAACCTTGTTCCAGTCCACGCGCATGTGGTCGATGCCGCCAAGGCTAAGACCGTGCCACTTCTCCACGCCGAGAACCTTGCTATCCCATTTGGCGTCGATGAAGCCAATGGTGTCCAGTACCTGCTCAAGGCCTTTTGAAGTTATTGGTTTGTCTTGGACTCCACGAGAAGCGATGTTGACAGACTGGGGTTGGCTTGGATCTGGAGGAGGGGAGTTCATGGCTACAACCTTCCTTCCCCTCTGGATAGCTAAAGCTTTGTCCTTGGGAGGGAAGCCGATTGAGTGCTGATGGCTAACCTCAATCATGTACTCCGGGTAGCAAGGCTGGCCAGCAGCGCGAGCATCAGCTGAGAGCGCGGCGGGAATCGGGCCAGACTCGTGGATCACGAGTGCTCCACCTGAGGCTGGTAGCGGCACTTGGTCTCTGGACCGCTTCTTCGTCCTTTCCTTCTCGGGATCTTCAGTTTTCTTCCCGTCAGCTCTGGCCTTCGCCTTCTCGGCGGCTTCCTTCTCGGCCTTGGCCCCTTCAGCAGCTTCCTTCTCGGCCTTGGCCTTCTCAGCAGCTTCCTTCTCGGCCTTGGCCTTCTCAGCAGCTTCCTTCTCGGCCTTGGCTTTCTCAGCAGCTTCCTTCTCGGCTGCCCTTCTGTCAACCTCACCCTTCAGAGCATCCAGGGCTCGTTGCCTGGTTACTCGCCCGGCAGGAGGGCTGGATGTATCCTTGGTCTGCGGCGGCGAGGAGGAGTTCGGCGGTGTAGGGCCTTGCGCAGTGGGTGGTGCCACGGATCCGTCGCCTGCTGCAGCTCCTGGCTGGGCGCTACTTGGTGCGTCGCCCGGCTGCACGCTGCTCAATGGATAAGCATCTCTTGTGGTGGCATCCGTGGCGGTGGTGTCTTCTACTCGCTGCTCGGTAGCGAGATTCTCTTGTGCAGCAGCCCCCGTGGTGGGCTGCTCTTGCTCTGCTTCTGGCCGCTCGTCGGCGGCGTTGTCTTGCATCCCTTGATCTTGATTCTCCTCGGCATTGCTAGCCGGAGGAGAAGGGGGTCTCTCGTGGTGGACGGTAGTGTCCTGCGCTGCTGGCTCTGACGCTGCTCCTTGTGCATCGGCGGTTTGTGGATTGGCAGCAGCAGTGTTGGCGGTGTGGTCCTCATCATCATCGATGTTGATCAGAGGTACTGATGATTCCTTAGCTTGGTCGGACGCGAGAGCTGCGCTCGCATCCATGGGAGGTCTGTAGAGAAGGAAGAAACCAGAAATTAGAAGGAATTTGGGGAAAATAGTACCGCGCGAGAAGGGAAACGACCGAGAAGAGGGCTTACGCGGTGGTGGACTTGAGCTCTCGTCTGGACCTCTTCACGACCACCTTCTTCTCGGCGGGTTTCTTCCTCTTGGCAGGAGGCGCTGGTGCTCCGCTACCAGTCCGTTTGCGGGTCTCAGGAGCGGCGACGGACAGAGGCTTGACGACTAGTGGCGCATCGCCCTCGTTCTCGTCTTCGTCCTCGTCGTCCTTTTCCGCGGCAACTTCATCTGAGAATCCAAGAGAAAAAAGGAAGGAATCAGAAACAGCAAACGAGGGACTGGTGCTTCTCGGAAGCAAACAGAATGAAAGTGTAGTTACCGTCAAAGTCTTCATCAGACCAGGTGCGGAGAGCGTCGCGCTTGTCAGTAGTGGGGGAGCGAGAGAGGTTGGACTGCTCCGCGGCATCAAGAGAGGGCACATCGTCCTCCTCACGATCAGGAGACCAGTTGCCCTCAAAAACCTCGCAGCTCTCGATTATCTGGCGAGTGAGAACCTGAAAAACAAAGAAGGATCACAGACTAGCCGAGTACCAGGAAGGAATTCTACTCGGATAGGCGTGCAGGTACAAAGCACACAAAGCCTAGGCAGTTTACAAAGCATTCTACCCGGATAGGCGTGCAAACACAAAGCATACTAAACATAAGCATGTTTGCTGAAAGATCTTACTCGGAAGGGCGTGCAGGTATAAAGCACATCGAGCCTAGGAGTTGTTCTCGAGTAGGTTATCCGGCAAGGCGTGCAAGCACGAAGCACATTAAGCCTACGCAATCCGGCTAAGTATCCTACTCGGTGCAGAAGACGATCGCTACTCGCGGCAGGAGGAGGAATTATCTACTCGGAAAGTAAATGCAGAGAGCAAAGTAAGAAAGGCGTACCCGCTCAATTGGCTTGGTACGGCTGTACGGGACGAACCCGTATTGCCAGTGGTCGCCAAGATTTGTCGTCAAGATGTTCCTTGCGTGCCAGGGAACATCGATGTTGTCAATCTCGATGGTGGTTGTCCTGGTGCAGTCGCGGGGGCCTCCCACGTAACACATGAGATGGCAGCGCTCCTGCAAGGGCAGCACTCGGCGCTGGATCCAGCAAGCCACCGGATCGTCATTCTTGAGACCTTGCGCCTTCAACCAGCCGAGTCTATTCTCCATCTCGATGGCGTCCTCGTCATTGACGGGCTTATCCTTCCAGTACATCCCGATCGGAGCGCGATTGCTCCATACGGGCAAGTTGATTCGATCGTCCACGATGGCTCCTTCCGCGGCGGCAACGTTCCTGACGTAGAGGAACGTCTTCTGCCACAGCTTGACGGAGTCCAGCCCCTTGATGCGGGGGTGGTTCGTCCCGGACCGCTGCACCATCATGGCGCAGCCGGTGTCGGTGGCGCGGGCGACGCCCGCGGAGTCTTTCTTCCCGGTGGATTGCTGGCGCAAGTGGAAGTACCTGAGCCACGTCTCCCACGTGGGCCGGATGCCGAGGAAGGCCTCGCAGACCACGGCGTGGTAGGCGAGGAAGACGACGGCATTGGGGGGCAGATGATGCATCTGGATGCCGAAATGATTGAGGAACTTCCGCAGGAAATCGGAGGCGGGCAATCCGAACCCGCGCTCAAAATGCGACAGGAAGACGACGCGCTCTCCTTCCCGCGGGGATGGCACGAGTTCACCGTCTGGCGCCCGGCACTCCACGCCGGGAGGAACTCGCCTGGTATTGACGAGCCAGGCGCAATCTTCCGCGGTGACGGAGGAGCCGGCCCAGCCAGCTTTGGCCATTGCTGCGGGTGGAAGGAGTGGAAGATTTCGAGGGGAGTTGGTTGGGGGATTGAGCCCGCGGCGGCGCGAGAGCTTGCGCGGCGGCGGAGAGCTCGGTGGCGGAGAAGAGCAGGAGACGAAGGAGGAATAGTGCAAGGGAAGGGGAAAAGGAAGTTACCGGCGGAGGTATTTATATCTCCTCCGCGAGTTTACCGTTACCGTCGTGGAAGTGGGATCGATTGTGGCGTGTGGTGGATCCTGTGGCCGGCTAGAAACGCACACAAGCGCCGGTTGCGCGCGTAATGGCCACAGTTGATCCCACCACCGAATCGTGGCCTATAACTACACTTGATGGGACATGACGGCCGGTGGGCCCACTGCGTGAAAACTGGACACGTGGCAGGTCGTGTCCTGGGCAACGAAACGACGAGGTCGTGGATGCTTGACACGTGTGCAGTTGCTGCGCGAAGGGCTGGATTGGGCTCTGTGCTGCAGAGGCTCAATCTGAGAAATTTCTCTAAGTCTTTTTTACTCGGTTACAGAGTAGAAAGCAAGTGCTACTCGGGAAAGAGGAAACTCAAGGTACTTTCCAGATAGCTACTCGGAGGTTCTACTCGGCATCTTGAGGTTCAAGGGCTGAGATGCAAAGGCTGGTTTTAAGCTGGCAGAGCCTAGTGAACAAGTTCGCAAGACTCAACCAGCTTCGGGGACTGCTGTCGGGGGGTTACCCCCGAGTAGGGTAAAGACAGGTGGTAAAGGCAGCTTACAGAAGAGAGGTTTGGTCGAGTAGCCGACTACCTGGTACTCGCTACCCGGTCGACTGCTACTCGGTCTCACCTCAAGATGACCAGAAGGAGATATCAATCGAGTTCTATCCTTTCGAGTAGAAGAGTTGGCCCGAGTACAATTGGCGGGAACAATTGGCGGGAACCTACTCGGGCCAGAAAGTCAAAGGAGCCGTTCTGACACAGGATCCCGCGTATCCTGGGTCCGTACTTGGCAGCATTCGAACTACTGTTCATCTGGGACCGGCCCGCCTGACAGTGACAGCATGGAAGCAGGCGGTGGCAGGATAAGGGGGCCCTACTCTGTGCCTAGGTACAGTGATACCAGTCTGTCCCCTAGTTTTGCCCAACGACTTTACGGAAGCAGCCAAGATTAGGAACCAAAGCTGTCAGCGGGTACTCGGAGAAAGGACGATGTGCACACTATGTCGACACTTGTCTAGATTTGGACGTATCCGGCTGGGCACCATGTATATAAGGTGCCCCGCCGCCTCCTGCGCGAGGGATCTTGCTCCACGCTCATTCTGGAACCCTAAAAACCCTAAGTTCTTGACCTAGCTCTACTCGGAGAGGAGAGAGAGGCTACTCGGTAGCGATACCATTTGTACTGTGACTACTCGGAGAGACATCATAATACATAGAGAAAGGCAGGAGTAGGGGTTTTACCTCCTCACGAGGGCCCTGAACCTGGGTACATCGTGTTGTTTGTGTTGTGTGGATCTTACCTCACGCGGCTACTTGTCGCGTGATCCCTCCCCGGACACCTCCAGCGTCCATCGTCCCCACATCTTTAGCCATCCCATGGCATCTGCCGTGACACCACCACGACATGGAGGAGAGAGAATTAAGAGAAGAAAGGTTGCCTTCTCTTAGCTAAGTGATGATCTCTTAGAAAATAAGAGAAGGCTATTCTCTCCATTGTACAACATGTCTTCTCTTAGACACACAATTTTCTACCAAATATAATTATTTCTCATTAATTGCTAATTAATTATTAGGGATAACAATAAGAGATAATGCATTGTATAAATTATATGTTTGCCTTCTCTAGATGACATGGATAGCTAAGAGAAGGCGTGCCTTCTCTACCATTGTACATGCCCTAAGTACCTATCATGTTTGCCTAAAATGCCCTTTCAGTCGTCACTTTGACCTGAGTCACTTTGGCTGTATTAATTACTATACTTTTCTTATGGAAAATTCCATACGCATACATCCAGCATGGAAAATTTCAGCAACCAACAAAACTGAAGATCATGTTTTAATCCATTAAGGGGGATTCAGGTGGTAACATGAATTTTCTGGATCATGCACGAACATGAAATGTGTGCTCTTTTTCCTTGCATTAAGAGGAAATTTTCTAATGAATTAACAGGAGTGGCATTAGCAAGGTTTTCAAATTTGCATTAACAAGCATTCTTCGGATCTTGCATTCCAGAAAAAATATAAATGAATTAACAAGTAACAACATTTTCAGAATAGCATGATTTCACATGATTGATAAGGAAAAAACAAAAGATCCACAAGAGCTGCAGCAACATTGTCCTAAAAAAAATACATTTACAATGTAAAAAATCCCCCCCACACACATTCATAATAGGAATCTGAATATTTCTTGATTTTGTGCAACTTTCAATAATCATATGCGTGGATTAACGGGAATTTTCGTATAACCTAAGAACAATCAAAATTCCATCTATTACCAAAAATATTTCCTTACATGAACCATACAAAAAAAACCTGAAATCTTAGATGAAAAAAAAGAATCCATATCACATAGATAAAGAGATTTCGGGCTTGTGCATCCGATATTTACAAAGAAAGTGACCAAACAAAATCAAGAAATTTCTTCCAGATGCACCAAGAAAAACGGATCTAGATCTCGAGAGAAGAAAGGGCACGTGCTGCCTGGATTCAGTGGAGACGACTCCTTGCTGGAGATGTACGAGCCACGGCAGGCTGTGGCGTCGGTGATGGTGCTGTGCCGTCTTCCACGGCGAGCGGCGCCGCCCAGATCCAAGCCAACGTCGAAAATGGAGCGGCCGGCCGCCGCGCTCCGCATGGCGCCGCCTTCCACGGCGAGCGGCGCCGACGTCCCGGACGCGGCCGCATCTCTCACCGCTGTATCTTCCTTCCGGCGAACGGAGCGAGATGGCTTAGAGCTGATTACCGGGAGAAAAGGGGTTACGGGGTCGTGTGGCTGGCTCCCAGTCTTTTCTCCACCAAGAAGAAAATCTAATGACTAAACTACCCATCTATGATGGCCCGGTCCACAACTGGCTAAACGCGATTTTGGCGAGGAAATTATATGCATGCATGGGCCAGAGCGAAAGATTGTGTTCACACGGAAGGACATGGTCAAAGCTCGTGGACAAATCTCCAACAGGCTTGGATGGCCACGATACGTCCGGGAGATCCATGTAGGTGCGGTTTTGAGTTTCCGCTGCAGATTCACGTGAAGCGTTTTATGGAAGCAAGTAGTACGAGTAAAAGTGTTTTCGGAAATGCGAAACCACACACCTACGATTGGACCCCTACTATTAGACCATTCATTTGGTCAATACGTTGGAGATTCGTGGTACAGTTTTTTTAAAGACAAGTCCTCCCACCTCACAATATGTAAATTGCACAACCCATCTTATACTTTTAGCTTTTATCAAGTACTCCCTCCGTATCGAAATGTAAGATGTTTTAGCATTTCTTAGACAAAACGAATCTAGACATGTTTTTAGTGTAAGATGCAAATGAATTTTTACACTAAACCATGTCTAGATACGTTTTGTCTAGAAAATGCTAAAACATCTTATATTGTGATACGGAGGGAGTACGTGTCTCCCTGTTGTTCTTATTACTTTATTTTTTCCCTATATTTTTCATAAATAATTCCAACCAGATTAAGAAAATTAAACTATAGTATTACATATATGTTTTTTTATCTCTATATAATAATCAACCAAAATAAATATGTAAGTTTCATATAAGATTTTTCACAGAAATATTCAAAAGTTTGACTTCAATATTTTTAACATAATTTTTTACCCATGAATATTAACGAAAATTCATATAAGTCTCATACATTTTTTATGTAAGATTTTCACAGAAAATATTCGAACATGTTCCACAATTTTTTTTCCAGGAAATTAAACTATATTACATCTAATTTTTATCTCTAAAAGAATAATCAAGAAAATTTATATAAGTTCAATAAAATATTTTTATATAATATTTTCAAAATTTCAGCAAGTTTTATACACGTAGCAAAGTTTGATAGATGAGTGGAAAATACAACAAATTTACAGAAGTCCTTGCGAATGTACTAATTCAGATGAATCACACATGATTCATACTATATTTATAGAAGGTTTGCATAGGAATAAAATCCATACATGTATAATAAAAAAGATTTGTACAAAGATTCATACCTAATCCACTCAAAAGTCAATACAAAAATGCCGCAGACTAGAAATTTGACCCAAAAAGTCAGAGATTTGACAAGATCTATCTTTATGTTTCCAAACAAAAATAAAGAAAAATTTGAGAAGAGGCTAGATCCGGCGCAATGTTCCTGGTGTAGAAGTGGTTCTGCAACAGAGCCGTGGGAGACCGGATGTGTGGCAGCTCGGAGAGGACGAGCTCGGGTACAACAGCAGCACAGCCTTGGCGACGCCGGCCCTTCCGAGCTCGGGTGGGATCAGTCTCGCCCTGCCTCCAACCGGCGCCGCCATCGGAGGAGACCCTTGTCCGGTCCTTGTCGTGCCGCCTGGAGCCGGTGGTCGTCGTTCCGCCACCAACCGACGCCGCAGTCGGAGGAGGCCTGGTCAGTGTCCTTGTCACGCCGCCCAGAGCCGGCCGTCGTCGACCCGCCTCCAACCGGCGCCGCCATCGGAGGAGGCTCTGGTCCGCCGGCTGGAGGCCACACGCCAGTAGGGGAGCAAGTCGTTCTCTCCAGCCACATGACGGAGCACGATCTCGACGGGAGCACCTCCTCCTCTCCCGCGCACCGGGACAGCCTGTCGCACCCGGACTTCTAAAGGATACTCGCCGTTCCGTTGAACAGTAGTAGATTGGATTACGGGGCTTACCGGCACCCGCGTCCTCTTACGAGTAGGCCAACACACGTATGTGTGACAACCAACCCCTATCTGTTCAGCGTCGACGTAAACTATCCCAAAGAAATCAGGATACTACCATTGACATACTTCATACCATACACACATGGTACGTCAACGGCTTGTAACAGAATGATAGCACAACATATCTCTAAGACACAAAAGATGGAAATAAGTTGCAAATGGCTCTCACTAGAGCAGAGATAGCAAATACAATCATCCAGAGGACACATGTCCCAACATAACATCATTACAACACAGCGGAAGCATTCAAAAGGTCTGAGTACCGACAAATCCAAATAGGCTTAAGAAGCCGGGAAAGAAAGAAGGACGGAGCCCATCCACGTAGTCTCGGATCCTGCCCGGGTCCGCTATCTACTCGTCAGCAGCCTCGTCAAACTCCACGTAGTAGCCGTCACTGGGATCCTCGTAAGCGTAGTCTGCGGAAACCACAGCCCCAAAGGGGTCAGTACATAAACGTACTGGCAAGCAAGACTCACAGTTCACCAAAGTGTAACCCGTCAACACCAAGCACATATGCTTTGGGTTCAATGGAAGAAAGGGGATATAAAAGATGCTGCAACTGGCTGCTCTAACCAACTACAGAGATACTACCACTTCCGGCTAACAGAAAGAAGATAAGATAGCGTATCGTAACCAACTATAACTACCACCAAACAAACCCATCCTGGATCTCGCCCCTTATCCAAAGAAGCAATCCGAGGATAACTCACACAGTTGGATTAGTGAATAATGGATCAAATTGTTGTGTCAATAAGCCTATTACTAGTCAGGTAGCATTAGTTAGGTGTAAGCAATGTTCATGATATCGCTTATCGGGAATTCATCGGTCGACCCCCGATAAGTGGTAAATCGGCCGATTTATCAGAATATCGGTCGAAATATCGGAATATCGGCCAAAATATCGGCCAATTTATCTTATCGTCTAGACACCGATAAGCGATAAATCGGCCGATTTAGCAGAATATCGGCCGATATTTTGAACAGAGGGTGTAAGTTGTTCTGAGTACTTGTTAGCCAGTACTTTCACCAAGTCAACCATAACCGCGGAAAACACAGCTTCTCGAGAAGATTTATCCCTGCAGGGATGCACCAATTTGGCCGTACACGTAAGAATAACCCGCCAGATGGGATGCCTCCCACCAAGCGGGGCACTCAACACAACTCAACTCTTCTTCGCATCAAGCCCAAAGCACCTTGGGCGCACGGCTAATCGAGCCCCGAAGAAAGGGGACCCTCATAGCACTCTAAGAACGTGTCCCCCTATATGCCGACTACAAAAGTTCCACCCTGCGCTGGGCTCGCAAAAACATGCATGCGGCAAATGGAAAACACGAACTAAATGAGGCGATTTGGACGAGATGTGAATCGAATCAAATTGAGGGGGCGCCCATACACGCTTCCCACATGCGGGTAGTGCGCTCATCATGGATCAGTAGACAAGACCCTTTTCCTATTAGGGTCGACACTAGCAGGCCTCAAAACCACACAGGGCCTCCTGCCGGTGCCTTATCAGCATATTATTATTAACGGGTTGATTGATTAACATCGAGCCCCCAGAACATAAGAGAAATATAGTAACAGAAAGTAACGGGTAACAGACTCGAGCAAAACAACCTAAGCATGCTAGTAAGACACTGGCTCAAACAATGGGGTTGTAGGAGTGGAGGTGAGGCAATATCAGGGTTAAGAGATTCATGTGATAGGTTCGTAACAGAAGCAACGATACATATGGCTAGCATAAATAGACAACGGAATGTATCGGTAACCAATGTTGAAAGGAACACAGTGGTTCATGTGAGTGATAACTTGCCTGCAAACTCAGCAGCCTGGTACTGAGCTAGATCCTCAGAAGGGGTGCTGTAAGTATCGTCTGTCTCAACGTCGTCGTCTATCCGAGAAGAAGCAAACAAACAATGCAGAAAGATAACAATCAATATCATGGCATAGTGCACAATCATGGGATGATGCATGTCAAGTTAATGGATGCATCAAAATAAGCTAATTGACATGGTAACACAATTTAAATGGACCCTTATACAACTTGATTGCATATGGAAAAGGTCCATGAATTAAGGTGGAAACAAATGATCTACAACTGATCAACATGTGTAAGTTGTTTAGCATGATGCATGCATGATGATAACAATAAGAAAACAACAATAGATGCAAGTGGAAAATGAACTCTAACAAGTTTTGAAATTATTTGTTAAGTTAAGAAATGTTGGGTTCTTAAAGGGGTCACACAAGCATTTGTTGTTTTCATCAAGTTAATTTGTTCAAAACAGATAACAAAGTTCATGTTTGATAAGAACACACAATTTTGGGTGGATTACATGTTTCAATTATTGGAAAAGGAATTACAATGATTTAATTATGAATTAAACAAGTTAAACAAGATTTAATTGGAATTAAACCAAGTATGAATATTAATTGAATTTTTATTTGTTCAAAACATTATTTAAAATTCATATTTGAGAAGATTATGTTTTTATGGTTTGAAAACATATTTTGCATGTTCAAAGATAATTTAACTTGAGCAAGTTATGAATTTAGCAAATTTAAATGATTTAAACAAGATTTAAATTATTTAAGCAATTTTAATTATGCAAAACATGAAACAAAATTTATATTTGAAAAGGTGGTTTGAAATAGCATGGAAAACATATTTTATTTGCATTATTTGGATTAAGTATGAATTAGTTATGGATTTTATCAAATTTCAAATGAATTGTTTGAATTTGAAATTTGGATGCATTTGAATTAGTCAAAACAGAAAACAAAGGGTTGGAATAGATAGAGAATTAAATTTGAGGCAGTGCACATATTTTATTTTTATTATTTGGGTTTATAAAATAAAAGTTATTAGCAGTTTAAATTAGAGGACCCTTCTGTAATTAGTAAGGACCTAAACTGAAAAAGAAAAGGATAAAATCCTTTTGCACCGTGCAGCTAACTACCCAGGGCACTGCCAGTGGGCCCTGGGCCAGCGTGTGCTTGCGTGGCAAAAGTGTGGCTGACAGGGGGGGCCACCCTGTCAGCGCTGCGCGAAAAAAAGGTTGGATTATTTCCGCGCCGCGGGGGCTCGAACCCCCGACCTGGGCGCGCAAGGAAACAGCGCACTGCCACTGCGGTGGTGAACGTTTGCTTGTCAGTATACCACGCGCGAACAGGTTTAGGTTCAGATCGCGAACCTGAATTTTTACTGACGAAAGATTGCACCTTTCTGAACCTGACGGAAACGCGCGGTGGCCGGCGGCGAGCTACGTGCGGTGGATGGATGCGGTGCGTGCTGGTGTTGCGTGTGGGGTGCTGCGGTGTGCGCGGTGTGCAGAGAGGGAACAGGGAGGAGGAGGACAAGAGGCTCACCCCCGTTGTAGTTGAGCAGAGGCTCGGGGCAGACGGTGGCCGGAGAGGTTCAAGACGGCGGCGGCGATCCAGACGGCGTCGAGCTCAACGAAGATGTCCACCAGCTCGAGGGGACTACGGGGATTTCGTTCCCGTAGTTATCCTGGACGGAGGAGCACGGCAGCGACGGTGGGCATGGTGGGTTCAGTGGGCGGCGCTCCGGTGAGGTGGTTGCAGAGAAGAAATTGCGCCGGGGAGAGAGGAAAACGACGGCGCTCTGCGAGGTAGGAGGGAGATAGGGGGTAGGGCTGCGCTCGGGAACCCTAGGGGTAGCCTAAATAGGCTAGGGGGCGCGCGATCGGCCGTCGCTCTGCCACTGTGCCGCCGTGGCACCGGTGGATGCCTCACCGTACAAAAAGAAGAAGGAGGAGGCGATCGAAACGGTACGCGGGCCAGGAGAAAAGGTAAGTGGGCTGGGCCGCGCACTGCCCCCCCCTCTGGCCGTTTTCTTTTTCTATTTTTGGTTCTGTTTATTATTATTTTTTTTTGCAGAAAATAGAAATGGAAGAAAAAGATGAGTTTTGAGTTAGCAAAAATCTTAGAAAAATTTGTGTCAACTCCTTAATGGAATAGTAACCAAATGCAAGGTTTGGATTTCAAAAATGATTGAATTATGGTGCTGTTTGTGAATTAATTCAAATTTGGAAGAATTTGCTTATTAAATGATTATTATTGAAAACAAACTTTTTAATAGGGTGAACCCTATTGTTTAATTAGAACAAATGATTGGGGTTATTTTGTTGATTTTCATACGTTGAAATTGGGTACTGTTTGTGGTTTGAATTGAATTTTTAATAACATTGGAAGTAATTGATTGATTAAAAACCACTATTTTAATAGTTGAACATTATGGAATAATTGTAAACAAAATGGTTGTTTTGATTGAACTTTTTAGTTGGAAAAATTGTAACAGAGCAAGTATGAAGCAAAGTGTTTGAAAATTGTTTGAATTTCAATTATGAAAACAAAGAAAAACAGATGCAAACAAATAGGAAACAAATGCAAACAAGGAATGAGTATGATGACATGATGCAAAACTTTATTTAAACAAGAAATCAAACATTCTAGGGGTGTTTTTCATACTTGGGATGTTACACAGCCTGGCTCTGCTCTCCCGCCGCCGGAGTCGGAGGGAAGTCGACGAGAGCACCTCCTCTCCTCTCCCGCCAGAGTCGAAGGGAGGGCACCGGGATCGATCTGAGTCGGAGAGAGGACGCGGGAGCACGACCTTCGCTCCGGCCAGTAGGGGACGCGGGAGCACGTCCTCCCCTCCGGGCATCCGCATGGCAACACTAGAGGGGAGGGGCCGAGAGAGGTGGAGCTCGGGGCGGTGCTGGGGCCACGTGAGAAGAGGATTACGGAGGTGGAGATGGAGGGCGAGGGAGAGGTGGCTAGACGCATGGCGAGGAGCCCGGCCGGATCTGGCTCGCCGCCAGAAGGAGGAAGTCGGGGGAAGAGGAATGGGGTCAGCGGGGCACGGGAAGTTAAGGTTTGGATAGGGGTTCGGTGGAGGTCATTCGCCTAGGGAGTGGACTTTGGGTTACTTAGATTATTGCTGAGGGGTGATTTTGTAAAAAATGCATGGAGACTTGACTGTTGTCTCTTACGCCAATCTTACTGAAATCAACGGTGGTGATAGTACGGGGGAACCAGCCTACGTGTGGTAAATCCGCACTCCTGCGCTCTATCGCGTCGCTACAAATGCTCACGTCTCGCGCTGTCGGATGGGAAGTGCTGGGCGTCACCCCGGGGCTCCAAAATTTCCAGCCCCGGGTCCCCGTGCTGACACGTGTCGCTCCCCCACTCTGTTGTTGGACATAAAATTTATAAAAGATGTATTGAAGTTGACAAAGATAAAGTTGAAGCAATTGAGAAAATGCCCTATCCCAGGGGTGTCAAAGGTATTCGTAGTATTCTTGGTCATATTGGTTTCTATAGGAGGTTTATTAAAGTTTTCTCTAAAATATCAAAGCCTCTTACTAATCTTCTCCAAAAATATGTACCTTTTGTTTTTTATGATGATTGTAAAGAAGCTTTCGAAATTCTAAAGAAGGCTTTAATTTCTGCTCCTATTGTTCAACCACCTGATTGGAATTTACCCTATGAAATAATATGTGATGCTAGTGTTTTTGATATAGGTGTTGTTCTTGGACAGCGAATATATAAGAAGTTGAATGGTATTCATTATGCTAGTGAGACTCTTGATTCCGCTCAAAATAATTATGCTACCACTGAAAAATAATTTCTAGTTGTAGTTTTTGCTTGTGATAAGTTTATACCTTATATAATTGATTCGAAAGTTACTATTCATACTGATCATGCTGCTATTAAGTACCTTATGGAAAAGAAAGATGCTAAGCCTAGGTTTATTAGATGGATGCTAAGCCTATTCATATTGTAGATAGGAAGGGTGCTAAAAATCCTGTTGCTGATAATTTTTCTAGATTGGAAAACAATTCTTATGACCTTATTCATGTTAATGATAGTTTTCCAAATGAACAGTGGGCTGCAATAAAAGTAAGCTCGCGAGATAGTCCTTGGTATGTAGATTATGCCAACTTTATTGTTTGCAAGTACTTGCTCCAACCTTTACAGCTCAGCAAAGAAGGAATTTTTTTTATGACTTGAGGCATTATTTTTGGGATGACCCACACTTATAGAAGAATGAGTAGAAGGTATTATGCGAAGATGTGTTCCAGAACATGAACAATGAGAGATACTGAGAAAATGCCATAGTAGTGCTTATGGAGGACATCACGCTTGAGACAGAACTGCACAAAAGGTTCTACAATCAGGTTTCTATTGGCCTACTCTTTTTAAAGATGCAAGAAAGTTTATTTTATCTTGTGATTAATGTCAAAGAGTTGGTCATATTTCTAGACGCAATGAAATACATATGAATTATTCTCTTGTTATTGAACCATTTGACTGTTTGGGATTTGACTTTATTGGTCCATTTCCTCCTTCGAAAGGTTATACTCATATACTTATTGTTGTTGATTATGTTACTAAGTGGGTAGAGGCTATACCTAAAAATAGTGTTGATGGGGAAACCTCATTGAAAATGATTAAATATGTTATTTGTCCTAGGTTTGGTGTGCCTAGATATCTTATGACTGATGGAGGTTCTCACTTTATTCATGGTGGTTTTAGAAAAACCCTTGCTAAATATGATGTTAATCATAGAATTACCTCAAATTATCATCCCCAAAAAAGTGGGAAAGTAGAATTATCAAATAGAGAAATTAAATCTATCTTACAAAAGACTGTTAATAAATTTAGGAAAAATTGGGCTAGTAAGCTAAATGATGCTTTATGGGCTTATAGAACTGCTTATAAAAATCATATGGGTATGTCTGCTTACAAAATGGTTTATGGAAAAGCTTGTCACTTGCCTTTAGAATTAGAACACGAGGCTGGTAAGAAAAGGTTGCTTGACTTGAGTTCTTTGGATGAATGGAGAAGTGAAGCTTATGAAAATGCTAGACTCTTTAAAGAGAAAGTTAAAAAATGGCATGATAGGAGAATTCTTAAGACAGAGTTCCATGTTGGTGAGAAAGTTCTATTGTATAGGTCTCGTCTCAGATTTTTTGTAGGAAAATTACTCTCGAGATGGGAATGACCTTTTGTTATGGAAGATGTGTATCTTTCGGGTGCAATCAAAATTGTTTCACTTAAAGATAACACTACACAAGTGGTGAATGGGCAAAGACTCAAACATTATATTTCTGGATATTCTTATAATGAAGATGTTGATATTATTCAAGTGGTGACTCCGGAAGTTTTTATTAAATAGAAAATTCAAGAAACTGCAGAGTCTGTTTTTGAATAGGTAACAGTTTCGGTAAGAAAATGTTCGA
Organism: Alopecurus myosuroides; assembly: GCA_028641055.1. Taxonomy (NCBI): domain Eukaryota; kingdom Viridiplantae; phylum Streptophyta; class Magnoliopsida; order Poales; family Poaceae; genus Alopecurus; species Alopecurus myosuroides. The sequence goes on along the minus strand of CM054059.1, from coordinate 37,609,490 downwards.
GTTTGACTCTCTAACACATATTTTTGTTGTTTTTATTAAATATGAAATTTACAAGACGAAAAGGGGTAGGAAACGGTTCCCGAGGGCACCACACCATGCCATGATGTGGGCCCACCCCTGGCCACGCCACCACATGGTGTGGGCGCCTTGCAGCCCGTCTCCGACCCGTTTTCACCATGTACCTCCCTTTCATTATGAAACTTTTCGCTATATTATCCCACAGATCCCCCGAGGTCCGTATATCGTTTTCTTGTCGTGTTTTCATTTCGATCTGTTTCTATCAGGAATTGTTCACAGTTTTAGAGGCATCATGGTCTCCGCCAACAACGACAAGGGGAAGGAGAATTTGTAAGATGATCTCCAAGGTCCTAAGCTGGAGGAGGAGGTCAAGAGTGATGCTGAAGGAGAAGTAGTAGAAGACCCGCGTGTGTACCCTCGCGCCACCTTTGCAAGCATTAGAGTGGTAGAAAACTGCTATGTGTTGTTGGGATACCCCAAGAGGAGGGTGTGATGAGCACATCGGTAGGATTTTTCCCCTTAGTTAAGAACCAGGGTTATCAATCCAATAGGAGAAAGAGGATCTTCGGAAGGTTGATGCCACTGACGGTGGTGCTGGTGCTTCACCGGTGTCAGCAACAACGTGGAACCTGCACACAACACAACCAAAATACTTTGCCCCAATGGTACAGTGAGGTTGTCAATCTCACTGGTCTTGGTGAAAACAAAGATTAGACGTATAGTGTGGAAAACAGTTGTATGCTTCCAGAAAGTAAAGAGAGGACGAAATTGTTGTGGTTTGATTAACAGTCTGGAAAATGGACCGGGGTTCATAGGTTCACTAGTGGTGTCTCTCCATAAAAGATAGCATGCTGGGTGAACAAATTACAGCTGCGCAATTGACAAATAAAGGTTGCACCGTGGTGCACATTATAACATGATGATTAATATGATATTTAGTGCGGGCATTACAACAAGATACATAGACCGACATCCATCTGCATCTATGACGAATAATCCATCCTCAGGTTATCATCTGAACCCCCTTAGGTATTAAGTTGCAAGCAACAGATAATTGCATTAAACAAAGTGTGTAACGTAAGCAATGATTATACACGTGGGTACTCTCACCGCTGTTTTCTCCCTAATGGCAACAACCCATCCTCCCCCTTCATGTTTCTGTCACTCGAGCAAGGCAACAAGGAGGCATGAACCCACTATCAAGCATAAATACTCCATCTTGGAGTCACTAGCAACCACTTGGCCAGAGCAACCACTAGCAACGGAAAGCATGCAAGATCACAAATAACATATGCAATAAAGACTATAATCCACTTGGCATAAGTTCAATATCATCGGATCCCAGCAAACACAGCATATAGAATTACATAAGCAAAATCTCGATCATGATAGGCAGCTCATGAGATCTAAACATGGAGGCATATTAGGATGAGACAACCATCTATCTACTGCTATGGACCCGCAGTCCAGGGATGAACTACTCACGCATCACTCCGGAGGCAAACATGGTGATGTAGAAGCCTCCGGTGATGATTTCCTCTCCAGCAGGGTGCAGGTAAAATAGCTCCAGAACCCTCGTGATCTAGGGTTGACGGTGATGGCGGCTGCGGAACTTTTTCGGGGATTTTGATCAGGTGTTTAGGGTTTTCCATCCGGGGGGCTTTAATAGGCGAAATGGAAAAGGCGTGGAGCTCTAGGGGCCCCACACCCATAGCTGGCGCGGCCAGGGGGACCCGCGCTAGCCCATGGTGTGGCCCCCCTGCTACCCCTCTTCGACTCCTCTTCGGTCTTTTGGATGCTTCCAGCGAAAATAGGACTTCCGGGCTTCAAATTTTCCAACTCCGAGATTATTTCCAGAACAACTTTTCTGAAACAAAAAAACAACAGAAAATAGGGAACTCGCTCTAGGCATCTTGTTAATAGGTTAGTCCCGGAAAACGTATGAAAATGCTATAAATAAGGGAGAAAACATGTAGCAATTGACATAATATGATCATGGAGCATCAGAAATTAGGGATACGTTTATGACGTATCAAGCATCCCAAGCTTAGATCCTACTCGTCCTCGAGTAGGCAAACGATAAAACAATAACTTCTGAGGTGACTAGCTACCAACATAAACTTGATCAATCTTATGTAAAAGCATATGCACGCTGAGATCAGAAAACTTTAAACACAGGCATGAAAAATAAAACTTTAATAATAAAGCATGGCAATTACTTTGCATGACGAAGAGTAACTCAAATAAAGGATCATGAATAATAATGCAAAGAAAGGTAAACGCTTGTTTCAGGTATAGAGGAAGCATGGAAAAGTGGTATTTTGATAGTCCTTAAGAGTGGGACAAAACATAAATGCGAGGACACTTTCAAAGTTCAAGAGGAAGACTAGAACAAATAATTTAAGAACAAATGATATCACATCATGAAGTAATTATTGATGTTTATGGGACAAATGCACATAGAACTCAGAATGGCAAAAATGCTCTCTCAACTATGCATAAAGTTAGAGGATGGAGACTCAACATAAAAGTAAAAGAAAGGACCTTCATAGAGAGAAGCAGGGATTACTCATGTGCTAGAGCCTTTTATTTTATTAAACAGAGGCATTAAAAGTTTGACATTTGTGGAGGAATGTCTGTATTTTAGGAGAGGTGTATGCTAGTGTCAACGAATGGTAAACAGACAATACAGTACGTCACAAGCCAACTGGATTCACAAGAGCGGCTCCCATGGTGAAGGACGCAACTGGTCTAGAAGGTCATCCCTCTTTCTCTTTTGTTTACACAATTATGCTTTGACTGATATGGTCAGGGGCAAAAATAGTGAAGAGAATTTTTTTGTATTAATTTGGGGCTGGGCACCCCGCTGCCAGCTCTTCTATCATTTGGATAAGCGTATGAAGCCACTAGTCCATGGTGTGAAATCCAATCAACAAGTGAGATATAGATTCTCTATTGACGTCCTCATGAGCAAAAACAAGAACGCAAAGCAGGAATCAGTTTGAAGGTTTTAAAGGTAACACATGAGCAATTTACTTTGGAATGGCAGTTAAATACCACATGCAGGTTGGTATGGTGGAAACAATGGGAAAAGCTTTGGTTTAAGGGAGTTTGTATTCACGAGTAGAGCTCATACTTAGTACAGGTGGAGGTTGGCAAAAGACTGGGAGCGACAAATCAAGAGAGCATAAGAGCCATAATCATGCATAGCGCCATAAGCATCATTAATTAAAACATAAGAAGTATAACAAGTTCAAAAACTAAGTGGTCATGGAGGATATTCGCGACTGGTTTGTAGTCGTAAACATGGTGTGAGCATGCGCCAAGTCAACCAAATAAAACATTCGAAAGAGAATACCATATATTGATGCTTTATTATGGCAAGAACAACTCATGAATCTTTCAAAACATATTAAACACTCTCAGCTATTTGAGGCTCATCATGATACTCAATAACCACAAGGATTTAAAACTAAAATAACATTTAGCAGCGAATGAAGTTCTATCCAGAGTTATACAAGCTTCTACTAGTACCGTTATAGATTCTACTTCAAGCAACAGTTTTCTTTCTCCCAACAAGCACCATACAAAACATGCTTTAACAAAAATACTCTTTATGATAAAGAAAGCAAACATGAGAGTACTAAAATAACACTAATAAAACTAACAGCTCTAATAAGAGATGCATGGAAAACATGAGCTAAATAAATGCAATAGCTAGACAGAGATTAAGAATACAACGTATTCTCAAGAAAAAGCGGAGCGTGTCTCTCTCCAATAAAAGAATGATGGGGTTCAACCAAGATTATTATGAAAGTAAAAACAAACTGATAGAAAAAACAAAAGCAAACTGAAAACAAAAATAAAATACGCTCCATGTAAAGCACATAAGTTGCGAACGAATAAAAATATAGTTTCACCAGAAGTGACCTGATAATTTGTTGATGAAGAAGGGGATGCCTTAGGAATCCCCAAGCTTAGACACTTGAGTTTTTTTGGAATTTGCTGGGATGTACCACCGGGGCATCCCCAAGGTTAGGATTTTCACTCTTCTTGATCACATCATATCATCCTCCTCTCTTGACCCTTGAAAACTTCATTCACATCAAAATTCACACAATCTTTATTAGCAACGTTAGTGCAATCGAAATAATAAGCTCACATGGTTCAGTTTCAACACAAGACTAGAAATAAAAAACACATTAGCTACTGTCACAACTTGTTTTAAAACTCTTTTTCTCAAAAGAACACCAAAAGAAATATATTAAGATGCAAATGCGATAATGGCAGAAATCTGTCAAAATAGAACAACGGGCAGAGATCGATTTTTTCAAAAATCTTCTGTTGCTCAAATAAATAAGTGGTCAACTAAGAAAAGATGCGTATATAACTCATGATTAAGAAAAAAAAAGCTTAGTTCATTTTTAATTTTTTGTGATTTTTTACGTAATTAATAGTGGACAGCAGTTTCTGCGCAGAAATCCGAAATATAGTGTCAACTTTCCACTAGAGGCTTTACTTGGCTCAACAGAAACACAAAATAAAAGATACAGAGGGGGTTGCTAAGAAAATAGACAACACCCATGTGCAAAGAACACCAAAGAAAACAAAGAAAAACAGAGAAATAAAACGGGTTGTCTCCCGGTAGAGCTTTTCTTTAACGCCTTTCAGCTAGGCATAAAAGAGAAACTCAAGTATTTTCAAGTGAAGAAGCATCAACATCATATTTTTCTCTAATAATACAGTCAAAGGGTAGCTTCATCTTCTTTCTAGTAAAATGTTTCAAACCTTTCTTGAGGGGAAGTTGATACTTAATACTCCCCTCTTTCATGTCAATAACAGCACCAACAGTTCTTAGAAAAGGTTTTCCCAAAACAATAGAACAAGAAGCAATGCATTAAATTTTCACAACAACAAAATCAACAGGGACAAAGTTATTCTTGACCATAATGATAACATCATCAATTCTACAAAGGGGTTTCTTCTTAGCATTATTAGCAAGATGAACATCCAAATAACAGTGTTCTAGTGGTGGTAAATCAAGAATATCATAGAGCTTTTGAGGTATAACAGAGATACTAGCACCAAGATAACACAAAAAATTGCAATAAAAATCATTTAATTTTATCTTAATGATAGGCTCCCAACCATCATCTAATTTTCTAGTGATAGATGTCGCACCCTGACTTCTAGAGGATACTCACCGGGCCGAACTGGATAGTAGATGATTGGATTACGGGGCTTACCTGCACCCGCATCCTCTTACGAGTAGGCCAACACTTATGTGTGACAACCAAACTCTACTATCCACCGTCGATGTAAACTATCCCATAGAGATCAAGATACTACCATTGACGTACTTCATACCATACACACATGGTACGTCAACGGCGTTAAACGAAATGATAGCACAACATATCTCTAAGACACAAAAGATGGAAATAAGTTGCAAATGGCTCTCACTAGAGCAGAGATAGCAAATACAATCATCCAGAGGACACTTGTCCCAACATAACATCATTACAACACAGCGGAAGCATTCAAAAGGTCTGAGTACAGACAAATCCAAATAGGCCTAAGAGGCCGGCAATGAAAGGAAAACGGAGCCCATCCACGCTGTCTCGGATCCTGCCCGGGTCCGCTATCTACTCGTCAGCAGCCTCGTCAAATTCCACGTAGTAGCCATCACGGGGATCCTCGTAAGCGTAGTCTGCGGAAACCACAGCCTCAAAGGGGTCAGTACATAAACGTACTAGCAAGCAAGACTCACAGTTCACCAAAGTGTGCCCGTCAACACCAAGCACAGATGCTTTGGGTTCAACGGAAGAAGGGGTGATACAAAAGATGCGGCAGCTGGCTGCACTGACCAACTACAGATACATACTACAACTTCCGGCTAACAGAAAGGAGATAAGATAGCGTATCGTAACCAACTATAACTAACCACCAAAAAAACCCATCCTGGACCTCGCCCCTTATCCAAAGAAGCAATCCGAGGATAACTCACACATTTGGATTAATGATGGGTCAAGTTATTGTGTGAATAAGACTATTACTAGTCAAGTTATCATTAGTTAGGTGTAAGTTGTTCTGAGTACTTGTTAGCCAGTACTTTCACCAAGTCAACCATAACCGCAGAAAACACGGCTTCTCGAGAAGATTTATCCCTGCAGGGGTGCACCAATTTGGCCGTACACGTAAGAATATCCCGCCAGATGGAATGCCTCCCATCAAGCGGGGCACTCAACACAACTCAACTCTTCTTCGCATCAAGCCCAAAGGACCACATGATGTGCGTGCGCGGCTAATCGAGCCCCACGAAGAAAAGGGGACCCTCATAGCACTCTAAGACCACGCCGCCCTAAATGCCGACTACAAAAGTTCCACCCTGGCGCCAAGGGTTCGCACTTGCACATGCATGCATCAAATGGAAAGCCCGAACTAAGTGTGGCGATTTGGACGAGATGCGAATCGAATCAAATTGAGGGGGGCGCCCATACACGCTTCCCACATGCGGTTAGTGCGCTCATCATGGATCAGTAGACAAGACCCTTTTCCTAATTAGGGTCGACACTAGTAGGCCTCAAAACCACGCCGGGCCTCCTGCCGGTGCCTTATCAGCAAATTATTAATACCTCAAACTTAGCAGGTTGATTGTTTAACATCGAGCCCCAGAAAATAATAGAATATGATAACAGAAAGTAACTGACAGCAGACTCGAGCAACAACAAGCCTAAGCATGCTAGTAAGACACGGGCAACAAGCAATGGGGTTATAGGTGTGGAGGTGAGGCTATATCAGGGTTAAAGGTTAACATGTGATAGGATCGAACACAAGCAACGATTCATATGGCTAGCAGAATAGACAACGGAAAGTATCGGTATCCAATGTTGAAAGGAACACAATGGTTCATGTGAGTGAATACTTGCCTGCAAACTCAGCAGCCTGGTACTGAGCTAGATCCTCAGAAGGGGTGTCGTAAAGCTCGTCTGTCTCAACGTCGCCGTCTATTCGAGAAGAAGCAAACAAACAACGCAGAGAGACAAACAATCAATAACATGGCATAGTGCACAAACATGGGATGATGCATGACCATTTAATTGATGCATCAAAATAAACTAGTTGACAAGATAACATAACATGATTAAATGGACCCACATGCAATTTGGATTGCATATGAAAAGCCCATGAATTAAGGTTGAAACAATTGTTTTACAACTAACCAATAGGTGAAAGTGGATTAGCATGATGCATGGATGAGGAAAACAGAAAGAAAACAACAATAGGAGCAATTTAAAATAAGGTTTACCAAGTTTGGAATTTTTATTTATTAAGTTTTGGAATTTTGGTTTCTTAAAGGTGTCACACAAGCATTTGTTGTTTTCACCAATTTTAATTGTTCAAAATAGATAACAAAGTTCATATTTGGAAAGAATACAAAATTTTAGGTGGATTACATGTTTCAATTATTGAAAAAGGATTTAGAATAAATTACTTATGAATTAAACAGGTTTAAACAAGATTTAAGAGGATTTAATTCAAGTATGAAATTATTGGAAGTTTTATTTGTTCAAAACATTAAACCAAATTCATATTTGAAAAGATTATGCTTTTATGGTTTGAAAACATATTTTATATGTTCAACAAGAATTTAATTTAACCAAGTTATGAATTTAACAATATTAAATGAGTTAAACAAGGTTTAAATTATTTAACCAATTTTAATTATTCAAAACATGAAACAAAGTTTATATTTGGAAAGAGGGTTTAATTTAGCATGGAAAACATTTTTTATTTGTTGAAAATGGATTTAAAATGAGCAAGTTATTATTTTGGCAATTTTAAATGCATTAATCAAGAAACAGTTGTTTTCAGCAATTTAAATTATTTAAAACAGCAAACAAAGTTGATAATTGGAAAGTACATGAAAAATTGAATGGAAAACATATTTAGCTTGTTGAATTTGGAATTTTTATGCCCAAGTTATGAATTTTGCAAAATTAAATGAATTAAACAAGGATTCAAATATTTCACCAATTTAAAATATTCAAAACAGTAAACAAAATTTATATTTGGGTAGATCATTTAATTTGGAGTGGAAAACATATTTAAAATGTGTTGTTTGAAATAAGTTTGAATTAGTTATGAAATTAACCAAATTTAAAAGGAGTTGTTTGAATTTGAAATTTGAAACAATTTGAAATGTTCAAAACAGAAAACAATTGCTTTAAATATGTAGAGAATTTAATTTGGATCAGGATACATATTTTATTTATTTTATTTGAAGTTGTAATTCAAAAGTTATTCAAATTTGCAATTTGTGGGCTAATTTGGAATTTTAAAAACTATACAGATTGGTCCAGGGACTTGTTTTTATTTTTGCACCGTGGGCTTGTGTACCCACAGTGACTGCCGTGTGGGCCACTGCCACGCAGGCGCTGGCGTGGCAGCTACGCTGGCCTCCAAGGCCCATGACGGGTGGGCCAGCAATTGTGGCTAAAACCTGGAAAATAAATTGCGCGAGGGGGGGATCGAACCCGCGCCCTCACGACTGTGCGCGCAGTGCGCTGCCACTGCACTGTGGTTGCGTTTGTTGACAGGTAAGGCGACAGTGGGAGGATATCCTTCAGTTAGCAGCTAACTGAATTTGTTTTTGCAGGTTCGTCTACTGAAACCCAACGGAGGACAAGTGCGGTCGCCGGCGGACAGCGATTCGCCGTTGCTGCGGCTCGCCGTTGTCGCGCGCGGTGGCCGTGTGCGTGTGGGGTGCAGGTGATGCTAGGGGACATTCAGAAGAGAGGGAGGAAGGACGCGGGGGATGCTCACCTCTCTGAAGAAAGACAGGAGGCGCTCGGAGCAGAGGTAGTCGACGGCGAAACCGAGGATGGCGGCGGCGCACCGGTGGCTCCCAGTCACCGGGGAGACGTCGAGGAGGAAGCTGGTGGCTAGGGGTTTCCATCCCCAGCCCTAGCCTGGCCGGAAGGTAGCCACACCGGCGGCGATCACCGGAAGAAAACGGAGGTGGGGTTCGGGTTCAGGTTCAGAGAGAGGGAGAGGTGCAGAGAGAAGAGAGCAGAGGGGGAGGAGAGAAAAATGGAGGCGGGGGAGAGGGAGAAGGAGGGAGAAAGGTAGGACAGAGGGGAAGGGGCTCGGCTAGGGTTTATAGGGGAGGGGGAGAGCTGCTCAGCCGTTGCTGCCTGTACCTGTCGACGTGTACAGGCGCATCTGCCTGCCGTACGAGGAAGAAGAAGGGTAAGGGGGTATCGGGCCTGAGGGAGAGGATGGTGGGCTGGGCCTGCCCCTCTCTCTGCGCTGGTTGTTTTTTATTTTTTTGTTCTATTTTTTTTTTTTTTGCAGATTTGAACAAGGAGGAAAAGAAAGGTTTTAGTGGTTAGAGAAATTAGGGCAAAATTTGTGTAAGTTAATTAGGGCAACAGCAACAAAATTCCACTTTTGTTTTCAAAACATTTTGAATTATGGTGAGGTTTGTATTTTAAATGAATTTGAGCAAAATTGACATTAATTAACTTATTGAAAGAAACATTTTAAACTATTGTGAACTTTCCATGTTTATTTGAAACAAATTGATTGGAGTGTTTTGTTTCATTAATTTCAAATGGTTGTTGTTTGGAAAATGCAATTGAATTTTGAATGAAATTTGAGTTAAGTGAGTTATTGAAAGCCATAATTTTAAATAGTTTGAACCTCAGTTTAATGGAAACAAATGATGGAAGTGTTTTGTCATTTTCATAATTTTCAAAAGGGTTGCTGTTTGGAGAATGTTTGGAGAATTAATTGAATTTGAAGATGGTTTGGTATTAAATGAATTAGTGATAGAAACAAATCAATAGTTTGAAATTACCACCTTAATGGAAACAAATAATTGTTTTGATTTGAATAATTCATTTCGAAAATTGTAACATCACAAGTATGAAACAAAAGGTTTGAAATTTGATTTGAAATTCAAATAGAAAACACGTGAAAACAAGGGAAAACAGAGGAAAACAAATGGAAAACAAGCAAAACAAATGCAATGAGCATGATGCCATGATGCAAAACATAAAATAACAGAGAGCAAACATTCTAATGGCTATTTTTCATACTTGGGATGTTAGAATAGATGTCTCAAGTTTCAACTTTTCTTCCCTAACTTTCATGAGAGCATTAGTAATATGTTTAGTAAAGGCCATATTCATGGCACTAGCATTGGGACTTATAGCAAGATTTTGTATAAACATAATAACTTCATAGATATTACAATCATCAAAATCAAAGTTATTATCATCAAAGGTAATAGGACCATTATCTCCTACATCTCTAAAAATTTCAGCACTTTTATTAGAAGCAGTTTCAGCAATTTGAGGCAATTTAACACGTTTCACCGAAGGAGTAGGGACTTTGTTAACACCAACTACTTTACCATTGATAGTAGGAGGTATACTAGCACTTGAAGTTTCAGTTTTACTAGTGGTTGTGATAGTACAAACTCTAGCAATATTATTCTTTCTAGCCAATTCATCTTCTTTTCCCCACCTAGCATGTAATTCAGCCATCAATCTAACATTATTGTCTATTTGAACTTGGATGGCATTCACAGTTTTATTTTGTTTAACATCTTGTGAAAAACCTTCAATTTTAGAAAATCAACATCAATAGCAAGGCTATCTAATTTAGAGGCAAGAACATCTATTTTGCCAAGCTTTTCCTCAATAGATTTATTAAAAGCAGTTTGTGTGCTAATAAATTCTCTAAGCATGTTTTCAAGATTAGTGGTAGAGATTTTATTATTATTGTAGGAGTTTCCATAAGAATTACCATAATCATTATTAGTAGGATAGGGCTTGTAATTGTTTCCACCAAAATTATTTCTATAAGCATTGTTGTTAAAATTATTGTTTCTAATAAAGTTTACATCAACACGCTCTTCTTGAGCAACCAAAGAGGCTAAAGGAACATTATTTGGATCAACTTGAGATTTACCATTAACAAGCATAGACATAATAGCATCAAGCCTTTCACTCAAAGAGGAGGTTTCCTCGACAAGATTTACCTTCTTACCTTGTGGAGCTCTCTCAGTGTGCCAATCTGAATAATTTATCATCATATCATCAAGAAGCTTTGCTGCATTTCCCAAAGTGATGGACATAAAGGTACCTCCAGTAGCTGAATCCAATAGGTTTCTAGAGGAAAAATTCAGCCATGCATAAAAAGTTTGTATAATCATCCAAGTAGTCAGTCCATGAGTCGGACAATTCTTCACCATAGTTTTCATTCTTTCCCAATCTTTAGCAACATTTTCATTGTCAAATTGTTTAAAATTCATTATGTCACTTCTTAGGGATATAATCTTAGCAGGAGGATAATATTTTCCAATGAAAGCATCTTTACACTTAGTCCATGAATCAATACTATTTCTAGGCAAAGATAGCAACCATTCTTTAGCTCTTCCTCTCAAAGCGAAAGGAAATAATTTCAGTTTAATAATATCTCCATCCACATCTTTATATTTTCGCATCTCACATAGTTCAAAAAATTCATTAAGGTGGACAGCAACATCATCAGTACTAATACTAGAAAATTGCTCTTTCATCACAAGATTCAATAAAGCAGGTTTAATCTCATAGAAAGCAGCAGTAGGAGCAGGTGGAGCAGTCGGTGCGCAAATAAAATCATTGTTGTTTGTGCTAGTGAAGTCACACAACTTAGTATTTTTAGAGGAACTCATTTTAGCAGAATAATAGCAAGCAAGTAAATAACAGCTATAAAGTAAACTATTTTTTTTGTGTTTTCAATATAGAGAATAATAAAAAAAATAAACAAAATAAAGAGGTTGAGAATGAGAGACTCCCCTTGCCAGATGACTTCCTTCTTCTCGGCAACGGCGCCATAAAAGTCCTTGCTATGTGTTGTTGGGATACCCCAACAGGAGGGTGTGATGAGCATAGAGGTAGGAGTTTTCCCCTTAGTTAAGAACCAGGGTTATCAATCTAGTAGGAGAAAGAGGATCTTCGGAAGGTTGATGCCACTGACGGTGGTGCTTGCGCTTCACCGGTGTCAGAAACAATGTGGAACCTGCACACAACACAACCAAAATACATTGCCCCAACGATACAGTGAGGTTGTCAATCTCACCGGTCTTGCTGAAAACAAAGATTAGACGTATAGTGCGAAAAACAGTTGTATGCTTGCAGAAAGTAAAGAGAGCAGCAAATTGTTGTGGTTTGATTAACATTGTGGAAAATGGACTGGGGTTCATAGGTTCACTAGTGGTATTTCTCCATAAAAGATAACATGATGGGTGAACAAATTATAGCTATGCAATTGACAAATAAAGGTTGCACCGTGGTGCACATTATAACATGATGATTACTATGATATTTAGTGCGGGCATTACAACAAGATAAATAGACCGACATCCATCTGCATCTATGACTAATAATCCACCCTCAGGTTATCATTCGAACCCCCTTGCTTGTCGAGTCCCTTGGTTTCAATTTACTTTCAGTTTGTTCTCTTGGGAAGATGGGTTTGTCCGTCTTCTTCGATGAAAATGTTGTGGTCCTTTTGAGGAGCAAGACTCTTGACGTCGCATACGTGGGACATGTATAAAATGAGTTGTTTGTGATGGACTTTTCAAAGTCCGCCAACTCTCAAACGATGTGTCTTTTCAGAAAGGTGGACGTGGGGTGGTTGTGGCATCGCCTCTTATCCCATGTAAAATGAGAACTTTGCAAAATCTTCACAAAGGTGGCCTTGTCCTCAGACTAAAAGAAAATGTTTCCTTTTCCAAAGATCGCGTTTGTAGGTCGTGTGTTGAAGGAAAGATGCATGATGCCCCTCACAAGAGCAAGACCATTATCTCATTTAATAGGATCTTGGAGCTTCTCCATGTTGATCTCTTTGGTGCCGTGCCCGAGGCAAGTCTTGGGGGCAAGAAGTATTCTTGGTGATTGTCGATGACTATTCGAGATACACTTGGGTTTATTTCTTCAAGTGCAAGAGTGAGACCCAAAAAGCTATCATCGACTTTGCCAACCAAGTGCAACATCAACACAATGTCCAAATCATGGATATTAGGAGTGACAATGGCTCCAAGTTCAAGAACTACACTTTGAATGAATTCCTTAGTGAAGAGGAGATTCGTATCAATATTCTGCCACCTACATCCCTCAACAAAATGGTGTAGCCGAGCGGAAGAATGGAACTCTATTGGATATGGCAAGGACCATGTTGGCGGATTATTCTTGTCCTCAATATTTATGGGACAAGGCCATATCCACCGCATGCCACTCATCCAACCGCCTCTACATCCGCAAGGGCTTAGACAAGACTCCACATGAGATCCTCAGCTGCAACAAACCCAACGTCTCCTACTTCCGTGTATTCGGCTGTAAGTGTTTCTATTTGATAAACGTTGTTCGGTTGTCTAAATTCCAATCTAAAACTATTGAGGGTATATTTGTTGGTTACGGTGCCGAATCCCACACTTATAGAGTCTTTGAAAAATCCTCACGGTTAGTCATAACATCTTGTAGTGTGGTTTTCGAGGAAAATGATGTGTCCCAAGTGGTGCAATTTCATGTATGTAATGTAAATGTTGAAATGCCTCAAGAAGCCATAGGAAGGATGGGTGTGGGATTTTTCCGCCCCATTGAGGGACACTTTATGGCAACTCGAGAAGAACCATGCTCTACTCAGGTGGATCCCTCCTCTACAATAAAATAACAAGCCAAGGAGCCAAGTGTTGCACCTTCCCAAGAACATGTTCAAGACTCTCCTCATATTGACCAAGTTACTATGAAAGATGCAACCACTCCTATCATTCAAGCTAGTCAAGGTCAAGGCCAAGATCAACCCTCTTCATCCTCCTCTTCTCAAGTTGAAGCAACTGTTGAGGATGATGATCAAAGCCTACAATTCGGTCAAGACGGGGACCCAAATGATCAAGTGATTCCTCCTCGTAGTAATGAGGAGATCGAAGCCCGTCGTGCTAAAAGGATTATAAGAGCATTGAAGTGTATTGATGCATCCAAAAACAAAGTGTTGGAAGATGTTCAAGCTAGAATATAGACAAGAAGGAAATTGGCAAACTTTAGTGAGCATCAAGCTCTCATATCCATGTGGAACCAAAGAAAGTGTTTGAATTTCTTGAGGACTCCGATTGGGTGGGAGCCATGCATGATGAGCTCAATAACTTTGAGCGCAATAAAGTTTGGAATCTAGTTGTGAAGCCCAAGGATTGCCACAATGTTATTGGCACTAAGTGGATATTCAAGAACAAGCAAGATGAGCATGGTATTGTCATAAGTAACAATGCAAGATTGGTGGCTGAACGCTACACTCAAGTGGAAGGCGTTGACTTTGATGAAACCTATGCTCCTGTGGCTCGCCTTGAGTCCATCTGTATCCTTCTTGCATACGCATCTTAAAAAAAATTCAAATTGCAAAAAATGGATGTCAAAAGTGCTTTTCTAAATGGTCCACTAAAATATGAAGTATATGTTAATCAACCTCCGGGGTTCGAGAACCTCAAATTCCCTAACCATGTCTACAAGCTCAATAAGGCACTCTATGGATTTAAACAAGCACCATGTGCATGGTATGAGCACCTTAGAGAGTTGTTGGAAGACCGTGGGTTTGAAGTTGGGAAGATCGAACCCACCCTTTTTACAAATAGGGTAAAGGGAGAGATTTTCATATGTCAACTCTATGTGGATGATATTTTCTTTGCCTCAACTAACCAAGCTTTTAATAATGAGTTCTCAAAGCATATGAATGACAGGTTTGAGATGTCCATGATGGGAGAGCTTAAATTCTTCCTTGGCTTTAAGATCAAGCAATTGGCTCATGGGACTTTTATTTCTCAAGCCAAGTACACCAAAGACATGCTCAAGAGGTTTAATTTCCAAGGTGCAAAAGAGAAGCCATCTCCTATGCAAGTGAAATGCCACATCAAGCGCAATACCGATGGTAAAGATGTGGACCAAAAGTGTCGGGGGGTTACCCCCGAGTAGGGGTAAGGCAAGTGCTAAAGGCAAGATCAAAGGAGAGGTTTGGCTGAGTAGCTGGCTACCCGGTACTCGCTACCCGGTCGAATGCTATCCGGTCGTACACACCAATGGCGAGAAGGAAGAATCAAGGAAGTTGTATTCTTACGAGTAGAGGAAGTGGTCCGAGTAGAGGGAGTGGATTCCTACTCGGGCCAGAAGTCAATGGAGCCGTTCTGACAAAGGATCCCGCGTATCATGCGTCCGTACCAGCGTGCGGTTCAACTTACGGAGCGCGTGATTATCCGCGCTACGGCGTGGCTACAGTGCGGTAGGCGCCTGTCAAGTCCTGTCACTGACATAGGGGACAGGACAGGGCTAGGGGCCTACCCTATCTCACTAACAAGGGTGGACAGGTCCCATCTCCGAACGGCGCAACGACTTACAGGGCAAGCGTCACCGAGAAGCCGGAAGCGTGCCCTGTTCTGCAGTGCTCCTGTCCTATCGGCTGTACCTTTTAGTCTTATTATATTCGGCTGGGCACCAGTATATAAGGTGCCCTGCCCCCTCCTGTGAGAGGTTCGACTCACTTGGTTCGGAACTTAGGCGCTACACATAGAGAGAACTAGAGTGGCTACTCGGCTGAAGGCCTGATTGTACTGTGGCTACTCGGTGACATACATATAAAGAAAGAGGCAGGAGTAGGGGCGTTACCTCCACACGAGGGCCCTGAACCTGGATAAGATCTTGGTGTTTGCAGTGTTAGATTCATCCTACACGCGGCTACTCGCTGTGTGATCCCTCCCCGAGCACCTCCAGCGTCCATCGACCCCAAACAGTTATCCATCCTATGGCATCTGCCGTGATACCACCACGACAGTTGGCGCCCACCGTGGGGCAGACAGCGGCGCTGGCTGGAGTCCATGTTCGGACGGGACTCATTCCTGCTACTGGGGAGCGCGTGGTATGTGGCCTTGTCCACAGATTCGGCTCCTTCGACTTCGTCACCGACAACGCCGGCGATTTCGGCGGTAGGCCCATGCCGGCAGGCGGCTCGGTTCTCTCCTTCGGCCCGCACCTCGTCTACGTCGCCACCGCCATCGTCCGCGAGTACCCAGAGGAGGTGCTCGTCGCGGAGGATCCTCCTGCTGTCCTCGCTGCCCGCGGGAAGCCAACCGGCTGTTCTGCGGACAACATGGAGGTGATGATGACCGGCCCAGCTATCGATGCCGGGAAGGGCACGGCTGCTACCGCAGGAGTCATCGAGGAACCTGCTAGCCCAAAGTGGTGCCCAGAGGACCCACAAGCCCTACGAGAAGGACTCCAACATCCTTCTCTCCACTACACCGACGATACCGGCATCCGCCGTGCGGATGTGCATGCCGCCTCCCACCGAGCTTGAGCTCATGACCATGAGGGCGCAGCTCGACCAGCAGCGTCAGGCTCTACTCGCCGAGCAGCTGGAGCTGGAAAAGGTTAGGCTCGAGCTTAGCCTAGACCAGAACGAGTACAACAAGGCCCATGGCTTTACTCCTGTTGTTAGGAAGCCTAGCAAGGTAGGAGCTACTCGTTGCAACTTAGGCGCCGAGATGGCAACAGTCGGCGAGGCTCCTAGCCAGTCTGCCACTGTAAACACCACTACGAGGCCCAGATACAGCACCCCCGCCAAAACGCTTAGAGCTGCAGAGGCTGTAGCTGCTGAGTTGCCAAACCTTGCCGGCGACGCGCGCGCTAGGCAGCAGGAGAGGTTCAATGAGTTGGTGCTAGAAGCTGCTAGGCAGAATGAGGAGTTCCGGAAAGCCAATCCAGGTGTCGGTGCTTCTCAGGTTGTGCACTCGCTTGCGGTCAGATCTACGGATCAGGCCTCATCGCTGCATCCCAGCCACGAGAGGGACCAGAGTGTGCGCTCTGGGAAGGGCAAACAGATGCAGGTGTACGACCCGGCTCTCGCCGCGAAACAGCGCGCTGTGCCGCGAGAGTCCGGTCAGAAACACACTACTGCAGGAGCAGGCTATCAAGCCCATAAAGCTCACAGCAAGGAGCAGAGCGGGGACAACGCGGGGCCTTCTCGGCGTCCTGCTGCTCAGCCTACTCAGCAAAGGACGCAGCAGCCAGCTGCAGCACAGCCGCGTGCGGCTGCGCCAGCAACCAACCCTGTGGTGCAACCCGCTGTTGTGCAGGAGAACATGTATGATGATGGCTACTCGGCGATGGGGCTAGCCGGCTATGCTGACCCAAGGAATGTTGCTGACCGTCTGGGTGACCGCATGTTGGAGCCCAGTGATGCAAGGTACAAGCTGGACCGGATTAATCTGTCCGCGCAACTCGAGAACAGGGGGCCGCCTGGTCCAGAATGCTTTGGCCCTCGCATCATGAACGAGCTGTCCGTGAACCACTTCCAGCTGGCCAGGGGGACCAAGTTCTACAATGGCAGCACCAAGCCAGAGGACTGGTTGAGTGACTATGACACAGGCGGCAACCGGAGATGGGCTGTGCGGTATGTTCCGCAAATGCTTGAGGGTCCAGCTCGGACTTGGCTCAACAACCTGCCCAAGGACAGTATCAATTGCTGGCTGGACTTCTCGGAGGCCTTCATCAGCAACTTCACCAGCACATACAAGAGTCCGAATAGGCCGCAACAGTTGTCCGCTTGCAAGCAGCGGGAAGACGAGACCGACCGCGAGTATCTTACTCGGTGGAGCACCTTGAGGAACACCTGTGAAGGTGTGAATGAGGCCCAGGCCATTACTTGGTTTGCGCAGGGTTGCAGGCATGTCAGCATGTTGTGGCATAAGCTGCAGCGCGAGATGCCGAGTACTCTTGCTGAGACCATCAAGATCGCGGACATGTATGCACTCGGCAACCCAACTCAGCCCCTGATGGACTCCCCTGAGCCAAGAAGGAACTACAACAACAACAAGCGCAATGATTTCCGCAACAAGCGCAGAGGTGACCGGATCGATACTCGGTATGATCCCGAGGAGGTGAATGCTGTGACTACGGCTGCTGGGAGTAGCCAGAGGCAAAAAACTGCTGGAGCCCAGTACGGGCAAAACCAGAATCAGGGCCAAGGCATCAAGAAGCCGTACAATGCTCCCCAGCAGGGTAGCGGCAACTCGGGTCCTTCTCCAAACTTCATCTTCTTGGACATAAAGGATGGACCTTGCAGCTTCCACACTCAGCATCCGGCAAGGCCAGGCAACCACACAACTCGGCAGTGCAGCTAGTGGGAGCAAATCAAGAACGAGGGCTTGCCCCCTCCTCCTCCTCTGCCAGCTGCGAATGCCAATGTGCAGCCTGCTCGGGCACCCGCTCCAAGGCCTGCAGCTTTCCCGAGAAGATAGAATGTGAACCAGGTGGCTTTAGGAGCCAACCGCTACTTCAACAACGATGGCTACCGCAACAACAACAACAACAACGACCGCAACCGCAACTTCTACACCCGCAAGAACAACAGAGGCAACAACAACAACAACAACAACAACAACAATCAAGGTAACAACAACAACAGAAACAATGGCGGTGGAGACCGCAACCAGTACCAGGAACACCACGAGAGCTACATGATCTTCACCTCGGAGCCTGCCGACAAGCAGTCTCTGCACATGCGTGCCATGGAGGTCAATGCTGTGATTCCTGCTGTACCTCACTACCTGCACTGGTGCAACCAAGAGATCACATGGTCCAGAGCTGATCATCCTAGGGTGATGCCCAACCCGGGTAGCTACGCTCTGGTGGTGGATCCTACTTTCTTGGGTACTCAGAAGAACGTGAGGTTCATCAAGGTCCTGATCGACAACGGCAGCGACATCAACATCGTGTACAGAGACACGCTTGAGAAGCTTGGGATGGCCAAGAACATGCTGCTACCCAGCAGGACCACTTTCCATGGCATTGTGTCGGGAGTCTCTTGCTCTCCAATCGGCCGCATCTGGATAGACGTCCTATTCGGTACCAGGGAGAACTGCCGCACAGAGAGCCTGCAGTTTGAGGTGGTTGATCACCAGAGCCCATACCCTGCCCTACTCGGCAGGCCCGCTCTCAGCAAGTTCATGGCTTCCACCCATGATGCATATTTGAAGATGAAGATCCCTTGTCCCAATGGAGTGATCACCATCTCGGGTGACTACAAGAGGTCTATGGAGTGTGCCTCTGCTGGTTCCTAGCTGACGGAATCCATGGTCATTGCTACCGAGAAGAAGAAGATGTATGAGGTGGTTTCTATGGGGCAAGCAGCGCAAGGTGTGGCGCCTGGCATACCGAGTTCCCAGTACAGGACTGCGTTCCAGGCGTCCCAGGAGACAAAAAAGGTCCAGGTTGACCCTGAGTTCCCAGACCGCGTTGCCATCATTGGCGCCAGGTTGGGAGAGAAATAGGAAAGCGAGCTCATCCACTTCCTCCGTGAGAATCGGGACGTGTTCGCCTGGTCCAATGAGGATTTACCAGGTGTCCCGAGGGAGTTGGTTGAGCACTCGCTACATGTGCGGCATGATGCCAAGCCAGTGAAGCAGGCTATGCGCCGCTTTGGTGACGAGAGGAGGAAGGCTATCGGTGATCAAATCACCAAGTTGCTGATAAGCAACTTTATCATGGAGGTGTTGCATCCGGATTGGCTAGCCAACCCGGTTATGGTTGAGAAGAAGAAGGAGGACCCCAAGGCGGATACCGCATGGCGCATGTGCGTGGACTACACCGACCTGAACAAGGCTTGCCCCAAGGATCCCTTTCCGCTACCCCGCATAGATCAGGTGATCGATTCCACTGCTGGTTGTGAGCTTTTGTCTTTCATAGATGCCTACTCTGGTTTTCATCAGATAGCTCTCAACCCTGCTGATCAAATAAAGACTGCCTTTATTACCCCGTACGGGGCTTATTGTTATCGTGTCATGTGTTTTGGGTTGCGGAATGCTGGGGCTACCTATCAGAGATGCATGCAGAAATGCTTGCATGATCAAATTGGCAAGAATGTGCAGGTGTACGTAGATGACATTGTCATCAAAACGAATAAAACACATACTATGCTTAGTGACATTGAGGAAACATTTGCCAACTTGCGCAAGTACAAGATGAAGCTGAACCCGACTAAATGCACCTTTGGCGTCCCGGCTGGCAAGCTACTCGGCTTCTTGGTATCCAGTCGGAGCATTGAGGCCAATCCTTCAAAGATAAAAGCTATTGAGAGCATGTCTTTGCCGAGATCCCTGAAGGATGTGCAAAAGTTCACTGGTTGCTTGGCTTCTCTGAGCCGCTTCCTGGGCAGAATGGGCGAGAAGGCCTTGCCTTTGTATCAATTGATGAAGAAAAGTGACAAGTTTGTCTGGACACCGCAAGCTGATGTGGCATTCAAGGAGTTGAAAGCCATGCTGGGTAGCGCTCCCATCTTGGCTAATCCGCTACCCAAAGAGCCAATGCTGCTGTACATTGCTGCGACCAACCGGGTGGTCAGTGTTGTGATTGTGGTGGAGAGAGAAGAGGAAGGCAAAACTGTGCAGCGGCCAGTGTATTATCTCAGTGAGGTATTGTCCAGCTCCAAGCAGAACTACCCGCACTACCAGAAGATGACTTACGGCGTGTACCTGGGCGCCAAGAAGCTGTAGCACTATTTCCAAGAGCATGCCATCACTGTGGTGAGTTCTGCTCCCATCTCGGACATCATGGGCAACAAGGAGGCAAGTGGCAGAGTGGCCAAGTGGGCAATTGAGCTGGCCGCGTACGCTCCCGCGTATGCGAGAAGAGAAGCCATCAAGTCTCAGATTCTGGCGGAGTTTCTGGTGGATTGGGCTGAGGTGCAGTATGAGCCTCCTTCTCCGGTAGCCAACTACTAGAAGATGCATTTTGATGGCTCCAAAGTGAAGGAAGGCCTTGGTGCTGGCGTGGTGCTCACGTCACCCAAGCAGGATCAACTCAAATACGTGCTGCAAATTCACTTCAAGGCATCCAACAATGTAGCAGAGTAAGAGGCCGTGGTACACGGCTTGAAGGTGGCAAAGGAAGTTGGAGTGCAGCGCATCATATGCTATGGCGACTCGGATCTGGTTGTGCAGCAAGTTTCAGGCACTTGGGATGCTCTGGATGCCAACATGGCTTCATATCGGTTCCTGGTGCAAACCATGACTGGTTTCTTTGAAGGATGCGAGTTCCAGCACATACACCGAGCAGAGAATGAGGCAGCTGATGAGCTGTCCAAGTTGGGGTCTTCTCGGCAATACATCCCGGCTGGGATTGCCTTGGAGCATTTGAGGAAGCCGTCTATCAAGCCATCCCCCAACTCGGAATCCATCTTCGTTCCTTCTCTGCCTGGTGAGGAAGCTGTTCCCATGGATATTGACTGGGAGGCTGCAAAAGAGAACCCGGGGACTGTCGTCTCCATCCCGGGGACTGGCGCCTGCAACCCGGGGACTGTCCCTTCTTACTCGGGGACTGCCCCTCCTAACTCGGGGACTGTCGCATTCATTGAGGGGGTCCTTGCCAACCGCTCGGGGACTCGGAGACTCGTCCCCAACTCAGAAGAAGAAGAAGTGGCGGCTGATCCAATGGAACTGGACGAACCAGTATTTCCCATCCGGGAGACACCGAGTTGGGCTCTGCCCATATTATCCTTTCTAAAGGACGGCACCTTTCCGAGTGATGAGGTTACCTCAAGGCAAATCCAGAGAAGATCCAAGGGCTATACAATCTTCAGAGATGTGCTGCATAGAAGAAGTCCTACTGGTGTGCTGCAGCACTGTGTAGAGCCAGAAGAAGGAGAAGAAATTATGGTAGAGATACACCAAGGAGAATGTGGCCATCACGCCTCTTCTCGGGCTCTGGTCAACAAGGCTTTTCGGCATGGTTTCTTTTGGCTCACTGCCTTGAAGCAAGATGAAGATATTGTGGGAAAGTGCAACGGCTGCCAAAGATATGCAAGTAAGATTCATATGCCAGCTTCCGAGTTGAAGACCATTCCTATTACTTGGCCATTTGCAGTTTGGTGTTTGGACATGGTTGGCCCCTTCAAGCCGGCTAGAGGCAACATGACTCACATCTTGGTCATGGTTGACAAGTTCACAAAGTGGATTGAAGTGAAGCCTATCCGAAAGTGTGATGGAGCCACCGCTGTGAGTTTTCTGAAGGATGTGATCCTGAGGTATGGCTACCCGCACAACATTATCACGGATAATGGCACAAACTTTGCTGAGGGCGCTTTTGCGAGGTTCTGCAGAGATAAGCGGACCAGGCTAGATGTTGCATCTGTTGCGCATCCTGCCTCCAATGGGCAAGTTGAAAGAGCAAATGGCATGGTGCTATCAGGCATAAAGCCAAGGCTGATTGAGCCGCTGTTGAAAACACCTGGGTGTTGGCTAGACGAGTTGCCAGCGGTGTTGTGGAGTCTAAGGACTAACCCTAACCGGTCAACCGGCTACACGCCATTCTTCCTGGTTTATGGAGCTGAGGCCGTGTTGCCTACTGACCTAGAGCATGACTCGCCCCGTGTAACGCTCTACACTGAGGCAGAGGCTAGAGAAGCTCGAGAAAATGACGTTGACCTGCTAGAAGAAGCAAGAGAGCTAACTCTGTCACGTTCAGCTGTTTATCAGCAAAACTTGAGGCGTTATCATAGCCGGAAAGTGAACCCAAGGGTTTTCCCAGAAGGAGACATGGTGCTTAGGCTCGTGCAGCGCACGGCCGGGATGCACAAGCTTTCCCCTCCGTGGGAAGGGCCATTCATTGTGAGCAAGGCTCTACACAATGATGCTTATTATCTTGTTGACGCACAGCCATCCCAGAAGAATAGGCCGGATAGAGCAGGAGAGGAATCCAAGCGCCCTTGGAATGTAGCTCTACTCCGCCGTTTTCATTCGTGAGCAAACTGTGTATGTACTCTCTTATCCGATTTAAACTTCTATTCGGCAATCTGAAATTGAACTCGGGGACTGCCCTCGTCCAAATTGTTCCTTGTGTTTACTCTGTTTTACTTTGTCTATTCGGTTGAACCACATAGAGTTTCAAAAGCATACAAAGTTGTGTGTTTAAACTCACCGGACACTCTGCGACTCTGCTGCTGTCCGCAACCCGGCTTCATGGCAAGCCAGAGAACAAGCCAAAGGGTCAATGAACACATGAAAAATTGCAAAGGAAAGGAAGCGTGTGGCAACCGAATAGAGTGTTTTTTACTGTTTTTTCTTTTCGGCTAAGTGGTGGGAAGCGTTACTATGATTTTTCTAAGTGGCTAAGTATTTGAAACTCCAACTTTTAACTCTTGTGACTCGACTACCAAAAAAGCAACAAGTTGCAGGTAAGAGATGAGATAAAAAGGAAGAGCGGATAAAAAATGCAACTCGGGGACTTGCATATTAACGCAACCCGGCATTGAGCCAGAGTTGCTAAGAACTTCAACTAAGATAAAATCAAGTAGCAACAAAGACTTAATAGTTTGATACATTTGCACCCGGCATCCCGGGGATCTGATGAAAAGTTAAGATAAGTTTTTCAAGCAGCAGCAGTGTCATCCGTGGCAGTGTTGTCCGCGTCAGTCTTCTCGGCGTCGGCGCTTTCGGCATCCGCTTCAATGTTGGCATTGGCGGCTGGCTCTGAGGTTGCCGTGGCGACGGAGATGGGATCCGTGGCCGAGGTCGATGCAGCAGACTGGAAGCTGGGCATCGGGAAGCTGCTGGTTGCGCCCAACTCGGGGGCCGATTGCTGGATCACCATCTCGGTGGTGATGGTGGTCTCCTCGACGTTGGTTTGCGGCTTCTCGATGTCGGCGTCAACCTTGGATTTTGCCTGCTCGACAGCTCCCTTCGCGGCATCCTCGTCGAACATGCTCAAGTCATCCGACTCGGTGTCCTCATCTTCATCGTCGTCCTCTTCCTCAGCCTCGGTGTCTGGCTCAGGGAGGCCGTCGATGTAGGTGGCGGTGTCCGCGTAAGAGGCTATCTCGTAGGCAACCTCCTTCCGGCGAGCGACGCAGTTGGGATCCTTGGTCCATTTGGAGTCCAGGCGCATCTCGAGGATCCTGTCAAGGTCAAGATTCTCGTACCAGCTGCAGATGAAATGGAGAAGCTCATCCGCTCCAGCCCGGGCTGCCGAAGCGCGCCATTTCTTCAGCTCGGCTTTCACGCCATCCAGCTTCTCGGCAATCTCGACAAAACTGTTTGGCGCAGATTCATCCGGCCAGAACAGATCGTGCATCTTATAGGCGGTGGACACCATGGTGGTGCCCAAGCCCTTGAGTTGGCGAAGCTGCGACTTGATGTTCACGAGATTGTCGTTGATGGTGGACTTGGTGTTGGTGGGCAGCCCGGATGCAGCTCGGACCTCTTGTGCCTTAGCCAAAGTGGGAGTGCTAGCAGCGCGGAGATCAGGGAAAATATCTAGAGAAGAAACAGATAAGAGTTAGAATTGGAGGCAGAGAAGAGATGAAACCAAGAAGAAAGAGTGAGAATAAAAGCGAGCCAAGTAGCGGAGAAGAAAAACAGCCAGGAGCAGAGAAGGAAAGACTTACGTCTGAGATCAACTAGCAACGCATCCAGCTTTATCTTCCAGTCGTCCTCATCAGCAATGTGACGGTCTTCAATGCTGCGTGCATTGGAGATTTGGAGGACGAGTTGCGCGTTGTGATCCTTCAGCACCGCGATCTCCGTCTCAAGCGCCTTCTCTTTGGCAATGGCAGCTGCCTTTATCTTGTCCTTCTCGGCAGCCTGATTGAGAGCATCCTGAAGAGCAGTTTTGAGCTTCACCTGCATCTCTTCGAACTCGGCGCGCTCTGCGTCGCGTTCCTTCTGGAGCTCAGCATCTCGGGTGGACAGCTGCTGCTGTACCTCCGCAGGCATCAGGCAGTTGAGATGCTCTTCCCAGAATTTCGTGTACTCTTCTGCGAGAAGAACAACTAAGTTGGCAGAGTAACCAGGTAAAGGAAGATGCAAGTGCAGAGTGGCCAGCAACTTACCTTCCAACTCTTGATCTTGCTGTCAGCAGAAGAAGAGAAGACGTGGCAGTGCTCGTGCTGCTCCTGCAGTTCTTTGAATTTGCCTGCAGAATAAACAGAGTTATAGCAAAAAGCAAAAGCGGGCATAAACATAAAACGCGCAAACCGAATAGCTAAAAGCTTACCTTCGATCTCAGATATCTGGAGAGCACGGTCCAATGCCGCCTGCTCCAACGCAGCATCATCCTTGCGCTCGGCTTCAAGAGCCGCGATGCGTTTCTTGGCGATGTTGTTGTTCTAGAGCAGCCGCCGGAACAAGTTGGTCCTCTTCAAGAGGCTATTATGTGAATAAGAAGAAAAGGAGTTAGAAATTTTTTGAAAGATTTGGCCCGAGAAGACGGCAACTCGGTTGAGTACCCGCCTACTCGGCCCAAATCTCGGGGACTAGGGAGTGGCTAAGGAGAACAAGAACAAGAACAAGAACAGGAAGAAGAGAAGGAGAGAAGAAAAACTGCAACTCGGAAAACCAAGAAAAGCAAGGAAAACTTACATCATATGTCTGCTCGACGTCCTCGGCGGCTTTGCGGAGGCAAAACAACTTTCCGGCTAGCGTGCAGGTGTCGGAGGCAATGGTCATTGGAATAGTGCCGATGTCGGCCTTGTTCCAGTCAACATGGTAATGGTCAACTTCGCCCAACACGCTGCCGTTCCATTTATCGACGCCGAGGGCGTCACTCTCCCATACCTTGTCAATAAAGCCTACCCGGTCCACGACCGCGGTTAGCCCTTGTGCCTCGGTCTCATCTTCACCGGCTTCGCGCGAGTGGAACTCGATGGCCTTCTTGGCTTTGAGCTTGGCGTCCACTGCCCTGGCCTGGCCTTCCTTCAAGGCGGAAAGCCGCTTCTCGCCTTTTGACAGGGAGATGCTGTGTTGCTTGGACACAGACAGCAAGTATGATGGCCAGCTGCCTTGTGCCCGAGCAGCGCCTTCAGCACTTGACCCTTCGCCTAGGCCGGTTGTGAGTTGTGTGCTCGTTGGCGCCTTGGGCGGTAGCATCAGGTCCGTGAATTGCACAACCTTGCGCG
The DNA here is from genome assembly GCA_028641055.1 of Alopecurus myosuroides. NCBI lineage: Eukaryota > Viridiplantae > Streptophyta > Magnoliopsida > Poales > Poaceae > Alopecurus > Alopecurus myosuroides. Next base: position 37,583,492 of record CM054059.1, on the reverse strand, counting down.
GTGGGTTCTTCCGAATAGGGGCAGCTTCGGGCTTGGCTTTCTTCTTGCCGGTGTCCGCCCGAGAAGCGGGTGGAGGCATTGGGCGCGCAGCGGGAGGAGGCATCAGCTGAGATGCGATCTTGGTCGTCTTCTGTTTTGGGGGAGGACTTGGTGCGGTTGGTGGAGTAGCCTGTTGGGTAGGCGGCACAAGGGGCCGGCTACCCTGCGCAGCGTCTGGCTGCGCTTGGCTCAGGAGAACAGGCTCCTCCACGGTCGTCTCAACCCGCTGCTCCGCAGCGGGATCAGGTCTTGCGTCCACTAGTTCTTCTACCCGCGGCCCGGCCGCGGGGTCATCTTGAGCTGCAGCTTGTTCTTCCTGCTGCTCGGAGTTCTCGTCTTGCCGCTCAAGGGTGGCACTGTGTTGGGTCTCAGGGTCTTGATCAATATTCTCCCCAGTTGAGGTAGCTGGGGGAGAGGGGGGCGTCTCGTCATGATCAGCATCCTACGCACTCTGGTGCGCGTATGCCTGCTGATCCAGGTTATCATCATCTTGGTCGCCAGCTCCCGTGTTCTCGGCGCCGGCGTCTTCTTCTTCCAGCTTCACGGGAGAGGGCGCACGCGCCCTGTCCTGCTGCACTGGTCCATCATCCTCGTCGGAAAGATCGACGAGCTTCTCGAGGTCCACCACGGATTTCCTCTTGGGGCGAGAAGAGGCCGCGGCGGCATCAGCATCCATAGGATCGCTGGAAGAGAAGAAAGAGTTCAGAAAGGAGAAGGGGAAAAGCACAGCAAGATGCAGCAGCGAACTAGTACTCGGGTGAGATAACTTACCCCTTGACGGTGGGAGGCTGTCGCCTAGCAGTGGTGAGCTTCTTCGCTTTCTTGGGCTTCTTGGAAGCAGGCTCCTGGGCACCGCTGCCAGCCCTCTTACGAGTGCTGGGAGCTGCCACGGATAGAGGGTTGACATCAAAGGCCTCCTCATCGTCCTCATGCTCGGGATCCTTTGCGGAGTAGAAGAAGAAAGAGAAGATTTAGAAACAAAGAAGGAAGTCAAACTGGGTTGCGGGTAAGCAGATAGGCGAACTTAGTCACCTTCCTCATCCTCGGACCAGTCCCGGATAGACGCGTAAACTCGGTTCTTACCAGGCTGTGTGGCATGCAGGATGCTGAGGGTATCCTACGTATCGTAGGCCTGCTCGTCATCCTCCAGGCGGTCTTCATGCCAGTTTCTCTTGAAGACCGCATCATCTTCTCTTCTCTGCCGGTCAATGTGCTGTGAAGACAAGGAAGATAGCACAGTGAGTTGAGATCTACTCGGAAAGACATGCAAACACAAAGCATATTCGTCTAAGCGATTCTACTCGAAACAGCATGCAAACACAAAGCATATAGAGCTAAGAAGCTCTACTCGGGATAACACGCAAACACAAAGCATATGTGGCTAAGGATTTCTACTCAGCATGGCATGCAAACACAAAGCATATAAAGCCAAACTGGATGTTCACGGTGTTCTATTCGGTACTAAAATGCAAGAGCAAAGTGTAGAGGGCTAACCTGTTCAATGCGCTTGGTGCGGCTGTACGGCACGAAGCCATACATCCAGTTGCCGGAGAGCATGGTCTGCATGATGGACCTCGCCCAGATAGCCACATCCTCCTTGGTGAGCTCGAAGGTGGTGGTCCTCGTGCAGTCACGGGGGCCTCCCATGTAGCACATCTTGTGCGAGCGGCGCTGGAGGGGAAGAACTCGGCGCGAGATCCAGTACGCGATTGGATCATCTCGGCGGAATCCCTGCTCCCGCAACTCGCCCAGACGCTGTTCAACCTGGACAACTTCCTCGATGGTGTTCCTCGGGTGGTAGCCCCAGTTTTGCTGAGTAGGCAGGGCGTTCCGGAATTTGGGAAGGCCGATCCGGTTCTCGACTGGCTTCCTGTCTTCCGTGGCCACGTTCTTCACATATAAGAAGCTGCGCTGACACTTGCGCATAGATTCCAGGCCCTTGGCTCTTGGATGGCTACCAGTGGATCGCTGCAGCATCATGGCGTAACCGGTTTGGGTCATGGTGCGGGCGCTATCTGTTTTGCCTGGATTGGGGATGCTCTGTTTTCGGAGGAAGAAATAGCGTGCCCATGTGTGGATTATTGGGTACACGCCAAGGAAAGCTTCACACACCACGGCGTGGGTGGAGAGCATGATGAGGGAATTTCGTGGGAGATGATGTGGCTGGAGGCCGAAATGCTCATTAAACTTGGAGAAGAAATCAGAAATTGGGAGGCCGAAGCCGCGCTTGAAATGCGCAAGAAAAACAACATACTCATCCGCTTCGGGCTTGGGGACGATCTCGTTGCCTGGATGGCGGCACGTCACGCCGGGAGGCACGCGGCGTGTGTTTACCAGCCACTGGCAGTCTTCCGCCGTGACCTCGGAGCCTTCCCAGCCGGCGCGGGCGGCGGCATCGTCCTCTCCGCGCGCAGCCATGGCGGCGGAGATGCGAATCTGAGAAGCGGAGGCACTGGTGGAAGGTGTGAATCGGAATCTGGATCTCTCTTTGTCTCTCCGGTGGCGCGGCAAGCGGTTGCGGTGGCGGAGCGCTCGGCGGCGGCGGAGAGACGAAGGGGCAAGAGGTGGAAGAGAGCAGGAAAGAGAAGAAGGGAGCGGAGAGGGGGTATTTATCCCGCTCCCTCGAGTTGCAGTTACCGTTATGGGCGCGTGGCCTGCTGTATCCCAGGCACCGAGGCGTCGGGGTACGGGAGTGTGTCACGTGCCCTGTAGCGACACGCAGAGGTGGATTCGCACCGTTTGAGCGGGATTGTGTTTCGAGATTTCTCTAAGTCTTCTTACTCGACATCAGAGCAGAGAGGCAGTGCTACTCGGAGGAGATAAGATTCAAGCAAGAGCTATAGGCTACTCATAAAAGCAACTCGGCATCTTACAGTACGAAGACAAGATTTGTTTTAAGCTGGCAGGGCCCAGTGAACAAGTTCGCAGGACTCTACCAGCTTCGGGGACTAATGTCGGGGCGCTACCCCGAGTAGGGGTAAGGCAAGTGCTAAAGGCAAGATCAAAGGAGTGGTTTGGCTGAGTAGCTGGCTACCCGGTACTCGCTACCCGGTCGACTGCTATCCGGCCGTACACACCAATGGCCAGAAGGAAGAATCAAGGAAGTTGTATTCTTCCGAGTAGAGGAAGTGGTCCGAGTAGAGGGAGTGGATTCCTACTCGGGCCAGAAGTCAATGGAGCCGTTCTGACAAAGGATCCCGCGTATCCTGCGTCCCTACCGGCGTGCGATTCAACTTACGGAGCGCGTGATTATCCGCGCTACAGCGTGGCTATAGTGCGGTAGGCGCCTGTCAAGTCCTATCACTGACAGAGGGGACAGGACAGGGCTAGGGGCCTACCCTATCTCATTGACAAGGGTGGACAGGTCTGTGACGCCCCGAGATTGGGCACTATGCAGATTTCAGCATTCCCGCCAAATCCGCATAATAACCGATTCCAGGTTGTCATTTATGATAACATTACAACAGCTCACGAATAATCCACAATTACAACAGAAACAGATAGATACAAGATGACTCACACGAGCCGGGGTTACAACTGATACAATACAAAGATCCAAATAACAGCGGAAGAAACAACGTGTCGTCCGTCTACGGACAAGATCCAAATTGGACTAAGAGTCCTGAAGATAACCGAAGGCGTCCAATCCCTGCCCATGCCAAGCCGGAGGGATTCCCAAGCTAACGTCGTCAGACTTCAAACCTGTTGACTGCAATTTGGAATTTGCAGCCACGAAAGAGATTCGTGGGTCAGTACGGTTAAGTACTGGCAAGGGGGATAAAACCCATACTCACAAGTTACCGGCGTAGCCAGTCATCACAAGATACAAATACTTTAGGATCAACGGAAAGGAAGGGGTTATTGCAAATATGTGACAGCAGGTTGCACTAACCATCTACAGAGAGAATACTACAACTTCCAACTAACAGAAAGGGGATAAGGTCGAGGATTGTAACCAACTGAAAGTAATCCAAACAAACCCATCCTGGACCTCGCCCCTTTAGCCCAAGAAGCAATCCGAGGATAACTCACCCAATTGTATTAAGTTGAATCAAGTTTTGGTGTGAATAAACCTATTACTAGTCAAGTTGTTATTCATTGTGTGTAACATGGTTAATCATTATGTTGAAGTTGTCCTGAGTACTTGTTAGCCAGTACTTTCACCAAGTAATCCATAACCGCGGAAAACACGGCTTCTCGAGAAGATTATCCCTGCAGGGTTGCACCATAGTAACCGACACTCATGAATATCCCGCCAGATGGAGCGGCCACTCCACCAAGCGGGGCACTCAACACAATCCAACCCTTCTTCGCATCAAGCCCAAAGCACCTTGGGCGCACGGCTAATCGAGCCCAGAAGAAAATGGACCCTCATAGCACTCTAAGAACGTGTCCCCCTATATGCCGACTACGAAAGTTCCACCCGGGTACCAAGGGCTCGCAAGATCATGCATGCAGCAAATGGAAAACCCGAACTAAATGAGGCGATTTGGACGAGATGCGAATCGGGTCAAACTGAGGGGGATCCCATACTCCCCAAATGCGGGTAGTGCGCTCATCATGGATCAGTAGACAAGACCCTTTTCCTATTAGGGTCGACACTAGCAGGCCTCAAAACCACAAGGGCCTCCTGCCGGTGCCTTATCATCAAATTTAGTATTAATAGTAACATTAGCATGGTTGATTGATTGATTAAACATCGAGCCCCCGGAACATAAGGAAGTAATAACAGGAAGTAACGGGTAACAGACTCGAGCAAAACAACCTAAGCATGATAGTAAGACACGGGCAACAAGCAATGGTTATAGGTATGGAGGTGGGGCAATATCAGGGTTAAAGGATTCATGGGATAGGTTCGTAACAGAAACAACTACTACTAAGGCTAGCAGAACAGAACAACGGAAAGTATCGGTAACAAGTGATGAAAGGCAGCCATTTGGCAGCAAGTGAGTATACTTGCCTGAGATCCCGCAAGGTAGCAGAACTTGTCGTTGCTCACATCATCTCAACGTCCTATCCGGGAAGAAGCAATGAACCTCGAACAAACACCGGATGCAACAATTACTACTACGGCAAAAGATCCAGCATGATCAAGATATGGATGCATGACAAGTTTAAAGATGCCTCAAGGTAAACTAGTTGACAAGATAAACAAATTTAAATGGACCCATATGCAATTTGAGTTGCATATGAAAAACCCATGAATTATGGTTAGATTATTTGTTTTCCAACTAATCAACAGATGAAGGTGGATTAGCATGATGCATGGATGAGGGAAACAACAAAATAACAACAATAGAATCAATTGAAATAAGGTTTAACAATTTTAGAAATTTTATTTATTAAGTTAGAGAATTTTAGTTCCTTAAGGGTGTCACACAAACAATTGTTGTTTTCAGCAAGTTAAATTGTTCAAAACAGATAACAAAGTTCATATTTGATTAGAACACCAAATTTTGGGTGGATTACATGTTTCAAATATTGAAATTGGAATTAGGGTAATTTAATTATGAATTAAACAATATTAAACAAGTTTTAAAGGGATTTAAAACAAGTTTGAATTTAATTTAATTTTTATTTGTTCAAGACATAAATTCAAACTCACATTTGAAAAGTTCACACTTTGATGGTTTGAAAACATATTTTGCATGTTCAAAAATATTTTATTTTGAGCAAGTTATGATTTTATCAAATTTAAATGAATTAAACAAGTATTAAATTATTTAGGCAATTTAAATTATTCAAACCATGAAACAAAATTTATATTTGAAAAGGTTATTCAAAATGGTATGAAAAACATATTTTATTTGTCTGATTTGGAATTAGTATGAATTATTTATGAATTATTGCAAATTACAATTGAATTATTTGAATTCAAATTTAAATTGCATTTTGAAAATTCAAAACAGGAAACAAAATGCATATTTGAAAAGTTCAGGAAATTTGGAGTGGGAAACATGTTTAAATTATTGGATTTGGAATTACTGTTTAAGAGATATTCAATTTGGAAGTTTTAAACTTTTCCTGCAATTTTTATTTAATGTCCAGGGACTTTTTGCACCGCGGGTGGGTCTACTCGTGCTGTAATACGTGTGGGGCCAGTGCCACCGTGCTGCCAGCGAGGTGGGTGCGGGTGAGGTGGCACACACGGTCAATGACCTGTGGGCCTGGCCGTGGTTAAATCCGCGAAAAAGTTGCGCGAGGGGGGGATCGAACCCACCCCCTCACGGCTGCGCGCGACGGGTACTACCGATGCGGCTATGGCTCGAATCGTGAAACGTAAGGGGTACAGGGGTGTTTATCCTTCAGCTGAAATAACTGAACCTTGTTTTCTCGCTGTAGGTTCTGACGAACAGCGAGCGAGGCGGACAGAAACGGAGATGCTCGCCGGCCGGGGCTGGATCGCGGCGATGCGGCAGAAGGTAAGCGAGGCAGAGGAGGAGGGGAAACGGGAAACGGGAGATGGACTCAACGAGTACGTGCTGCTGTAGTCGAACGCCTCTCGAGGATGAACGAAGGCGATGCAGGTGAAGGAGTCAGCCTGTACCTCGGAGATGCTCATGAACAGAGGAAGAAGAAGATCATGCCGGCGTCATTCCGAGAGGCTAGGGCTCCGATCCTCCTGCGTACACGATGGGGAAGACACGACGATACGATTCCCGCGCCCAGACTTCCTCCCGACACTCCGTAGCGGCGGCGTGGTGAAGATTCCGGTGACCGGCTTCGTTGGTTTCGGTGGAGAGAAGCAGAAGAGAAAGGAGGGAATCGGCGGCGGATGGGAAGGAGAGGGAGGCTAGGGTTGGCGAGTAGGGCTTAGGGGGGTAGGTTATATGGGGGGGCGAGCTCGTACGGCTGCAATCGGAGAGAGGGAGAGGTGATCGGGTGGTGGCGGACAGGTTCGTACAGGTGCTGACGTCGAAGGAAGAAGACAGAGGGAAAAGGTAGTGGGCTAGGAAGTTAGTGGGCTGGATAAGAAAATAAGAGGATGGGGTGGGCTGACCTTCTCTCTCAGCTCAAACCTCTCTTCTATTTTTTTTTGCTGTTTGTTTTTGCATTATGAACAAGTTTTTGGGAAAAGATAAAAGAGGGAGAAGGAAATAGAATTTGGAGGGGATTGTTTTATTAAATATTTTTATTACTTTTTTCAAAACAGAAAAATGAAAGCAATGTTAGCATTACTTTCACAAAGTTAAATTTTAATTGAAATAAAATTGTTAGTTGAATTTTCCAAATAAATTTTGGGGTGTTTAGTTGATAATTAAATTTTATTAATTTGCAACACAACAACAACAAGGTAGTTTAAAATTACTTTCAACAACTCAAATTGTTAATGTGATATTAAATTGTTAGGTGATTCTCAAATAGGGTTTAGTTTGGAATTGGAAATTTTGAAACAAGGTGAAAGTTTAAATTGTTTTGAAATTTTCAATTGTGATGCAAACATGGTGCAATGCAATGTGATGCATATGATGCAACCAAACAAACAGGTAACACCCCAGGTGTTACAGACGACACCACTAACAAGGGATTGCGCCCTCGCAATCCACCTGCTAACCCGGGAGGGGAAAGAAGTTCGACTATCGATTCTTCGTGCTTCCAGTTGATCTCCTCGACACCACTAACAAGGGATTATTGCTCGGAGTGACGACGATGTTCTTCCACCAGGAATCTTCCGATGATCGAACCTATTAGGTTAAGGGCTCAGAAAACGTCCACCCACGTAGGATCCTAACACTTTGAAAGCTTGAGTACGAGAGCAGACTCCAAAACAAATAAGATGGGAGGGGAAATAGAATAGGGATAAGGAGAAAACAAGAATCCTATCGAGATGTTTTTCCAAAATAGTTTAGCAGAAATAGTTTTTGACACTCTAGAAACAACGACCGTTAGCGAGGTTATCCTACAGGCTTTGCGGACCCGTTGCTTCGATAACCATTCGTATCGAAACAATCTCGGGAATCGGAACCAAGGCTCTGATACCATTTGTGACGCCCCGAGATCGGGCACTATGCAGATTTCAGCATTCCCGCCAAATCCGCATAATAACCGATTCCAGGTTGTCATTTATGATAACATTACAACAGCTCACGAATAATCCACAATTACAACAGAAACAGATAGATACAAGATGACTCACACGAGACGGGGTTACAACTGATACAATACAAAGATCCAAATAACAGCGGAAGAAACAACGTGTCGTCCGTCTACGGACAAGATCCAAATTGGACTAAGAGTCCTGAAGATAACCGAAGGCGTCCAATCCCTGCCCATGCCAAGCCGGAGGGATTCCCAAGCTAACGTCGTCAGACTTCAAACCTGTTGACTGCAATTTGGAATTTGCAGCCACGAAAGAGATTCGTGGGTCAGTACGGTTAAGTACTGGCAAGGGGGATAAAACCCATACTCACAAGTTACCGGCGTAGCCAGTCATCACAAGATACAAATACTTTAGGATCAACGGAAAGGAAGGGGTTATTGCAAATATGTGACAGCAGGTTGCACTAACCATCTACAGAGAGAATACTACAACTTCCAACTAACAGAAAGGGGATAAGGTCGAGGATTGTAACCAACTGAAAGTAATCCAAACAAACCCATCCTGGACCTCGCCCCTTTAGCCCAAGAAGCAATCCGAGGATAACTCACCCAATTGTATTAAGTTGAATCAAGTTTTGGTGTGAATAAACCTATTACTAGTCAAGTTGTTATTCATTGGGTGTAACATGGTTAATCATTATGTTGAAGTTGTCCTGAGTACTTGTTAGCCAGTACTTTCACCAAGTAATCCATAACCGCGGAAAACACGGCTTCTCGAGAAGATTATCCCTGCAGGGTTGCACCATAGTAACCGACACTCATGAATATCCCGCCAGATGGAGCGGCCACTCCACCAAGCGGGGCACTCAACACAATCCAACCCTTCTTCGCATCAAGCCCAAAGCACCTTGGGCGCACGGCTAATCGAGCCCAGAAGAAAATGGACCCTCATAGCACTCTAAGAACGTGTCCCCCTATATGCCGACTACGAAAGTTCCACCCGGGTACCAAGGGCTCGCAAGATCATGCATGCAGCAAATGGAAAACCCGAACTAAATGAGGCGATTTGGACGAGATGCGAATCGGGTCAAACTGAGGGGGAGCCCATACTCCCCAAATGCGGGTAGTGCGCTCATCATGGATCGGTAGACAAGACCCTTTTCCTATTAGGGTCGACACTAGCAGGCCTCAAAACCACAAGGGCCTCCTGCCGGTGCCTTATCATCAAGTTTATTATTAATAGTAACATTAGCATGGTTGATTGATTGATTAAACATCGAGCCCCCGGAACATAAGGAAGTAATAACAGGAAGTAACGGGTAACAGACTCGAGCAAAACAACCTAAGCATGATAGTAAGACACGGGCAACAAGCAATGAAAGTGCCATCAAGATCACCTACAACCCCGTGAAACACACAAGGACGAAGCATATTGAGATTCGTCATCATTTCATCCGGGGTCATGTGGCAAGAGGTAATATTGAGCTAGCATATGTCCCCACCAAGGATAATCTCGCAGACATCTTCACGAAGCCTCTTGATGATGCAAGATTCATGTTCTTGAAGAATGAGCTAAATATCATCGATTCTAGGAGTTTGACTTGAGGATCTTGCACACACCCCTATAGTTATTACGTGTTTGGGTTTAGGTGTAGGCATGGACATATAGGGGGAGTGTTATCCTAACACATTGGGTTCTCCCTTCCCTCTTTTATTCTCAAAGAAAAAATTCATTACCTCTCCATTTCTAATGTTGAATTGTGAGCTTCGATGTTGAGAATTGGCAATGCACCCAAGGTATATATTCGCGGTGTCATACCATGATCTCTTACATGGTCGCTTAGGCCACCATCCTCTTTTGTTGAAGAGTTGAGTCTTATTTGGATTTTATTTGACCTCTTTCTCTCTTAGTGAGTCCTTGTTGGCGTTTGGGAGCACACTCTCTCTTGTTTATGAGTTTTGTTTTCCTTGCAAAGTTTGAGTGTGTAGTACCATCTCAGTTTGAGCTCTTATCCAAAGCCTCACGTTTTCCCTTTTTTTCAGGAATTACCGCGCGGGTGTCGGCCCACCAGTCGGTGACCTCGGTTGCCACCGTGGCTCACCCGCGCCTCGTCAGCGCCACGTTGGCGAAGGACCCGCTCGTCAGCCTCTCGGGTTTGCACAGCCATGGTCAGCGAGATCCAGATCCAGTTCTGGCGTTTCGCATCCAGGCCCCTGGCCTTTCCGTTTTTGTACCGGAGTCCCCCAGATCTCTGTTTTCCTCACGCACAGGTCCCTGCACATTTCAGAAACCACCCCTAACTTCAAATGCTCATATCTTTTGTTTCACTAATCCAAATAACACAAACTTTATGTCCATCTTTATCAGAAAAATACAAGGAATATTAATATGTCATCCATGATCATGTTTGCATCTTCCTTCTTGCATTTTAATAGTGTTATGCATGTTCACCTAAATAATAAACATGGAATGTGTTTGGGTACTTAATTTAAATCGTGCCCTATTCCATTTACTCTTGTGTAGCTCATCTATGAATTGTTTTGCATGTTAATAAACATTTAATTTGATGGATAGCTAAATATAACTTGAACCTTCTAACTTAATTGTTGGGACTCCGGTTCCCCTTAAATTGGTTTAGTTGTATCTCGCGTGTCATGCATCCATATCTTGATCATGCTGGATCTTTTGCCTTAGTAGTAAGTGTTGCATCTTTGGCTTCTTTTAGTGCTTTGCTTCTTCGCGGATAGGACGTTGAGATGATGTGAGCAACGACAAGTTCTGCTACCTCTACAAGCTAGATTCCAGGCAAGCTTTACTCAGTTGCTACCTATGGCTGCCGTTCATCACTTGTTACCGATTATTTTCGTTGTCTGTATTCTAGCCTTATGATTCGATGCTTGTGTCTCGATCCTATCATATGTTTACCTTGCCGCCATGATATAGCCTTCACTCCACTTCCTATAACCTGTTGTTTGTTTACCTTGTTGGCCCTTGTGTCGTAGTTGCTTGCTTAGTGTTGTTTGCGCTCGAGTCTTGTTATCCTTTGTCATACCACCTGTTTAGTTTGATAGTTGGGTTTCAACTTAATCAACATCATGTTAATGTTTGGGGTAATAATAATTTGATGACAAGGCACCGGCAGGAGGCCCGGCGTGGTTTTGGAGCCTGCTAGTGTCGAACTTAGGAAAAGAGTCTTGTCCATTGATCCATGATGAGCGCGCTAACCGCATCCGGGAGGTAGTATGGGACCCCCCTCGGCTTTGACTGAATTTGCTGTTCGTCCAGGGAGCACACCTAGTTCGGGTTTTCCATTTGGCACGATAATTTGCAGGTACGAGCCCATGGTGCTACGGTGGCCTGATGTAGTCGTGGCGGTTAGGTGCAGCACGTTCTTACAGTGTTATGAAGGTCCTGTTTTGGGGTGGATTGACCGTGCATGCGACAACTCCCGTGGTTTCTGGATTGGCAGTGGAGACGGAAAGGGTCGTGTCGAGCTAACCTGAGTTTTAGTTGGTGGCTCGAGTGTGTTCGGGTACTGTAGCGCACCCTGCAGGGATTAATCTTCTAGAGAAGCCGTGTTGTCCGTGGTTATGTGACGACTTGGTGAAAAAGTGCTGGCTAACAAGTACTCAGACAACTTACACTTATTAATGATAACTTGAGTAGTAAGATAGTTATACCTTCACCATATTATCAATGTAATCTTAATCAACTGTGTGAGTTTCCTCGGGTTACCTCCCGTCATTGGTTGAGGGGGGGTTAACCCTGGATGGGTATTCTGTTGGTGAGTAGTTATAGTTGTTTTCGTCGCGCTCTCTTATCTCTTTCTAATAGACGAGAGTTGTAGCGTGTCTCTGTAGATTGCTTAGTGCTGCCCGCTGCCGCTTCATTACAACAACTCCTTCCTTAGTATCCAAAGTATTTGTATCTTGTGATGACTGGGTGCATTGGTATCTTGTGAGTATTGCTTTCCGCCTGCTGGTACCTTCAAAGTACTGACCCCATGATTCGGGGCTGTATTCACAATGCAGTCAGCAGGTTGAAGTTGGACGACGTTAGCCTGGGAATCCCTCCGGCTTGGCCTGGGCATGGATTGGACGCCATCGGTTATCTTCAGGACTCTTAGTCTAATTTGTATCTTGTTCGTAGTCGGATACTATTTCGTCTTCCGCTGTTATTTGGATCTTTGTATTGTATCAGTTATATTCTTGACTCGTTCGAGTCGTCTTGTATATATCTATTCTGTTGTTGTTGTGGATTATTCGTGAACTGTTGTAATGATTACCGAAGGTTGACAACTCGGGATCGGTATTATGTGGATTCCGGCGGGAACGCTGAAATCCTCATAGTACCCGATCCAGGGGCGTCACACTTGGTTATTATTGTAAGACTATGTCAATACTATCTATTGTTTTATCTATCTATCTGTTAGGAATATGCAACTTGTATTCCACGGGGCCAAAGGCCACAATATATAGTACATGTACAGGTGGCAATATGCAGGTGACCCCCTATGCAATAGGGAAACTACTAATATACACATATGTCTCTAACACCCCCCCCCCCCTCAAACTCATGGTGGATAAACAACACTGAGTTTGGAGAGAAAGAAACTATGTTGTGCTCTAGTCAGGGCCTTCGTAAAGAAGTCCGCCAACTGTAACTCTGAAGGCACATACTGGAGCGAAATAATCTGATCATGCACACTAGCACGCACAAAAGAAGCATCAACACCAACATGCTTGGTAAGCTCATGCTTCACCGGGTCACGTGCAATACTGATAGCACCTGTACTGTCAGACAATAGATCAGTGGGTGTCGTAACGGAGACACCAAAATCTGCAAGTAACCACCGTAACCAAGTCACCTCAGCAGTCAACAGAGCCATCGCTCGTAACTCAACCTCTGCACTCGAACGGGAAACCGCGGTCTGCTTCTTCGTCTTCCACGCAATGAGAGAACCACCAAGAAAAACACAGTAAGCAGACAATGACCGGCGATCCATAGGATCACTAGCCCACGTAGCATCAGAGTAGGACTGGAGCTGTAACGAGCTAGAACGAGGAAAGAAGAGACAAAGTGAGATCGTTCCACGAAGATAGCGCAGAACACGAAGAAGGTGACTATAGTGAACCGAGGTAGGAGTAGAAACAAACTGACTCAAGATATGAACAGGATAAGAAATATCTGGACGAGTAACAGCTAGATAGACGAGACTCCCGACAAGATGTCGATAACGAGTCGGATCAGAGAGGGTATCACCATCGGAAACACGAAGAGAGAGATGGAGGTCCATAGGAGTCTCAGCAGTACGCTCATCAGTAAGAGCGGCACGAGTAAGGAGATCATGAATATACCGTTCTTGGGATATATAGAAACCATCAGAGGTAGATGAAACCTCAATCCCAAGAAAGTAACGAAGCGGACCAAGATCCGACATAAGAAACTGCTCACTCAAACGGGCCTTAACAAAGGCAATATACTCAGGGTCGTCACCGGTGATGATCATGTCATCGACATATAGAAGAAGGAGAGTGCGACCACGAGGAGAGCAGTGAACAAACATCGCAGGATCATGAGTACTCGGAGAAAAACCAGCAGCCATGACCACAGAAGCAAAGCGCTCAAACCATGCACGAGGGGCTTGCTTAAGGCCATAGAGAGAGCGACGAAGACGGCAGACCATGCCCTCATCAACAGAATACCCAGGTGGTGGTCGCATATAGACCTCCTCACGCAACTCACCATTAAGAAAGGCATTCTTAACATCAAGCTGAGACACAGACCAACGGCGAACAGATGCAACAGCAAGAAGAGTACGAACAGTGGTCATGTGAGCGACAGGAGCGAAAGTCTCATCATAATCGCGGCCATGCTCCTGCTGAAAGCCACGAGTGACTAGACGAGCTTTATAACGCTCAAGGGACCCATCAGAGCGAGTCTTCACCTTATAGACCCACTTACAAGTGATAGGGCGAATAGAAGGAGGGAGAGAAACAATCTCCCATGTACCGGTGCGCTCGAGTGCAGCGATCTCCTCGGCCATCGCAAGCTGCCATTCAGGATGAACAACAGCCTCACGGTACGTACTCGGCTCCGGAATAGAAGTAACACTGTAACTGGCGGGATTATAGAAATCAGGTGTATTACAAGGCCGACTGCGAAGAGAATAAGTCGGCTGAGACGATGCGCCAGAAGTAGATGGTATATCGGAGGACTCGCTCACAACACGTGGACGACGAGTATAGTAAAAGGGAAAAGTAGTATGGGAAGGAATGGTAGGAGGAGATGGAGAGGGAGAAGACACCGATGAAGAGGGTGAAGAACGTGGCGATGAAGGAGAAGAGGATGGTGTCGGTGTAGCTGGCTCCGGGGTAACAGGATGAGAAAGAGGATAAGAAATAGGAGGGGGAGGAGAATCAGGAAGAGTAAGAAAAGAGAGATCCTCCATAGTGAAGGTCGAGGAGGTCGATCGTGGATAGAAAGGTCGAGACTCGTCAAAAGTCACATCCCGAGAAATACGCATCCGACGAGCCACGGGATCCCAACAACGATTGCCCTTATGCTCATCACTATATCCGAGAAAAACACACTCAACAGACTGAGCGGTTAGTTTGGTGCGTTCACGAGGAGCGAGGAGAACATAGCAAACACAACCAAACAGACGCAACACAGAATAGTCGGGAGAGCGATCACAAAGTCGCTGAAGAGGAATGCCACCCTGAAGGGCGGCAGAAGGCTGAATGTTAATGAGATAGGCCGAGGTAGAGACAGCCTTGGCCCAAAAATGAGGCGGGAGAGAAGAAGCGATCATCATCGCACGAGCGGTCTCAAGAAGATGACGATGCTTACGCTCAGCAACGCCATTCTGAGCATGTGCACCGGGACAAGAGAACTGAGCGAGAGTGCCCTGCTCAGCAAGAAATCCACGTATATGCTTGGAGATATACTCACCAGCAGAATCAGCACGAAACACACGAATAGGTGTAGAGAACTGAGTGTGAACCATGGCAGCAAAGCGCTTATAAATAGAGAGAACCTCGCTACGGGAGGACATAAAGAAAATCCAAGTGTAACGAGAGTAATCATTTATGAAAATGATATAGTACCGATGACCCCCTTTCGAAGTGAAGGGAGCCGGACCCCAAACATCTGAATGAATGAGATCAAAAGGACGCTTAGACACAGAATCACTATGAGGATATGGTAGCTGAATCTGCTTACCAAGCCTACAACCCATACAATCCAAAGAAGTATTTCCGGAGACAGACCCCAGAACACCACTATGAACAAGAGACGAGAGACGAGAACCACATAAGTGGCCTAGACGGTGATGCCACTGCTGAAAAGAGCTGGTGGCTGCGACAACAGGGGACGAGAGACTGGTGGCGGTGGCAGCGGAAGGAAGACGAAGCCAGTCAAGCTCACATAGCCCATCATGGCGTCGGGGGCCAGCACCAAGCAAAGCGCCAGTGCAACGATCCTGAATAGAACAGGAATCAAAATCTAGAGTGACCCTACAACGAGAATCAACAATCTGACTACCAGAGAAGAGCTGCATGGTGAGTCGAGGAATATGAGCAACAGAGGGAACATGAAATGCGGAACTGCTAAGAGTGCCTCGACTAGCAACGGGGATAGGAGTACCATCAGCAGTACAAACAGAGACAGGAGACTCAACAGGTAGAACAGAGCTCAAAGCGGAAGAATCATATGTCATATGAAAAGATGCTCCGGTATCAAGAATCCAAGGGGATGTACCTGAATGAGAAGAAGGTGATCTCTCAATGCCAGAAAAGTCAGCCGCAGAACCAGCAGTAGCTATCACTGAAGATTCCAAAGTAGCAAGCAGACATCGGAGTTGCGCAATCTCATGCGCGGTCAAAGACGCAACTGAAGAGCTCGACGTAGACG
This sequence comes from Alopecurus myosuroides, assembly GCA_028641055.1. Lineage (NCBI taxonomy): Eukaryota > Viridiplantae > Streptophyta > Magnoliopsida > Poales > Poaceae > Alopecurus > Alopecurus myosuroides. The sequence continues at coordinate 37,567,498 of CM054059.1, read as the reverse complement.
CGTCGATCAAGGAGGACCAATCACCAGCATGCGTGGCAGTCGCGCGGGGAGTCGATGGAGAGCCGTCACAAGTGCGAGCACAAGCCACTCGAGGAGCCGACGAAAAGCCAACCGAATCATGTGCAAATGCCGCAAGAGTCGACGTAGAGCGGCAAGTCGACACAGATGGAGTCGACGTAGAGCGACGAGTCGGCGTAGACGGAGTCGACGTAAGGCCACCACAACCGCGGGCAGAAGCCGCGAGAGTCGAAGTAGAGCGGCAAGTCGGCGCAGACGGAGTCGACGTAGAGCGGCCATAACCGCGGGCAGAAGCCGCGAGAGTCGATGTAGAGCAGCGAGTCGACATAGAAGGAGTCGACGTAGAGCGGCCACAACTGCGGACAGAAGCCGCGCGAGTCGACGTAGAGCGGCGAGTCGACGTAGAGCGACGAGTCGACATAGACAAAGACGACGGAGAGCCGTGAGACGATGGAGACGAAGTAGAGCGGCCACAACCACGCACAAAGGGCGTGAAACTCGATGTAGAGCGGCATGCAGATGTCACTTTAGAAAGCGACGAAACAGGCGAGAACCGTGGAGGAGCACCGAGCAGAGATGGAAGCTCGGGACACGCATAAACGAGATCAGCACACAGCGACATTTTTTTTTCCGAGTCAATAGCTAAATAAGAACAAGCTGCATTGGCTCGATCTGACACGAGCAGCGCCGAACAAGGTCGGAGCCAGGAACCAGCGGACGGGCGGCGGCCGAAAACCAGCGGACAGAAACTGACGGCGGGCCACAGCCGAAGAGCAGCGGATGCGGACGAGCAAGTCGACAGAGCGGACGGGCAGCAAGTCGAAATCCAATTAGGAGCTGCTCACGACCACGCCAATCCAATCAGAGGCAGCACGTGCAAACCAATCCAATCAGGAGAGCTGATGCGAACGGAGCACACGGGACTAGCGATCCAATCTGGGGTGCACAGTAGATGCGGGCAACGAGGGAACACCACAGGCCAGCGGGAAGAGAAGCTATGGTAGAAGGAAAAGAGAATCGGCCGGCCGGCCGGAGCTTGTGGCGGCGGCATGTGTCCTGGAGACGGCCTTGAAGAGCTGGGAGATGGACAGGTACAGAGATGACGAAGGCAGCGGTCACAGCAAGGTCCGTTGACCTGTACGAGGAGGATTGAGATCCGATTGGAGCTGTACGAGGGCACGAATTGCGCGTGCGTGAGCTTGGAAATCCTAACCTAGTCTGATACCATGTTAGGAATATGCAACTTGTATTCCACGGGGCTAAAGGCCACAATATATAGTACATATACAGGTGGCAATATGCAGGGGACACCCTATGCAATAGGGAAACTACTAATATACACATATGTCTCTAACACTATCATGTGATGAAGACCATGGTGAGACTCTATCATGCAATGCAAACTAGTTATATAAAATTCTATCATATGCCTATAGCTTGAATTGTGGTAGCTTGTTGCATACGTGATTTTATATACATCTCTAGTGCTAAACTCCTGTCAATCAACCTCATATTAACATTGCCACTTTTTTTAACTTTACATATAGTATTGGCTTATAAACACAAGGGGCATAGAAATTCTAATTATTTTTACCCCAATTGATTGCCAAGGAAATATCTATTGTTGGGCACATAAATAGGGGGGCCCTTCTACATTTTATCTCCATGCAAATGATTAAATTAAATATCCGTCATGCAAATCTATGTGTTGTCATCGAACATAAAAAAGGGGGCGATTGAAAGAACATTTGTCCCCTAATTGTATTTTGGTGATTGATCACAACACTTAATTAGAGGATCTAACTGTTTGCCTAAGTATTTTTGGGAATGAAAATTAAGGATACAAGAACTTAGGGATATTTAATATGGAGAAAAGTAAAACAAGACTTTCCATATTTCCACTGATGTTTCAATCAACATAAAAGATCTTGCAAAAAGGGAGAAAGTTGAAAGAAGAAAGGGGAAGAAGTAACTTCCTGGCCGGCCGGCCTGCCTGGCTGGGTCCTTAAGGCCGGGCGGCTCGGGTAGGCATCCGGCCTAACGTTGCAAGAAAGCCGACCCTAGGTCAGGCTCTGGCCAGCCTGCCCCAAGGTCAGGCTGTGGCCAGCCTACCCCAGGGCCGGGCTACAGGCCGACCTCTTTCCAGCTGCGGGCCAGGCTCTCAGCGAGCCGGCCTAGGCCGGGCTCCAGCCGACCTTGATGCCTCCCCAGTCTTGGTGGGTCTGTGGTCGTGCCGGCCTAACCCCACGCCTAGGCCGGCCAGGCCAGGTTTCCTGGATAGGGCAAAATGCCCCCACAACTGTCATTTCTTACCTACCATTATAAATAGGGATCTTCATCTACCTTTAAAAGGTGTCAATCTAACCTTCTCTCTCCATCATTGTTGACCACCTTCAAACTCAAGGATCTCCCTAAATACCCATCCAAAACTCTTGATTTTTTGGGATTTGGAGGAGAGCCACTAGATCTACATCTCGACCAAACCGATTTGTCACCACCCCACTAACCCCCTAAGGTTCTTGTAGTTCTTGGTTTATTGGAGCGTAGAACCTTGTTGCTCTTAACTCATTGGAGCTTGGAGCCTTGTTGGTGTTCCTGAAGCTTTGGATCTCGTGGATCTTGTTGCCTGAAGTCTTGGTGGCTCCCGGGGTTTGGTGAGGACCCTCCAAGTTGTGGAGTGTGCCTCATCCTTTTAAAGGTTCTATTTTTCAACCTCAACGGCGGCATAGTGATTCGAGTCTCTCAACATCGGTGGAAGGACTCGAAGGAGACACCGTGTTCCATTTGACAACTACTCGGTGTTCCACTTTGGTGGCACCGCACCACTCCAACGGAGACTAGCTTCCATTGGGAAGTGAACTTCGGGATACATCTCCGCGTCACGGTGTTCGGTTATTCCTCAAACATACATTTACTTGTTGCTACTAGCTTAGTTGAATAAATATCTTGTGCTAGTATTTGTTCAACATATAGGATTGTTCACTTAGTTGCATTATCTAACAATCTATATTTGAGCATTATCTTGTTAATAGAAAACGAAGTAGAATTTGTAGTTAACCAGTTCAACCCTCACCCTCTCTAGTTAACCTCTTGATCATTTAACTAGATGACTTATATTACTGATTGAAGTAGTGTCTCCCTTGCAGCATATGCAAGGGTTTTTTCAAACCACCCTTGCATCTTGCCTTGACATATTTCATAAATGTGTTCAAAGGTGTCACTCGTTATCCTGCCCACCGCCGTAGGCAAGCCTATATCGTTCCGAAAAGGCTTCAACATAAATACCCAGAACTTGCTTCGTACTATCACGGGTTTGTTGGGGGGGTATTGAGGCTAACGTTGATACAGTTTTTTTCCCGGTTTACAGCTTGACCAGAACACTCACCATAAATTCTGAGAATACCATTTAACCTGACAGCATTTGCCTGTTTTGCACTCATGAAGATGAGACTATCATCAGTAAATAATAAATGGCTTACCCATGGAGCCCTGAAGTTCACACGGATGCCATGGTCAATGTATGCCCCTCTGGAATTATTGAGCAAAGCAATAAATCCTTGGGCGCAACACAAAAACGGGAATGGTGATAGTGGATCCCCTTTGGCGTAACTCTCTTGATAAAGTGAAATATGGAAGGAGATTGCCATTCACCTTAACTAAAAAACCTGACTTTCTCAACATAGCTTCCAACTAGTGCCACTCGACCCTGTCGTAAGCTTTAAGCATGTCGAGCTTAATGACACATGAAGCATTTTTTTTCCTTTCTTTTGTCTCTTCATCGCATGAACACTTTCGTACGCGACAAGAATATTGTCTGTAATTAACCGCCCCGGAACAAAGGCACTCTGTTCCACTCCAACAATACCATTCATCGCAGATCTCATATGGTTGGTGCATGCCTTTGCCGCAATCTTGTATAGAACTGGACAAAGCACGATTGGGCGTAACTGACTAATCTTTTGAGGGCACCGAACCTTGGGGATAAGTGTAATGGTTGTATCATTAAGCCCCAAGGGCAGTTCACCTCCGTTAAGAAAATCCAAAATTACCTTAGAGATATCCCGACGTAGGACATCACAATGCCTCTGAAAAAACCAGCAGTGAATCCATCAACTCCTGGAGCCTTCGCCGGAGCCATCTGGAATAATGTTGTTCAAACTTCTTCCTCTGATTTTTTTTTCAAGAGAAGCATTCATAACTTAAGTAACTCGTGGTGCAAACACTTTCAGGATCTCATGCAAATCACTATATCCTTGCGACTTGTATAGGTCCTCATAAAAGTTCATGATCTCGTGCTTTACACTTTCGGGATCATCACAAACATATACATCCGATCGTTGAAGGGAGGAAATACGGTTGATACGTTTCCGATTTGCAGCCTGCGCATGGAAATATTTGGTGTTACGATCACCTTCCTGCAGCCACATAACATTGAGCGTTGATGCATCCATATCTCTTCCTCTCATAACATCTCGTGAAGCTCGCGGGCCACCAAAATTTCCTCCACATTCGGCCCACGGCCTACCGAGACCGATCATGGCCTATCCCTGCTGGCCTGATGATCGGTCACAGAGGCATATGACATACGAGACCCAGTGGCCAAAGAGTTTCGCTGATCCCCTAAAACAAAACAAAAAGAGTTTGTTTGGAGCATGTATGTACGTACGTTTACAACCCGGAGTCTAACGCCGGGGCAAAAAGAGAAGAAAAAAACCGCAGTCCACTTGTTTACGGAGTTTTTTCCGGGATTAGTGGGGACAATACCGGCCCAATCCCGAATCCCGACATAGTTTGAAAAGCCTATTTGTTTCTAGTGTTTTTGGGCCGGTAATATCCCAAGGTTTCCTGATCTTTCCACGAACCCTATTGGTTTCTTCTACAATCCAATACACGAGCCAGGGGCCACGTATTACCTCGGAACCGCACGGAAGCCAAGAGGGAGGCAGCGGCGTACGCGTCGAGGTGCGGGGAGAGGCGGCGGCGAGCAAGGGAGAGGGTTGACGAGAAGACAACTTGTCTCTCTGGTTCTTGGATCCCACCGGCTTCGCATCGTAGACGTTCTTGGATTTTCACTGCTCCTCCGGTCTTCACCTCTCTCGCGAATTTCTCTCTATCTTCTCTGAACGCCGACCCCCACCCATCGATGTCGCCATCCACACACATCGGTTCCACTGGAGCTGTGCCACGGCTGCCGCCCTACATTTGCTTCTCTCCATGCTCCCACCCTCCTCTTACCTCTCTCTCTCCCCCGGCATCGTTTGATAGAAGTAGGAAGAGCAGCTAGGCTTTGAAGATTTGATTATTTGAGAAACTTTGTTGCTGGCCGTTGATACTCGCATCATACATGATGATGCAACATTGCCTAGGGCACTTGGAATGGGATGATGCATATGGTAGGAGTACTAGTATAGTGGGAATCAGATGATGCATATGATAGTTCAAATTTACTTCATGGTGCAGATTTGCAAAGGTAAAGAACCCGATCACAGGGTTTCATGTTGAGTGGAATCTTCTGAGAGAGACACGAGGTTGCAACTGATACTAGATGCAAGGAAATCATGATGTTTTCGCTACCGGCTACAGGTTGGAACATACTACTACTAAATTTTGTTCCAGAACTTGACTGGAGCATGAGACTCAACAGAAACTTATGTGGCACAATCCAACAACCCCATCGTTCACCGACTCTCCAAGAACATGCTTTCTCTGTACATCCCAGCAACATAGCGAACTTCATGCAGACGACCATCTTCACAAGAGTTGGTTCTTGGATCGTAAATCCGGATTTGCCGGGCCGAACTCGAGTACCCAGAAGAGTAGTAAAAGGCGAACCTGCCGTCATCCAATACCGTCAAGAGCTGGAAGTCCGATGCGTAAATCCAAGGCGGCGAGGTTGGCAATTCCATTCTTATGCTGTGCTCCTTGACCCAAACACCTTTCTCCAAGTCCGTGGCGAACCACAGGTCTATCTTTACAGTGGTATCATTATCAGGGATGTCGTGAAAGTGACGAAGCATTACTAGTCTGCCATTTAGCTTTGCTAATTTCAGTTCGTAATCAGACTGATCGGTGTTGTTGATTGCCGGAGGACCTGGAAGTGTCGCCGGCCTCCACTCCTCGGCTTCAAGGTCAAACGACATGATGCACTTTGTGTCTAACGCAGCGTTGTCGGCTCCCAGGATGTCAAAGTTGGGGTATTCCCTATATGACAAGTAGTAGACCACACCTTGGATAACAGCGTTGTGAGCGACGATGTGGTAGTCGGTTTTAAACATGGCACACAATGGGGCGGTCGCCACTGTCCTCCAGCAGTCCCCGCCGAGGGTGAACACGTCGTAGTGTTGTTTGATGCGCCCGTTGCCCGGGTGGCGGGAAACGACACGGAGGACCTTGTGCTGCCCCGTGGAGGCGACCCACCCGAGGGCGTAGGAGGCTTCCAAGGCGATTTGGATGCCATGCTGAAGATTGTCGAAGGGCAAGGTGGAGGCGACTCCGGTGTCTAGGTCAACCATGCGGACGCGGTTGTTGTCATGGAAAAGGTAGAACGGGCCAGGGTGCGCGTGGTGCGGCACGCCTACGTCCTCGGGAGCGATGCTCACCCGTCGGACGACGTTGCCGGACAGATCCGTCATGTCTATGCGGTCATTATCGCCGGCGAGCGCGAGGATGAGGTCCGGGTGCAGGGCAGCGTGCGCCTTGATGAAGGACGGGTCAGAGAGGAGGGAGCGCCACAGCCGGCAGACGGCGCGGAAGTGCCAGAGTGGCCCGGCCGGGACGCGCAGCAGGATCTCCCACAGCACGTCCGGCGGCAGCACGACGCCGGCGTTGGCGGCGGAGACCAAGGGACGCTTGCTCGTTGGCTCCATGGATGGCGTGCCCTATCCCTGCTGCCCTGATGATGCATCAGGGAGGCCCGTAGCCCAGATATGACTTCCGAGACCCACTAGCCCAAGAGTTTCGTTGGGGCACGTATGTACTATACCTACGTTATTTCCAACTCGGAGTTGGACACATCCCCGATCAATAAAGTACTCCTGTACAGAAATATAATCGAGACAAAACCCTAGCCGCCTCCGGGTAGCTTCCCAGGCGACTCCGAGGCGCCCGTGCCGCCGCCGCCAAAAAGCTCCTCCTACCGCGCCCATCCCCTCGCCGCCGCCGAAGGAGGCCATCCCACGGCGGGCGGCGGCGGGGCATCCCCCTCGCGCGCGTCCTTGTTCTCCCCCCAAATCGGGCGTCCGTCTGCCTCCTCATCTCCGTGCTCGGCTGTGCTCGAGGCGGGACCTGGTGCTGCTCTAGGACCGGTCCTAGACACGCTCGGCTCAGCCTCCTTGTCCTCGGCGCCGAAAGCGCACTGCCATTCCCCGGTGTGGGACTGGGTCCATGTTCAGGCGCCTCCATGGTCCCTGTCGGTGGCGGCGGCGCCTGCTCCCTTTGGCGTCCTGCCCATCAGCCAGGGCTTGCTCGTGCGACCCTGGTCGCGGCTGTGGCGTCTGCTCCTATTCTGTTGCAACGCCATTCTCTGCTTCTTCTGCATCGGCTCTGGCCGCTCTCGGTTCATCGCGTCTGTGTGGCATCTGGGTTGTGTGCAGGTTGGTACAGGTCTCTGCGAGCGGCCTGTCCTTGTGGTACATTTGGGGTCCAGGAGAAATCCTAGCTTGACTTGGGTCATTGCCGGTGGCGGCTATGCTCACGGGCGTCGCATCTCCTCCTTGGAGGCGTTACCAGGGACCCCTCCTACTCAGCACCTTCTCCGTTGGTCTTCCTCCCGGCCTCTGTTTCACGCTTGACCCTGCAGTGTTGCTCCCTGTTCCTAGCTTTGGGCGTCGGTGGCTTCATCCATGTACCCATGCTCCGTGTTGGCGTCGCCATCTCGATTCTCTTCTCTGGCGCCCGAGTCGCTCTCTCCCTAGGGGACATGGTGTATTTGTCCATGTTCCCTGCTCTCAGTTTTTTCACCACTCTGTCCCTCACTGTTGCAGCCTCTCGCCGTGGTTGCTTCGCCATTGTGTCCTTCAATTCTTGCTTTTTTGCTGGCTTTTGCTGTTGTGCCTGACGTGCGTCTTCACCGATTTCCTTTCTTCGTCTCTCTCTTCTCCGCTTGACCTTTTCCTCCAAAGCCGGGTTAGCAAGGCGCCGAGTCCTTGTTCTCTTGCTGATGTACTCCCTCCTCCATGGCTTCCTTCCCCCGGAGGGCGAGTGGAGAACCTTGCAAGAGTGGCTACCACACAGTCCACTTCGACGGACTTAATGCGGAGGAGTGGTGTCGACTGGAGCGAAGATCGTCGTGTCCGTTGCGTATTGGCAGGAGTGGCTCACTCGCTGGTCTGAAGCCGGGTTAGCGAGACCTTAGACTCGATCTTCTTGGATCTCTTCTCCTGCCTTGGTTCTCCCTCCTTTGGGGCTTCCTTTCCCCGAAGGGCGAGCGGATGGCATCCTCAAGAGAGGAACCAGATAACCAGATTTGACTGGTTTGATGAAGACTAGTGATGCCGGTCGCTAATGTTCAATGCAAGTTCGGCAAGCAAGACAATCTGGTGGATGCTCATTTCTGTGTTCTAGCAGCAAGATGTTGATAGGAGAGTAAGTATAGGACTCAATGTTGTCTTTTCTCTCTTTGCACCTATGTTTAGTGTGGCTGTTAGTTTGGTAGCCCTCTATACTTGGGTTTCTTCTTTGTATCCGCACTTTGGGTGCACCCATGTAACTGTACTGTTACCTTTCGAGTAATAAGCAACAAGCAGTGGGGATTTACTCCCCCTGTCATTCTTGAAAAAAAGGACTCCTGTGAAATTCTCTGACGTTGAACACATCATCAATCGAGCTCTGACGTTGAAGTGGGGGCTGAAGTAACTTCACCTATGAAAAAGGCCCATCTGAATAAGAGAGAGGTGGGGGAACACCAAGTGCCGAAAGTTTATAAAGCACTTCCAATGCTTACCAACACTCCACACCAGGAGGTGGATGAATTGGCTAACTTGGACAGTGAAAAGTCTGGAAAGTCCTTGGATGCGGAGAGGGAGTTGAAGAAAAAGAAACCCACTCGAGAAAACTTAGCTGAATCGGTAGTGGCTGCAGAGCAGCGCTGCCGGGCGCAATGAGTTGCGGGAGCTTCAACAGCCGCGGTCTTGGGAACCAGGCGGCTGTTCGAGAGCTTCGTAGTATTGCGAAGCAAGAGAAGGCTTGTCTCCTTTTTTGTGATGGAGACAAAAATTCCTACGAAGAGAGTTGAAGATTTGCATGCCCAATTGCGGTTCGCAGGCTGTTTTGCTATTGATAGTGATGGTTTAAGTGGTGGTATTGGATTATTCTGGTCGGCAGAGGCCGAAGTGGAAATAAAGAAGTATAGTTCTTGCCACATTGATCGTGTTGTGAAGAGAAGCGGTCAGCTTTGGAGGTTCACTGGTTTTTACGGTGCACCAAGAGCAGAGGATAGGCAACACAGTTGGAGGTTTGTGCGGACGTTGTTTGCTGTCAGACACTCGGCATGGTTGTGTATGGGAGATTTTAATGAAACGTTGTTCGCCTCGGAGCACTTCTCTAGAGCTGCGAGACCGGAGTGGCAGATGAAGGCATTCCGATAGGCGACTGAAGATTGTTTACTCCCTGATCTTGGTTGGTCGGGAGAATATACATGGGATATTGGGCAGCAGGGAGAATGGAATGTGAAGGCACGACTTGATCGAGCTTTTGCTAATGATGAGTTTATTAATATGTTTGATAACACACGGATACGGCACGTGTATATAACAAAATCGGATCATTGTCTTGTACTGGCCGAGTTGAGGAGTAGCTTGACAGATGATCAGAGGCGCGGGACAAGACAATTTCGATATGAAGACGTCTGGCAGACTCACCCGGATTATGATCACCTTATCTTGCAGAAGTGGAGGAAAGGTGTGAGTCAGAATGGGCTGGCGGGTGTTGTCGATGCACTCAAAAATGGTCAGGAGAATTTGAGTGCATGGGGAGCAAAGGAATTTGGTTGCTTAGCACGCAAGGTGCGGAAGCTGAGGGAGCGACTGAATTGGCTGCAATGTCAGTCATCGGGACAAGGCCCTTCGAATGAGGAGAGAGCCACGGTGAAAAAACTCTGAGAAGCGCTCCGTCAAGAAGAGATTTGGATGCGTCAAGGATCCAGAGTTCAGTGGTTACGGGAGGGTGGCCAAAACACTGCTTTTTTCCATGCCCAAGCAGCGCATAGAAAAAGAATGAATAAGATAGAAAATCTTGCTCGGGAGGATGGATCGATCTGTAACAGTTTGGAGGACATTGCAACGGAAGTGCAGAACTTCTACCAAGATTTGTACACTTCTAAAGGGTACAAGCCGATGGAGGAACTCCTAGACCTAGTGCCACGTCGAGTTACATCGGAGATGAATGATGATTTTGATGAGTTGTTCTCGGCTGAGGAGGTCCAGAGGGATTTATTCCAAATGGCGCCCTCAAAAGCTCCGGGCGTCGATGGTTTCACGGCGGGGTTTTTTCAGCGACACTAGGAATTAATTAAAGGTGATATTGTTCCTGCAATTTTAGGCTTTCTTAATGGAGGTGATCTACCAGATGGGATGAATGACACTTCGATTACATTGATTCTGAAGGTACGACACCCCCAAAGGATTTCTTAGTATAGACCCAAATCACTCTACTTTGTTCTCTATTAAAATGCAGCAAAGTGTATTTCCAACAGGACAAGGAAGTGGCTGGGTGATATTGTTAGTGAGGAACAAAGTGCATTTGTTCCCGGGAGACTAATAACTGATAATGTTCTTATAGCATACGAGAGTGTCCATGCTATGAAAAAAAGGAAGAGAGGCAAGAATTCAGGTGTGTGCTGTTAAATTAGACATGATGAAGGCCTATGATCGTGTCGAGTGGCATTACTTACAGGCTATTATGCTGAAGCTGGGGTTTAGTCCTAATTTTGTGCGCCTGGTTATGAAATGTGTCACATCAGTCCGCTTCTCGGTCCGGATGAATGGAGAACTACTTCTTTTTTTACTCTGTCTCGTGGACTACATCAAGGAGACCCCATCTCGACATATTTGTTTCTACTGTGTGGTGAAGGGTTTACTTTTCTCCTTAATTACTTTGGAGGAGCTAATGTGGATAGTTTAAGAGTGAACACCCGATCCCCATGGATAAATCATCTATTGTTTGCGGATGATGGTTTGATTTTTATGAATGCAAGAGTTCAGAGTGGGAAAAGACTCAATGAGATTTTGAGAATTTATAGTGATTGTTCTGGACAATCCGTGAACAGAGAGAAAAGTTCAATATTTTTCAGCCCAAATACTCCAGAGAATATGAGAGTGGACATCGAAAGTGAATTGTCCATTGGGGTGGAGGCTTTCAACGAAAGATATCTTGGCCTACCGACTGCCATAGGGCATATTTCGAGTGGGACCTTTGATCACTTGGGAGAAAGGATCAGGAGTAAGATGCAATATGGACCCAAACGTTTGGTTTCGTGTGCTGGAAAGGAGATACTGATCAAGTCAGTAGTTCAGGCGATCCCAATTTATACAATGAGTTGTTTCAAACTATCCAAAAAAGTGTACTCCAACTTCACCTCGTCTACGGCTAGGTATTGGTGGAGTGGGTCTCTGGACCGGCATTGGTTGAGTTGGGAGAGACCGGTTTCCCCAAAGTGCAAGGGCGGCATGGGTTTCCGAGACCCAGAACTGTTTAATATAGCACTTCTTGGAAAACATGGTTGGCGACTTTTAACCGACCCTAGCTCACTGTGTGGCCGTGTTTTGAAAGGAAAATATTTCGCGGCGACAGACTTTTTGCAAGCAGGCGTCCCTAAAGGCTCATCGGCGACGTGGCGTGCGATTATAGCAGGCAGGGAAGCGCTGCAAGGAAGACTTATTAGAAGAGTTGGAGATGGTTCTTCCATCTCTATTTGGGATCATAAATGGATCCGTGGGAAATTGTCCAAGATACCGTCGGCACAGATTGGTACTAAAGCTCTGAACATGGTCTCTGAGCTCATTGACGGAGATAATGGGACATGGAAAACGGAGGTTATTCATGATAACTTTATGGCGCGTGACGCGGATGCAATTTTGAATATTCCTATAAGGCGAAATGGTGGTGTATACTTTTGAGCTTGGGACCCGGAAAAATCAGGTGTTTACTCGGTAAAATTAGTGTATCGGACTCTAATGACTCGCAAAGAGCACTCAACTCTAGAGGAAGGGACGTGTATGGAACCCTCAGAGAATAACCGAGAAACGTGGAATCGTGTGTGCAAGTTGAAAGTAATACCGAAGGTAAGAGTGTTCTGGTGGCGTGTTTTACGTGGAATTCTTCCGGTCGAAAGCACACTTCAGCGCAGACACATTACCTCCTTGGCAAGATGCAAAGTCTGCATGGATGCAGATGAAGATATGATGCATGCACTACTCCATTGTAGTTATGCTAAGAGATTTTGGATGGCGGCAAGTAGCTGGTTTCAGTTAAAAATACCGGAGCTGCATCCAAGTACTTGGTCGAGGGATATTCTCTGGGATAATCGTTTCAGTGAATTGGAGCGAGCAAAAATTGTAACAATCATGTGGGCGATTTGGACCTCGAGGAACAATATCACTCATGATAGAGATGGCAATGACCCAGTACATGCAATGAAGAGAGTTCAGAGGCTTTATCTCTCCTTGAGCTGCCAAAAGGTTCTGCCAAAATGCTACCGGGATTCGGTTGGTGTCCACCGGAGGAGGAGTGCATCAAAATCAATACAGACGCGGGCGTGGACGTGAACTCGAGGCTGAGTGGAGATGGGGGGGTGGCGAGGTCTGCCACCAGATTCTTGGCGGTGTGGTGTAAACCACACCCAGGCGTCACGGACCCCCTAGTGGCCGAGGCAATGGCGTTGCGGGAGGGAGCTTTGTTTGCAAGTTGAGAGGTTTCACGCAAGTCGTAATGGAGCTTGACTGTCTGGAGCTTGTTCAGTTGTGGAATGATCGACAGACTACGCGCTCAATTATCGCACCAATATTATTAGAAATTAGTGAGTTGTCAAATAATTTCTTGAGTTTTGTTGTCTAGCATGTAAGAAGGCAAGCCAATTACCTTGTGCACAGCGAGCTTGTACTCTGGAGGTGTCGGGGTGTTGGATAGATTCCTTGCCGAATTTCCTTGTAACCAGCATTCTTGCTAATTCTGCTGGTACAGCAGCATATGAATAAAGCTCTATAGTTCTCTGTAAAAAAATGCACTCCTAGAAAAAATTTCTCCATCAAAAAAAAAAATCGCTCCAAAAGAATAGAAAAAAGTTTGCTGTGACCGGGCCGCATAGTCCAGCACGTCAACCCCATCCTCTCATTTTTGCCACGTCACTCTCAACACAGATCTTAAAGCAGTCCTCTAATCTCTTAACCATTTAGAGCATGTCCAACCGGCCACCTCGACCCACCCTATATACTCGGGCAAACAGCCTGGACACTGCTCAGGCCGAAAAAAGGCGAATCCCTTTGGGCCCAATATTCTAGGTTGTTCAATGTTTGTGTGCAGAAGATGATATAACTGTTAAAGAAGTGATTATTAGGATAAATTATAGGTTAAAATTTAGAACGAACTTTGTTGGGTCACTTGAGGATTATGGATGCAGCTGTTTCAATTAACCGAAAAATGTGATTTTATCACATGTTCCACATAGCTGCTTTTGGTTCTTTCTCTATAGAAATTATAAAGGTTAGGGGAAACACGCTTCATTTTATATATGTAATTTTAATATTTTTATCACTTTTATTTCCTACATCATAATTTTTTTCTGGTTTTCATCTTTATTTTACAGCCCGTTATAAACACCACACAAGGCCCCGGCAGAGTGGTTCTTTTGAGAACTTGAGCCAAATTTGGTATTTTGTGTTCTTATGATCTAGTCTAGCACAAGCAAAGAGAAAACTATCATGGTCAACCCACTTTCAAAGTCGGTCACGGGGTAGATGATGCGGGCCCATGGGTCAGGGTTTTGCCTAGAAACGATGAGAAAGAGTGTTTGAAACCCTTGACACTTGCATGCGGTCCTAATATATCTATATAACGGTGTTGTAAAGTGTAAAAGGCCAATACACCGCTCTGAGGTGGCACTTCATTAACATACATGACAATCAGAGACGAATGTTCTGAACTAGTGTGATTTTCCTTGCTTCTGTGACCTACCATAAGAAAAACAAAGAGAATACCCCCATGGTCAATCCCTTTCTGAAGCGGGTCACTTGGGTAGACGACGCGAGGCCCACACATAAGGGTTTTGTAAGAAACAGCCCATAGGAGTGTCAAAAGCCCTTCACTATTTGAATGTGGTCGTAATATATGTATATTAGGGTGCTGGAAGATGGAAAGAGGAAATAGACATTTTTGAGGTGGCACTAATTCGTTCACGGGCGTAACTATCACACAAGAAGGTTTGAACTAGTATAGAGAAACCCCCACTTCGAGGCATCGGAGGAATATTTTTAAAAATTAGGATCAAATTATGTTTTCAGTAATCCTTTTACCGAAAATAACATAAACAAAGAGAAATAAAATTCATGGTTTTACCCATTTCAAAAGTGGTCAAAGAGTTAGACGTTGTTGGGCCCACTGGTCAGAGTTTCGCCCAAAACAATGCGAGGCAGTTGCATAGACGCCTAATGGGGTGGGTTCAGTAGTTCATTATCTTTCGATAAGATCGTGGTGACGATACTTGGATGCCACATAGACCCGGTTCAACTGCCTTTTCCGAAAAAGGAAAGATTAACTGATTTAGGAGCTATCCACGACATGATAAGTTCATATATCATATGTGGCGAGCATGGGCGTGTACATGCACGGGTGAAAGTGCAATATGGTCAACTAGAGGGGGGGTGAATAGGTGACCTACAAATTTTAATTCTTTTTCACTTTTAGTGGGGGCTTTGGGAAAGTAAAAGCTTGGTTATCTAGATGTGCTACTAGGTGAACACCCTAGGTGACAAGAAACAAGTAGCAACGGAAGTAAAGGAATAGCACAAGATAACAACAAGTGAAAAACACGGAGACAAGGATATGTTTCCCGTAGTTCCTTCTTGAAAGAAGTACGTCTACGTTGGAGAGGTGGGGAGCCACCTAGGCGCTCCTCAATAGCACGGATGTGCACACCTTGTTCTCCTTGAGCTTCTCCGGTGAGGGAGATTCTCGTTTCCACTATGAGGTCGACTTGAAGGCGTTGACCAAACCTTTACAAGGGGTTGAGCCTACTCCACAAGTGAGATGGAGGCTCTCAACAATCGAAGCTTCTTGCTACAAGGTGGAAGCTACAAGCACTAGGGTTTCCCTTGGATGACGAAGCAACCAAGAGATTACAAGATCCCAAGAGTTGTGGTGTGGGTACACACGTTTTGGCTTGGTGGAAAGGTAGATCTAGTCCTCCTCCATGAGATCCTTGAAGGGCATCGAGTTTGGTTGGAGGAGGAGGGAGATCGGGGCGTTTTGATCTCTACAACAATGGAGGAGAGAGAGGAATGGACGAGCTGCCTATCTAGAGGAAGAAGACAGCTATTTATAGGCTCCTCCAATTTCTGACCGTTGCAGTCCGCCAGGGCCGGAATATTCCGGTGTTAGCACCGGAAATTTCCGGTCCGCTGTGGCCAGAAATTTGAATAGTCCGGGGGGCGGATTTTTGAAATATCCGGGGGCGGAAATTTCCGCCCCAAAGTTCCGCCCCCATCTCTGTGCGCGGGCAGTAGCCCATGATGAAAACTGCTAAGGACCAGAGGCCGGAATATTGAAATATCCGGGGGGCGGATAATTGAAATATCCGGGCCCGGAATTTTCCGGACAGAATTTCCGCCCCCATCTCTGTGCGCGGGCAGCTGAGAAGGTTCCAATTTCTGCTAAGTCCCAGAGGGCCGGATTTTTGCACCGGAAATTTCCGGGACAAATTTCCGCCCTAGCTTCTGTGCGCGGGCAGGGAGAATACTTAGCCGTTTTGAAGAGGCCAGGAGGGGGCCGGAATATTCCGGTGCTAGGGCCAGATATTCCGCCCTATAAGCACCGGAATTTCCGGACTCAATACTGAAATATCCGGTGGCAATAATTCCAGAGAGTAGACCTTCTCTTTGATCTTTTGACAGGAGTCTAACAATAATTATCTGAGAGAATAGCTGCACAGTCTAAAACAACATTGTTAGATAGGTGATACCCGTGTTGTTATCATCACCAAAATCATTAGAGGGATCATGAGCTTTCAATCTCCCCCTTTTTGGTGAGTGATGACAACACGGGTATTTGCAAGGGAATAAACTAACAAAGCATGATATGATAACATCACAGATAGCATATATAGGAGACATGCCTCCTAATAATAATAGTTCACCAACGAATAACGAGTACGATAAGACGAAGTTCGAAAAGACGCATGAAACGATAAACGGGGCAACAAAGAACGAACGAAACCCACCCAAGCAAATCCCCGCGATCATCTAGATCTTCTCCCCCTTTGGCATCAGGATACCAAAAAGAGAAAAGAGAGAGCTACGTCCCATGGAGCAAACTCTAGGCCTGGGTGTCCTCTTCTTCCTCTTCCTCTTCATCCTCGGTAACATCCTCCATGTCCTCATCATCATCCACTCCGATATCCTAGTCAACAACGCGGTTGTTCCAGTTCTTGTATGCAATCCTGGGAGGAGGAAGTGGTGGCACATTGGGAGCCTGGAGAGCTGTCATGATGTGGTGCTGGTTCTCTAGGATGCTGCGGCGCTCCACATAGGCACTGTAGTTCTCCTTTTGGAGGCACACATTCATGCACAGCACCTTCTCAATTGCACGAACAAGCCATGAGCGCTTCTTCTTGCCAGGGGGAGGAGGACGCATGCGAGGATCACGGTGGCCCTGGCTAGTGGCGCCAACATCATGAGAATCCTGCTGAGTGTGGGCGGCCTTCTTGTACAGAGTGACATCCTTGTGCTCTTCACAGTCTAGCTCCAAGTCCTCACGGAGTGCTTCGGGATAGCTAGCCTTGATGAGCTTCATGATGTAGGGAGCATACGGAGGCACTTTGCGGTGGAAGAGAGCAAAGTGCATCTCATTGAAGATGAAATCCATCACATCAATCTTGTGGGCCTCCGTGTCAGTCATGTCACTCTCAGTGAAAGTCAAGTAGGCGTGGTACATGAGGTTGACCAAGCCACCACAAATAGCATCATTATTGCCCGCACTCGGAGCAATAGTCTCCCTGAACATACGCAGAATAATGTCATAGATGGCAAATAGACCTTTAGCCGAGCCAACCACACCTCTGGAACCATACAGCTCAGCCAGTCTGTTCTTCTCATACTCCACCCCGTGAACATGCATGCGGTGACCATGAGGAGTGTTGAGACCAGCAAATGGATACCCGAGAACAGTGGCAAAGTCATGAAAGGTGGCAGTGAGCAAGTGAGGGCCAGACATCCAAGACATCCCAATATCCTCAGAATCATCAATGACAAGTGTGGCGAAGAACTGTTGGATGAATGTGGTGTTGTTGGAGCATCTAGTCTCCATAAGAGGACGTGGACCAAGGACCTTAGCCAGCTGAACGGAGTTGTTGAAGTAGGAGGGATTGGCAGCCAAATGAGCAAAGTTGATCACCTTCATGGGACACACGGGCTTGCTCATCACAGTGTACACTTGCTTGAAAAGAGTCTCCTGCTCAACGTGCCAGAAGCAGGAATCAATAGTGGGGTCTTGAGGACCCTCGGTGTACTAGGCCTTGCCCCTCCATGCCTTGAACTCAGGGATGGACATGGTAGCCAAGTTCAGAGCAGACTTCCCTTGCCTCCTCCCAGCTTTGCGAGCAGCCCTGTCAGCATCACGTTGACGCTCATACTCTCTCTCAGCATCCCTCGCACGCCGGCGAGTCTCATTTTCATCAACAAAAGTCCCCTCATCATTTTCCCGCAGGTGACGGAGTCGTTTGCGTGAGCTAAGCAACTTGCTTGGCCTAGAGCTTGAGCCATCTGCGAGGAAAGCAGAAAAGATGCAAAGAAAACCAAACAAGAATAAAAAATGGGGGCTCACGACTCGGGAAAATGGAGGAAGTAGATCTGTGTTCGAGATTCAGGACAGGCCGGAAATTCTGGTCTTGGGTGCGGAAATTCCGGCCTCAGGGAAATTTCCGGGGTGCGGAAATTCCGGTCCTGGGGCGGAAATTTCCGGCCTTCGGAATTTTCGAATCCAGATCTAAATCTGGGCCTGTAATGAATCTACAACGATGAATTTGAGTACAGAGATGAATCCTAGAGTATAGATGATACTTGTATGACGATATATGACCGTACAATACCATGAATAACACTAGATATGAGATCAAATCATGTAATCAACCCTAGATTGCGGAGAACACGAAACACATACCGGGATCCATGAGATAGGAACGGATGTGCGGTCTCTTGATCCGCAAAAGGCGATTAGAGGACAAGGAGGGGAGGCAAAGGGGCCTCCCGGAGGTCTCGGAGGCGGCGGCGGCGTCTGGAGGCAGAGTGGAGGCGAAGGGAGGGAGAGCAATCTGGAACTGCTCCCTCCCGTCGCCCTTATATAGCCCCAGACAACCCCACCGGAAATTTCCGGTATTAAGGCCAGAATATTCCGGTGTCCGGAAATTTGGACCGGTATATTCCGCCCAAATATCCGGTGTGCCTTCTGGGAGCGGGCACGCTGGATATTTGGGGGATTATTCGAGTCAATCTCGAACCCCGGAAATTTCCGGGGCTTAAGACACGGAATATTCCGGGCCCCCGGAAATTTCCGCTGAAATTTCCGGTGTGCCATCTGTGAGCGGGCACATTGGAAATGGGCGAAATTTCTGGGACAAATGTCTGAGGGCTGGAATATTCCGGGCCCTAGGCCGGAATTTCCGGTGTTCCCACACCATCCGAGTTTTTGTGGAAGAAGGAACAAGTCGTGAGCCTCAAAAAACGAGAAACAAAAAATACGCACTAACACGAGCAAAACATCAAAACAAAAGCAAAACAAATACAAATAACAAGGGAAAATGTTGGTGGCCGAAGCCACCATGTTTGAGTGATACCAAGAAGTCGCGAAGATGTATCTTGGACTTAAAAGTATAACTCACGTTTTAAGCACAATAAGTCACAAATGACTAGATATGCATGACGCTTTGGTTGTTTTGCGCATGATAGGTGGAGTGTTTGTTCATGAGTTGAACTACGCTCCCCCTATGTCCATGCCTACATCTAAACTAGATAGCACATATAGTGAAGGTACTTATGCAAGGGTTCAAGAGAAGTTGGACGCATCGATCACATTTAGTTCATTCCTTAAACCTCTAAATCTTGGTTCATCAAGGGCCTTCGTGAAGATATCCGTGAGTTGATCCTTGGTTGCCACATAGGAGAGGTCAATATCACCCTTCTCAACACGATCCCGAATAAAGTGATGTCATATCTCAATGTGCTTCGTCTTGGAGTGAAGAACAGGATTGTAGGTGATCTTGATGGCACTCTCGTTGTCGCACAAGAGGGGAACTTTTTCGAAGACGATGCCATAATCTCTCAATGTTTGCCGCATCCAAAGTAACTGAGCACAACAACTCGCCGCAGAGATGTATTCGGCCTCGGTGGTAGAGAGAGCAATGCAGTTTTGCTTCTTGGATGACCAACACACCAATGAGCGGCCAAGAAATTGACAACCTCCGGATATGGATTTCCTATCCGTCTTCTCTCCCGCATAGTCCGCATCCGAATACCCAATGAGCTGAAAGCTTGAACCCTTGGGATACCAAAGACCGGAGTTTGGGGTATGAACTAAATATCGAAAGATGCGCTTAACCGCTTCGAAATGACTTTGTCTCGGAGAGGCTTGAAACCTTGCACATTTACCTACGCTATACATAATATCGGGTCTAGATGCACAAAGGTAGAGCAAAGAGCCAATCATGGAGCGGTATACCTTTTGATCTACCTCTTTACCATTCGGGTCGGGTTTCAAGTCAATAGTCGTGGACATGGGGGTCTTCATAGGTTTGGCATCATGCATGTTGAATCGCTTGAGCATGTCTTGAGTATACTTGGCTTGCTTGATGAATGTTCCTTCGGGATATTGCTTGATCTCAAAGCCAAGAAAATACTCTAATTCTCCCATCATAGACATTTCGAACTTGTCCGTCATAAGCTTGCAAAACTCATCATTGAATGCGATGTTAGTAGAACCAAAGATGATATCATCCACATAGAGTTGGCATATGAACAAGTCATCTCCAACCTTTTTGGTGAAAAGGGTGGGATCGGTTAAACCAACATTGAACCCACGATCAAACAAAAACTCTTTAAGGTGCTCGTACCACGCACATGGAGCTTGTTTAAGTCCATTGAGTGCCTTATCGAGTTTGTAGACATGATTGGGGTGGTTGGGATCCTCGAAACCCGGAGGTTGCTTGACATAAACCAACTCGTGGATGGGACCATTCAAAAATGCACTTTTCACATCCATTTGTTGCAATTTAAAGTTATGATGAGAAGCATATGCAAGTAAGATGCGAATAGATTCAAGACGAGCTACGGGAGCGAATGTTTCACCGAAGTCGACACCTTCGACTTGAGAGAAGCCTTGGGCTACCAATCTAGCTTTTTTGCGGATGACTATGCCGTCCTTGTCTTTTTTGTTCTTGAAGATCCACTTAGTGCCGATGACGTTCTTGCAATCTTTGGGTCTTGGTACCAACTTCCACACCTTGTTGCGCTCGAAGTTGTTGAGTTCATCGTGCATTGCTTCAAGCCAATCTTGATCTTCAAGAGCTTCATAGACCTTCTTTGGCTCAATGTGAGAGACGAATGCATGAGCTTTGCTAAAATCCGCTAGTTGCCTCCTTGTGACGACCCTTCCACGAACTTGTCCAAGAATCATGTCCTCCGTGTGACCGGCACGAGCAAGATTATGTAGCCTTCTCTTTGCCCTCCGAGCTAGCATATCCTCCAAAGTTTCCTTGGATAGTACTTGATCATCACCTTCATCATCGGAGACATGTCCACCTTGATCTTGATCATTGACGGGAGGTGGATCCCTTATGTGATGAGTTGTATCATCACCATGTGTATCTTGTTCTTCATTGTGAGCTTGGCCTTGATTGATTGAGTGATCTTGATCGTTAGCTTGGCCTTGTGGTGAAGCATGAGGGCTTGGTGCATCTTGTTGTGTAGCTTGGTTATCAATGGAAGTAGTCAATGGCTCCACTTGAGTGGAGCATAGTCCTTCTCCCTCCGTCATCCGGTGTCCCTCAATGGGGATTATTTCACCAATCCCCATTCTTCGTATGACGATGGGAGGAATTGCATCTCCTACAAAACCATGATCTATACGGCCCCCTTGGGACCCATTATCCTCATCAAACACCACGTCTATAGCTTCTTCAACTTGTCCGGTGGACTTGTTGTAGACTCTATAGGCGTGAGAGTTTGTGGCGTAACCAACAAAGATGCCCTCATAAGATTTAGTCTCGAACTTTGACAAGCGTTTACCTCTCTTGCGAATGAAGCACTTGCATCCAAATACCTTGAAGTATGAAACATCCGGCTTCTTGCCCGTGAGAATCTCATAAGGGGTCTTGTTCAAGATCTTGCGGAGATACAATCGGTTGCTAGAGTGGCAAGCGGTGGAGACGGCTTCGGCCCAAAAATTATTAGGAGAAGAGAACTCCGCGATCATGGTTCGAGCCGCATCCATAAGAGTCCGATTCTTTCTCTCTGCCACACCATTTTGTTAGGGGGTGTAGGGAGTGGAGTATTGATGAGCAATTCCTTCCTCGCTAAGAAAACCCTCCACGGTGTAGTTCTTGAACTCGGAGCCGTTATCACTTCGGATAGCCATGATACTCGTATTATGTTGGCGCTCCACCAAAGTGATGAACTCGATGACCCGCTTTTGAGTCTCACTCTTCCTCTTGAAGAAGTACACCCAACAATATCATGAATAGTCATCCACAATCACCAAGCTATACTTTTTGCCCCCAAGACTATCATATGATAGGGGACCAAAAAGGTCCAAGTGAATGAGCTCGAGGATCCTTGAGGTGGTGATGTTCGTCTTGGTAGGATGTGCTTCTCCATGTTGCTTTCCTAGAACGCAAGAGCTACACACACGATCTTTGGCAAACTTAGCATTTGTTAGTCCTAGAACGTGATTGACACTTTGAAGGTCATGCAACTTCCTCATATTGGTGTGGGCTAACCGGCGATGCCATAGCCAACCCACATCAACTTTAGCCATTAGGCATGTCGCGGCACACGTGTCTCCTTTAGAGAAGTCCACTACATACATGTCGTTCTCGACATGCCCAACAAAGGCCACCTTAAGAGTCGTCTCCCACGTGACAATCACATTCTCCTTATTAAAGAAAGAGGTAAAACCACTCTTAGCAAGTTGAAGAACCGAGATGAGATTATAGCCTAGAGACTCAACAAGGAGAACATTCTCAATTGACAAGTCATTTGAGATTGCTACCTTGCCTCGTCCCAATACCTTTAATTCGGAGTTATCACCAATATTAACGCAATTGAGATGAGGTAATGGAGGTTGAAGATCACTCATTGAGTCATTGCTTCCGGTCATATGTTGGGATGCACCACTATCCACCGTCCATTTGCTTGAACCGGAAGCACTTCCCTATAATAGATTAGTTTCTTGATTTAGGGACCCATCTTTGAATGGGTCCTCTCATGTTAGCGACAAGGGTCTTAGGAACCCAAATACTCCAATGATAATCATCACCATAAGAAGTAACAACATATTTAGCATATACATGACCATCTCTAGATTTCATAAGAACATAAGATGGATTATATTTCCCGGCAAAGTCATTGTGAGTGGTGCTCCCCCTAGAGGTCTCACCGCCCACAATGGTGTTGGTCTCCTTCCTTTTGGTCACCTCTCTCTCTTTCACAAATCTTACTGTCGGATATATACTGAATAGGGGTATAGAAGATGGTAGACAAAAGAGCCGGACTACCAGGGTGGCCTACATGGTAATGGGCTTAGGTCCATTGGGCGGCCCAGTAGTCCGACGCGCAGAAGCCGGATTCTAGAAGAACCCGGATCACGGCCCACGTGATCTGGCTTGGAGGAGAAGACGGATTCCTTACTTTCCAAGTTACAAGTTAAACGTAGTCTTCTAGGTTTCTTGTTCTGTAAGCCCTAATCCGGCTATTATATAAAGCCGGACGGGAGATAGATTACATAAGTTCCTTTAGTTCCAAGGTTCTAGGTTCAAGCTCAAGCCTTACGCAACTCGCCGGGAAGTTCATCCTCGACGAGTAGCTGGATCTATTCCCTTACATTGTAACCTTATTATACGGGCTTTAGTCCCACATAGTGAGAAGTGCAGGAGTAGGTACGCCGTACTGTCGCGACGTACCGAACCTGGGTAAAACCCCGTGTTCTGTATTACTACGCTATCCCGTTACCCCACGTCTCTACCGTAGTCTCATGGCACCCCAGTCTATGAAAACTACTACGATGTCTCGACAGTTGGCGCCCACCGTGGGGCAAACGACGTCAGGCGTGAAATTCCGATCTGGGATACTCGGCGGAATTGGAAGATCGATCACTGTCGGAAGCCTGGAATTCGACGACGACGTCGGGCGCTTCCTCGACAATGGATCCTACATACCGGCGCAAAACCACCTGGTAAGTGCCTGCGTTTTACCGATTGGATCTGCTAACATCTTTATCGGATTAACCGCGGAGGCAATGGGGTTTTGCGGTGGAAGCAAATTTATCCCACCCGCCCTATACCCAGTCGAATACGACTATGATGCCGGATTTTGCTCAGATCGCCGACAAAACAGTGATACGCACTTTATCGGCATGGTGCAATCCGAGATCGCCGAAAACACGGATGACGGAAATCCCGTGCAAGAGGCAGACAACAATACACCCGTCACAGAGACGGAAGAACCAACACCCGTCACAGAGACGGAAGATCCGACATCCGTCAACCAGACGATGAACTCGGAAACAGAGTCCGTGCTTGCCGCCATAGAGGCGAGATTGGAGTCGGAAACCGGATCGGATAACTTCGACTCCGAAGACGAAGACGATGATGCCTTCGTAAGAAAAGTTAAATCCTTTCAAGAGGGATTCCATGAAGTGCTAATGGCAAAACCAGCCGATACAACGGGTGCCGACAGCCAGGAAAGCCCTAAAACCCCTCCGCCAGTGGAAGAGAGGGAAGACGGAGAAACTTCTCCGATATTCCCTAATGTCAAGGAGATGACAGAAGATGAACCTGTCAAAAAACCTCCCTCTTCCAAGAAAAAGCACCATGCTTCTAAAAAACTCCAATACAAACTCCGGAAGAAAAAGTCAGCTGATCTCGCTGATGAAAACCTGGAAGTTGGAGATATTAGTGGCACAAAGCCTACGGAAAAGAAATCTAAGGAAATCACCGCTCCGCCAATGACAGAACTGGAAGAGCAGGAACTATTACAAACTCCAGTGGGACCCAATGAACCCCCTGAGATGCTGGAAGCCAGGAGACAAGCTTTCCAACGGCAACAGCAACATCTGCTTAGATCTCGGCAACATCTCCAACAAACCCATAATGACATCAAAATCATGAAGGAAGAAATTGAGGAGTACGAGAGAAAGCATAGATCTGCCTTAAAACCTACTAGGTTACCCGGAATTGCAAAACCGGAAGAACTGCCGCCGAAAGAAAAGTTTTATAACCCATCTTGGCAAAAGCAGTTAAACGGCAAGGATGCCAAGGGCGAACCAATATACAAAACCGCAGCAGAAAACGCGGAAGCAGCGTTCGCCATCCTAAACAACGATCTGTATTCCAACGGGGAAAAACTCCAAGGGGTGTATGCTTTCCTAGGAAAAGCATTACAGCAGCAACAGCGAGGACAAGAGCGATCAGGGAGGCTGCATGATAATTCCGCCCTCTGCAAAACTGTTACTTGCGCTGCTGGAGCACCTGGACCGGAAGAACCCGGAGATTCGGATAAAAAAGAGGATCCGAGAAAAGACAAGAAAAACCCCGACAACCGGGACGCAGCGTCTAGAACCGGACCTCATCTCCCGAAAGATGGATATAAACCACACGATCGGGAAGACAAACACCGGAATGACGGCAAAATAATGCCACCTCCGAGAAACCCAGCTGAAAAAGCTGGAAGATACGATACACCTCACAGACGTGAAAGATCTCGGACACCGCCTAAAGATAAGGAAAGGTACAGGAGCAGGACTCCACCTAATCCCAGAGGGCGTGACAACGGAAGAGATAGAGATAACCTCGGAAAAACGCGTCCGCGCAACAATGGAAAAGAAAGGAGCAGATCCCCTTCTGTCCATTCAGCCGGGAGATATTCTGCACATATTGATAGAGCAGAAAAGGATGATCTATACTTTGGTCCTAAGTGTTTTACTGACAGGATCCGAAGGATAACCCTGCATTCTGGCTTCGCCAAAGTTGGTCCAACCTACCAAAAATATACCGGCAGTACAAACCCGGATACCTGGCTTTCAGATTATTACACAGCCGTCCAGATCAACAACGGGACAGACCTGGAAGCTGTCACGTTTCTTCCCCTAATGTTGCTAGACGGAGCCAGAGATTGGATTAATGGTTTACCATCAAGAACTGTCGACAGTTGGGATGATATGGCGAGAGTATTTACTCAGCATTTTCGGGGAACATACAAACGCCCAAATAGCATCAACCAGCTGAACCGTTGCACCCAATTTGAAGACGAACCATACGTGGATTTCATCTCCAGATGGACTGCAATGAAGAATAGTTGCTCTGGAGTAACTGACGTACAAGCAATGCATGCTTTCGTCAATGGCCTAAAACCCGGACTTGTACCGTTCATGGTTGGTTCTAAAAAGCACAAAGATCTCGGATCTATGCTTACAACCGCTAATGAGCATGCTGCAGCCGAAGACGATATCAGAGCAAGAGGAGGCAATATTGAGTCACTGATACTGGCCAAGAAGACACCTCGTTCTGATAAAAAAGGAACTCCGGAGTCGACAACAAAGCCCAAGGAGGTTAACATAGCCTTTGGAGGAGAAAAAGGGAACAAGTGGAAAGGCCGCAGTCCGGATCCCATCAATTACACTCCTGAAGAATGGGAGAGAATCAAGTCGGAACCCTGCGTCCACCACTCTCAGTTTGGGAAACAAACCCACACAAACGCGCAATGCCGGCTAAACAAGCATATGAAAGGCAATGCAGGATCCGGAAATAAAGGGAAGGGTTCCAAGAGGAAACCTGCCAAACAAAAGCCAGAAGCTGAAAAAGAAGACAGTGAATCGGACACTGATGACAAAATCCAGGAACAGCAGCGAAAAGGCGAACCTAAATTTCCGAGAGTTGACGGAGAAGCAATGTTAACTTTCCTAGCAACCCCGTCAGCAAAGGTGGCCAAAAGGACACTTCGAGAAATAAACGCGGTTGTTCCTGCGACCCCGAAATTCTTGAAGTACTCCAACACACCGATAATCTGGGATCAGTCAGATCATCCCGGAAATATCCCGGAACCCGGCACACAAGCTCTTGTTGTAAGCCCTATTGTTCAAAACACTAGGCTAAGAAGAGTGCTGATGGACGGAGGATCCAGCATCAATATAATGTACCTGGATACACTAAAGCACCTGAAGATATCCGAGTCCCAGCTCAACTACAGCAATATACGCTTCCATGGCATTGTTCCTGGCAGGCAAGCACGATCCCTAGGAGAAATTTCCCTAGATGTCACCTTCGGAGATAAAGATCACTTCCGGCAGGAAAAAGTATCCTTCGAAGTAGTGCCGTTCGAGAGCGTGTATCACGCAATACTCGGACGTCCGGCTTTCGCCAAGTTTATGGCAAGATCTTGCTATATCTACAACAAGCTGAAGATGCCAGGACCAAAAGGAGGAGTAATCACCATTGCCGGTGATTTCAAGATGGCAAACGAGTTGGAGAAGCAAAACGCCCTTTGCGCTCAAAGAGTTATAGCTCAGGAAGAATTGAAGGAGTTAGCCAAGGAGGTATCGCCGAAAGAAATGCCGGCAGGAAAAGAAACTCGGAAGCCAACAGATAGCTTCAAGGCATCCGAGAATACAAGACAGGTAATCCTAGATCCCAAAGATCCGACAAAATTCGTCGTTGTAGGGACTGGGATGACCGACAAATAGGAAGGCGAGCTCATCAAGTTCCTCCGTGAGAACTGGGATATTTTTGCCTGGTGTCCAGCTGACATGCCAGGCGTACCCAGGGAACTTGCTGAGCACCAACTCAAGGTTATTCCCGGATCAAAACCCGTCAAACAAGGTCTCCGTCGATTTGACGGAAGAAGACGGAAGGCTATTGGCAAGGAAATTATCCGGCTTTTAGCAGCGGATTTCATCAAGGAGGTAATCCATACTGACTGGTCCGCAAATCCGGTATTAGTACCGAAGAAAGACACAACCGCCCTCAGAATGTGTATAGATTACACAGGATTGAACAAGTTATGTCCGAAAGATAGGTTTGCGCTGCCGCGAATCGATCAAATAATAGATGCCACTGCAGGCTCCGAGCTTTTATGCTTTTTGGATGCATACTCCGGGTACCACCAAATACGCATGAAAAAGGAAGATCAAATCAAGACTTCTTTTATAACCCCGTACGGGACGTATTACTACGTAACCATGCCTTTTGGCCTGAAGAACGCAGGTGCAACCTACCAGCGTTGCATGCAACGTTGTTTGCATAGTCAGATTGGCAGAAACGTCCATGTTTACGTGGACGATATTGCTGTCGTAACCAAGGAAAAAGATACACTCCTTGAGGATTTACGAGAAACCTTCGAAAACTTGCGCACTTACAAGATGAAGTTGAATCCATCTAAGTGCGTATTCGGGGTTCCCTCAGGAAAACTTCTGGGTTTCATCGTTTCTCACAGAGGAATAGAAGTTAACCCGGAAAAGATCAAGGCAATCTTGAATATCTCAAAGCCTACATGTGTAAAAGATGTCCAAAGATTGACGGGTTCCGCCACAGCCATAAAAAGATTTCTTAGTTGGCTGGGGGCTAAAACCTTACCATTTAACAAACTGCTGGAGAAGTTCGACAAGGTCAAGTGGATTGCGGAAGCCTGGGAACACCTAGCAAGTTATGTCCCCTTCTGTACTTAGTTCAAATCTATGTAAACATCTTTTGAGATCATGAAATAAAGTTGTCGGAATGCTGTCATCCATATTTCTTTATAAGTGCAAAGTGTTTCCGCCTCATCTATTTCCCAATGATCTTACAAACTTCTCAATGTTAACCCGAATTGTGCTTGCGTACTCGGCGTTACATAACTGAATGATTTTTCAGCCTTTTAACGGCTAAAGGAAACTTGAATTGCCTGCGTGCCCAAGTTTCACTTAAAACTTTCCTTGTTTCTCTAAGTCTTATCTGATTGTGTGTATGCCGGGTTACTGGAACTAGTTAGTAAAAATGCCTTTAGCATGATTCATGTTTTCGAGTTTCAAAACTGCTTGGTTCATCCCCAGTTACTCGGCATAACGATTCATAATGCTATTTGAGCCATTTCAAACACTAAGGACAGTTAAAGCATATACACCAGAGAACTTAGAAGATAAAGGAATGGTAAAATCCAAACAACTTGCAAAGTAATTTCATAGTTTAAACTGCAAAAGGCGGAATTCTCATTAATATAAAAGAAGCATTATATTTTGGATTACAAATAAAAGAACAGTAATGCTCCTATTGTCTACTTTTTCTATCCAGGTTCCAGGTAACCTTTCAAGAATCCGACTCCTCCTCGCTGCTTTCTTCGTCGGGGATTGGAGGAGCTTCCTCTTCTGGATAGTTGACGGCGACATTTACCATGGCGGCAATCTGGGTGGCGTGGCCCTTAACTTCACCAAAGATGGTGGATCTTTGCGCATCCGTGTATCCCTGAGGGACACCGGTGGCCACACGCCAGGATTTGGCACTAGGGTAGTGCATGCGCATAAGGCCTAAGGCCATGCGCGCACCACCCCGTGCAGCGGAGCGGAGAAGAGACTCCGCCACCTCCATGATGATACCCGGAAGTTTTTCAACTTCCGAGCATTCCCCAGATTTATCGGGAAGAAATTTGTCTACTAGCTGCGTTGCAGCAGCCTTCATCAAATTCCATGTCTCCCCGAAAGCTCGGACGCCTGCAGCCCGAGTGCCATCTGGGGTGTCTCCTGTTTGATCCAATAAAACATACAAAAAGGGTTAAGAAGACAAACAGAGAATGCAAAACATAGAAAGATGAGGAAAAGGGTAAGAAATTTACCGATGAGCTTGTCGATCTCGGAAACTTCCTCCAGGCGAAGGTTCAGAGCTTCGGTCAAATCCTGAATGGTGGATTTGTCTTTCTCCGCCTGTTCGGAAGCCTTGGAATTAGCCATTCCAAGAGCCAGGTTGCTGGCTTCCAGGTCTTGTTGAGCTTTCACAAGATTCTTGTGAAGCTCAATGTTCTCATTGCGGAGAATTTCGGCGTTGCTAGAATCTTCCGCTGCTTGCTTAGCCTCAGCTAAGGCAGCTGAAAAGCAAGGGAAAATCCGAGTTGATCAATTTCATCGGGAAAAAACTTAGACAAAGTCTTAAATCGGAAATCTCAAAACGAAAAAGCTTACCTTTCGTTTCCGTCAAAGCGAGCTGAGATGATTCCAGCTCCGCCTCCTTCTCCTCAAGAATAGAAAGAAGACTTCGAACTTCTTTATTCTTGATGGTGAGCTTCCTGAAAACTTCCAGGTTTATGGCCTCGGAGGTTTGCTGAAACACAGCAAGGAAAAGTATGGTTAACAAAAAACATCAAAGCAAAAAAGCATGCATTTTGTTTAATGCTTGGGGGCTAGAGTTACATACCTGGCTCATGCGCTGCAAACCTGCTAAGTTTTCTTGGAATTCTTTCGCGTATTCCGCGAAGTGATTTCCGGCTGCGTCCAAGCCGTCATTGATAGCCTTAAAATCCTTATCAAAGGTGGGGATTTCCTCGTCGAAAGTCCGAGAAGATTTCCCCACCTCTGGAGCCGCCCTTTCCCTCGTGTCTGACTCGGACACAACGGGCTGGCTGGGCTCTGGGGGCTTGGTGGTGGTGGCTGCAGTAGGCTCTTCCGCCATTGTCTGCGGCGTGTCCGGGGCGACGGCGGGAGATGGTTGGCTGCCTCGGTTGGAAGAAGCTCTGAGTTTCTTCAACTTCCTCGGCTTCAGGTTGGAGGGGGGTAGGCTGAAAACCAAAAACCCGGAAAAGGTTAAAACACCGAAGATGGACGAAAAAGATCCCATAGAAGAAAAAACCCAGAAGAAAATAACCTGGAAGTGGCGACGGGGATTCCGTCAAGATCGATAATCTCATCCGAAGAAATTATCTTCTTGCGCTTGCGCCCACCTGTAGCGGCGGTGCGCAGCGCATCCAGCTCGGCCTCGGAGGTTAACTCCGAGTCTGGAAGATCCACAAGCTGTCGGAAAAACAATCAGAATCAAAAGGTAGATTATCCAGGAATTGAGATTATACCCAAATGACGGAAAATTTACCTTGGGAGCTGGGTTGTCGGCCGTGTACATTGGCCGACTCTCCGTGTATTGGTCGCGCGATGCGACCAACTGATTGATGCGCCGCCTAAGTTCCTTTGCGGGCCAATCCTTGTCGGTTGTCCGCATCGGATCCTTGGCTCCTGTGTATTCGCACAGGAGACGGCCTCCGTGGTTTGCTAATGGTTGAATCCGCCTATTCAGCCAGCAAAAGACCGTATCCATACCGGTCAACGGAGGTTTGGAGGAGGTGAGCTTGGTGATGCGCCTCTTGATCCTTAGCAGATCTGGAGGCAGAACTTGGACGTCCTCTGTTACCCAGTTATCCTGGGGAACGGCGGCGGAGTTCACAAAAGGTGGAACCCCGACGGCCTTTTTAGGAAAAGGCACGTCGGGATGATAGAAAAAAGAACCCGTCCAAAATTTGACGGATTCTGAGGTTTTGATTTTGGGGAACCAATCCTCTCGGAATCTCCGAAGAGTAAAGGAAATGGTCCCGCAATTTGGGAGTGCACCCTCCGAAGAGTTACGCTTCACCCCAAAGCAATACAGCCAAAAATCTAACCTAGGCTCTATTCCTAGGTAACCTTCGAACAAGGCCTGGAAGCCGGCCATGTACAGAATAGAATTGGGAGGAAGGTTATGAGGTTGGATGATGTAGTGTGACAGAACCTGGAGGAAGAAAGAGGAAGGTGGCAGCCCCATACCTCGTAGAAGGTGGGAGGTAAGAAGCACCCTTTCGCCCTCTTGTGGCATGGGTTCAGTCTCCTCTTCCGGGAGCCGCCACTTCTTTTTTAGAACTAAGCCCTCCTTCTCCAAGTTTGGAAGGAGAGCCGGGGGAATACTGCAGGCACTCCAGTTGCCTGCAGTTTCCTCTTCCTCGTCTGCTCCGGCGGCGGCGGCGGCGGCGGCCTTCGCGGCGGCAAGTTTCTCGCCAAGGAGCTCGATTTTCTCCTCCGCCGTTTCAGGTGCGAACGGCGGGGTTGTCGTGGCGCTTGGGCCCGCTACGTCCGCGGCGGCGGAAGCGTTTCCTCCGCCCGCCGCGGATGCAGTGGTCTTTTCCGGCCCGCCGCCGGCATGCTTGGGCGACCCCAGCTGTGGATCTAGGTCGCCCAAAAGCTCGTCGATGGAGGCGCGACCCGGTGAGGACGACGGAGAGGCCATCTTTTTCGGTGGCGAGTGAGCGCTCCGGCGTGCAAAGGGCTCGTCGGGGCAAGGTCTCGTTCTTGCTCTCGTGCTCACGTTTGCGTCAATGGCGTGGGCAGTGTGGAGTGAGGAAAGATTTCCGATGACGACGAGGACGGCTATTTATAGCCTGAAAACCTCTAGATACGCGCCAACGGCTCTTTTGACCGTTGGATGTTCGACGCGTGTCGCTCGCCGGAAAATCCGGGAAACGGAACGACAGAGGAATGATGGCTATCTCCTCGTTTTTCGTGAGAATCTGTCAGAGATACGTTGCAGGGTTTCCCGCGTGAAACTAAGCGGCGCTTGCGTCAGCGTGATTAAGGCGCTGATGTCATAAGTTCCTTTTTCCGCGAAGGATCGCGAGAAGAAAAGCCGGATTTTCATAGTTCCGAGTTTTATGTTACCATCTCCTTCAAAAGGAAAGAAGAAAGAATCAAGACTGCTGAATCAAGTTTTCCCGGACGAAATGTATTTGACGAAAGGCGGAGTTTCAGAGTTTTGATCCTTCCTGGGGGCTACTGTCGGATATATACTGAATAGGGGTATAGAAGATGGTAGACAAAAGAGCCGGACTACCAGGGTGGCCTACATGGTAATGGGCTTAGGTCCATTGGGCGGCCCAGTAGTCCGACGCGCAGAAGCCGGATTCTAGAAGAACCCGGATCACGGCCCACGTGATCTGGCTTGTAGGAGAAGACGGATTCCTTACTTTCCAAGTTACAAGTTAAACGTAGTCTTCTAGGTTTCTTGTTCTGTAAGCCCTAATCCGGCTATTATATAAAGCCGGACGGGAGATAGATTACATAAGTTCCTTTAGTTCCAAGGTTCTAGGTTCAAGCTCAAGCCTTACGCAACTCGCCGGGAAGTTCATCCTCGACGAGTAGCTGGATCTATTCCCTTACATTGTAACCTTATTATACGGGCTTTAGTCCCACATAGTGAGAAGTGCAGGAGTAGGTACGCCGTACTGTCGCGACGTACCGAACCTGGGTAAAACCCCGTGTTCTGTATTACTACGCTATCCCGTTACCCCACGTCTCTACCGTAGTCTCATGGCACCCCAGTCTATGAAAACTACTACGATGTCTCGACACTTACTTCTTGTGATGGGGAGGTGACTTTCTTCTTGTTCTTCTTCTTGTACTTCTTCTTTGACTTGGCTATATAGCCAAGTCCCTCCTTTCCATTGTTGGCTCGTTGAGAAGCAATCTCATGGGGATTCTTCTCATTTCCTACAAGATTAGTCGCACTACAAGCATTGCTAGGCAAGACATTCAAGCTAGAGAGTGAAGTGGACACAACTTGCTTGTTTTATAGTTGAGCTACTAGATTGTCACGAGATTTGGTTAACTTGTCATGAATTTCCTTAAGAGACATGAACTCCTTTTCAAGTTTTTCATGACGAGTGCCAAGTTCCTCGTGAGAAATTCCTAGCTTCAATTCTTCATGTTCAAGAGTTTTAATGATAGCAAGAGATTGTGCATTCTCCTTCCTAATCTTAGAGACACTTATGGCAAAGTTTTCTTCAAGACAAGACAATTTCTCCTCAAGTGAGGCACGAATGGACCGCTCATTTTCAAGTGCTTTTTCAAGCTCTTGCTCATTGAAAGTGTGACATCCATGGCTTTACAAAGTCATGATGATCTCCTCCTTTTCATCTACAAGAGAGTTAGCCTCATCAAGTTGTCTCAAAAGGGCATTCACCTTTTCCTTAATCTCACCTTTAAGGCTAGATAGCCATATGCCTAACTCATTAGACTCACTATCCTCCTCACAAGAATTTTCAACACAATCCAATAACGAAGGAGGGTTAGTGATAATGGTCTTGGAGTTAGGAGAGCATACCGAAGTGGCTTTTGCCATAAGACACGTAGGTCGGGTAGCCACATTCTCATTGGGGGATTCGAATAGAGAGATCGAAGGAGATGATGCGGTGGCCTTGGCGATGTGAGCAACTCCGACTACCTCATCTTCTCCTTCATCTCCGGAGATGTAAGTCTCAAGAACCTCCCCTTCTTGAACATAGAGATCCCTTGGCACCTTCCTAGCGAAGTTCTTGTTTAGAGGAGGCTTGGCCTTGTCTTTGCGAACAAGGTTGCCTTCGTTTTCTTCTCTTGGCTCAAAGGGCACTCCTTCACGAAATGGTTTGCGCTACCACAATTGTAGCATGTCCTTGGTCGCTCCCCCTTCTACTTGTAGTTCTTGTTTCGTGGAGGCCTTGGAGTTTCGGCCTTGTGAGCTTCCCATCTCTTCCAATATCCATGCATAGCGAGGGCAATGCACTTGTGAGCTCCAGTGTAAGTGTCCTCATAGTCTTCCTCATCATCATCATCTTCTTCACTTTCATCGATTCGAGCCATAGCCTTTGACTTCAAAGCGAGATTGGGTGACCTTCCTATTCCTCGAGAGCGAGCTAGAGCATCGTCCGCGCTCTTGTGTGAGAGAGAGATAGCAATGAACTCACTTAGAACACCAATTGAGTTGAGGGTATTGTAGTCCGCTCTTGTCCGGATGCTAGTGGAGAGATTTTTCTCAAAGGGTGTAATGGCTTTGACAAATTTCCTCTTGATCCACTCATCGGAGATTTCTTCTTTTCCAAAGTCTCTCAATTGGTTGGCAATGGTGACAACTCTTCTATATAGTTCTTCGGGGGTCTCATCCTCATGCATGACGAAGTTCTCGGAGTTGTCAATGGCCACGTCATACTTGGAAGATTGGATGCTAGCATTTCCTTGAAACAAGGTGTCAAGTTTGTCCCAAGCTTGTTTGGCGGTCTTGCAACTCCGAATATGAGTGAAGTACTCCCTTGGGAGAGCCTTTTGAATGATGACAAGTGCGGTCTTATTGAGTTGAGATTCCACGTACTCCTTTGGCGTCAAGTTGCTTGGGTCATGAGGATGAAATCCATGAGTCACGCTTCTCCACAATGCGGTACACGATCCTGAAATGTGTGATTCCATCTCAAACTTCCAAGAGGAGAATTCGTTAGTGTTAAGGATGGGTGGAATTCCAACATTAAGGATGTGTGGCATAGAAACAATTGGGTGGATAGAATCATAGTTTTGCGGTGGTGGAACTTTTGAATTGGACCCCGAACCATTAGCCGTTTGAGACTTGGAACCACCGTCACTCTCCTTTGCTTTGGCTTTAGCCTTTTGTGTGGCTTTAGCCTTAGATTTGGCAATGTTCTCTTCGAGTTCGGAATTGTACGGAGTCGTTTCCTCATCCGAACTATCCTCATCGGAGATGTGGGGAGAGTGTGACGGTTCCTTAGGTTTACCCATCATGATCTCCAACATCTTCTTCATGGAGGAAACCTCCGAGCCTACACTAGAACTAACCTTGGACAATTGGGTTTGTATGGTACAAACCGTTGTCTCTAGGTTGGCTATAGTGTTGGCCATTTTGGAGAGCTCCTCCTTAGTAGATTCGGGATCATCTCTGTTGACCATGATACTCTTAGGCGGTTAAGCCCGATAAAAGAGCCGAGGCTCTGATACCAATTGAAAGTGCAATATGGTCAACTAGAGGGGGGTGAATAGGTGACCTACAAATTTTAATTCTTTTTCACTTTTAGTGGGGGCTTTGGGAAAGTAAAAGCTTGGTTATCTAGATGTGCTACTAGGTGAACACCCTAGGTGACAAGAAACAAGTAGCAACGGAAGTAAAGGAATAGCACAAGATAACAACAAGTGAAAAACACGGAGACAAGGATATGTTTCCCGTAGTTCCTTCTTGAAAGAAGTACGTCTACGTTGGAGAGGTGGGGAGCCACCTAGGCGCTCCTCAATAGCACGGATGTGCACACCTTGTTCTCCTTGAGCTTCTCCGGTGAGGGAGATTCTCGTTTCCACTATGAGGTCGACTTGAAGGCGTTGACCAAACCTTTACAAGGGGTTGAGCCTACTCCACAAGTGAGATGGAGGCTCTCAAAAATCGAAGCTTCTTGCTACAAGGTGGAAGCTACAAGCACTAGGGTTTCCCTTGGATGACGAAGCAACCAAGAGATTACAAGATCCCAAGAGTTGTGGTGTGGGTACACACGTTTTGGCTTGGTGGAAAGGTAGATCTAGTCCTCCTCCATGAGATCCTTGAAGGGCATCGAGTTTGGTTGGAGGAGGAGGGAGATCGGGGCGTTTTGATCTCTACAACAATGGAGGAGAGAGAGGAATGGACGAGCTGCCTATCTAGAGGAAGAAGACAGCTATTTATAGGCTCCTCCAATTTCTGACCGTTGCAGTCCGCCAGGGCCGGAATATTCCGGTGTTAGCACCGGAAATTTCCGGTCTGCTGTGGCCAGAAATTTGAATAGTCCGGGGGGCGGATTTTTGAAATATCCGGGGGCGGAAATTTCCGCCCCAAAGTTCCGCCCCCATCTCTGTGCGCGGGCAGTAGCCCATGATGAAAACTGCTAAGGACCAGAGGCCGGAATATTGAAATATCCGGGGGGCGGATAATTGAAATATCCGGGCCCGGAATTTTCCGGACAGAATTTCCGCCCCCATCTCTGTGCGCGGGCAGCTGAGAAGGTTCCAATTTCTGCTAAGTCCCAGAGGGCCGGATTTTTGCACCGGAAATTTCCGGGACAAATTTCCGCCCTAGCTTCTGTGCGCGGGCAGGGAGAATACTTAGCCGTTTTGAAGAGGCCAGGAGGGGGCCGGAATATTCCGGTGCTAGGGCCAGATATTCCGCCCTATAAGCACCGGAATTTCCAGACTCAATACTGAAATATCCGGTGGCAATAATTCCAGAGAGTAGACCTTCTCTTTGATCTTTTGACAGGAGTCTAACAATAATTATCTGAGAGAATAGCTGCACAGTCTAAAACAACATTGTTAGATAGGTGATACCCGTGTTGTTATCATCACCAAAATCATTAGAGGGATCATGAGCTTTCAATCTCCCCCTTTTTGGTGAGTGATGACAACACGGGTATTTGCAAGGGAATAAACTAACAAAGCATGATATGATAACATCACAGATAGCATATATAGGAGACATGCCTCCTAATAATAATAGTTCACCAACGAATAACGAGTACGATAAGACGAAGTTCGAAAAGACGCATGAAACGATAAACGGGGCAACAAAGAACGAACGAAACCCACCCAAGCAAATCCCCGCGATCATCTAGATCTTCTCCCCCTTTGGCATCAGGATACCAAAAAGAGAAAAGAGAGAGCTACGTCCCATGGAGCAAACTCTAGGCCTGGGTGTCCTCTTCTTCCTCTTCCTCTTCATCCTCGGTAACATCCTCCATGTCCCCATCATCATCCACTCCGATATCCTAGTCAACAACGCGGTTGTTCCAGTTCTTGTATGCAATCCTGGGAGGAGGAAGTGGTGGCACATTGGGAGCCTGGAGAGCTGTCATGATGTGGTGCTGGTTCTCTAGGATGCTGCGGCGCTCCACATAGGCACTGTAGTTCTCCTTTTGGAGGCACACATTCATGCACAGCACCTTCTCAATTGCACGAACAAGCCATGAGCGCTTCTTCTTGCCAGGGGGAGGAGGACGCATGCGAGGATCACGGTGGCCCTGGCCAGTGGCGCCAACATCATGAGAATCCTGCTGAGTGTGGGCGGCCTTCTTGTACAGACTGACATCCTTGTGCTCTTCACAGTCTAGCTCCAAGTCCTCACGGAGTGCTTCGGGATAGCTAGCCTTGATGAGCTTCATGATGTAGGGAGCATACGGAGGCACTTTGCGGTGGAAGAGAGCAAAGTGCATCTCATTGAAGATGAAATCCATCACATCAATCTTGTGGGCCTCCGTGTCAGTCATGTCACTCTCAGTGAAAGTCAAGTAGGCGTGGTACATGAGGTTGACCAAGCCACCACGAATAGCATCATTATTGCCCGCACTCGGAGCAATAGTCTCCCTGAACATACGCAGAATAATGTCATAGATGGCAAATAGACCTTTAGCCGAGCCAACCACACCTCTGGAACCATACAGCTCAGCCAGTCTGTTCTTCTCATACTCCACCCCGTGAACATGCATGCGGTGACCATGAGGAGTGTTGAGACCAGCAAATGGATACCCGAGAACGGTGGCAAAGTCATGAAAGGTGGCGGTGAGCAAGTGAGGGCCAGACATCCAAGACATCCCAATATCCTCAGAATCATCAATGACAAGTGTGGCGAAGAACTGTTGGATGAATGTGGTGTTGTTGGAGCATCTAGTCTCCATAAGAGGACGCGGACCAAGGACCTTAGCCAGCTGAACGGAGTTGTTGAAGTAGGAGGGATTGGCAGCCAAATGAGAAAAGTTGATCACCTTCATGGGACACACGGGCTTGCTCATCACAGTGTACACTTGCTTCAAAAGAGTCTCCTGCTCAACGTGCCAGAAGCAGGAATCAATAGTGGGGTCTTGAGGACCCTCGGTGTACTAGGCCTTGCCCCTCCATGCCTTGAACTCAGGGATGGACATGGTAGCCAAGTTCAGAGCATACTTCCCTTGCCTCCTCCCAGCTTTGCGAGCAGCCCTGTCAGCATCACGTTGACGCTCATACTCTCTCTCAGCATCCCTCGCACGCCGGCGAGTCTCATTTTCATCAACAAAAGTCCCCTCATCATTTTCCCGCAGGTGACGGAGTCGTTTGCGTGAGCTAAGCAACTTTCTTGGCCTAGAGCTTGAGCCATCTGCGAGGAAAGCAGAAAAGATGCAAAGAAAACCAAACAAGAATAAAAAATGGGGGCTCACGACTCGGGAAAATGGAGGAAGTAGATCTGTGTTCGAGATTCAGGACAGGCCGGAAATTCCGGTCTTGGGTGCGGAAATTCCGGCCTCAGGGAAATTTCCGGGGTGCGGAAATTCCGGTCCTGGGGCGGAAATTTCCGGCCTTCGGAATTTTCGAATCCAGATCTAAATCTGGGCCAGTAATGAATCTACAACGATGAATTTGAGTACAGAGATGAATCCTAGAGTATAGATGATACTTGTATGACGATATATGACCGTACAATACCATGAATAACACTAGATATGAGATCAAATCATGTAATCAACCCTAGATTGCGGAGAACACGAAACACATACCGGGATCCATGAGATAGGAACGGATGTGCGGTCTCTTGATCCGCAAAAGGCGATTAGAGGACAAGGAGGGGAGGCAAAGGGGCCTCCCGGAGGTCTCGGAGGCGGCGGCGGCGTCTGGAGGCAGAGTGGAGGCGAAGGGAGGGAGAGCAATCTGGAACTGCTCCCTCCCGTCGCCCTTATATAGCCCCAGACAACCCCACCGGAAATTTCCGGTATTAAGGCCGGAATATTCCGGTGTCCGGAAATTTGGACCGGTATATTCCGCCCAAATATCCGGTGTGCCTTCTGGGAGCGGGCACGCTGGATATTTGGGGGATTATTCGAGT